>BJKQ01000008.1:2130000-2826761 GCA_006538405.1 Hansfordia pulvinata | reverse complement strand
GTATATTCGAAATATTTATTAAGCCATTTATTAAATTATAAGGCGAATTTTACACTACTTTACCAAAAGGATTCTTATATATCTTTAAGATAAAAGCCTTTTTAAAGGCTTATTACTTAAGGTTATAATCAAAAATCTAAGAAGACCCTGAAAAAGTAAGTTATTATTTTTATTATTATTCTTATTATTATTATTATATATAATTAATTTTAAACTACTATTTTAAACGACTTAATCTCTGCTATTAAAAGTGGAATTAAAAAGTTAAATAAATACTTCCGTCGAACATTTAACCCTACGAAAGTCCAAGAATATAAAGGGCATTTTATTTCCCTTATATTAAACCCTTATTTTAAAGTATCACACTTTAAAGAAGGCGGTTTATTACACTTTTATCCATAAATTATTAATAATTTGATTACTACGTTAAATGAACAATTTTAAAGTTAAGTAATAATAATATTAATTTATTAAATATATATTCATAATTTTAACTTAAAACAGTAAAAAGACAGGGATTACCAATATAATACATTAAATTCGAAATATAAACGAAGATTCGGATTCAAACGACGAATTATACTTTAACCGAGCTCGAAATATTACGCAAAATATGTAAAACGAAGTCGAAGTTTATTTAAATAAAGGATTAATCTCTTCGAAAATACGTTAAATTACCTTTTTTATTATTTATTTACTTTATTTATCTACTTTATTTATTTACTTTATTTATTAATAATTTAATAAGAAGATCCATTACTTTATTAAAAGCAAAATGCTTTTAAATTCCCTATTTTAAGTATTTTAGCCAGGCAGTATTTAGCTATTCCAGCTACCTCTGCTTTATTAAAGCGAACGTTTTTTAATACTAATAATATAATTATTAAAAGCAGGAATCGTTTATTACTAAAACAGTAATGCAGCTTATTTTATTAAAACCTAGGGCTTTAAAGGTTATAAAGAGCTGGAAAGTAACTTTAAAGAGAATGAAGTAGAAAACGAAGAGGAAACCGGAGTATATAATGATGTATAAAGTATAGCTTTAACTTAAGTTTAAAGTAGCTTTTTATATTTAAATTAACTTATTTTACTTAAAATATCATATTTTACTTATTATAAGTCGTTTTACTTAATGTAATTCAATTCACTTAATGTTAACCGTTTTACTTAATGTAATTCGTTTTACTTAATGTAATTCATTTTAATTAATATAATTCGTTTTACTTAATATAATTCGTTTTATTTAATATATTTTATTTTATTTAATATAATTCATTTTACTTAATATAATTTACTTAGAATTTTAAAGTAAACTTTCAATTAAAACTTAAAGTTAAAAATTTTAAATCCGTGAATCGATTCATAAATAACTTAAAGTAACTCATATGAATTAGTAGGCTGATTTAGAGTAACTCAGATTCATATAAATCACTCACTTTACTGATTCAGATTCATATAAATCAGATTCACGTGAATCCGGATTCACGTGAATCAGTAAATCACTGATTTAAAGTGATTCACGTGAGTTACTTATGAATCGATTTAAGATTCATTACTCATATCACTAACCCTGCTTATAATTGATTTCTATTTTTATTTTTAAAAGCAGGTTTATAATACTTTTTTAACGTAGATTCAATTTAATATTAATATTAAAAAGACGTACTTAAAGAATAAAAGAGAACGATTAATATAAGCTATTACGATTAAGGTTAATAATAAGTTAACTTAACTTTAATTTATATGGATCCGGATTTATATAAATTAAATTCACGTGAATCCGGACTCATATAAGTTACTCACCTTATTAATTCAAAGTAACTCACGTGAATCTGAGTTATTTATAAGTTAGCTTACGGATTTACTTATTTAAATTTAATTAAAAAAAATCAATATTAAGCTTAAATTAAGCATTAAAAAGAAACGATAGATTTTAATAACTTGAACCCACTTTTACTTCTAATATAAACTTAAAATTACATTTTCTATATTTAATTTCAAATAATAATTCTTATGTTAATTAAATTTTATTTAAAAAACGCTTTTTTATTTATTTTATACTTTTTTATATATAATTTACATTATTTAAATCGTGAGTTGATTTATAAGTAGCTCGGAGTAGCTCACGTGATTTAATAAGCTGATTTAAAAGTATATTAAAAACAAGTTAAACTATATTTTATATTTGAAATAAAAGCCGTTTTATCTTTTAACCCTTATAAGGTATAAATAAAATAGTTTAATGCTTATTTCAGCGTGAAGTTAAGAACTCGGTTAACGAGATTTCATGTTAATTATAGTCACGATTATAAGCCTTTCCGCCGAACATTTATGTTTAAATTTGAATAATTTAACTTTATATGTTCTCACCTTTTTATAGATATTCATTTTGCTTTATAATGTGAATAAGTCATAAATACTTATTAAATCTTATTAATAAACGCAGTGACTTTTAAAGTTAAAAGTGAATTGAAAACTGAATACTTAATTAATATGCTAACAGCTTATATGAATCCATGTTTAAATAAGTTCAAGTTTAAATCTTAATATAAGATTATAAAAATTTAAATATTTTGACTTTAATTGATTTCAGTTTTTATACTTATAATATTTTATATAGAAACCAATTTCAAGGCCTGAAAGTAATATAACCATTAAAAGCTCTTTTATATACCTTATACGCTTATCAAAGTATACGTGTTTATTTAAATATTATATGAAAGCACTTAAATAAAAGTGCTTTATACTTATCTTTATAATAATAATACTACCTTTATTCGGATAAAAATTTAAAGATACACTTGAAAATAGTTAAAGGTCTTGATTTTGATATATTATTAATTAATAATTCCGTTCGAAAAAAAAATAAACTTATATCACGTTTTCTTTATAAAGTAATAAACTTAAAAGCGTAATGATAACTTTTAAGCATTTAAGCAATTGATGAAAATATAAGGAATTTATTTAAAATACGAATAAAAAACTTTACAGCTTTTAAGTATTATAATAAGAATGAGAAAATAAAGTCAGAAGGTTTTTATTTATATTATATTTAAATGTACATATAAAAGTGACTTAAACAATTTATTTAATCATAAGTATATCTAATAATTATACAAATTGTATTTACGTTTTTATATGAAATTTATATGCTAATTCTATTTTATTGTCTTTTATTCATTCCTTTTGATTGAGTAGCTCGGATTTATATCTATAATAACATTATGAAAAGTATATAAAAGGTTATTATAAATAAGGTTAATATTACAAATAATAAATCTTAAATTAACTCTTAAGCAAGGTTAATAATAGGTTAACTCGAGTTAAATTACGTGGATTATTGACTTATATAAATCAGACTTACGTGAATCCGGATTCATATAAATTACCTACTTTATTAATTTAAAGTAATCCACGTACATTAAAGTTATTTAACTTATGATATAAGTTACTCATCTTATTAATTTAAAGTAGTCCACGTGGATTAAAGTTATTTATAAGTTGACTCACGGATTTACTGATTTAATCTGACTTTATAAGATAATTAATATAAAGCTGAATATTAAATGAAACTAAGTATAAAGAGAAAATTATAGCTTAAACTCAATGTATTCTATATTATACGCGTTAATTTACATTTCTTTAAATAATATTAATTATTTATATTTATACATTATTTAAGAATACATCCCTTCTTATACATTTTGTATAGCTTTATACTTAACTTCTGTATTTTTTATCCGTGAGTTAACTTATAAATAACTTAAAGTAACCCACGTGAATTAATAAGCTGATTTAAAGTAACTTAAATTTATATGAATTAATTATATTATTAATTTAAAGTGACTCACGTGAGTTGCTTATAAGTGAACTTAATACTCATGGTTTATATTTTTAACTTAAATTATAAGTAACACACGTAAAGTACTTTAAATCAGTGATGTTACTGACTTATATAAGTTTAAGCTACTTTAAATCAGGCAATGAGTTTTTATAAGTTACTTTTAATTTCTTTTAAGTTTTAGTAATTATGGATTCAGGATGTTAATTGTAAAAGATTTCAGGTATTCTACTTAAGAGAAAAAGTATTAAAAAGTAGTTTTTCATATTAAAGTATTGATATATATTATAATAGTGAACTTTATTACTAAAACGAAAGCAATAAGTCTTAATATGTAAAGTAAACGTATTTTAGTTATTTATATAGTTTAATATCAATAAAAGCTAAAATTCAACTAAATTTAAAAAGCTAATCTATTTCAAATCAAATAATAAAACCCGTGAGTTAAGTTATAAGTAACTTAAATTCACGTGAGTCGCTTTAACTAATAAGATAAGTAGCTTTAAAAATCTAAGCGAAGGTAATAAGTAACTCACGCAACTTATTATATTACGTAAAGTAACTGGAGTTATCTTATTATCAACCTTTAACTATAAGTAAGCTTAATATTGAATATATATTATTAATATATTTTTAATTATCATATATCAATCTTAAACCTCTTATTTTTATATAATTAAATAAGAAGATTGAAAATAAGTAAACTTAAGTTAATTATAAATTTTTATGTAATAACTAAAATCTGATATGAAGACGCTAATTTATAACTATATAATAAGATAAACTTATATACGTAACAGAATTAATTTATATAAAAGGTTAAAAACCAGGGTTAATGATGAGTTTACCCGAGTTGACTTACGTGAATTATTAACTCACGTGAGTGACTCCCCCCTTTCATTCAGATTTATTAAGTTACTTAGCTTGCTGATTTAAAGTAACTCGTATAAAAGTTACTCATAAGTTCGTTCACGGATTTGAAAATCGTATAATTCAAATCTAAGACGAATATATAAAGTATTCTTTAAATTAATTTATTATTAAGTTAGTACTTATTAAATAAAAAAATGAAAGAGATCCAGCTTTAAGTTCGTATTAAAGAATAATATATTTCAATCTCTTAATATCTCTTTAAGATTAAGCTTAAAAATAATTAATTTGAAAATTAAAGTTAAAGAAGTCAAATCCGTTCAGTACCTTATAAGTAATTTAAAGTAACTTAAATTCACGTGAGCTACTCACCTTATTTATTGACTTAAGTTTAATGAGCTAATAAAATCATGAGTTTAAAAGTAATTAACGTGAGTTACTTATAAGTTAAGTTAATATTCATGATTTATAGTACTTATTATAATAAGAATTAAGTTCATAAAGTGGATAAAGAATTTCTTATCTTTTATTTCAAGAATCCGCGTAAGCGAAATCATAAACTTTACCTTACTTATTATATAAACGAAAATAAAATGTGGTAAGTAGATATATAAGATTTCTTAAAGTTATAAGTACTATTAATATTATATAAAAGAAAAAGCTAAGCTTATTCTATTTAATTTGTTTTACTTAATATAATTCATTTTGCTGAATTTCAGTTTTCTATTTAATTTCATTAGTTTTATGAGTAAAATCATTGATTTTAAGTAACTTACGTGAGTTTTTCAAAGTTAACGTAAAACTTGTAAATTAAACCATTAATATTATTAATACGAGTTTAAAAATACTATTTAATCTTTATATTTTATACTTTAATGATGATAAACAATTTAAAGAGCGTTTGAATTATTGAAAACTATTATAAACCATTTTAATTAATGATACTAATATTTTAAGCCATATTAATAACATAAGTGATAAGTTTTAACTTAACTGAAAATTAACTTACGGAAATCAGTATTCTTATTAACTCACGTGAATTGAGCTACGTGAATCTTAAGTCGCTTTAATTCAAGCTCTTTATTTACGTGAGTTACTTATAAGTTGACTCACGGATTTAAGTTATTTAAGTTCAATTAATAATATAATTAATGTAAAGCTTAACTTTAACTTGAATTCATTATAAAAAGCCCTTATTATTAAAGCCTAGTATTTTTATTAATATAAATATAAAACCTGACTTAAACCATTAAGTTATATTTTGTTCAATTTTCAATATTATGTTATATTTGATATTTAACTTCTTTAAATTCTTTTATACAGTTTTGTACTTAAAATTTACATTATTTAAATCCGTGAGTTAGCTTATAAGTAGCTTAAATTCACGTGAGTTACTTGAAATTAAAGGGGTGAGTAGCTCACTTAAATCACTGACTTACGTAAGTTAGCTCAAGTTATTTATTATTAACCCTGTTAACGTATTTTATAAGTCTTGAATTACCTTATAAGTAACTCACGTGTGCTATTTTCAACTTTAAAGCAGTGATTTCATTAACTTAAATAAGCTTAATTAATATGATAAGTGGATTATATAAGCTTTATTTACTTTAAATTAACTTACTGATTCATGTGAGTTATTTTAAGTTATTAATAAGCTTATTTAAGAGTTTTCAAAAAATGATTATTAAGTATAAAACAGTATTAAAGTATAAAAAGAGTTTTTTAGTAACATAATATATTATTAAAATAATAATCTATTGAATTAAAACTTTAAGTTCAAGTTAATAAATATACTTTTTAAAATTGAAAAATCTAATAATACTTAATATAAATCAAAATGTAATCGTAATTTTAATTCTTTCATAAATAATTATAAGGTACCGAGAATTCGTGAATTAATTTATTAGTAAGTTGAGTTTATATAAGTTTTCATAAATCATTAAAATGGGGAATTAATATGAATCCGAATTTAAGTAAGTTAAATTATATAAATCTAAGTTAAGGGGATAAATAGCTTTCGTGAATTAACAACTTAATTAAGTTAACACTCGAGTTAGCTTATTATTAACCTTATTAATCAGTGTATTACGTATTTCATTATTCGAATTCATATATTTTTATAGTCTTTTCATAGAAAGCAATATCTTTAAATTAATAAAGAAGTAAAAAGTAATATGAGTAATCAGTATTTGTTTATTTAAGAAAGACAGTTAATAATAATTAAGGTTAAAAATAAGTTAACTCACGTAAGTCCGGACTTATATAAGCTACTCACCTTATTAACTTAAGTAACTTGGATGAATCTTACGTTACTCGTGAGCAGAGTTAGTAATACGAATCATGAGTTTTAAGTTAACTTATAAGTAACTCACGTGAGCTACTTTAACTCAATGATTCTACTGATTCACGTGAGTTATTAAGTCATATAAATCTTAAGTTACTTTAAGTTACTTATAAGTTAACTCACGGATTTAAAAGTTATATATTCTAAGTATAAAACCGTATAAAAAGTATAAAAACGGGTTTATTTTTAAAAAAGTTTATTATTAAAAAGTATTAAATAATGAAAATTTATTAAATAAAGTAACCTTTTATATATATTATAATAAGTAGTTTTAATATAGATTAAAAGTGTCTTAATTTATTAATTAAAATAAATTAATTTAAATCCGTGAGTTAACTTATAAGCAGGGTTGGTACTATAAATCATAAATCTTAAGTTAATTCATAAGTAACTCACATAAATCACTCTAAATCAATGATTCTACTGATTCATGTGAATTTAAGTTACTTTAAATCAGCTTACTGATTCACGTGAGTTACTTTAAGTTACTTATAAGTTAATTCACGGATTCACTTATTTGATTTTAATATATAAAATATTTGATGTTAAGCTTAATTTTATCTTTTATTAAGTAAACAAGGTATTAATAAGTTTAAATTACTTTAATCTTTAATATTAACTTAAATTTAAATGAAATATAATTTATTTTAATTGTTAATTATTAATTTAATAATATAATATTTTAAAAGCGTCTTTTTTTATACTTTTTATACCACTTTTATACATTAATATGCAATTTTTAAATCCGTGAGTTGATTCATAAGTAACTCAGATTCACGTGTGTTACTCTGAATCAGTAAGATGAGTAACTTAATGAATCTGAATTAAGGGGGTGAGTAACTCACATGAATCCGGATTTATATGAATCGAATTCGAAATAACCTATTATTAACCCTGCTTATAAGTAACTTAAACTCACGAGAGTTACTCTGAATCAAGAAAGTGAGTAGCTCATATAAGTCCGGATTCACGTGAGTTTAACTCACGTGAGTTAACTCGAGTTAACTTATTACTAACCTTAGTAACCACCACGTTGCTTTAAATATAATATAATAATTAAAATCATATTTCATTTTTAAATTAAACTTAAATAAGATCTTTATTTTTAAAACACGAAATATAATAAGTAACACGATTTAAAATACTTTACACTTTTAGAAATTTATTATGTATTAATAATTATATTAATACTTATAAGTATATATATATTAATACTTATATAAGGTTTAAAAGATTATCTATTTATTTTTCATATTAATAATAATACTTTTTACGTTTTTTAAGTTTATCTTTATATATTAATTGATTAATTAAAGTTTCAATTATTATTAAACAAATTAAGTTAATATAATATGTTTAACTTTTAAACGCGGACTTATATAATTGTGAATTAATTCGCTATAAATTTTTAAATTGTTGAAATAATTTAACTTAATCTTATAAAAAGCTTTTTTAATTAATTATATACGTGTCATATTATTATATCAATAATCCTAATCTTTTTAATATTCAATGTTCTTAATTAATTACAGTCACGTAAGCTGTATTATAAATTATAAGGTTATAATATACCTTTCTTTACGTGGCATACTTTATGTTAATAAAATAAGCTACTTAAGTGAGCTTTTAAACAGCATGAGAATATTATCGTGACTTAAAGCTAAAACGGATTAATAACTATTTTAATTTAATTGTTTATTTAAAGCAGCTCCGGACAATTTTTCTTAATCTTGATAATTTTTAATATATTCAAGTTCCCCTCTTTAATGAATGTTATTATACTTGATGGTTTTTTTATTAATATTATAATAAAGATACACAGCAAGTAAAGCGGAGAAATAATCTTCAATAACCGACTTGAATTGATTAAATAAACTTAACATTAACGTTCAGGCTATTAATATGTATCATTCTTTTCAAAGTAGCTTATTTTAATAACAAGCTTAATTATTAACTTATAGTACTTATAATTATAATATTCTCTTTATTTCCTGGAAATAAAACGAGTGATATAACTTATTATTAGGGTTAATATTTTAAGCCATGACTTTGAAATGAATCTATAAGCAGGGCTAATAAACAGTTAACTCGAGTTAGCTCACGTGGATTTTTAACTTACGCGAATTAGATTCACGTATATCCGGATTTATATAAGTTACCAATCAGTGTTAATAATATAAATTATCAGTTTTAAGTTAACTTATTAATAACTTATATAAGTTTCTTTGAATCGGTATTTTTAATAAGTTATAACCCACGTGAGCTAATTCACGTGAATCTTGAGTTACTTTAAATCAGCTTATAAACTTACGTGAGTTACTTTAAATCAGTATTTATATTAACTCACGTAAGCTAAGTCACGTGAATTTCAAGTTTCTTAAACTCAGCTTATTAACTCACGAGAGTTTTTTCAAGCTACTTATAAGTCAAGTCACGGATTTTAAAAATGCATATCTATATATAAAAACAGTATGAGAATACTAAAAAATACGTTTTTAAAATAATATAATATTAAGATAGTGATTATTAATTGAAATTAACTATACAATTTTTAACTTTAAGTTTATATTAACATAAAAAGTACGTCATCTTTATTAAAACCCTTACTAATAAACCTAAACTTAAATTAAGCTTTATATAGATTAGTTAATTAATTAAAATTAAATAAGCTAATTCCGTAAGTTAACTTATTAATAACTTCAACTCACGTGATTTAACTTATATAAATCTGAATTAAAGGGGTGAGTATCTCACGTAAGTTAAGTCGAGTTAAGTTAATTTTAATTATAACACTAACTTCTTATGTATCCTCTATTATTTTAATAAAAGAATCCTTTTTTCCTCTTTTTAACTCGTTTTATATTAGTAAATTTAATTAATTTTTCAAATTTTAAAAGTTCATTTATAATTAATTCAATTTTTAGAAATAGGTTAATTAATAATAAGCCAGTTTAAAATAACGCAGAGTTTTGCGAGTTACTCACTTTATTAATTTGAATTCATATAAATTAATAGCATTACTGATTAACTGATTAAAGAAAACCTTACGTAAGTGATTCATATAATAATGTTACTTTTATAATTTATATTATTAACCTTTATATTAATAAGGATAATCGTCTTATAGTTAAATTGTTTTAATATAATTAATATCAATATATATTCTATCTCTGTATAATAATATAAATAAACTTAAGTTATATCAATTACTTTTAATTATAAAACTCTTTAATAAGGGACTTTAAAGATTAATAAACATGTTGAATTACATTAAAAAAACCTGTAAGCTAAGTTACGAGCAGGGTGTAAATTATAGATTATAACTTTAACGTTCGCTTATATATTATTAACGTAAAATTTAAGCTAATTAAACTCAAGTTATGAAATCCATCAAGTTATTTAAAGTTGATTATAAGTTGACTGTAGAAATTAAAAACTTTATACTTAAAATTCTTGCAATTAGTATATATTTAAAAAATGAACTTAAAATAGAATTTAGATTTTAAGAACATTAAAGTAGTAAATAGTAAGTTAAATTGATCAATAAAGCGAAAATAGTGCTATATTCAGAAGAGAAATCAAATTATAATAATTTTCTCAAATATACATTTTCTTTAAGTATAATAGTTTTAAGTAGAGTTTAAGCTTAACATAAGTTAAATTACCAACTAATAATAAGCAATTTAAAACTATATGTACATTAATATATAAATTAGATTCACGAAGATTGTTTTTTATTAATAAGGTAAGTAGCTTAATAAGTCAATTTGAATTAACTCATTTTAAGTCTTAATTACGAATGGCTTATATTTAAGTAAGTCTTTTAAAATCAATTAATTAAGTACCGTATAAGAAACGAAAGCAAGAAGTAAACATTTAAAAAGGCTAAGAACTGTTATAAGCGCTAAGATATAATGGCTATTATAACCGTTTCATGATTTTCAATTACTGCTGCACTTAATTTAAGTAAAACCATATATCACTTATTCATATTAATTCACTCCCACTGATCCCACTTTATAGCCGCGCTTTTACCCTTTACACTTGTCTTTTACGTTATTTATATTAAAAAAGAAGCCCCTTTTAATAAATTTATTCTGCTTATCTAATAAAGTGGTCTCGCGCGTGTATATACAATTATAATAATTGTTATTAAGAACAGTAGCCGTGAGATTATAATTTTTATAACCAAGGTTTGATTTTTAAAGTTAGTAATGTGTTAACTCGAGTTAACCCACGTGAATTATGAGCTTAACTGAGTTACTCTATCACTCAATTCAGATTCACGTAAGTTAACTCACGTGAATACGGATACATATAGGTTACTCACTATATTAATTTAAAGTAGCTTACGTGGGTTGAAGTCATTTATAATTGAATTCATTACCTTATATATTTTAACTCGATTAAACTTAAAAACTATAATATAAATTATATATAACTTATTAAAATGATAATAAGTATAATAAGCTTAATGAAGTAAAAGAAGATAGACAGTAAAATAGAAATAATTAATATTCATAATTTAAGTAATAATTAAATGTCTTAATATCAATTCTTATTAATTAAATTATAATGATAAATAGTTTTTAAAAAATTGATTAATGCTTAAATAAAATAATTTGTATACTTAAATGTGAGTAGCCTTACTTCCTTATATGTAAACCTAATATAAAGACGCCTATTAAGTTTAATATGAATTGGATTCGATATTGAATATTAATAAGGTTAATATATAAAATAAAAGTAAGCCTTCAAACCTAATATAATTACGTTTACTTACTTCTAAATAAGAAAGATTATTAAGTTAAATATAGGTAAGCTGATTAAGCTTGAAGTTATAAAGATTATTACACTTATTATTAATAAGTTTAACTCATAAAACAACAATTAGCTTTTCCACTTAATATAATTATATTTTCTGTCTTTAAATAAGCTACTTTATTAAACTTAAAAAAAAATAAGAAATTACGCTTATTATAATAAAAAGAAGTAACTTAAGATCTTTAATAATAAGTAGTTTTATATAAGTAGTCTTATGATTTACTTAAGAACAATGTATAAACAAAGTTTTTTTTTTAATTCATTCCTGATTTATTTTATTAAGTTTCAAAAACTATTGAAAATTAAGAAACTTTCATTGAATTGAATAATTTGAAATCCGTGAGTTAACTTATAAGTAACTTAAATGAACTCACGTGAATTAATAAAGTGATTCAAAATATCTTCAATGCACGTAAATTACTCACCTTATTAACTTCAATTCACGTGAGACAGTAAAATCATTAATTTAAAGTATTTCACGTGCGCTTATAAGTTAACTTAAGATTGATGATTTTGAATTTTAAATTTATTAACTTTTATTTATATAAGTTTTCCTATTCTTATTTCTCAATTATATAAAAGCAATTAAATATGTACTTCAATACTTAATACTTAAATAAGTATATATATATATATATTTATATTGAAAAGGCACCCGTAGAAAAAAGCGAGGGGTCGTTTTTTTATATTAAATGTAAAGCTGTAATGATTTCAGTCATTATAACGATCTTATTAAGAAAAACAGTATTATTATTTCAATTAGTTACGACCCTTTATATTTTTATAAACGGTTTTTTACTCTTAATACGGGAACTTATTTAACTTATATTTAAAAAATAAGTAACTCACGTAAGTTAAATAAAGTTAACTTATTTTTTATCTTCTTTCTTATACTTATCAGCTTTTTTAAGAGAATTATATAGCTTATCCTTTCGAGAACTTATTATATAACGTATTTATTATAATAATGATATGAAAAGGATTAAGTAATGACTTATAAAGGTATAAAAAGATGTGTTAAAAACTAATACAATGATTGAAATATAACTAATTCGTGTTTTAAAATATATGAAAAGAGTTTTATAACTAATAATCTCTGAAAAATATAGAAAGAACTGCGAAATTTCATACGTATAAAAAGCAAAGAATATAACATTGAAACTTACTTAATATTAAGTTTATTATTATTTTATAAGCTTATTTAAATAAGTAATATATTATATTCATTTATTTTCTTACTTTAACTTTAATAATATTTCAACTTCAACGATACTTTAAGTTTACGTAAATCCTTTATTTTAATAAGTTATAGTATCTTATTTTAATTTTCAGTCACGTATAAAAATAAATTCACGAAACACGAAACAAGTATTTATGTGTAATAAATCAAAAATCAACTATTTTAAAGCATTAGGTTTTTAAAAGAAAGAGATTCATTATACGTTTAAATTCATTCTTAAGATATTAATTAAGTTTAAAATTTATCTTCTTAAAAAATCAATGTAATAAGTCTTATTAACGTACGTAAAACTGATAATATTATTACTTAGCTTTGAAGTTCTTTACAATATGTGTCAAAATGTTATTAAACTGACTTTAATAGTTTATTACGTTAGAAATAGTTTGTATTTTTTTATAATTAAAAATAAAATCAAATTAAACTATAAGCTTACTTATTTAATAATAAAAACTCATGTTTATCTTTTTAAATCAATATTACGAATATAATATATTTTTTACTTCAAAGTTATGTATTTGTTCGTTTTAAATATAAACCCATTTTTATATAGTAACTTGCGTATAAAATAATAATTAAAATAATATCTTTACACGTAATTATTTAAGAAAGATTCATTATATCAAAGATTCTATACTTACGAGTGAAATTTAAAGTAGAAAGTAACATCACTCGAGTTAACTTACGTAAGTCTATTCACGTGAGTCCGGATTTACGTGAGTCGTTTATTTTATTGATTTAAAGTAAGGATTTATATTATTATAATTAATATTTAATGCTATAAAGCTAAAATATATCTTATAATAAAATCAACTTATAAAAGTATTGAAATTGTTTATTTATTATTATGAAATACACCGAATTTAATAAATAAAATATGTAATTTACTTAACTTTTATTGAATTTAAAACGTTCTCTTTAACTTATTGTTTTAATTTATTTAACTTTATTTTACTTATTTTACTTATATAAAGCGCTGAATATAATGAAGTATAAGATGTTTTTATTAAGCATTATTAAAATCTAAAAAAAACTTTTATAAAGCTTATAGATGCCAATCCGTTGAAAGGTATATAAACAGCTTAAAGTAACCTACATAGACTAATAAGTAATTACCTTATTTAAAGTAACTTATATTTTCTTAAACTACTAATAAGTTATTTTATTACTTTTAATTCAGGCAAATAATATAACCAGTGATTTAAAGTAGCTTGCGTGAGTTATTTATAAGTCACGGTAAAGGTTTTATTTTATTTTATTCATATTAATGAAATTTTTAAATATTGAAAGTAACTTATATAAGTTATGAACTTAAATGAAATAAAGTAACAATGTAAATTAAAGTAAGCGTAGCCAAATATAAGTTAACTTACTTAAGTTTATAACTTAAATAAATTTATAAAATAAATCATTTACGTTAAATAATATAAGTTAACTAGCTTATAAGATAGATTAAAGCTAAAAGTCTTAATCTTATTATAAATAAAAAGTTTATATTGTTTCTTAAAGTATAAGTTTTCCTATTTTTAAACCATGTATATAAGTTCACTTCTTTAAGTTAATAGCCTGCTTAAAACTTCGATTTAAGCTATAATCAATGAAGCTTAAGATATTCTTTAAAAGTAAGTCACGTTAATTATATTTCATTTATAATATTATTTTCTACGTAAGTTAATACACGCGAGATATGTTACTTTTAATCTGTTTTATAACTTATATAAGTTTACTTGTTAGCTTGGAATCTCTTTATTTTTAATATTTATAAATTCGTTAAATTAGTATAAGTAAGTTTAAAAAATTAAAAGTGCGTAACTTAAATGTGTTTAAGATGCGTAAGCTTTATAAGCTTATTATAAACGATGTCAATGAATATTCAAGTTTGAGATAAGAAGTATATAAGTTATAATAGTAAGCATTTTATGTTAAGTGCGCTTATCTTAATTATTTAATCTTAAAATATAAGTATTATAGTTCTCTATATTAAGCTTATAATGCTTTTATATAAGAAGATTCCAAAGAAACTATATTTAAAAGACGATTTATACTTACTTTTATAACCTTATTTATATTAATAATGTTTTGTTAATTACACTGATAAATGTTCTCGCTTAAATTTAAAAGTCTGAATTAAGAAGTTAACTTATATTAATTTATACGCTAGTCCTTAGTAAGTCATACTTCTATTAATAATATTATATATAATAGTAAATCTTTATGTTAAGTACTTTACGAAAATTATTCTAATTAAATTGATTAAAGTTAAGATTAAAAGTGATTTATAATAATATCAGCTTACTTAAGTAACTTATATATGTAAATAAATTACGTATAAAGTGTGGAGTAATAATAAAACGGGTAAAAAGATATTAATAAGATAAATTATATTTTATAAATGCATCACACCGTTCTAAGATCGAAATGAAGATTAAAACAGTATTTATAGTTATCTTGTATACGATGAACGCTATTTTAACTTAAAAGAGAGTTATAATCTATTTTCAGTCTTATAAAACTCATATTAACTTAACACTTGAAATCTATAAAATCACGAAAATGTTTTAACTGAATTATTTTATTTAGAATACAATAATAATAAGTTATAAAGCTGAAAAGAATATAAAGCTAACACTATTTATTAACATAGTTTTATAAGAACACTTAAAGTCTTTAATATATTTAATCAGCCATAAGTTATAAGTAAATTATTTATTATTGTATGAAAACATAAAAAACAGAAAATTAAAACCTAACTTAATCTTTTAAGCTCATTCCTTTTTAATAAGTGCTGTTTTAAAAATTGTCTTAAACAACTTAATATTTTTAATATATTTAATCAGCTATAAATTATAAGTAAACTATTATTCTTTAACACCATAAAAAACAAAACATTAAAACTTAACTTAAATTTTTAAGCTTATTTCTTCTTTATAAGTGCTGTTTTAAATATCGTTTAAAACTTCGTTTTAAAATAAGTAACTTAATAATTTTGATATAACCTTTAATTTCTCTTTAAGATTAATAACATAGAATTTCAAAACTTAACTCGGCTTTTCGAAGCTTATTATAATACACGAATACGAGTAAGTTTTAATAATACAGAGTATTGGATAATTAATAACAATTTAATCATACTTTATTAATTATCATTAAAGGTAGTATAATATTCTTTTAAACGTGAATAATCGTATAATAAAATACAAAAGCTTATTAGTTTTATAAATATTAATTTTTATGTTTATAATAAATAAGAGCTATATAAGTTTAAGACATAAATATGTTTCTAAAGTCATATTTTAAGTTGCGCCTTAAGTTGTCTTTATTATAAGTTTTTTAAAAAGTTTATCATTATAATTTATACTTTAAAAGACATTTGAATAATTTATAATATAATTTAAAATATTTAAAAATATTTAATATTAAACACTCGAAACTATTTAATAAGATGAATAAGTTATTTCATTTAACGTATAAAACTATTTAATAATAATAATTGTATTTTAGCATTCAATTACTTGTTTTGAAACATAATATCTTTAATCATATTTTCCCGTTTTAAGCTATGTTTCATATTAATGAGCATTGTTTAAGAAAATAAAAAATAAACTTCGTGTATTTATATTATTTATAAGTTAATTCGTAAATTTCAAGTATTATGTTTTAATTAATAGAATAGTTAATATTTAGCTTTACCTTAAATTTGATTAATTATAAATACTTTATTTAACTATTTAAGACAGTTCGATTTTCATTAATTTTTTGGTTTCTTTATATCACTCTAAGCTTGCATATTATCTACTAAAAATAAGTTAAATAAATAATCATTCGTCATTTTCTTTAAATTTATTTAAATAATAATCTTTTTCAATAATTTAATATCACGGAATTTGACTTATATAAATACTATTTATAAGTTTATTTATTATATTTCTCTTAAGTAATACACGTAAATCTTAACAGCTTATAAGTGACGTAAAAGAATGAAAATCTTACTTCAAATATATTTAAAAAGCTTGTCGATTTATGTTGATATTAAAATTTAAATATACCATTTAGCTTGTTTATACGCTTTTTAAAGGTGTATGTAACAGGTCTTAAGTATAAAACAAAGTAAACAACGCTTTAAGCGATAATAAATTGAAGAAATCTTTTTTTTTACTTAAAATTTATATTACTCGATTGTTTCTTCTCACAGTTTAATCAGCATCGGTTTATAACGTAAAGCTGTTAAGCTTTTCTTTCACGTCTTCAACTTAATTACAATTAGCGATATTATATAATTAAAGTTTAAGTAGTTTTTATATATACGTATATTTTATTTAAAAGAATAAACCCTTTATTTAAATTTTTTTCCTCGATGTTTTTCCTTATTACAACAATTCATAATAAGCGTATTCATTATAGTTTTACTTAAATATTCGCTTTAATTAAGGTGATTTCAAGCTTACATTATTATAATATAAGCTATAGCTTTTAAAAGCGGTTATTCAATAAGATAACTGTTTTTTCTTAATGGGTTTTTATAATTAAATAGTTTATAAAATAAATAAATTCTTTTTGATTTATAGCTGTTTAAGATCTTATTAACTAGTACTCACGTTATCTTAAGTCAATTATAAAAACTCGTTTTATATAAGTACTTAAATAAGTTGTTTTCAGTATCAAAATATATTTTATGCATTATTCTTTCTTAATAATACATTCAGGCTTTTAAATGTTATAGACTTAAATTGTATAAATTAACAGCTTAAACGGTTCATAATTAAACGTTAAAAAGGTGTTTCAATACTTTATAAAAGGCCGAACGACCACACTTGATACACATCTTTCAGAACAGACTGGGAAGCAACAGCAGTGGTCGATAATGGCTTCTTAGACGGCCACCCACGAACCAAGTGGCTCAGTTCGAATTTTCCATTTGAGCACCAGCCTTCCGTTGTTTCAATCGCGCATAATATGTCATGGGTCGGTCGACTGGAGATACGAGCAGTGTACCGCAACCCCCGCGCGCATCCACCATGATATCAAGCTGGATGTCACTGCGCCTGCACGCCTGGCGGGCTGAGCATATTCCTGGTACGCCAGTCTAGTTGCTGTCTGGAGGTCAATCGCGGAGACAATGCTGGGGCGATAGAGAGGCTGGAGAAAAAGTGGGAGAAGCCCGAGCAGAATTGACGAGCGTCTGCGCGCAGCATGCAGGTGGAATAGCGGTAGATCAACGCCCGTCTTTATCCGTGATGGCCAAATAGGAAACCTCGGCGTCGAATGGCAAAGGAGATCGCCACGGCCACAGCGACGACCTGCGCACCGTCACCACGCTAACTCGGCTATTCGAACCGACCGCAGGCGACGTCTCTGTTCGTCTAGATGACAGCGACTGGCGTACGAGAACTCGCAGCGGGTCGGTCTGGGCGAGCATGGACATGGCCATGTCGAGGTGGTACTCGTACAGGCACGGCACACCTGACAGGCTCTTGCTTGCGAGCTCTGACATTTCTGCACAAGCCCTTTGAACGGCTGCCCGTATCCTGGCTCGAAAGATCTGTCCCGCACATGCACGGATCTGATCCCCATGGGAAGATCAGAGGGGCCACCTGCAAGGCATGCATGCGCACAGGCCTCGAGACAGGATGAATGGGGAGTTGGTTGGCAGTTCGGGGAGCAAACCAGCATGACTTGACTCAACGCAGAGCAGTTGGTCAGTTCGTGCCGGTAGTGACGGGCAAGGAAGGGGCCTCTTGCGAGTGCTCGATGGTATGCACAGACCTCCAGTTCACACTACTACTACGACGGCCTCAGGATCTAAGTTAGTTGCGGTTGGGTGCAGCGAGCGGCTGAGAAGTGGGAATCGGACCCGGACCGCGTCGAGCAGGTACGTTCCCATCCGGGAGACACCGACGAGAGACAGACGGGAGGGAGGGAGGGACTGACTACGAAAAGGGCACGAAGGGGTCGAGCGGGCGGGCGTCTTGGCAGCCGACACGGGCTGACAGGAGCCGGCCGATCCAGGGCACCCACCACACGAAAGCACGCACACACAAACGCACGCACGCACGGACGATGGCGAGCGAGTCGTCGGCTCCCACCGGTGGGCTTAGCCCGTGCTGGGCCCGTGCGTGCCTGACTGCATGTGCTGCATGTGCTGCGGTGGCGGTGGATCTACGGAGTACACGGCGCACTCGTAGATTCTTTCAATCTGCAGGCGGCGTTCGTACATGTGTGTGTGTAATGAGGAAGGCTGCTGCTACTGCAAAATCGTACACGCTACAAACGCGGGTGAGAAGAGGGCTGATGCAGGCGCAGAGCTCGTTCATATTACCTTACGTACTAGGCACATACCTAACAGGGCTCACATGAGCTCACTAATGGTCCAATATTCAGTGGTCATCTTAATTGAATTGGATATGGAAGCCACCAGAAAAGCTACGTGTAACGCGGCGACGAACACGAATGTTACACCGACATATTTCGGTCACTTCTTCCACTCACTTAGAAACCTGCGTGACTGTGTGGTGTGCGTGTGTGCGTGTGTGACTCTGTGTGTGTGGTGGGTGTGTGCAAACTCGGGGATGCTGTTCGCAGGTGCTCACACGTGGACTCGGCTCATATGCACCCCTCACTCAGCCTTGCCGGCAGTTGTCCAACGTTCTCTACTCTACACCTCAGGGGTCATGCTCTGCTCTGCTCGTACCCCTGCTACTCTATCCTTTCCCCCGGATTCGACTACTGGGATGCTCGTACCCTGCCCTGCCCTGTCTGGCGTGCTTGGCGTCCCCCCCTCTCAGGTACGCGAATTCGCAGATCGGGAAAATATCGACTTCCATGCTCATGAAAGCTCACAGTACTGCTCGCTCGATGACATCTTCCGTTTCCCACTCGTCGGTCGAGAGGGCACTAAATGAAAGGGGGGCCACGGGGAAAAGGGCCGAGGGGGAGGGGGAAGAAGGGTTTCATGGGCTGCTGGCGGCGTACTTACGAGTAATAAGGCACCGGTAGCCTCCGAGCAGAACAAACTATTGCTTGGAACCCCTGATGCCGGGTGGGCGCTTTGATCTCCCGCCGGACCGAGCGTCGCTTGAATGAACGACGACAGGGACTATCGCGATGCTAGCTGCCGCGTTAGCGCTCGCCGGCGCGGCTACCGGCCATGACTTAGCTTGCGGGAGACGCGCCGGAGACCCTTCGCCCGAACCACCACAAAGGTCCGTCCGTCTGTGAGCGGCGGCCATCGTCTGATCACCAACGCCCGCGCGTTCCCCAAAGGTCGCTGGTTTTGCGCTCTGCCATGTGTGCACGGACGCCCCGCACCATCGCGGGGAGTTGCGGACTCTGCGCATAGCCTTGCACGGCTTGTTAGTTTAGGCAGTTATCACGTTATGTAAGTAGGCACCTCCGGTCGAAGATTATCATAAACCCTGGACCGCCCCCCCCCCCCTCCTCCCTTCCCGGATGTGTGGCGCGAGGTTGTGTGTGCCCGTCCTTTTCACAACTCAGCAAGCTCCGGATCCGAAATCATGCGTTGGACTTTGCTTCCCTTGCTCGCGCTGCCTGCCGCCCTACGGGGGGCCTGGCGGCAGCGCAGGAGGAGAGTGCCTCATACACGCCCGCGGCGCTCGGGGGCGACCCCATGGCGATACTGAACATGCTGCCAGACTGCGCTGTAAGTAGGCTGCAAGGCAAGCCTGACTGCCCATCATCATCATCATCTGCCTGCGCTCGGTGGTCGTCGTGTCGTCAAAAAAACACAGAGTCTCACACCCAAACAGATACCATGCCTCACAAAGGCCCTTGCCATCTCGTCCTGCGACCCTATGGATGTGGCCTGTCGCTGCTCCGACCAGACCCTCGTGTCCGCAGCCTCCGGCTGCATCGCGCAAGAGTGTACCATAGTAGAGGCGCTCCGTGAGTCCTCCTTGCTCTCATCTCTCATATCCCCCAAGACCACTGGCCCAAGATCTCGTCGCCGCTGACCTCACCCTTCGCCCCTCCTCCCAGACGCCAAAAACCTGACCGACACCGACTGCAATGCTCCCGTGCGCGACCTGTCGAAACGCTACAGCAACATCTCGACGTCCATCATGGTCATCTCCTGCTTCGTCGTCGTGTGCCGCATCCTCTTCAAGGTCTTCATCACGCCCGCCGGCTTCGGGTGGGACGATCTGGCCATCCTGCTCACCCTCATCTCGGCCATCCCGTCCGCCTGGGACAACGTGCAGGTCATGGCCGAGAACGGACTCGGCAAGGATATTTGGACTCTGGGCCAAGACCAAATCACCCAATTCGCCAAGGGCTTCTTCATCTTGACTCTCCTGTACTTCTGGCAGGTCTTCACGCTCAAGCTGTCCATCCTGTGCTTCTACCTCAGGATCTTCCCCAACGTGCGCAAGCTATTGCTGGCCACAGTCGTCTTCGACATCCTCTTCGGCGTCGCCTTTATCCTGGCCGCGGCCTTCCAATGTGTACCCGTCGACCTCAACTGGACCAAGTGGAAGGCCCCGCCCAATGACATTGGTGGCGTGTGCGTCGACAACGGCGCCATCGCCTGGGCCAACGCCATCATTAGTATCATCCTGGATATTTGGATGCTGCTCCTGCCCCTGTCGCAGTTAAAGGAGCTCAACCTCAGAACATCCAAGAAGATCGGTGTGGGCATCATGTTCTGCGTCGGCACCTTGTAAGTTAATCCCTGAATGCGGGCACGTGTGGCCCATATCACGCGGCGGCAAGGCTGACAGCATCCAGCGTCACGATTGTGAGCATGGTCCGCCTTGGCTCTCTGGTGACTTTCCGCAGTTCCCAGAACCTGACCTGGGACTATTACGGCGTCTGCATGTGGTCTACAGTCGAGATCACCATCGGAGTCATCTGTGCCTGCATGCCAACCATCCGATCCATGTTCCTGATCTTCGCCCCCAAGTTGTCCGAGAGGCTATTCGGGTCATCTGGCCCCTCCCAGGACGCCACCGGTGCCAGGGCCCAGCCGCGGTTCGGTCCAAGGTCGGGGAGGTTCGCCAGGAACAACAACCAGTGGGATGTGGGCGACTCCCTCGCCACTACCGTCTCTGTCAAGCCGGAGACCGTACTTGGCGATAAGGAGGAGACCCAGGCGATCACGATGGACGAGATCAGGCCGACACACACTCCGAGTGGGGAGTCGCACAATAGCAGTCTTGAAGATGACCAGGACTTCTCCACGACACCACCAAGCAGGAACCCGAACTCTATAACGTATCATCAGGGGTAGTGGGGTGTCACATGTCACGAGAGGGTTGCTCTTTACAGGGTGATGGTCCGCAGGCTTCTGCCTGGAGAGGACCGTAGCGGCGTCGCACGGTAGCCGTGGCGATCTTGTCGAGCGGTGTCTTTGTCTGTCAATTCACGATAAACGAATGATGATGTATGAAATACGTGGCTCGTCCAAGCAGTGGCTCATTCTCCCGTGTTACCGGGCGTTGGGGTCATCTATTCGCCCAGCACAAGTATAACGTGGCTCTGACTGCGTGCCTTGGCGCTTCCCTCTGGGCTGGCCAACCTGCCCAAAGAACTCTGGTGTCATGGGCAGTCGTCCATGGCGGGGTGGCCTCCCTCGTTCGGCGCCAACATCGACGTCTCGGGCACTTGCTCATCCGACAGTCAATAGCCAGTGGAGCAGGCTTCCCGAGGAGTCACCACTGAGACCTATCACCACCGGTAGTGGTATGTCAAGTGGCAAAGCACGCTGCTGAATATTTCCTCCAAGTATGTTACCCCCTTTCCACGTCCTACCCGTCAACCATTGGATTCAAACGTCCAAGTCTACATACCCCCATTGACTGCGTCCGCAAACTCACCCCCAAGGCTCATCAGCGCCGGCTAGCATCACATTGGCAGCGATAAGGTAGTTTAGGTATGCTTGTCATAAAAGGCAAGTTGAGGTCTAATAGGTGCAAGTCGCAGCGCCTCCTCCATTGATTCTGGTAATTTCCACCAGTCAAGCAGCCTGACCGTCCCCGGTGCATCAAAGCTCTTGTCAATGTCCAATTTATTGAAAGGACCTCTCCCTAAAGTTGCAAAGCTCTTCAGGGCGACCAGTGCCCCCAGCCGCAGACCCCACGGCGTCGACGTTGAACTACCCATCACCATGCGGGATAGGTGAAATATCGGCCATGATTTCTGACGTGAGCCTTTTGGTATTAGGGTCCCCTGTCATGAAAAACGAAGCCATGGCACCTGCAATGCCGATTCAGCGAACAATGGATACATCAGTGGTGTCCCTCCCATACGGTGTGCAGGTGCCAGTCGAATGTGCGCTACTTGTCTGTGTAGCCCTTGTAGTATACACCGAGGCGGATAAGTCAGCCTCACTACATGCCCAGAGAAGACTGATCACTGTCAATCACTTGACCACGGAAAGAGGAGAACCCGTACCCAGCACCGACCCGGGGCGTGCTTAGCGGGTGTTATGATACATTCGGCAAGCCAACATCTCTCGGCGGTAAATTTCGACCCCAGAGGGCAGGGCACGCCAGGACTGAGTCCCGACTTGTGCCGCCCCCCGCGTGAGTACGGATCTTTGCCCCCCAACAAAGCGTGAAGTGCAGAAACTCCCTGGTGGGTCAGTTCAGACAGTAAGCTCGCGAGGTTGTCCCCATATCCTGTGAGATCAGCAAGCCCGTTACATGTACGCTGCGTTTCCAGGCCATCTGCCTTGTAGGTCTTGGGCCAGGACGGCGATGATGCCACTGCCGGACGGAATAGCATTTCCCTGCCGCCGTCGCCTGCCGCGGCCTGGCTATTCTGAGCCAAGGTCAGAGCAGGCACACTGCCGCCACCCGCCGACTGACCCCAGATGGTCACTCGGTCTGTGCCACCTCCGAGTGTGAATCGGTGTGTTCGAGTCCAGCGTAGAGCAGCGAGCTGGTCGAGGAGGCCGATGTCGAAGTCTGAGAAAGGATTCTGGGTCGCCCTTTGCCCCCAAAAAACCCGACGGCATTGTTGCGGTAATTCCCATACACTGGAATGACACCAGTCTCAGAAAAGGGGTTGAGGACCGGGAACGCTGGCGAGGGCAAGTTGCTGAAGGCACTGCCGTAGGATGGCGGTCGTGAGGCCCGCCCTGGCTCGAAGGGCGGCCATAGAGGCCCATATCAAGACGGTCCTCGACGCCGTTCGACTACACGTAACTCAGCCCCAGAATTTGGTATCTTGAGCAGATTGAGTGGGGGTACCTGTTTTTTAGACACTTATCCAATGCGCGACATGAGTTGTACAGTCCATGCATGTACAGTCCGTGGAGGCTGTGGACCACGAAACCTGTGACCACATGTATACCAACGAAAATAGATGCGCATTCCAGTTCCGCCCCACGGGAGGGGCAGCAAAAGGTATTTGTCAGTAGTGTAAGTCATGTTCCGTGATATGGCTCCCTCGAAAGGTGCCGTAATCCAAAGTCGCACGAAGCCCTTGGGTACGCGGCGAGCCTAGATCGAAAGCCTGCCACAGGACGAGAATGAAAGCCAGTCAAAGTACACGCTGCAGGGTCGAGGGAGTACAGAACCAGGAAAATCCTTCGATGAGCGGCTGCGGGCATGGACTTGGACTGTCGAGGATACAGCAGGGAAAAGACGGCCCAAGGTCGGGCCAGGAGCGGACCAAAATGGGCGGACCCGTGAAACCCACACAGCTTGCAACACCGACTTTGACCAGGTCGCGGTCTAATAGGTGCCGAGCAGAGGGCGTGCAGGACACGGCAATCAAAAGGGTAATAATGGTCCCTCTGCAGATGCATCCATGCCCCGCGAGGTGCTCATAATAATCAACGTGACGGAGGGTGCGTGTGATCATCTTGTGCAGCGTACCGCTTAGGAGGGTGGCATGACATCGTCCCCGTGCCTGGTTGCGTTGGGTCAAAAAATTCGCATTCTGTATTCATTAAGGGTATTCTCTGGATTCGCTCCGCAGCCCTTTCTATAACGCCTGGAACGGCTCACGATTGCTGGGTACTATCATAATGTGGTAAAGCCGAGACGAACGCCTAACATGCCGAGACTATTGGGTTACCGAACCCTTCAAAGTAGACAAGCCAAACAATCAAATGGTAGTGGAGGGAAGATAGATACAATGAGAAGAGGCGCAGAGAAGGCCGGGGCGACTGGTGGGGGACTGATGAAGGCGTCTGTCTCACGCGACTTCAAGCAAAGGGGCCCCTCACGGATGCTGTTGGTTTTGGTATTGCTGCATGAACTGAACGGCTTGCTCCATAGGATAGCCGATGAATACGGGCCCCGTGAAAAGCATCCTGGGCTGGCTGTGTTGCGTCGTCATAGGTGATTCAGACGTGTTGAGAAAGAGAGGTCGGTTGGAAGCGGGCTCCGAAGGCCGGAGAGAACGAGGCCCAGGCCGGGATGGAGAAGTAGGGCGATGTGTTGGGGGTATATCGGCAAGCCTAATCGAGCTGGCGGTCTCATCTTTCAGCATAGTGTCACGACCCATCATTTGTGCGAGTTTTGTATGGTCGAAGGGACATTTTGCAGGCTTATCCAAAGGCGTATCGTGACTTTGTGGGTTGAGGGAGGTGGGCATCGGAACAGGTGCTGGTGGGGGTGATTCGGGCCTTTGAAGGGAAGGGCGGCCACCTCCAGGAGACGTCATATCGTCATAGTGAGGAACAGAAATGCCCCAGGGGCGGCTAGGAGACTCGCCAACTCTGATCTCTTTCAGATCGCGATCGAAATGACTCTGGCGAAGGTCGTCGTCTTCGTCGTTCATAGAGCGATTGTCGTTGACATCGGCGGTGTCACGCATCTGTCGTTCGCCAATCTCGCCAGCAGGATGATCGACGTCGTCCAGATGAGGATGGTGGGCGTTGGAGGCGCTCACGGTCTGGGCCCAGTCCACAACGCGATCATCATATGCGTCGGTTACATTGGGCATTACGTCGCTTTGCGGGCGAGTGTCCTGGTCTGGCAGCATAGGTTGATGAATTTTGCCGAGACCCTGCCACATACTGACGCGATTGGCCCATTTCGCATCCAGTTTCTTGATGTGGTCCTCGCTGTGCTGATAACGGCGGACACAGACCTCGTGGCTGCGAGGCAGCTCGTGTTTATGCGTCTCGACATACTGAGCAATTTCCTCGGGGCTGTGGTTGTCAAGATATCGGATAGGGCATTTGGGAACGGCAGAATTGGTCGGTTGCGAGGCGGCATCATCGACCATCATTGCGGCGCAAATGGGATCTTCCGGCGGGTGAGACGACGAGGTTCCACGGGCCTGGGCCATACTATTGTCGCCAACGTGCTGCTGTTTCTCGCCGTCCCCATCTACCCCAGATTTTCCTCCTTCCATGTTGACTGAGGCGTTGTGGGCGCCAGGGAGTCGGGGCTCTCCGTCGGAATCGTCACGATGGGTGCCGTCGTTTTCCTGGAGGTCTTGAGCAGGTTGATTTCCTTGGCGGTGGGGAGCGACGGAGGAGAAAGGGCAGTTCAGATGGCCTTTCTTGCCCTGGACAGTGAAGTCTTGCTCAAGGATGGTGGAGAGAGAGGTCATGGTGGTGGGCGGGCGGGAGTCATCCCTGTCCCGCTCCCGGCTATGTGCGGATAGGCTGAGGCTGCGGCTGCTTTTGCTGGGGTCGGAGAGGGAGGAGGCGACACGCCTGCCCTGGCGGATGATAAGGGCTATCTGATGCTTTGAGTTCGCGTCGGAGGAGCCACGTTTGGGCAGGGGCACAAAGGTTGAGTTTGCGAGGGACAGGTTATGAGGGTCAGGCGGGAGCTGTAGACTGGCGAGAGTCTCGGATATCTCGGGGCAGCAGGGGCATACTTGTCGCCGAGATACTGGAACTGCTCGTGGGCAAAGCGGAGTTTATGCTCGAGGATGGTCTGGCGGTCGCCTAGGTTCTGCACCTCGTCGGCGAGAGCGTTGAATGATTCCACCAAGGTCTGGGTGAGATCCTGGTCTTGCTGGGGGTCCATCTCGCGTGGGCAGCAGCGAAGAAGGTTGCTACACGCGTGTACGGCGTGTGTGTATGCGCGCACGCCCCCCCTCGCTCTCCCTGCTTGAGTGTAGATTCGTGTCGGCTCGGCGCTTGGTCGTCGGGCGCGGTTATGGTGGGCGCGGGTGCTGGAGCGAGGTCGAGGAGCGGGCTGAGGTGATGATGGATGACAAATGAGCAGGTCCGGCGCAGAAGGGACAAGCTGCCGTGAAATGAGTCGAAGAGGGGTGCGGGGCGGGGCAGAGCAAGATCCGGCTAGATACTTGGTGGGGTTGTCGATGAGGCAGGGCCTGTTTCGGTGGCCCGCGACGATGATGGGAAATGGTGGTGTGGTGTGGTGTTTGGGGATATGACGATGATGGTGGTGGCAACCAGAGCAGCGATCAATCCACCAGAGAAGTCGCCGCGGGTCTTCTCGTCAGGTTAAGGGCCCGTTCCACACCGTCCGTGCATCGTGCCGACTGTACTCGTAGGGGTGTGTGGGTCTACAAGGTCGTGGTCCTGCAAGCCAGCTCCATCAGCCCCGTGAGCTTCGACCTGGAAGTACCTAACTCGCCCGTGCTTCATTTATCAGCAGAGGGCGGAAAGTAGCTACCTCTGAGTGTTCCTACCTACGTACTTTACCTCTCTATAGCTCTCGGGGAGGCACTCGTTATGATCAATCTCTGCGAGGTTTCACTGCACTCGAGAATGTGACCCGGCATCTGCAACTGATTTGAGGCTCTCTGTACAGTTCTTTGCACGTACGAGAAGTACATCTCGTACTGGACATGGACTCCACTGAGTACCTATACTCGTACCTGGGCCGAGATCGGGGTTAGAAGTCGGCTCCGACCCGCGTCGGCTCATAATTCCACGTACGTGAGATGGGAGTATCGGAGTGTCATGCTTGGTCGTTTGACCTTACCGCCAAAGGCCCGCGATGTAGATTGAGAATCCTGAAATGGAAAACTGATCCTGCGGTGATGTAGGCAATTTACCCCAAGCCGACCTGCACCGGTCACGAAGCAAGCCGATGCCGGTGTCACTCACATCCTCGTATAAGCAACTCATGGCGGCAGAAACGGGAGGCAAGATCGACAGCGGAGAAGGCCGGGGCACGGCGGGGCCGTCTTCGTACCAAACCGCCCACAGCGCGGCGCGGCCCTATAACCGTAAAAGAAACACCAGCGAGGCATCGTGGGTGACTGACGCGACAACAGCTTTTACTCAAATTCCTGCTTGTTTGACCGCTGCTACTGAAACCTGCTCTTCAGCGGTCGATAAAAGACGGGCTCAACTGCGTAGGTATACAGACAGCTAGGTACCTCATCAACGCCACTGGTGGGCAGTCTCACAACCCCGCTGCGTTGCCTGGCTACTACATGGTAAAAGACACACATACTCACCTGGGTGCCTCACTCATTAGGTGTATACAACGCCCTCTCACCTGCCCCATCGCATATTTCCAACAAGCCCACATCGTTGAATCTGCCTCCAGAGCTTGACCTCCGCGGGCAGTCATGTCATCTTCCGGGCTCGCGGCAGCACTCGTCTCCGAGAGCGCCCCTTACCATGTTTCTGGTAGGCGTCTTCATCCTGCGGGGCCTGGGCCCTTTGCTGCTCTTGGCTGACATGAGCACAGGCAGGCTGCTCGTCAAGGACTTCTGGTTTGAGGTGCCCCTCGACCACGCCGAGCCCGAGGGTACCAAGATCCGTCTGTTTGCCCGGTCTGCCGTCCCGTTCGAAAAGCCCGTGGTTCCGCCCGAGACGCGTCAGCCCAAACCCTATCTCCTCTACCTCCAGGGAGGTCCCGGCTTCGGAAACCCAGCTCCCCAAGATCTCGCTTTCTCGAGCTACATCTTGGATCGTGGCTACGAGCTTCTGCTCGTCGACTATCGCGGCACTGGCAACAGCCACACCATCTCCGCCGACGTCCTCGCGTGCGTGGGTGACTCGAGCGCGCAGGCCGATTACCTCAAGCTTTTCCGCGCCGACTCCATCGTCAAGGACCTCGAGGCTATACGCCTCTGCCTGACCAGTCAGCTCGCGCCTGAGTACCGCAAATGGAGCATCATCGGCCAGTCCTTTGGTGGCATGACTTCGGTCACGTATCTCTCCTTTGCGCCACACGGCCTGCGCGAGGCCTTCATCACTGGGGGTCTTCCCCCCCTTGACAAGGGACCAGACCACGTCTACCAGGCTACGTACAGAAGACTCGCGCAGCGCAATGTCGCATACTACCGCAAATTTCCACAGGACGTCGAAGTTGTCATGAAGATAGCAAGCTACATACGCATGAAAGGCGGGGCACGCGGAATACCGCTGCCCTCGGGCGGGTTGCTCACGGTCGGCTTGTTTATGGGCCTCGGTCTCAACTTTGGCGGCCACGGAGGCTGTAAGTGTTCCTCAGCGAAGCCCTCTGTGGCTTGATCTTTTCATTCTCTCAGTACCCATGGTGCAGTACTCCCAAAGGATCGGAACTGACCAACTATACCATGCAGTGGATCGTGTTCACAATATCGTCGTGAAGATGGAAGGCGATTTGGACCAATTCGGATTCTTCACGCGCCCTACGCTGCAGACGCTGGAGCAGAACAATGGAATGGACGGCGCGCCTCTGTACGCGCTCCTACACGAGCCGTGTTGGATATACGGCCCCGGGGTGACAAGCAACTTCGCTGCGGACCGCATCGGTCAGTCGCTGGAGCACTTCTCCTGGCTGCGATCCGACTGGCAGGGCCCAGGTAAAGGCGACAATGGCGGTCCCATGTATTTTCTCGGGGAGATGGTGCCATCTTTCCTTTACGACACCGTCGCCGATCTGCAGCCGCTGCGCGAGACGGCCAAGAAGCTGGCGCGCTTTGACGACTGGTCTGCGCTTTACGACGAGCGGCAGCTCGCCGTAAACGACGTTCCCGTCTACGCTGCCATATACGCAGACGACATGTATGTCGAGGCCGCATTTTCACGCGAAACAGCCGGTCAGATTCGCGGCGCCAAGTTTTTCGAGACCAACGTGCTCTTCCACAACGCCATCCGCGCGCGGCCAGAAACCGTCTTCCAGGAGCTGTTCCGCCTCCGGGACGACACGATCGACTAGTTGGCCCATGCGATGGGAGGACTTCCCTACGTCGAATGGGTAAAGGGCCGGCGCGTCATTTCCGCATCTGAGAGTTGGCTCTATATGCTTGCACACTAGAGCCTTGGGACTGCGCCTCTCAACTGCATGATGCGGAGAGTGGAAGTGGTCAGCCACGGAGTCATCAAATCAACGCCTGCCCCGACGCTGTTCTTATAGTTCTACCCAAAAGATCAACATACAGGAGCAAGCCCAAGTAAACATGAAAACAGGTTGCCGCCCCTGACGAAGATAAAAAAGAAAAAATTCCTACGCCCTTGTGCGATTGGACATGGTCTATACGCCAGACTCCTGAACTACCTTGCGCCATTGCCCTGAGCCGATGCCCTCTTGTATAGACGTCTATGTGCGTGTATAAATGGTTCTGACCTGGCCCTGGACAAATGTCCGAATCTGTGCTCGTAATCATGCAGCCATGTCTTGGAATGGGCTGGCCTCGTACTTCCAAGACGGCACGCTACCCCGTGCATCAACCATGTCGTCTTACCTGCCGCTAGAGCGTGCTTTGTCGAGTTCGCGTGCATCCTCTAGGCTACTATCCGTAGTGTCGTGAAAATCAGCATCCTCGATACCATCCTGCTCCCACAAGGATATGTCATCGTCATCCATGAGGGCTGCGTGGTCTGCATCACCCGCAGCCGCAGCAGCGGCCGAGTTCCTGGGCAGGTTGCCCCACCTGCCACTCCGCGACCCGCGCGATGTCGCGGCGCCGCTCAAGACACCCTCTTCCAGGTCCTCAAATCCGGGCGACACCGGGTCTTCGCCATCGGCTGGAAAAGCCTCGCCATTCTCGGCGGCCTCTTCGCGCGCCAGCTCATGGGCGCGTGCAATGGTGCGGCGGTAGACAAACAACCCGACAGCCATGCCGATGACGGTGCTCAAAATCATCGAGAAATAATTGACGATCTTGTCGCCAACACTCATATCGTCTCCGCTTTCGGCGAGGCGGGCGAGGCGGGAGCCGATGAAGATGTGGATCATTAGCTTGGGAGTGGCAGCCGCGGTAGCGATGGCAAAGGCCATGGGTGAGATGCTGGGTATGGTGGAGAGGAAGCCATTGCTCAGGCTGAATGGCAAAGGGCAGAGACGTATGGCGACGAGAACGAAGAGGCCGTCGCGGCGCAAGATCTGTGTGAGGGCGAGGAAGCGCTTGTCGGCACCAACGAGGGCCTCGACGTAGCGGGAGAGGGCTCCGCGGCTGGCAACGAAGGCGGCAGTGGAGCCGGCGACGGTGGCAGCGGCAGCGACAGGCCAGCCGCCGGGGAAGCCATAGACGAAGCCGGCGATGGTCAGAGTGGTGCTGTAGCCGATCATCGGAGGAAAAGCGGCGACGAATGTGAGCAGGAACATGATAATCCAGCCACCCGTAAGGCCGCGCCAAGTCTCGGCGACGGGGCCGAGCCAGGCAAATATGCGGTGGGAGTAGATGATGAAGACGATGGTCAGGGCAAATACAGCCAGACCGACGACGGAGGTGATGATCTGCTGAGACAGGGGGAGGGAGTTATAGAAACGCATGAAGTTATTTGCGCTAGCGGCGGCAGACTTGAGCAGCCGCATGGCGAGGGCGGCGAGACGGGCGGAGATTGTGGCTGGGCGTGCGGTCGGGCGCCCATAGGGCCCGGCTAGGCGCTGGGAGCTTGTCGTCGAGGGGCGTGCCCAGGGTGGCAGCGGCTGGTTGGCGTCGATGGCATTCTGGGTTGAGTCGGCGGTGGAGGAGCGCGACAGTGAGGGTGGGGTGGCGGGCGGCGAGGCGACGGGGAGGGACAGGGCGCGGGCGGCCGAGGCGTAGTCTGCCGGCATTGTGCTGGTAGTACGGCGACGCGGACGCGGCAGTACTGGCTTTGTAGGTATGGGAAGTGTCCCTGTCGTGGACGTTGCCGTCGCGGGGCCGAGACAGCGGCGGGCGCTGAGCCGCGTCTGAAGCGAAGGGGCGCAGTGCGGACCGCCGGCGGGTTGCTGCGATGGCAGCCGTGGCTGTATGTATCTTCCGCTCGTTGATCGAACTGGCGTGCGCTGGGTCGGGCGATTGTAGTCAAGAAAGGGTTGTCGCTCTCGAGTTGGGTGGCGGGACGGGCGATGATGTGGTGAGTTAGGTAGGTGGTGCGGTGTACGAGTAGGGGGATCGCAGCGAGGCAGGGGACTCGGGCGCCGGAGGCTGCGGGTGCGACTTGAGACTTGGCGACACGAGTCGCCTTGCGCTCGATCGGATTGGATTTGCCCTTTCCAGGCGCTTAATCCCTGAGCTCCTAGCGTGCGCTGGGCGACGTGACGGGGCTGACTGAGGAGGCAGCTGAATCTGGAGGTGGTAAAGAGGTACGGGGGCTAACTTAGAAGGAGGACAGCTCACAGCGGCTGCTTGCCCGGTCGCTGCAATGGATGTCCGTGGATGATGGATGACATGCGGTGGTGCCCCGGCCCAGCCGGTGGATAGGACAGCCTGGTCTATCCCATCCTGTCCCATCCTTCTCCCTGCCCGTAAGCCCATTTCTGCGCCTGATCGACGTCGCTACCGAGTACACTTGGCGCAATGCGGCTTGAAATAGGTACTTGCAGAGCAGTCGTGATTGAGGTAGTCGTGACCAGGTGCCGTGAGCTGCTCGTAAAGGTAGGTAGGTGGTTAACGCCCGACTAAAATTCATCCTCGACTGGCCAGGAAACGACAGCCTTCCTTCCTCGAACTCTGTCCCATCGGGTGACGCCAACATCGAGGGCCGCGCCCTTTCTACGACCTAGAATTGGTGGACACGATTCCTCAACAGCTTGACATTCTATCCAACCCCTCACTCTTACCCTCCCATCGACAAGTCCAGGTAAGCATGTCATAATGCTGGCTCAGGTACCGCAGCATATGTCTGCGTCCGGGCGTGTGCCAAGATCGGCCTTGCTCTATTAATAGGGCGGAGCACTCCGGCCTTCATTCTGGACCAAGGCAGGGGTCTTCTTTGGAGATGGCAGCCTGTGAGGTACAGTGGCCACAACTCACTACCCACCTACGCGTATGTATGTGGTAGGTATTCGTACTATCCCAAGATGCGTCCATACAGTGACATCATCCTCGCCCCTGGCTAAACTAACAGAAGTATACCTCACTCCGGACCAATTGTCAAAGCTTACCTACCTTATGCGTGGCCTCTGGTCGGCCCCTAAAACGCGGCTGGTCGTATAACTTTCACCGTGCAACGAAAAGCATCAATGACGGACCAGGTCGAAGCCTTCCAAGGGCACAGCTGGTGTCTGTATCCTGAGCTTGGACCGGGCAGAAATGATCGAATCACGTCTCGTCATTCGTATAGGGTCGCATGTGATCAAAACGTACAGCTGCCACGAGTTGATCAATTGTGACCTGCATCTGGGAGCGGGTTCTCATCTTCGGATGCCGGAATCCAGTAGGCCTTCCCCCCCTCGCGACCCTTTGCGACCCTCCATGCCTACGAAACCCTGCATGACCCAGGTGCATAATCGCCTACTTTAAGCCATCTGCAGCTTCATACTTTGTTGTGATGTGCCTTCATCTCATACTGCAAAGCTATTCAATTTCTTGAACTGACATGCACGGAAAGAGGGCCACACCCAGTAGCCATTTGCAAAGAAACCCGCTTCGCCTGTACGATTTTTGTGAGATACCACAGGTGCTGATTGAGGCGTTGGGTGGTTCATGATCGTTTTTCTTATTTGTTTGTCTTTGGTTTCTTTCGAGTAGCAGCTCCTCTGCTAGCGGGCTCGATTGCCTGCACTGGGACCCTTGGGGGATCACGAACCAGCAGCCTGACCTTGCCGTCCCCAATTTCGACTCCCTGGCTCAGAATATCCTCCTCTGACTGACTCTCCGTCTCGCCCTTGGCCCCATCTTCCTTGCTCAAAGACTTGTCCCAGCTCCTGGCGTCAATACCCAGGATACCGCCCATGCTGTTCCGGTCACCTGGCACCGAGAATTCACGGAAGGCGTACCTCCATTCGTTAAGAAAGTTGCGCACCGCCTTCCCGACTTTGTCTTTGCCGTTCTTGCTGTGATGCCCTGTCCCGGTAATTGCGTATACGGGCCGGCTCTCTTTACTGTTCTCCAGCAGTACCTTCTCCAGATACTCCACCGCCTCCTCAGGATGCAACCCATGCAGGTCGACGAATATCTCTGGACTTGACCCGCTGTTCTTGTTGCGATCCTCGTATAGTTCTCGCGCCGCCTCACGATGGGCCTTTCTCATCAGATCGTTCTCGCTTTGCCCACGGAGGCTGAGGGCTTTAGCTGCCCGAGCATCGTTGCGGTTCCACGCCTGCGCGGCACTGCTTGTGTGTTAGCTTGCTTCTCTGCGGCCTGTGACACCTTGCAAACAGTGCACTGTGCTTGAGCTGGGCAGGGCCGGTCAAAAGACCGTCACGCCGTTCCCATACCTCTGTAAGAATTTGTTACGGAGGCCACCGTGCTTGATTGCCTCTTGTCGAGCCTTGAGGTAGCCCTTGTTGGCTCGCTCCCCAGTTTCCAACCAAGGGATATGCTTCGGCATAGTGATTGCTTGAGCCGCTGCACTATTCTCCCCATTCCTCACTGCGGGGGAGCTCCCATTGCGGGCTGCCTTCTTGATATCTTGTCGGCTAGCCCCTGGGGCAGGAGAGGGAGTCATTCTGACAATGTCGGCTAGAGAACTCGGCGTAACAGTTTCCTTAGGGCCATGGCCATGGCCTCCGCGCTTTCCGTGGTGTTTCTTGTTTGGTTTTGACGGTGTCGATCCGAGTGAAGGGAACGCATCATTGTCATCCATTGAAGGAGCATGCATGCCATCCTTGGTCTGAGGACGACTTCCTGGTCGTGAACGTGACCGGCCTCCATCGCCTCCTTGGTTCTGCATCGACCTGAAGCCAGGCGACGAGTTCATGTTGTTGCCATGAAAGTTGAACGATGGGGCAAAGGGGTTGAGTTCGGGGGTGCCTGGTCGTAAAGACGGAAATAAGTTCAGATCTTGGACCTGGAGGTTTTGGGACTTTTGCGGAGGCGTGCTCCCTCCATCAATGGTGAGTCGGTTCATCATGTGGGCCGGATCATGGGAGAAGATGCAAGTCTCTCCAGCGAGGCAGTTACCCATGACCCAGTATCTGGAAACATTAGCAAGGCGGTCGATTTGAGCTGAGGGCTATTGATGCCAGCAGTCGTGGCGAATGAACAACATACTTGCAGATGTGATTGCTGAGATCATGACTGAATCTGCAATCTGCGCGAAGGCACTGTCCCGTGGACAGATAGAATTTGCATATGATGCCGGCTTTCTGTTGAGCCGAAGGCGTAGTTGGTCTGGTGTCTGGCGTTACCGACTTGCCAATCAGCACGCTTTTGGCTTCCGGGGTCAGCGCAGAGGCGTTGGTGATATCCTGGCCCTGAGTCTCCATGATGGCTGCTATAGTGGCGCTCAGGTCATAGCCGTGATGAGAGAGGGCGGCCTCGATCTCGTCGTCCGTCTTTGTCTGGCCTAGAACGGAACGCAGCATATCGTAGGGTGTCATGTCTGTCTGCTGAGTAGAAACGTACTCAGGCGCGGCGGCATTGAGGCCGCTGGCCGTGCCGGCCGAGGAGACACTGGCAGCATCGTCACTTACGAGCCAGTCAACGTTTTCTGTCTGGAAATCGCCGTATATCTCCTGGGCTGGCGTGTGGTCACTGGCAAACTCGTAGGCATTCAGGTTGGGACTATGTGGTATGACAGGGGCAGCGAAAGCCAGGCGGGGTGAAGGCCGAGGCGACGTGAATGGGGACGCCGTTGAAGACTTGGTGCGGCTCAAATTGGCTGGGACGAAGTTGGGCGGCGCCAAGGGGCTCACGCCGAGGCGAGGCGATCCCGCCATGGAGGTATTTGGCCCGCGCCATGAGGCGGGGGAAGGGCGGCGGAGTATGTTGTGGCGGATAGGTGGTGGGGATGCCGCAACTGCGCTACCCTCGCGAAACCGCCAAAGGACGTCAAGGATGGCGTTTTCCAATGAAGTGCCAGTCAAAGCTGTCTCCTTGCTTAGGAGCTCTTCCAATTTATCCGTCTTGTCTTCTTCGTCGAGATTGGGGTCCTCGAGGACAGGAAGACAGATGTCGTAGGCCTCGTCGGATACCATGATGGCGCAATATTGTCGGGGCTCGGGGCGCGGATAGTGTCGAGAGGGGTTGAGGGGGCGCGGTTCCGGCGGACTCGTGAGAGCTCGGTCTGCTGTCGCTGGGCCAAGACCGTGCCGCTTGGCCAAGGTGCCTCGAGAGTAGAGGATCTTTGGCGCACGAAGGGACAGTCTTGAGTGGAGGGGCGGCGAGATGAGAGATGAGCACGCGTGAGCGTGAGCGTGGGCGTGCGCATACGCGTGTGCCGGAAGTCGATGAAGGATGATGGATTCCGGTGGATAGGTGGCGGCAGCTTATGGCTGTCGAGCAAGAGATGACGGAGTGCTAACTAAGGGGTGCGTGCCACAGGGGAAGGGCGGCGGCTCGCATCATGCAGATTGCCTTGTGGAACAGGGGCGGACAGGTACTCGTAGGCTCGGAAGGACAGGGCCGCCGAGAACAAGGGTATCGTACTGATCTGTGTCGTTGGGGAGGGAGCGGCTTCCGAGAGCTTGGGGGAGGGGCTTCGGCCCAGGCTCGCAAGTGTGTCCCTTACGCGGCGAGGCAAAGTGTCGCAGTATCGGTCGGCCGGTCAAGCGAGGCGGGTGAAGAGGGCGTCTATCGTGTGAAGCTAATAAGAGAACGGTCCAGCTGGGGAGTATGTATGTACTTCGTCTGGGGAGCAAGTCCAGGCAAGCTGAGGGAAGGTCGGTTGTAGATAAGTACGGAGCAATAACAATGGGCTTTGGTTGCGTGCTGGGGGCGAGTTCGAGCTGGGCTCCGAGATACCCACTTGGCGGGCGCGTGGGTGTCGTTGATTAAATATGGATCCTCAAGTACCATCCGCTGCTTGTCGACTAGTAGCAGTCTCTAGGGTCTGCGATCCGATGTCTGTTTGCCCCTCAAGCCTGTTGCACGACTGATATATGGGAGAAGGGACATGCAGATCCGTGGAAACGGGGATTGGGGCGCGCAATGACAAGACCACGATGGTGCGCAGGAGAAAGGCTAGCGAAGGTGGCGACGGCAGCAGCCTTGAGAAAGGGTCCCCGCAGGAACCGACGTGGGAAGAGACGAAGACGAGGGCTTGCGTGTTTGCCGTCTGATTCGAGACAAAGCCTAGATTTCAAATCGGAAGACCGTCTAGTCTGCGATGGGCCAGCTGGCGATGCTCATAGGGGGACAGATGTGGGCACGATTATGGATGAGAAAGGAGGAAAGCAGTCAGGCTGTCTGATGTGCTGCGTGGAAGGAGTTGGTGGTCAGCGGCAACAAAGAGAGCGGAGAGAGGACCCAGTGAACCGGCCGCCCATGTGCGATGGAGGTACTGTAAGCTTCACCTCGGGTCTGCACGCAGCATTCAGCCCGTTGCGCGCGGGCTTGCCATCCGATGCCCTTAACTCGGACTTGAAGGCAGGCAAAGTGACCTACATGTAGGTACCTACCAGCTTCCACCTGTAACGTTGGGAGGTAAGTACCGCCTAGATACCTGGTAAAGTGGCAGCACCAAATAATCTAAAAGTATCCCCATGGACGCACCACAAGCACCAACATCCATGATGCTTCACTGGAACCTGGACCCGCCAGAGCCTCGGGAGACTTCACTCTGCATCCATTGCGGTTCGAAGCGGCTCAGGAGTCGCCCCTGCAGCCCCGGGCTGCTCCGCGAGCACATACTATCACTTGGAACGCGGGCCAATTCTGCTAATCGGGTCTGCAGATACCAGGCCGTGAATGCGCCCCGTGCGCCACAGATCGGGGAAAGCGCCCATTCCACACTCCAGTCGCCCTACGGTATGCGGAGTACGCCTCTGAGAACAACCAGCGCAGGTGAGGCTGCCGTGCTGACTTTCTACGAGGTCGGAGCCGCCCACTCCCATCAACGGCTACATAGGTAGGTAGGTAGCTGAAACACCACTTGGCGTTATTCGTACGAGAGTCTGCCGATGCGCAACGCCACGCCGGCTACCTACTAATCACAACCCAATCGATGAGATTAAACACTGCCGCCGGCGCATTTCCTACCAGAGCCCTCGTGCTGGGTGTTTGGCGAACGCATTAGCCACGACAGATGCTCGTACCCACCGATACCGATGGTTGGCCTGGGATGCCCTGGGTGGCTCTCGTCCGTTGTGTGAGGACACTCATGCTCACAGACGGAAAGATAAGCTGCCTATATGAGTTGCGTCTCGACAATGACGACTAGACAGCACCCATGCAGACCGAGTGTACGAGTAACCACGAAGATCCCGCATCAGGAAGACCCAGTCGCACTCTGACTTGGTTGGGGCTGGGGGCGCGGGATGGAGCACGGGGCCACCCCACACGCACTGGCACATCGGGTTCGTCCCGCGATCCTTCATGAACGCTTGTCTGATTGGAGGGGCGAGCTGCAATCGGACTGTCACTACACTTGCTCGATGCCTGCCTGGCACTCCTGGATGAGCAGGGTAGGCAGATGCCCAGGTAATAGGATTCCCCCATCGTCATCTTATCTTGTCCCCCTAAAGGTCTGTGTACATTCAACCATCGGAATCAGCAGACTGTCACGATGGGACAAGACTCTCAAGGAGGCACCCAGGATCATATACCTCAATAAGCCGGGCATCCCGGCGTGATCATTCCACTCAAGGTATCTCATCGAGGTCATCTCCACCAAAACCGAAGCTGAAGCCACCGCCTCCATTGTCGGATCCGTCCTTGTCGCCAACCGCTTCTTCCCACTTGCGCTTCCTTCTTTGACTTCTGAGCTCCAAATCCTCCAGAGCTTCTTTAAGAAGCTCCGGCTCACTGGCCTTGAGTCTCTCGACGAAGAGGTCGAAGGGGCTTTCTATTTCCTTTGCGAATCCAGTCACTTGGTCCGCCTTCTCCCGTAGGAAGTACAGCACGTCCCCGAGATGTGACTTGGGCACAAAATTTTGCGTCAGGGCTACACCGGGCTCCAGGTTCACCACGAGATGCCACCAGCCGCTTGGGACATGAAGGATCTCGCCGGCCTTGCAGATACCCTCGACACATCCTGGCGTGGCTCGGGCCTCGCGGTGGAACTCGAGAAGCCATTCGGCAATGCTCAGGGGGCTTGTGACCTCGCTGCTGTCTTCTGACACATACACGCCCGGCACTTGCGCGCTGGGCGGAAACATGATCCAATACTTTGAGCCTTCTATCACGGCATTCCAGGCGCTCGTTCCGTTCGGGTCCTTGTGGAAGGTCGATCCGCTGCGCTCAGGTCCGGCGATGAGCCAGCGGTGTGCAGGCCGCTCGTCGCCCAGAAGCTCAAACAGGTCCGGGCCAAAGCACTCCGGGGGCCAGTACGCACAGCCATCACCGTGGCCGACGCGGATGCCCATCTTCTCGGCAAATTTCTTGTCAAACAAGTAGAGCGGGCTTTCATCGCGGCTGTTGCCCATGTACTCGCTGTATGTCGAATACTCCCAGTCCACTGCCTCGGCTCGAAATGGAACATGGCTGTACTGGGTCTGCAATCGCTTCAGGTCCCACTCCTGGAACACCGGCCATTCCTGGATGCACCTCGTCAACAGGAACGGTGTCTTGCTCCACTGTGTCGAGAACTCGTCGTACGTAAGAGTCTCAAGCCGAGTGATTTCATTTGATCGCGGTATATGGGCGATATGCTTGCCCAGTAGGATGTGACTGCAGACGAATGGCCTGTGCAAGACGTCCGAGTATACGTCACTGCCGTCTATCTTGGCTTGGCACTCGTCTGGAATATTGAGATATGTTGCACGCCAGGATCCCCGCCACGAGATCGCATGGGACTGAGCTCGGCTGGATCTGTCCGTAGGTCAGAGTACGAACCTAGGGAATTCAACGGGAGAGGTTGACAAGCCTCTGGCCCCAGCCATGAGCGTCCGCTGGACGTCACGTTGGCCAACGAGTGCGCCAAGAAGCCGTACTCAGACGACAAACCAGTGACTCTTCAATTTCAAACGGAACCAGATCCAATTTGGACTTACTCAAGAAAATGAGACTTCCACAGATCGTCGAGGCGGCAGAATGCAAACAGAAATCGACAGGTATGCCCGAGAAGTCTCAACGACGAGGAGTCCACGTAGTCGAGGAAGTGTAACAGCATCTCATCCGGAAGACCACTCAGGGTGCCCAAGCTGGACCGGGCATTTCGGCCCGAGGAGAAGTATTGGTTCCCTAATGGCTTTATGCCAAGGGGGTGAGAGGGTATCGAATCGGCCGCAGTTCCTGCACCCGGCCCGAGTCTGCCTCCCCCGAGCCCTTCGTCCTGCACGAGCAGCATGTTCGTCACAGGGACAAGCGGCGTTCTCAAGTTTAAAACGCTGAGCGTGTGATTGCTGTGAGCCTCGTTCAGTGGGGACTACACATTGGTTCGATAAGGGGAAATTGATATCGACAGTTCTTGTCTCTGAAATAGAATCTGAATCGCGGGTTGTCCAGACCGAGCTGCCGCTCTTTTCATCAACCTAGATGCGCGGGAGCGAAGAAGGCAGGAAAACGGAGCCAGGAACGCAGTAGAGAGAGAACAAGTCGGGACTTCTCTGTTCCAAGTACTACTGCTGGCGGCCTCGACTGGGTGTTGCTTCAAATCTGGTTGCGCACCAGCGATGAAAGGCGGGACTGATGGTTTGCTCGGGTGGTTGAAATTTTGGGGCGCTGCCCCGCCAGGGTCACCTACCTCCGGTATGTTGTGGAGCAGTAATTCGTCCCGGAGGTTGAGGACGTACTCGTCTCGTACCTACATGCGACGTACCTCCTACCCAGATACTCGCATGCATCTTTGCAGCGGGTACGGGTGCCCAAAATCGATAGCGATAAGAAGAACCGAAAATCGGTGCGCCTACGAATTCCGATGCACCGAGGACGAAGAGCATCCCAGGGCCCGAGGGGCATGTTCAAGCGCCTCCACTACTGGCTGGCGGAGGGGCCCGGGCAGGGCGGAGCGAGTGGGGTTTCATGAGCGATAGCGCGAGTATCTGATATGTACTCATGAATTCTCATACGCGTCAGTGGAGGTAAGGCCCAGCTGGTATCGCGCAGGTCCCTGGAGAAACACCCGACAGCTGGCCGGTACTTGGAGCTACACGGCCGGCTCCAGTACTGAGCGAAAAGGGGCTGGGGAACATTGAAGACAGTGTACGAGTACCTTACGAGTACGCCCTCACCCCTCCTCTGGCCGCATTGGGTGAGGGGCTAGGGCTGGGCATCTATTCGATAAGACCGCCCAGGCGGTGACGTGGGAGGGGCAAACCAAATCCATGGGTCGCTGTGCCGGTGCTGGCTGGGTGCGGTCCCCGTACCTATCGCACCAGCATACAATATTCGCATCCATCCCAAGCATTAGAAGTGCGAGCGCGGGAAATTGATATAACGCTTGGTCTAGAGTGTTTGCATTCAGCCAAGCCATATCAGACTTGTCTGCCAGGATAGGAAAAAAGGGAGGACAGGCGGCCTCGACGAGTGGGATTCATTGGGCCGATACGGTCCAGTCACCCTTCGCTCACCTGGGGATACCACGTGCCGGTGATGTGACTGGTTGGTCTCGATCACTCCACACGGGCACCCAAGGTGCACCAGCAGGCGCGGGTTGGGATTGAGTGCACTCGGGGTTGCCGCCTGGGGAATTCGAGGCCTCAAGGTGCTTGACATGCGAAATACTTGCGTTTCTAAGTCCCCTAATGCATCAAGGTACGTCCAGCGCCGCCCCTTCGTCCTGCTCCTGGGCGCATGTGGGAAGCAGTCTGTTGCACAGCCGCCTTGGTTCGCTACGTGAGGTAGGTACAGACCTCGAAGAGTCATCCGTGAGTTCAGTCATACTTGGATGCACGCCCCTGCTCCCCTCAGCTTTTGACTTTTGAATCCTTGCACAGAGTAGGCCGCAACGTGGTCATACTCTTCGACAACATGACAAAATCTGCCTTCAGGTAAAATGATGATGCAGAAAGTTGGGCACGCATGTTGATGAATCGACCACAGGAAGGCAGAGACACGGTAGGTACGGTAGGTACGTTCACACGCGCTGGCCGGTCGAGCCTGCATTGGATGTGACGGGCGTGTAATCATGGTGGGCGCCTACCCGAAGCCCGCCCTCAGCTTGGAGGCTCAAAGTACCTGGAGAGTATCTCACGCAGAGCATCTGCACTCAATGCACCTTCTGGTAGAAGGCATGTGAGCGACCCGAGTCACCCGTCAAGCACCTCCCAGCCAGTTAGGTTGGGTCTCGACGATGTCTGCGCTTCTCGGATGTACATTGTCGGTACTTGCGCTGCGCTGCCGTCGGGCATCCCTGTCAGCTGATTGGCGGCCGGCACAGACAATTTTTTTGTTGGAATGAGGCGACCTCCCCTCAGGTTTTTTTTTTGCAGAAAACCCATGGCAGCGCCGGAATTTTTCACTCCCCCCCTTCCCTCCAACCTCACCGGATTAATTTCCACCTCATAACCACCGCAAACCAGAGAACCTTTCCCACCGGACCGTTCGTCTCTCGCCTGTGTCGAGAGCATCGTGTCCGTGTCTTCGATTCTACTCCTTTTCTTCTCTGCTGGACTTGTTCGCTTTTAAGCAGCGGTCCGCGCATAATCGACCTGGTCGACCCCACCTTCGATCGCCGTAATTTGTCTTCTTGAATTCTGAGCCGTGCTTAGAATTCAGGAAGCTTCACCAGTCGACTCTAGCAATCATGGCTGACAAGGGGCTCGAGGACATCGAGCAGTCCCAGATCGAGTCCAACTATGACGAGACCGTCGACTCTTTCGATGAGATGAGCCTGAAGGCTGAGCTCCTCCGAGGTTCGTCCCCAGCGACACCGCCATCCGCACCTCTGCCCCTCCCCCTCCCCCTCCACCGCCACCATCGCCCGCCCAACATGCCGCGATGCGTTTGCGCCTTCAGCGCTCGCGCTCGCGACAGCCATCACGACCTGTCTCGTAGCCCTCATTGCGGAATATGTACTGACAAAAATTCCTCATTCAGGTGTTTACGCCTACGGTTTCGAGCGTCCTTCGGCCATCCAGCAGCGCGCCATTATGCCTGTCATCAAGGGTAAGCCACCCCCACCCCTCTCTGAGACCCACCTGGCTCTGCCAAATTTCGCGCGCCACGATGCCCGCATGCAAATCGGATTACCTCCAAACGAATTCATCTTCACAATATGCTGATGCGCAACAGGCCACGATGTTATTGCGCAGGCCCAGTCTGGTACTGGCAAGACCGCTACTTTCTCCATCTCGACTCTCCAGAAGATCGACCCCAGCGTCAAGCAGTGCCAGGCGCTCATCCTCGCCCCCACCCGTGAGCTGGCTCAGCAGATCCAGAAGGTCGTCATCGCTATTGGTGACTTCATGCAGATCGAGTGCCACGCTTGCATTGGTGGCACCAGCGTCCGTGAGGACATGAAGGCTCTCCAGGATGGTCCCCAGGTCGTTGTCGGTACCCCCGGCCGTGTTCAGGACATGATCCAGCGCCGCTTCCTCAAGACCGATGGCATGAAGATGTTCGTTCTCGACGAGGCCGACGAGATGCTTTCTGTAAGATTCGACGATCCCCTCCACCGAGATCAAGCTAACTCTGTTCTCCCAGCGTGGTTTCACCGAGCAAATCTACGACATCTTCCAGCTGCTGCCCCAGTCTACCCAGGTTGTCCTGCTGTCCGCCACCATGCCCCAGGACGTCCTTGAGGTCACCACCAAGTTCATGCGTGACCCCGTCCGCATCCTGGTCAAGAAGGACGAGCTCACCCTTGAGGGTATTAAGCAGTTCTACATTGCCGTCGAGAAGGAGGAGTGGAAGCTCGACACCTTGTCCGACTTGTACGAGACCGTCACCATCACCCAAGCCGTCATCTTCTGCAACACCCGCCGAAAGGTCGACTGGCTTACCGACAAGCTCACCGCCCGTGACTTCACTGTCTCGGCCATGCACGGTGACATGGACCAGGGCCAGCGTGACCTTATCATGAAGGAGTTCCGCTCTGGCTCTTCTCGTGTCCTGATCGCCACCGACCTTCTCGCTCGTGGCATTGACGTCCAGCAGGTGTCCCTGGTCATCAACTACGACCTTCCCGCTAACCGCGAGAACTACATCCACCGCATTGGTCGCGGCGGTCGTTTCGGCCGCAAGGGTGTCGCCATCAACTTTGTCACCGCCGATGACGTCCGCATGATGAGAGAGATCGAGCAGTTCTACAGCACTCAGATCGAGGAGATGCCCATGAACGTTGCCGACCTGATCTAAGCTTAACGCCAAGTCGTCGCTCTCAAGTCAAGCATCCTTTCACACTGCGCAAAAAAAGTAAAAGTTTTTTCGTCTTTGCATAGGAATATATCCACGCGTCTCCCCACGGCATATTCCCTTTCCGGGTTTCGTTAGACGGGTGGACGCTTGTTTATCTGGTTGACCAGACCCTGACCGAGTGCCTCGGTCAGGGCACACTGGAGGCCAGGGTTTACGTCTCATTTGTTGCATTTGGGCAGCTCGGCCAGAGATAATGTCACCAGGTATCATGGAGGTGATACGCAGCGTGTGCCATGGGTCGCTGGCGTTGTCCAGGGGTCTAGTTTGCTTATTTCACGTGTTCTCTGTACCTAGGCCGCCCGATTTCCTCAATAAATCTTCCAAAACACTCAAGCTCTCTGCCCAGATAGTGACATGACCTTTCTCCTGGCTGTACGCCCCGTCAAATCGCTTTGTCCCTACACTCAGATTCGTTCCGCCCCCTTGCCGAAGTTGTTAGGGTCATCCATCAGCGTACCGCTGCGGGAAGGCGCGCAAATTACATGCGTGGCAGGATCGACCTCAGATGATTGTGGCCGTGGCAGTCGCGCTTCGCATCTCGCCGCAGCCTTCGCGACTTCCGCTTCATACTCTCGCCCGACCGTACCTGCTTGGATATTCCTGCTCCAGACATGTCCCGAGCTCCTCCCGATTTCAACAGAGCCACCTTTCCTGCTTCAGAATCGTCTTCGCCCGACTGCCTAATCTTGAATCCCACGTCTATGGGCACGTCTGGTTGTCTTGCCTCACTCACGATTGGCCCCGCCCATCTTGGTGGCTCTTCCAAGGTATCTTTGACATTCCCTTGAACAACCCCTCGTCGCAATGGCCATGGAGAAACGCGTCGAGGCACCAACAACCATGCGTGCTGCCAAGATTGCGTCGTTGTGTCGCGATTCGAATGGCAATGATATGAATGGTCGCGAAACGCGGACGCAGCTGATCCAGACTTTGATGACACTTAACCTCAAGGCTGCTCAGGGCTCGCTCGTTGTCATAGAAAGCAAGATTAAAGCTCTGGTCAAGGACTCGGGGGAGGAGAAGGCACGCCGCCCCGCGATAGCGAAGGAGCTCGATGAACTGCGAGCCGATATTGAAGAGATACAGACACGCCTGGATGACAGCCATGCATCCAACAAACAGTCGATTGAAGAGCTCAAGAGTCACACCGGCCAGCAACTGGGAACACTTCAAACTCGGCTGAACAACCTGGTCCCCGAAGTCACTGCAGGCGTCGCAAAGAATGCCAGGGATCTAAGCAGCCTGCAGAAACTGATCGACCAGGGCGAGCAATCACGCGTTGAAAGTGTCGCCAAGCTTCACGAGCTCTGGACTGGAGAATTCGACCACCTCAGAAGCGAACTGCAGGGGCTTCGGAAGCATGTGGGCGACTCTGATGGCAAGATTTCGCAGCTCACTGTCCAGATGGAGCGTCAAGTGGAAAGTCTTGGGTCTATTGATGCTGCGTTGAATGCTCGAAAGGAAGACATGGAGAAGCTCGCCCGGCAGAGACTATGTATGTCGCCCGTTAAACCCAGCGATGGTGCCGGCTCCCAGTTGACATGCAGTCTAGTTCCTTTCAAGGCGAATCGCGTGGCGCTTTTCAACAAGACGCCTGTCACAATCAAGTCAAGCACCGACAAGACTCAGGCTCTACCAAGGCGTCCAGGCTCCCGACCCTCAAAGGCGGAAGCTCGATATGTTCGCCGTCGATTCAAGAAGCTGAACTACATGTCGCGAAGCCTACCGGCGCCTAACGAGTACAAGGTCGTGAAGAACTTTGTTGGGCAGATGAAGGACTTCATCGCGAACGACATCCAAAACCGACTGTTGAAGACATTCCCGGACCTCACCCAGGTTTTACCCACCACCAACGTACAGCTGCACCCGAAGACTGGCATAAGACTGCTCATCAATTTCAGAGAATTGAAAATTGAGCACCTCGAAGCCGTGGTCCACCAGCTGGAGGCGAGCTCCGACGGAGCTACATGAGCAAGCGATGTCCCCCACCGCGGGGTGACGCCGTACGACAGGACCGTGGAGCGCTGGTCGGAGAGCATCGAGCTGTCGAACATGTGTGCGGAAACACATGGCGTGACCCACGCGTGGCAATCAATACCTGGAATAGATTCAAGCTGGTCGCAGAACCGTGTGATTTACCTGAACGGTCTGGCGACCAAACTTATGGAGGAATTGGCACGCCTCAACGAAGCTGCTCACATCGTGCCATCTCTCAATCTTACTACCTTTCTTGCTTTGCTATTTCAGGACAGACTTCAACAACTGTCATCCACGCAAAGTATTGCTTCGTCAATTAGTTAACACGCAGATGCTCCGTATCCTCATGTAGACCGCTCATGCCCTGTCCCGTGTACTTGTTGATCCAACCGAGGACCTCTTTGTGCCACACCAGCGAGTTTTCTGGCTTCAGCACCCACTGCAGAACCAAGGTCAGCACAGTGCCCCAGAAAGTAAGGCGCTCTCAAGAGAAAAGGAAGGGCCCCAAAACGTTGGACCAGGCCGGTGGGTTTTGGTCAGATCTGGGAAACATACGTGGTTCTCATCAGGGAACATGAGCAAGCGACTATCCACCGCTTTTGTTTGGAGGGCATTGAAGGCGGCTAGACCTTCGGAAATGGGTAGACGGTAGTCAAGCTCCGAGTGAATGACAAGCTGGGGAGTAGCCCAGTGGCCCACGCGGGCGGACGGGTCCCAGCGAGCGTAGGCCTCGCGCGCTTCCCAAATTGTGCCACCCATGTCGTGGATGGGAAAGAAGAGTTCCTCCGTGGACCAATCGGACATGGTGCTGAAAATCCCGTCGTGGCAAACGAGAGCCCGGAATTTGCGGCCCAGAGGGTGGCCTTGTATCCAGTCTGGTTGAAAGTCAGTCACATGGTTACCGACGAATGTAGAGAAGGGGGAGCGATGGCCAGGATAGCACCCACTGATCATGTAACCGCCATAGCTGGCACCAAGGGCCACGGCGTTCGTGGTGTCAACGTGGGGGTGTTTCTCGGCAATGTGCTCGAAGCAGTTGACGAGGTCATTGTATGGGCGACCGCCCCAATCCCCGGCGATGGCGTCGGTGAGGGCCTGGCCATAGCCGGTGCTGCCTGTGGGGTTGGGCATGACAACAACGTAGCCCTGCTGGGCAAAGATGGCTGGGTTCCAGCGGGTGCTCCAGCTATGGCCCCAGGCGCCCTGCGGGCCGCCGTGGATGAGCATTGCGAGCGGGTATTTCTTGGGAGACGAGGGGTCGAAGCCCGGTGGCTTGACGACCAGGGCTTGGCATTTGTAGTTGCCGGCGCCCTGAAACCAGAACTCGTCGATCTGCTCCGGCGAGAGGCCGAGAGACCGGCCACCCCTCGAGGCAGAGGAGAGCAGGGTGATATTCCGGGAGACCGGGTCGAGGATGGAATAGGCCTTGCTGTCAACCAGGGAGCTGGTGTTGAGGAAGAGCTTGTCGCCTTGGAGGTTTGCGAAGTCGGCAATTGAGTCGCTGCTGGTCAGCGGGCGAGGGAGCTCGGTGGCGGCCGAGGGGGTCGAGGGCAAGACGAAGAGGAGTGTGCGGGCCTCCTTCTCGGCCGTGACGTACAACCGGCGGTCGTCGGGACTCCAGACAATGGTCTCGGGGCGCAGGTCCCAGGCGCCCTCGTCGTTCTCGTCATCCTCGCCGGCGCCGGATTTGTAGAACTCCTGCACGTTGCTTAGATCGGCGACGTCGGGCAGGAGCATCAGGCGGGGCTTGTCCGACTCGTACTGGTGGTGGCGCATACGCTTGAAGGCGACGCTGGAGCCGTCGTGCGAGAAAACGGGATTTCCAGTGTAGCCGCGCAGCTTGCCTGTCTTGACGAGCTGGGGCCGGGGCGGGTCGGGCTCGGTGAAGGAGCGCAGGGGCACATAGTACAGGTCTGATTTGGTCCAGAGGGCCGGATTGAGTTCGGGGTCCTTGGAGACGAAAATGAGCCCCGAGCGGCCGATGTCGTAGTCGGAGGCGTCGCCGAAGTTAGGCACGGGGCACTCGAGCTGAGTTCCCCGCAGGGCGTTGACCAGGCCGGGCTCCTGGAGGGAGTAGCTAGCCCGGGCGACGCTCGGGTTGTCGCTGCCGCGGGCCGGCGTGCGCTTGAGCGCGCCATACCAGAGGGCATTGGGGTTGGGGCCGACGTAGGCATCCCAGTGGCGGACGAAGAGCTTTGTGTAGACGCGTGCGGAAGATCGAGGCTTGGGGGCAGCAGAAGGGTCGTACATGTCGCCAGCCGGTGTGGTGGGCGCGGTGCAGGCGAAGGCCACGGTGCCGTCCCCAATGTCTTTGGCTTTGATGTTGGAGATGAGGCCATTGAATGTTGCTACCTCAAAGGGTCTGAGAATTGGCCGGGGCGCGGCCTGGACGTCAGCTCTGCCATCGCCTGCTAACCACGCGGCTCCCCCAAACGACGCTCGGCATGACGACGCGAGGGTGGAAAGGTTGCTTACTCGGCACCGGGCGACGTGGCGTCAGCGACCAGCAGGGTGGTGCTCTTGGAGTCATTACGGACAAGCAGGAATTCGGTGTCCGAGATCCACGTCGGCTCAGTGAAGGCCGGGTCCTCGTACAAGGTGGTGGACTGGGAAGTGCTGATGTCAAGCAGGCGCAAAGAGTAGGATCGCGTGTGGGTTTCGAACGAATACTGCGAGACTGCGGCGGTTGGGGACAGTCAGCACGGGAGGTCAGGGCAGCGAAGGCGGGCGAGCGGCATCTCACGAAGCCATGATGCTGTCGCCGTAGCCATAGCCACGCGCGGTTGGGGGCCGGGGCGGCTCACCGGTATACAGAGCATGAGTGCCGGTCGGGTTGGGAACGGCAGAGCTCCGGCGCGGGGCCGAAAGGAGCACCTCGGGGGTGAACTCGGTCGCCATGACTGTCATGGTGGAGGTCGTGACGGGCAAAGCTGACTATCGTGAGGATAGCTGAGAGGTGGTTGAATGGGCACGGGCGGGTCTTCTAAGACCCTGCGGGTTGGTACATGTATGAAAAGACAAGGCGAGCTGGTGGGCGGCAGAGAGGAAGATACAGTAGCCAAGCAATAGATTCATTAGGCAGGTGGAAGTGGAAGCCAAAGGCAGGTCTACTCGTAGATCGGATATGTGTGTCCCAGGGACGAGTGCCAGTAGAGCCATTACGTAGGTACCGAGTTAGCTGACCAAACCGAGCGCCGGACCCGGGGCTGGGGGGAGCTGGGGGGAGCTGGGGCCGCGTGACCGCCACCTATGCGCGCTATGCCACCCAAAGCCGGCGGATAGATGGACGACCTTGATGGCACTGGGCCGCCTGGACCTCGTAACCTCCAAGGCTCATCCCGCCTCCCTGCGTGGGCACCGTGGCGCCCACCTCGGGGACAACCCGGGCTAGGGAGCAACCCCGCAGTGGATACGGTTTGGATGCAATGCCAGCCCACCTCTGTACTCGAGGAGTACGAGCTTGTAGGTAGTCATCAATATAAGAGGTACATGGTAATTCGATCCGCCAGAACGAGTCAGGGGTCGCGCGTCCCGCCGTTTTCGGGCGGCGCCGCGCGATGTCGACGCGACACGGGCTCGAGCGCCTCAAACTTCAGTCATGGTCATTGCTGCTGAGTGAAACTCGTCATGGTGCCAAGTCGGCCGGTACACGCGCGGCCAGTATTCAGGATCAAACAGCATGCTACGCTCTATTCGCTGAAGCAATCGGGAAGCGGGCAACGATGGAATGCAGCCTCCCTGCTGCTTGGACGGCCGCGTTGAACGCCTGGCATTCCGTCAATTTGGTAGGAAACCGGTCTTCTGCTCGCTGCTCCTCCGCCAGGAGCCCTCGCCAGCCAGCAAAGCCTCGTAGCGAAATAAGAGCATGCGCAAGGCGTCAGGACAAAGGCAGTCCACGCGACATCGCCCGGCCAGACGAGCGGCTTGCGGGCTATTTTCTGGCGCCAAAGCTGGTGCGGATCTTTTTGTTTTCCTTCGGTGTATCGTTTTCGCTCTCTGCCGTCGACGCTGCTGCCACCGCGGCAGCCGCCGCCGCAGTAGGGGCCTTCTTCTTCTTGTTGTTCTTGCTGTTCTTTCCTTTGGGATCGGTGGCCGATGTGGGCGTGGGCGCTTCAGAGGTTGTGCCTCCAGCCCGGTCGCGGGCAAACGATGTCGATATGGGCGTAGCCGCTGCGGGCGTCGATGCTGAAGATGTTCCAGCCTCGTTAGATTCTGCCTGCACGCGGTCTTCCGTCAGTTCTCTTCTCATAATCACATACGCGGGCATCGTAGATGCGGGAAATTGTCCAAGTAGAGCAGGACGCACGTTATTGGCGTTGTAGGAAATGGAGGACCGCGAGAAGACTCGGTTCTGGTCCATTTGGCCCGTTCGGCGGCGGTGGGCGGCGGCGGAACTGACGCCTTTGGTGTAGTTGTCAAATCCCGTGATGATGTTACCAGATGGCGTCGACTCGAGATACGTGTTTTCTTGGCTGGCAATATTGGCTTCGACTTGCGCCTGAACCATTCAACTTGCTGGTTAGTGACTCCATGTACTGGCACGCCCAGGGTCTAGAGAAGCGCATTGTGCTCACCAGCTGGTTGCGCAGCTTTTCGCGGATATTCAGGCTGTCCCTCAGCTGTTGTCTCTGCTTCTGATAGCCTGCCCAGTCTGTTGGCGTGACGTGTGCGGGCCGCTCGCCAGCTGCTGCCGCGATGGGCGCCTTGTCGCCCATGGTGTTTTAGTTTCTATATGGTCGACGAGCGCGGTCGCGTCGTGTCGCGGATGATGTCTTTGGTGGGCGCTCGTATTGATGAGGCAGGTAGCGCGTGGGTTGTGGGCGTGCAGCTGGCGGACTGAATGCCAGTGGTGGCGGTTCGGGATCAGAGGCGCGATGGTGGTGATGTTTGAAGGATGTCTTTGTCGAGCTGGTAGGGTTTCGCTATTCGGGGTGGACCGGTGTATTGGATTGTTGAAACGATAGCTTCTGTTGAAAGGGGGGCGTTGCAGGTTGATGTGAGGTGGTTGGAAAGAATTGCTGCCGGCTCTTTTCCATTTGCTAACAATACAATCGACAGGCTGCCTGTGCCAATCGTGCATGACCTCAGCCGCTACGCAGGTAGGTACCTATAGGGTACTCGTATGGAAGCATCCGTAGAATCGAAAACAGCGGGGCCAAGTGCACAAGGTGCCTCGCGCGACCTGCCCACCTGCCCCTACATGTACGAGTACACGCACCTCAGCTACCTACCAGTACTCATAAAGCAAATCCACGACATTTCTCATGAAAAGTCACGCGTCAACGATATACTGCTGAGAAATCCAGATTCTATTCATTGGGATAATGCCAGAGACCTGTCGCCCTGACTTTCACTCGCACGTTTCATATCGAACGTAGTCTGCAATCTGCAGTGGAAAGGTAGATAAGATCGTGTGGTTGGGGCTCAAAGAGGCTCTGGTGCAGCAAAATCGACGCAGCTCCCGCTCGACGAGGCCGTGCACTCAGCAGTCCGGTAACCAACAGATGGAGGTCATCCAGGTGCCGGCCAAAGCTGACCAATCTACTCAAAACTCACCCGGAATGTTCATCACCAAGTATGACTCGGGATCTTAAAAAAGTTTGTTGCTTTTCATCCCGCCCCTGATTGCAGACTCCTGTCACGGCTACTCCAGCTTTGCAGGTGGTGTTTGGCACTGAGTTGGAAAAACAGACGTGTCAGTCTCATGCTCCATCACTCTGAAGGGCCTCAGCTCTTGTTGCCGTGTTCTGATACTGGACCTTGTCAAGGAGAACGACTCTCCTCAGCTGTTGGCGGTTCGCTGCGCCTTGCAGATCCGCTTCGGGTTTTATCTTCCGGAACATCAGCTGATTTGTCATGGCGGGAAGGGGAATCAGGACTGTGTCTTCGCCTTCGCTGTGGGCTTCGGCTTCCTCCCCGACTGCTGTCAGAACCCCCCCTCGCCTTCTCTTTCGCGTGTCCCGTGGGCTGTTGCTAGGCCTTGGCGAGTCCTTGCTTGGGTCGCGGCCCCTCTCTCTGCTTCTACTGCGGCTGCGGCTGCGCCCCCTGCCCCCATTCCTAGGCGAGAAGCTTCGACGGCGAGATGGCCTTTGCCTGGGTCGAGCAGGGGGCGAACGGGAGGACGAGGCCGACCAAGACCGACTGAGGCGGCCGCTATCTCTGCGTGGAGATCTTGAACGGCTGGGCGAGCTGGAATACCTTCGCCGCCTTGGGCGGGGAGAAGGCGACCGACTGCGATCAGCGCTGTCCGGGGATGATGTGTTTCTGCCGCGGCGCCGGTCTCCTGGTCGACCAGCCCTGCCTCGGCCTGTGTCCGATCTGTACCGACCTGGCGACGAGCGCCGAGGACCGGACCTGCGTCTGTCACCGTAGCTATCCTTCGACGCGGACCTTGACCGGGAGCGTGAGGCGTCTAGTGAATCGACAGAGGCAGAACGAGAAGGCGAGCGCCCGCGTCTTGAACCATGGCGCCCACCTCTCTGAGCCTGGGGGACGTATCTGTCACGGCTGGCCTGGTATGAATCACCGCGTCTTGGAGGCGTGGCAGAGCGACCACGAGGTCCGAGACCAGACCCAGAAGCACGAGACCGGTCGTCAAAGGCTCTGTCGCCGCCGCGTCGCCCACCTCGCCAGTTGTCGCGACGGGCTCCACGGCCGCGTGCGCCAGATCCGCGATCTCGGCGCTCGCGATCCCGGATGTCGTTCAGTTCACGGTCGCGCTGTTCTTGCCTCTGGTTTCGGGTACGAGCTTCTTCGGCTGCTTTTTCGGCATCAATCTGGTGAACCGGTCAGCCAATCTATCAAGTCTTCGGATACAGGGTGCCGCGAGCGCCCCCCTGGTGTCATGTACCTTCTCTTGCATAAGCTCGGCTTTCTTTGCTTCTAGAAGCTCCTTGGGAACGCCCTGGGGACTAGACTGGGCGCTGAGGCAAAGGCCCCATAGTTCCTTGCAAAACGAGGCTGTGTCCTTGTCGAGGAAACCAGTGAGCTGGATCTGCATGGCTTTGATATCGGGCTGGGAGGGAGGAATGACATGTCAGCTCGGAGTCGGATGCGAAGGCAGGGCGCGAGGACATGCGCGAGGTAGACGTACGAATCGAGGGCCGTCGATGAGGTTGAAGCAAAGCTCGGTGACAACATCGTCTTCATCGCCAAGTATGTCGGATATCTTGCTGGCGATCCATCTGAAAAGGGTTGCCTGTCAGCGATCGCTGTGCACACGATGCATTGGCATTGCCGTGAAAAGGACGGGCTTGAGGGCGGAAGCACATGTTGGGCAAGGGTTTCGCGGAGACGGACCTTTTCATGACTTGCAGGTTGACTTTTTGCATGTCCACCTTCTGGGAGAACTCGGGTGGAAACTTGGTTGCCCTCAGCAGCTTGGCATCGACGCTGGTAGCCATGTTGGATGGGTTGTTCGAGAAAGGCCGGCGGGCGTGACGACGACGGAGGGAATGGCACAGATGGCAGTGTCGGAGAAGTCGAGGATTTTGCCGGAGGAACGGGTGATGACGGAGTGAGGAAATGCTTGCCTTGATAGCGGCCCTGCCTTACCTTGTCCTGCAGCTGTACGCGTGAAGACGTAGGCAGGCAGACGGCTGCCCAGGGACCGGGGGTTTCCGGTAATAGATGTATGCACCCACGAACGTTCGATATCGCCAGAAACGCGGTCGGGTCCGTGTGGGTGCCAGGTATCGTGATGCGCCAGCCCACTTGCTGCACGTTCGATTGGCGAGCGAAAGGCGATGGCGACGCAAGACGTGATGGGCGAGAAATTTGATGATGCCGGAGCTTGGATTGAGGATGCGCACGAGTAATAAATGAGAGGCGGTCCGTCCGAGGGGGTATTCGAATGTCTGACATTCACTGCGTAATGATAGTGTGGAAGCAAGGCGAAATTCACGAGCCGCGTCCAGCCATCCAAGAAGTACTGGCGCTGATCCGACGGGCGCCGCCGGACCCAAGCCGCACTGTGCAGCAGTCCAGGTACCAAGTCAGGTACCTTCCATGTCGGCGATGGGGCGGCTCGAGTTCGCGTTGGCCATCGAATCTGCTGCACGCCAGCGACACTTGGCTCTAAGTACCGAAGACTTGCAGAATGACGGTGGGGTAGGTACATTTGATATTATGAAAGCAGTACATGCATCTAACGCGGTGTCTCGATGGGAGACCCAACATTGAACCACTTGAATTCATGTAGCGTTCAGCAAAGAGCATCTATGTTGCACCCAACGTTCAGCGATAGAGTGTCTGCGAATCAGTAGGCCATCTAATAGCAGTCATCCAGTGCTCCTGATTCATCAGTCGGTCGGTAGATTCTCAGCCGTAGCTCTACACCCTTCAACTGGGAACTTGTTCGAGGCCACGCCCCCTGCGTCGAAGCCTGAGGTCATCCCAGTAGCGGAAAATCACCAGCAGAAGCGTGGCTCCAAGAATACCAATGCATGATTCAAAGGCGACGCGATACCGGGGCTTGTCGTATTCCTGGAAAAGCTGTGCTCCATATATGGCTCCAATGTTGGCGCTCATAATGATCCTGGAAAGGGGGGTTACGCGTTAGCAGCCGAGACAGCACCTACTCGCAGTTGCAAAGGGGGTCATGTTTAAGCAATCAGATAGGGCAAGGTAGACGTGATCATGAACCCGCGCGGGGCATTCGCTATCTCGAGGTTCCACTTACATGGCCATCGATATTGATCGCTCCTCTTGGTTGCGGCACACCAGCGACATCCACGCAATGTTCAACGGGTGTGGGAAGTTGGCAAAGGTCTGCGTCCAGATAACCCCAAAGTACCGCACACCTCGTTGGTTCAGCTCGGTAAAGATGCGGTTGAACACGTATCCGATAAGGTGCATGCCGAGCCCAACCATTACTGTCTCTCCTCGTTTGTCACTACGTCGGCCGTGTGTCAGTATGACCTTTCGCTGAAGTGTGCAGTCAACGCCTGCAAAGCCCGTGTCTGCTTACAAACGATCAGAAATGTAGCTGAAGATGAACGAGACCGGTATCTGCAGGAACAGCCCAACAGCTGCCAGGGCATTGCTGTCCAGCGCAGGGTAGCCAAAGCTCTTGATGATCGTCGGCCCGTATGTGTCGAACCCTCGGAACGGGCCGTTGTTTCCCAAGGTTATCAGGACGTGAATCCAGAGTCGCCAGTTGGATAGCTGCGTTCGCACCGGATCAGTGACCTTGTCTCGACCTGCCAGCAACTCAAGTGCAGGGATGTGACCTACCGCTTCTTTGAAACTCGACAGCGGGATCCTCTCCTTCTTCCTCCCCTTCGCGGGGTCGTCTATCAGGACACGGGTGCGAAGGATGTGCAGCTCGCGCGGTGTGAAGATATCGAAGGTCGGCAGCAGCGTACTGTGCGGGTTGCCGAACGAGTTGGGCAGGAACAGCCCCAGCACCACGGCACACAGTAGAGTGAAGGCGCCCATGATGACGAACAGCCAGAACCAGCCAGGCCGCCCGCCAACTCCCTTCATGTGCAATATTCCATATGCTATGAGCTTGGCAAATGCCTGGCCAAGTTGGTTGCCGAAGAAGAAGATCATGACCCTCTTGGCAGTCTCTTTCTTCGTATACCACGTTGACAGGGTCCACAGGCCACCCGGGATGTAGCCGGATTCGCTGATGCCCAGCAGTATCCTCGTGGCGAGATAGGCTCCGTAGCCCTTCTGAAATGCCTGGAACGTGCTCACAAGACCGAAGAGGGCGAGCTGAAGCGACAGCCATCTTCCTGGCCCTACTCTGTAGATGAGCATGTTGGATGGAATCTCAAAGAGAACGATGCCGAGGGAAAGAAGTTGCTGTCCCACGTTGAACTGAAACTGGGTGATGCCGACATCCTCGAGGAATGTATCCGTGATGGCATTGGCGATATTCCCACGATCCAGCTCTGATGACCATGTTAGCTCCGGGGGCGTACCACAGCATGCTGGCCTCACTCGTCCCTCTGGGGGGTGGTCAACTTACGCAAACAGAAGAATCCGAGAACCAGAAGGGGAATGATAGTCAGATCCAGCCTGTCGGGGCAATGGTGATTAGCTCGGAAGACTGTCAACTCGCAGGTGTGCATGCTACATACTTCCATTTCGCCTTCACCTCTTCCTCTCTCGTCCAGTCGGCTTGCAGAGACTGAGCTTCACTGCCCTGCAAGTCCCTCGAGACGGGCTCGACCTCCTTGGTGACACTGTCCGGCATTCCTGGCAAGTGTTGTTGTTGTTTACTGCCTCCTGAGACGGAAACCGGGCGCAGCGACACCTAGGACGACCACTTGGGCGAACTCCCTCGCCATCATATACTACACCAAATCGCACAGGAATCTAGCACGCCATTGACCGTCTGAGGCTTACAGTGGAGCATCGGGCGGAGGCCCGATCCAACTGTTCCCGAGCAGATGAGCCCGAGACCGCGATGGCGTGCTCTCCCAGGCATGGGTTTGCGGCGAAGGCCACAGTGCCAGCCACATTGTGGTCGCGAGCTTCAAGGCCATCCTCGAGCAGGGCTGGCCACGAGACGGTGTCAGCATGCATATGGAGGGCTATTCAACCCGGTGGCTTCAGGTCCGAGGTGGTCTTCAGGGTGGCGGGACGTCGATACCGACCCGGCTGCTGGGTGATGTGCTGCCACCCGCGGCTATGGAGAGGAGGTCGAGCGGAGAGGTCAACCTGCTGCACGATATGGTGAAGCCACTCGCTGCTCGTCTGACGAATTATTCGGGAAGGGAAATTCCAACAAAAAGAATCAAACATCACGAGAGACCCATGGAATGCAGACCACACAAGACCACACAAGACCCCTGCGAGACGAGGGCGAGAACACAAAAGAACGGAAATCGGAGCCATGACCCCCGCGGGAGCTGCTTCGCCATGGCCCAGCAGTGTTTCTGGAGGACTGTCTCCGGGGGCCTGGAACCCAACCAGACCAATGACGAATGTTCCTCGCCCACGACGCACGCGAATCTAGATCCCGGTTCTTGGGTATGGATATTGCAGGTCGGCTATCGGATCCCAAGGCAGACCCGCCCTTGAGGGTAGCGTGGATCACGTACTGTCGGGGTCTGATGTCGCGATCACGCCTACTACTCGTAGTCACTTACCTACTGAGTAGGTACCTAGTTAGACCAGGTTTCCTACCACCTGATTAACGCGGCAATCGGCCTTTTTTTCGGCCAGGACGGGGACGACGACGACGACCTCCCAGCGTTGATTGGCCGCCAGATCCGCCCTACGAGTCTCTTCGGGATCCATCACCGACATCACCCAGACTGGCGGCATGGCTTGCTCCGAACGCGTGGGCTGGTGTATATCTCACGAGCCCCTGCGCAAGGCCAGGGCGAGCCCCAGGAACGAACGATCTGCTGACGGCACCGCGGCCCTCGTAAGATTATTGATTCGATGATAGTTGTTGGCAACCAGCACTGACTGCTTGCTCGGTAGGACACGATACGATGAAGACACTGACGGATGACGAGCTCGAGGCGCTGGCGGGCCAGTACTTTGCGCCCGCGGGGCTGTACCAGCACACCAAGAGGCTGCCGTTCCTCGGGTCGCTGGAGTGCGGCACGCAGTCGCTGACCGCGGGCCAGTGGACCGAGCTGGCCATCACCTACACCGTCGGCGCCAGCGGCCTGGCCGACGGGGCGTGGATCAAGGGCACCTTCAAGTTCTACTCGGACTGGGCGCTCTTCCAGACGGCGGACCCCCGGCAGGACAACTACGTCTCGGCCGAGTACCGCGCCGCCGACCTGCGCCCGGGCCAGACGCCGGCCACGGTGCAGTCGCTCGCCGTCCGCTTCGACCAGAAGGGTCACGAGCGCCCCTTCCAGAAGGCCGTCATCGTCGACGTCGTCGACGGCTACATGAACCCCGGCGACCGCATCGTCGTCCGCCTCGGCGACCGCCGCTGGGGCTCCCGCGGCACCCGCGTCCAGACCTTTGTCGAAGACGACTTCCGCATGAGGTGGTACATCGACCCCGTCGGCACCTCGCGCTTTGCCCCCATCAAGCCGGACCTCGCCCTCGCCATCCGCCCCGGGCCCATCGCCCGTCTCAGGGCCATCACCCCGCGCGTCGCCCGGCCCGGCGCCGCATTCCCGGTCCACGTCCACGCCGAGGACGCCTGGGGCAACGCGACGGCCGATATCCGGGGGCTCGAGGCCCGCGTCAGCCTCCGCAAGGGCGGGTCCGGCGTCTCCGTCTGGGAGGAGCGGCTGCCGCTGCCGGAGAAAGGCTGGACAGCCGCGAGCCTGCAGGCCAAGCTGCCCGAGGACGACGGCGACTACGAGCTCACGGCCATGGTCACAACCACGGCCACGGCCGCCGTCGCCGCCTCTGCAGTGTCGCAGGCCTCCTCCTCGACACACTCGACTTCCACGCCCGTGACAGTCGAGTCATCGCTGCCCGTGCCGCGGCCCCTGTTCGCCGACCTCCACGTGCACTCGGACGACACGGTGGGGACCAACTCGACCACCTACAACTTCTCGTACGCGCGGGCGGTCGCGGGGCTCGACGTCGTGGGCTACACGGCCAACGACTTCAACATAACAAAGGCCCGCTGGGACCGGACGCTCGACACCATCCGCGACGTCAACGCGGCCGGCGAGTTCGTCGTCTTCCCGGGGACCGAGTGGTGCGGCAACTCGGCCGCCGGCGGCGACCACAACGTCGTCTTCCTTGGCGACGACGGCGACGACGGCCCGCCCGAGTTCCCGCTCGACCGCCGCGGCAACGTGGCCCGCAGCTTCGAGTGGAACGAGGACGGCCCCGCCGAGCTGCAGCCCGGCGCCTGGCCGCTCGACGAGGTCTACGCCACCTATGCCCACGCGCCCGACAAGCACCTGCTCATCCCCCATGTCGGCGGCAGGAGGTGCAACCTGGCCTGGCACCACCCCCGGCTCGAGCGGCTGCTGGAGATTGGGAGCGCCTGGGGCCTGTTCGAGTGGCTCCTGCGCGACGCCGTGAAGAGGGGCTGGAGGATGGGCGTGTCCGCCAACTCGGACGAGCACCGCGGCCGCTGTGGGGGCGGCGTCCCGGGCACCGCCGTCTTTGGCACCAAAGGCGGCCTGACCGGCGTTTTGGCAGAGCGCCTCGAGAGAGGCCACGTTGGCCAGGGTCTGCGGGCCAGGAGAACCTTTGCCACCACGGGGGAACGGCTCGTCGGCGTGGTATCTACCCGTAAGGGCGACCTTCAGGGCGACGACGTATATGCCCAGCCGGGCGATTCCGTGGCCCTCGACTACAAGTTCTACGGCGACCAGGGCTTCGCTTCTGTGGAGGCTTGGGATGCGTCTGGTAAGATATTCGACCGCAACCTGCAGACCGAGACGTCAGAAGCGGTCGGGTCGGCCGGGGAAAGGAAGCTGCGCGTCAAATGGGGAGGGGCACGCCTCTACGACCGGTACCGCGAGGCTGTATGGGATGGGTCTGTCATCGTGTCCGGGTCGTCCATCTCCAGCATCCAGCCTTTCGGCGGCGTCAGAGACAACCCAGAGGAGGTGATCAAGCAAGTCTCGGCAACCCAGATCGTTTTTGCGACACGGACAAGCGGCGACTTTGACGGTGTTGACATTTATCTCGCCCCTGAATCCCAGGATGAGTGGCAGGTCAGCGTAACGGGACAGCTTGGTGGCTACGTTAAAGTCGGCAACCCACTGCAAGGCAACGCTCACAAGCCGCAGCCGGTCTTCAGTCTTAGCGCCTCGCCTGGGGAGGCTAGCCAGGCCGGCGGCAAGCACATCGATATCAGAGGAGGCGCTGACCTGTTCGTTTCTATCGAGCATATGGCGGCCGTCGAGTTGCCGAAACGGGTCCAAGGCACCTTTGTTGCGCCCGCCCCCGCGGAATCAGATAGCCCTGACGGAGTGCAAGCTGTGTATTTCGTGGGCAGAGAACACAATGGAGGGAAAGTGATCACGAGCCCCGTGTTCATCCACCGGAAGCCATGATGTAGAACGACCCTCTAAGATAATCAACAATACCGAGCAAGGCCGGGTTCCATAGCTTAGGTTTCTGATGTCACAGCTGGTCCTTGCACCTTTAGATCCAAGCATAGTGGATCCAACCAAATAATTCATAGTGATTTCGGCCACAGATGAAGTGGAAGATGATCAAAACAGTCTTTTCAACGTCTTCTTGCCCAAGATAGCGTACCCTTTGCGTGTTGGTGGGTGGTGGATGGGGCGATAGGGGAATCGATTAACCCAGTATTTCCAACCGTGCATGCATTGCTTAGTAGACGAAGACTCAAAAGTCCTGGTTTTGGATCGCAACTGGTTGGTCCATTCGGTGATATCGTAACGGCAAATCTGTAAATAAAGGATATCACTTCGGTAATAATTCAGCTGAAAGGGAGACCGCCCTCCCATGTCATTCGTTCCATCGTCAAAGAAGCTCGCTACCCATCATGCGGTCGCTCGGCCAGTGTGTTAAATGAGATCGTAAGTCTCTGTCCCTTTTTCCTTGCCCAGTCGCCATAGCCTGCGCTGCTTTTACGCCAATAACGCCAACACAATCATATACCGAGACTACCTGGTCTCAAAAACTGCTTCTCGCCCTCGCGCTATCCTCACGCCACGGCGTCTCGTGACTCGCTTTCGACGGTTGCCGCATCTTACTTGGGGTAATTGTAACGGGCTGACGCGGGCGCTTGATCGGTCTTTGGTTGTTGCTGCTGCGCCTTGATTTGACGCTGCTGCTCCGCAAGATGAGCTTGCTGCTTGGCGGCGAGGGCATTAATCTTCTCCCGGGCCTTGTTCAATCCGCTGTTGTCTTGCTCCTTGATCCTGCTGCGGATCTGGTACAGCGAAAGAAGAGTGGACGCCTTGTCGACGTCGAGATCGCCGCCCTGTGTACGCAGATGATCAGCCAATCATGCCCAGAACTCGGGCCAGGTTGGGGCCAGAACATTGTATCGACTCACCTCGGTACGGGGGGTGCCAGGATTGGAAGCTGGCGTGGCCGAGTTGGTTCGCGATAGGGGAGGAGTGAAGATGCTTCGGCCGAGCCTGTCGGTTCCGCGTCGGTTCGCCGATGGCGACGCAGGACTGGACTGGGTAGGGATGCTCCTGGGTTGGTTCTGGTTCTGGGGCTGTGAAGATGCAGTCGGGGGCATTTTATTGGCGCTGACGAGGGCCTTGGAGGCTGTTTGATCTTGCTGCAAAGGGCGCGGGTAGCACGGTCAGCGGGGTCATGTCCAGGTCGAAAATACGGGCTGGCCGCCTTGTACTGAGGGTCACGTACAGCGGCCGATAGGTCGTTCAAGTCGGCCATCATCTGAGCCAGCTGAATGGCCTCCATGATGTCTGTCGGTTGGCGGACGCGGACACGGGCTCGAACGGACAAATATGGCAGCGTGGGGTGAGTGCATGCGAAGTGTTGTCGCGAAAGTGTGGAAGAGGAACTGCGACGCAATGGGATGTCAGCCAGGGTAGGATGGTATCAATGGGGGAATAGAAAGGAAGGGAGAGAAGAGCTGTGGCTTAAGCGTAATGCAAGGGGGGGTTCGGAAAGCGTCCGTGGTAGACTTACTGGGTGGACGGCAGCTATTTACTGGACCGACTGGTGGATGTGGAGAGAGACCGAGAGGGAGAGAGGGTAGAGAAGCAGGCTGAGGTTGGAAAGACCCTGGATCGAGGAGACAGGTGCCGTAGTTGCAGAGAGTATGCGGGGAACGGGCCGGGCAGTGGGAACTGATGGGTCGGGAGGGACGGAAATGTTGACGGCGAGGTGCGCGGTGATGACGATGACGGGCGAATCTCGACTCTGACAGGAGGCCAGGCGGGATGAGCGTGGGGAGCACAGACGCTAAGGCAAGGTGAGGTACGCACTTACACGTACCTAGGGTACCTACCTTCCAAGCTGCAAGACCTGGAGGTGGGTACCGGTACGGGTATCCACGAAGCGCAAGACGGTGGATTGGGTTGTAGTGGATTACCATTCATCGGGAGCCCGTTCACACTTGGGGATCGTGTACCCAGTTCTCCCGTGGAAGCCATGAAACCTCGCGTGTCTACGTGTAGACAACGAGTGGAGATTCCAGAACGCGTACCTACCTACCCTTCAGGTAGCTACGTCCGGAATACCGAATACGCAATTCGATCTGAGACAATTTACCGAGCCCGAGTACGCGGGGGCAGGCACGACAGGTGAGAGATCGAAAGTCGTCAAGGCAGTCGCTCCGGGGCAGTGACCCTCTCATCCGATCGATCCGTGCTCTACCCGTGCCTATGCACCTTGGGATTTGCTCGCAAGCCCGGTGCGCGAGGGACATTGGCTCTCTACGAGTCCGAGATGCAGTTTTCGAGCGACCCATCGCCCGGCCACCGGAGATCCGGGGTTGGTCGCGTGAGTGCGGGGTTATTCATTGGAGCAGGAGCAGCCCTGGAGCGCCCATGGATAACGAAGATGCCCACCTAAGATGTACGCGTAACTAGAGGTACTCGCATCAGTACTCCGTACACCGTTCAACATGGCTGTAGGGCCTAGATTGGCGCATGGCTTCACCTCCCCGGTGTATCGTAGACAACCACCACATTGTTCGTTCTTGTTCCACCACGTTGGGTGTACAAGAGAGGCCAACGAATGGTCAGTTGGGTACCTAAGTATCTAGTAGACGTCAAGAGTAGTACCCGCAAATCAAGAACTGCGGCTTGTGCAGCTCGTGTAAGCGACAGCGTCGCGGCGCCTGTCACTCGGACACGCAGGCATCCCGCAATCCTCCACTTCGCCATTGCTACACCATGCCTCCAGTCTCTAGTGCTTGCAACGAGGCCCATGTCCTGACTAAAGGCAGGAGCCTGACATTTGAGTATTCGTACACGATCTGGTCCCAGTACCTCGACACAGTGCTCGAGCTTTCCATACCTAAGGTGATGTCAGCCTGCACGCCACAGAGTTTCAGCCGTGCTCATACGCCGTACGAGATAGGGTCGAGATTCATCTCCCTGCCTCTACAAGCACCCTGGACCAATCATGTTTGAGCTGTCAAGCAGGAAACGTTTCGCCTTGATTGGCCGGGGTGGGCTCGGCACTTGGACCTGTTGATTCGTACAAACACAGAGAGAGGTTCGAGTCTCGTACACAAATAAAGGCGCCAATCAACACCAGCGCATCAGTTCAAAAGAGCGCCGACGCTTATGAGTACAATGAGAGATGGTGTATGCCCAACGCTGTCTGTAACAACAAGCAGACACCCGCATGTGCGATGTAGTGTAGCCCGGTTTGGAGTGTCGGTTCCGGTCGGGGACGGCGCAGCTCCCGAGCGCGCGGGGCTGCAGCTGCTGAGGGAGTGGTGGGTGATGCTGCTTGGCTTTGAGCCCATTCATCTACTCGTAGGTATGAATCCCTTTTATCCAAGCGACATCTTGCGCTGTTCAAGTTGTCGGGGGAGTATCGGTTTGGACCAGACTGTTCGAGTCCACCGTGCACAACCGGGCATTCAGAGATCCATGGCACGCATAATGCACGTTGCGATGTATCCATCCTATCTCGGGGTCTGCCAGTTGATAGATGAGCATATGGAGCGACCGGGAGCCCTTCCGATGTTCGAATCGCCCGCGCATTTCATGTTGGAAAGGCCCCGAAGACACCCACCCCGAACACGCCCCAAGGCGCTGAATCACGAAAACACTTGGATGTACCTCAGGGCGAGCTGTGTAGGGCCGAGTACTTCAATAATATTCACCAGGGCCCCCGTCCGGTGCCTGCCCAGCAGCCGAGCCGAGCATCGGCGCCAACTTGCCCGACGCGAACGAACCTCCGAGATTCCCCCGGCCGCCGCCCCCCCCCCCCCCGTCATCGCATCGCAGCGCAATCGCATCACACTGTCTGCCCGCCCGCCCGTCCGCTCACGAACCCAATTGCACTGACGTGCTCTTATTCATAACTACCGCTCGCAGTCATACACCTCCCTCAGCACCGCCCGACCTCTTTCGCTGGACAATCCGCTCGCTCACCTCCCTCCTCTCCCTACTGTCGCCGCCGCCGCCGCCGCCGCCCGACCCAAGCCGCCGCCAATATGAACGTCTTCCGCCGCTCCATGGCCACCTCCACGGCCGCCGCCGCCACTCTCAAGCGAGCTGGCAAGGTCATCTGCATTGGCCGCAACTACGCGTACGCGCCCCCGCCCGCCCAATCCCCCCCCTCGTCGCCCCGCAGCAACTCGCGATGCTCGAATTGAGCACGCGTGCGAGTGCAGCCTCAACTCCAACGTGTCATTGACAATGCCGCCTGCAGTGACCATATCACCGAGCTCAACAGCGCCAAGCCGAAACAGCCCTTCTTCTTCCTCAAGCCGACCTCTTCCATCCTTCTGCCGGGCGGCGGCCCGCTGCTGCGCCCCAAGGGCGTCGACGTGCACTACGAGGTCGAGCTGGCGCTCGTCATGAGCAAGCAGGTTCGCGATCTTCAGCCCGACGACGAGAAGACTGCTCTGGCTGCCATTGGCAGTAAGCGCCCCTGCCGAGCCCCCGCTGGAAAATTCCACCAAGACCCCCCGCTGACCCAAGAACCCCTTCTGCGCAGGCTATGCTCTCAGCATCGACATGACGGCGCGCAACGTCCAGAACGAGGCTAAGAAGAAGGGCCTGCCCTGGTCCATTGCCAAGGGCTTCGACACCTTCCTGCCCATGAGCAACATCATTGCCAAATCCGCCATCCCCGACCCTCACAGCGCCGAGCTGTACCTGACCGTCAACGGCGAGGTCAAGCAGCAGGACTCGACGGAGCTCATGCTCTTCCGCATTCCCCGCATCCTCAGCGACATCTCCAAGGTCATGACCCTCGAGGAGGGCGATATTGTCCTCACTGGAACCCCCAAGGGAGTGGGCTCCGTCGTTGCGGGCGACGTAATGCGCGCGGGTATTCGCGTCAATGGCAAGGAGCTGGAGGAGGGCAAGATTGAGGTCGACGTGGAAGACTCGACGAGCTCCTACTCTTTTGCCGAGACCTGAGTGCGCTCCGAGCATGCCCTCCGTCAGCCATGTTCTCCGGCCTCGCCGCCCCGGTTCGCCCGTGTGCGAGCAGCCTGCAGCTTTTCACATCATGTGCCGACAGTTGCACGCACATCACACCGGGGCAGCGCGGCCACAGCTCGACGTGTGCGCAAGGTGGCATTCCAAGTAGCCTACCATCCGAAGCCCGGGTTCAGGAGACCGGTCCCAACCAGACGAAGCTGCTTGGCTGACGGCTGAATCTACAGTGTCGGTGTCAAAATACTCCATTAGAAATTACCATGTGATATAGACGACCCATGCATATACTGTTGCCGGAACTGCACAAAAAACACACCAATGAAATCCAAATCATTCCAGTCCCCATCCCTACGCTCCAGGTCCTCTCATCCCATCCGCCCACCACACAGAGCAGGTAGAACACTGAGCCAACGGCCTGACTTTGAACTTCATCCGAAAAAAAGAACCAATGTCAAGACCCGGGCTTCTGCTGGTTCCGAATGTTCTGGTACCGGCTGGTGTCGTACTTCATGTTGTTAGGTGAAGACTCGAGGGTGCCGAGGCTGTGGCGCATCACGGTGACAAGGCTGCCATCGCCGTCCTTGTCACTCGACGCGTCCCAGAAGAAGGCCCCACCCAAGCCCATCTCCTTGATGTAAGCCGCCTTCGCGCGCGTGCTGGCCGCGTTGTCGTAGCTAATGAGCTCGCGCGTGCTGGGGTCGTAGCTCCACGCCGCCACCAGCTGCTCGTCGTAGTGCTCCTCCGCCCCCGGCTTCGGCAGGCCGCGATAGTCCCAGAGCCCTTCCTCCCAGCTGCCCTTGCCCACGCCCTCGAAGCCCTGGCCCAGCCCGCCCGTCGCCTCGAACGACCGGCCGTACAGCGGCAGTCCTAGCGAGATCTTGCCCGCCTGGACCCCCTGGTCCAGGTAGTATTTCACTGCCTGCTGCGTGTTGAACTTTGTCGCCTCGCCGTTCTTGGCGTCTGGTCGGATGTTGGCCGAGTGCCCGGACGTCTTGTCCCACTTACCTGAGTAGTCGTACGCCATGAGGTGCCTGCGCGTCCGAGCGAGTGTCAGTCGTTAAGGTCCACGAGCACGTCCCGGACACTTCCGAGTGGAAGCTCGTCCCGTTGGGGCTTACCAGATATCAAGGTGCTTGTCCATCCCGCCAGGTCCATCATCTGGTAGTGTTGGGGCCCCGCGGAGCAGGCAACGGACAGCGTGAACTTGGCCGTGTCGTGCTTCTTCGAGTAACCGTCCATCTCCTCGCGGCTTGCTTTGAGCAGCTCGACGTAGCCCTGGGCCTCGGCTTTGTTGGTCGGGTACTCCCAGTCGATGTCGAGGCCGTCGAAGCCCCAGTCGGTCATGAGAGCGACGGCCGACGTGGCGAGCTTCTGCCGCGCGTCCTTGTCCAGGATCATCTTGTTGATGTGCTCGGACCAGTTCCAACCCCCAATCGACAGGATCGTCTTGAGGTGGGGATTCTTGCGCTTCAGCTCGTACACCTCGGCGATGTTGCCGTGGGCGTCCTGGTCCGTCCCAGCAACGCCCCCGGCCGGCTTCTGCTCGTCGTCCGCCGCTAGGTCTGCCCGCGTGTCTACCGAGAAGACCGTTCCGTCCTGCTTCACGTCGACGAAGCCGTAGATGAGGTGGGTGAGCTGCGACCCGTCAATCTTGGACGGCGCATACTTTCGTTGATATACGTCCCTGCGCGGAGTTAGATGGTTGCCTCTCTTCTCTTCTCTTCTGCGTCGCAACATAGCGATAGGATATACCCACCAGTTTCCGTAGTATACTCCATTTCTGTAGCCTGTACTGTTTCCGGGAGCAGCTGTCGCGCTTGACGCCGCCGTGGCTTCGTTCGTCTTGTCGGGCTTCCGCTCTGGCGTAACCTCACTTGCCAAGGTGGTAGTGGTGTCTCTCAGAGGGGTCGTGGGGGTAGGCTCTTCCGGTATGACTTCTCTCTGTGGTGATTCCAGACCGGACGTGACGTCCTGGGCGTGGATATGGGCTGTTGTCGTCGAATGGTGGCCGTGCGTGCAGTCACGTCTTTCTCGGACGACAGCACCAGAGGCAGGGTGCATATGAGACCTGGGACCCGGCAGAGCTGCACCGAGCAGGAACAGCTGAGAGAATATCCATAACTTATGGCACAGCATCACGAGCGGTGGGAGGGAGCAACACCAAATCTCAATTCGAAAGGAGGGCGGGTAGTTGGTGCAAGAGCTGTAAAGTTGCAACTCTTGCCTCAATGATTCCTTTCAAGAACGAGCCCAAGCCAGCCGAGCGGTAAAATCCAGGAGAGAGACAACAGTAGAGATGCTGTAAGACTCTGGGACCTCTTTCATGATATATCAGCGTCCCCATTAGCCTTGTATCCCGTTGCGAGGAGGCTGGTGTCCCTCCTTGATTCCAACGTCGAGGTGCCAGGCCCAGCTATGCTATGTCTCACGTCGACAACCAGGCGAGGCTCGAAGACTGCACCCATCTCAACGGAGTATTGCCATCACTGAAGCACAGCTGGCACCGAGAAACTTGTTTTGATCCAAGAGAGATCACTTTTCTTCAATTCGGTCATCTGCACGCCGTTGGTGTCTGTTATCGTTCAGATCCAGTGCACGAGTTGTATCGTGCGACTTCCTTCCCTGTGCGCGTAGATGGACTTGATCACCCAAGTGGTCCAACATGCCCAAAACATAAATACGCCTCAGGACACTGGAATAACAGTAGCAAGATGGCTCTCATCGGTGCATCAGCGATCACGACCTCTTCTTGGATTGAAGAGGAGGTTTGAGACACGGTTGTTGAACAGCCGAGGCCATAGTCACAGGACAGCAAAACATGGCCAGAGAGCCCCAGACTGGAATGCTGCGGGACCTCTCCCATCTTCGCTAAGCCCGGCCTACCCTGTTCTACCTGAACTTGCAGAGCGTAAGGGTCTCGCTCGCTACTTGGGCGCTGTGGCCCAGGTGCTGCCATGGTGCTATGAAAAGCCCAACCTCTCATTTCAGGTGGCGCTTGCTAGTGTTGTATGCACAGCAAAGCAGCCAGTGCCATCGGGCCACGGAGCACTGCGGCAGCAAGGGAGCGAGGGCACATGCGCATTTAAAGGACGATTCTTCCCAATGTGGTCACGACGCTCTAGATGGTCGTCAGCCACGAGCTGGCACTGAATCGATCGTGTGCGCGTAGGGGTGGCGGGCGCAAGTTCGCGGTACGGTAGTCATGAATGAATAATACATTAAAGAAACAGCTATTTTGGGTGGGCATACAACCCGTGGACGGCGTGCATAAGAGCGGGAGTGCACTCCTGGTAGCTCTGATGCAAAGCAAGCCCCGTGCAAAAGTGCACACATTCGTACACCTGTGAACTAACGACCAACCCGTACCTTGAACATCGAGTTGGTACTTCGGAGTCATAGAGCACTGCTCGAGATCATCATTTGGCGAAGTGAAGGTCGTAGCCGAGCCATTTACGCATGTTGACCTCCTCAACGCTGAGGCCAGGGTAGCCGTAGGTCAGAGGCAGGAAGAAGTACCAGCCAGCGAGGGTCAAAGAGAGAATGACACCGCAAGCAATCCATGCCGGCAGCATGCTTTGGCCAGCGAACCTCTCGCGGGCAGTGACGTGCCGCCGAGGACCAGATCCTCGCTGTATTTTCCCGGTCTTCTCGTCGTGAATCATGTCCTCGGCAGAGGGTTCCGCGTTGAACACAAACTCCACAAGCGACCCTACAACCAGTGTCGATGCCAGATGAGCGGGCAGATAGTGATGCAGGAAGAGTTGACGGCCCATTAGGTAGAAAGGGAAGTAGTGGGTGGCCCAGGCGAGGAAGAAGAAGCCAGTGGAGTTGTAGAGGCGAGACCGGGTGCCTGCGGAGAAGGATTAGCAAATGTCAAGCGGAGCAAATGGCTAGTGATTTCGGACGTACGGTGATCAAGGGCATCAATGCCGCGACGAAGAGAGATCTGGTCGGCGCCAATGATTCCAACGTAGACAGCCAATAAGCTGCTTGCGATCCACCAGCCAATGGGGTTGCCCAGGAAGTAAATCTGCTGACGGGTGTCGTTCTGAGTCCAGAAGCTGACACCGCGCAGCAAGAAAGGCCACTGGAAGGGCTGACTGGCATAGGGGTGGCTGCTTGTCAGCTGGTTGTTGTGCCAGAACATGGCCCGCTGAAGCTCGAACCACTTGCGCAGGAACGGCAGCGTCTTGACCTGGCGCTCCTCTTTCTGCCGACGCGGAGAGTCCTCGGTGACCGAAGGTACGTCGTTGACAAGCCACACGTTGGAGCTGGGAGCGATCTGCTTGTTGCCGTTGATTTCCTGCTGGCTGTGGCCCCATTCGGGAAGGGCCTTGGAGTGAGTCCACATGGCCACTTTGCTGGGGTTGTGAATGAACTTGAAGTGGCTCGAAACGCTCCTGAATTCTTGGTTTTGTTTGCCGTTTTCGATCCTAATTTCGAAGAGAGTATCGTTTTCGCGACTACCGTAGGCGTCCGTAGTGGAAACGGTAGTGAACTCCTGGTTGGTAGGGTAGTACGGCGAAGCAACGTCATGGGACAGAAGAATCGTGTCGGTGGTAACATGACGAAGCCTGACCAGCTCGTGGTTCCTGACTTGGCGACCAGTCTGGAGATCGTTGTTGGCGGGGATAACCTGCCAGTGGTTGTTGGTGTCGTCGTAAGGGTAGCCCGTGACCTGACGACCTTGGCTGGAAACGCGGCCGTCGTCGTAGCGCAGAGGGTAGAAGGCCTCGTGACTGTGCAGGAAGGCTTTGGTCTCCTTGTGCTGGATAGTGATGGTATCGTAGTACTCAATGTTGATCGAGTTGGCGAGCATGACATTGTCGGACAGGGTCTCCTGGAAGGCGGGGGTCATGAAGTCGTCACCGGGGCCAGAGCGAGTCAGAATGGAGAAGTGAACCTGGAACCAGAAAAGGTAGAACATGAACGGCATGATGATAAGGCCGACGGCACGCGCGGCGAAGTGGTATGAAAAGCGAGGCAGGGTCAAAGCTCCACCGTAGCGTTTGACATCGAGAAGATCCCACAGGTCGATAATGACGGCCGAGCCAATGGTGACAAAGGCAAAGAGGCCGACGTACTTGGTGGAGATGTCGCAGGAGAGGGCGAAGCCGGTCAAGACAAGCCATTTCCACCACTTGCGGCTAAAAGGCTCGTGCCTCAACTTGTAGAACTTGATGTAGCACAAGAGACTGCAGGCCATGGCGAAAATAAGGGTGGCGTCAAGCAGGATGAGGCGGGTCTGGCCAATATGGGCATTGTCGAGTAGAACCAGGCCGGCAGCAACAACACAAGCGGGCAGACTGTAGGCGGATTCCCACATGATGAGAAAGGTGACAGAGACGGTCAGGGCACCGAGAATGGCGGGCATGGCCCGGAAAGCAACGTAGGGGACGTGGTTGGAGATGTACGAGTCGCCAATGTTCTCAAAGTGGAAGTGTCCATCGTAGCCGACGAGCCAGCCCATGAAGGCGAAGAGAAGCTTTCCGAAGGGAGGGTGGACATCGAAGAAGTAGGTCTTTTCGAGGTAGTAGGAAGCGAACTGCACGCAATCCGTCAGCAGGGGTGGGCAAGATGCGCTGGGGAGGCAATTGGCGTACCTTGCCGAAGTGAACCTCGTCGAAGACAACTTCATTCGGATGACCGATTCCCCAGAAGCGGGAGACGAAGGCCAGAATGGTGATGATAGTAAAGGCCAGCTTGTAATCCCATTCTGAACCAGGACCGGCAGCCGCCGCGACAACCTTGGACTTGACCGCAGGGCCAGCTTCAGGGGCGGGAGATGCAGCTGCGGCTTTGGGGGCCGGGATGTTGCGCTGGCGCACACCGGTGGGAGGGGTCGCCGTCGATGAGGCCGACATGGCGAATTGTTGGGCGGACACAGAGGAGCCGCTGCCGAAGTAGGAGATGATCAAATGCTGCGCATAGCTCGAGGATCAGTGGTTGTTCGCGGTAGGCTTGACGGTCGTTTGTAGACGGTGCCGCGTCGACGTTCCGTCGAGGGATGGATACGGCAATGGGGTGGGCTGGGTCGCCGGAGCGCGAAGCTCTTGGATGAGCTTTGCGCGTTGACGTGTATTCGGACGGAGGGAACGATTGGGGCGTGTCAAGGTGTGGCGTGGCGAAGCGCGACGGGGCGAGTGGCCAGAATGGATAGCAACTTACAGAGTCGGTGGAAAGGGGATGAGGCGGGAAGCCAGACGATAAAGCACTCAAAGACAAAGAGACGGGGAAAAGATGAGAATAAGAAAGAAGGGGCCGGTTCGTCAATGAGACCTGCGGGGAATCGACCGGGCGTCGAATCCTGAGCGGGCGGCGTTGATGGGTGGCTCAATGAAGAGTTGTCTTCAGTAGAGCACGACGGAAAAGTTGAGGTTTACGTATTCCTCTCCTGACGGACTGCGTCAGCTGCAGATCGTACTCCACAAGTACCTCTACTTGACAGGTGCGGCCAGAACTGCAGCAGTCAGCGGTGGAAGCCCGCCAGTGCAATGCACGAAAGGGGCGCTCTGGTGCGAGACAGGTACGCCGGAGTACGTTGCAGCCTCACATGGACCTCCCGCGGGCAAGGGCGCAATGGAAGTGGTGGAAGGGGCTAACGCACCCCTGAGTTTCCATCCAGGTACGAGTAATTGGAAGGGAGGGGCCCGCGCCCGTTCGCTGAGGGCGGTCCTGTCGCAGTGATTGGCCGGAGCTCTGCGGATAGAGGAAAGCTCCAGGCGCCCCCGCCGCCGCCGCAGCGGGTTGACTCCCACTCGCACGGTTCTCTGCTTCCAGAACAGACTGACGGATTGGGCCACTTGGCAAAGTCGGCCACGTTGATGATTCTGGCTTTGAGCTTCCTGCCGTGCAGCACCTCATGTCGAAGGTTGTGTTGCAATAAGAGACCATGAAGACAGTATCTAGCTGAAGTCGCTTGAAGAGCGCCAGCCTCCCATCAATGTTCTCGAGTACACCATGCGAGCGCGCAATGTCGTCCAGGCCAGTGAAATGGATTCCGTATCTTTTACACGTCTCATAACAACAGAGGGTCCGGGGTAAGAAGCTGGGTCGAGGTTGGCCAAGTGGGAGAGCGGAATATCCGGCGTATGTAGGAAAGTAAGGCCCTGAGTAATGGCAGGCAACTTGGTAGGTAAGCCAGATAGAATGGTCAAATCGGTTTCCTTTGGCTTATGACACGCCACCGGGAGAGCAAGTCATAGGTAATCTTTGTACGGAGGAGCATCGGTACCCGGGACCCGGAAGGTTCTGGTCAGACCGGCCGGGCGTTTCCCAGTTTACCGGCTGGTCGAGTCGACAGGCCGGGGATGCAAGACCGGAAACCGATGCTAACTTAGCGAGCAAAGAACCTTCAATACATGTACTGTGCTGGCAGCCGACCGCGCCAATTTGCGTGCGGATGTACCCAAGACGACCCCACGACCAATGTTACGGAACACGAGTCTTTGTACATCCATGAATTACATATGTGCTCGTATGGAAGGCAGGTACAGGCACTACATCTCTACAGGAGACCGACCATGGATGCGAAATCGGCGACGAAGCCGTGCTGTTCGGGTGGCGCGCCGGTGACGATCGGCGCAGGTGGCAACAAGGGCTTGGAATCATTCAGGTGTCATTTATAAGGCCACACGCCCGCGGCCTCTTGATATCCCTAGCTTGACGTGCGTTAGGTGGTTGATCAGATCCAATGTTGGCCAAGACTGGACAGCTTCTCTCCTGAACTGCCTTCTTTGGCCACCCAAGGTAATGAGTACGTGCGGATTGCAAAGCAACGTGGAAATATTCGCCCTGCTGCACCTCACTCACCACGTCGATCGAGGCGACGCGCCCCGGCACGCACCCAAGATTGCCCCTCTATCCGACAACCGGAGGACCAGCACGACCGCAGGGCGCGCCGCAACCTACCGCCTTCTCCCCTCTTCCACTCCACCTCCAGCCCACTCCGGCCACTTACGGCAGCGACCTGGCCGTCATGTCGACTCGCGCCTCCGTGTATATGAGGACCCTGCGTGCAGCACCCCTCTGGCACACCTCAACCCGCTCTCTGCCTCGATCATCCTACCCCGCCGCCCCCAGCTTCCTCACCACCACCGCCGCCGCCGCCGCCGCAAACACCATCGCCATATCCACGCCGTCCCGCTCCCAGTCCCGCACAATGTCCGACATGACCCCCATCATCAGCAAGGGCGCCGCCCCTCGTACGTGCCCCCCCCTTTCCCCATTCTGCCCTCGACCGCTTTCGAGCTCCCCAACTCCCCCAGAATTCCTTCGTCCTGTCGCTGTCGCTGACCTGTCTTGATACTAGCTGCCGGCCCTTACGTACGACCCCGCCTACTCCCATGCTTGTCCATCTCGTCTCCCCTCTCTTGCTGACCTGCTTCCTCTCCTCCAGTCGCACGCCATCAAGACCCCGACTGCCATCTACTGCTCCGGCCAGATCCCCGCCGACGCCGCCGGCAACCTCGTCGAGGGTGACATTGGCAAGAAGACGGCTGCCTGCCTCCAGAACCTCAAGGCCATTCTCGTCGAGGCCGGCTCCGACCTCGACAAGGTCGTCAAGGCCAACATCTTCCTCTCCGACATGTCGCACTTTGCCGAGATGAACAAGGAGTACACCAAGTGGCTCCCGCACAAGCCGGCCCGCTCTTGCGTTGCGGTCAAGACTCTGCCCTTGAACGTCGAGGTCGAGATTGAGGCCATTGCCCTGCCCTAATTCAGATTCGTTCCACGGGTTAGAACGACAAGCCAAGTAGCAAGAATGCGAAATCACACACTGTCGTCATCCCGCCCACTTTGCTTTCTGTGTCCGTCTGTCCGTCTGTCCGTCTGTCCTGCCCCTCAGGCCCTGGTGGCTTTTGCAATGGTGATCTGTCGGATCTGGCAGGCTTTCACTTTGGTAAACGTCAGCTTTCTGGCATTGGCAATTTCCAGCACCTCAACGGCTAAGCAGCTTGAATCCGGCACGAATCCGCTTGCAGGGCCATTCAAGCTGGTCCCGGAATATGGGTTGCCTTCGGATCTGCAGGGCTCGTGGGATCCTTTGGACATACGCTTTTGCTGCAGCGCGGAATTTGAAGCTTGCTGGCTCCCTCGAGGCGCAGCGATGGGTGGCAATCCCGAAACTGTGGGGCCGGAGCAAACAGCCGATTCTCCGTCACAAAAGTTTGGTCTTCCGTCGCTGTTCTCGGCTTCGATGGACATGTGGAACCGAAGTCCTGAAGGTGCCATCTGCCTTGACTGCCGTTTGCCAGGGCGACCGCGATGCTGCAGGGGCCTTTCACACAGTAAGTTTGTGTGATACGAACGTCGAGCCATGCTTTGTAAGATAAGTGGTCGTGTCAACTCGGTCACGCCGGCGACCGAGTTCCGCTGGAAAAGTATCATCCACTCCGTCTCATTGAGGGTAACCAAGCGGTCCCGGAGCTCTTGCCCCGAAATATTGAACTCCGTGGCTGTCGTCCGCGTTGGGCTTGACTCCGTGTGAATTTTGCCGGGGTGACCTCGCCCGTAGTTGGAGAGCCCAGTATGGCTTATCCGACTGTGTCGCCTCTGGGCTCTGCCGTCCTGGTCCTGGCCCTGGGTCCTCTTAAAGCCCAGTAGCTGCTTCATCGTGTCTCGGAAATTCATGTTGGGTCAGATGGTCGTTATCGTTAAGTCGTATCCGTCGGACGTTGACAAACAGCGCCCACGGGTGCAGCATTTTGTATGCCCGCGTGCTGGCTTCGCGTGGCACTCAGCATTGTACATTGGCGTTTCCACTTGGCCTATGTTCTTTGACCATGTTGTATGGGCACAATTCGATGAAAGGAGAGGGTATTTGTCTTTGTGCCGCCCAACACATTGCCCTTTACTTTCTTATTGGTCATCTAGGGACCATTGACAAAGCCGATTGTAGAGCAAACACCCATATCGAGTATGCAACGAGGGTCTATCCAAGTATGGATTGTCTTGGAACAATGCAAAGGCCATCGCAAACAGTAACCCTTGCCTACATAGTGATACATTTATGACAACGTGCTTTTCCCTTTATCCGGCAGCAAACAAGGTCGATTTCTGGTTCGAAAACAAAGACGTGCTTCGAGCGACCGGGGACTCTGTGGTGGCGGCAAACTTCTCATCGCACCGAGCAGTAACGGCCAGTCTTCTGCCTACGGCATGGCAGCGCCACAGCTTGCGATTGTCATAGCTATCGCCAGCTACAACAGTGGCAGGACGATGACCCGTAGCTGCTCGGGGTTTTCCTAGACATTTACTTGTTTGTTGATGTTCGTGATATGGTCCAGCGAACAACACTCTCCAAGTAGTTGCAAACTTCCAGGGCCAACATACAATAGTCGTAGACTGGATATATAAGTCGCTTCGGCGCCCGATTTCCCCATGGTGTCGTGTCAATAGATACAGATCTCAGCTGACACACCCTCTGGCGAACCGAAGTATGCCTCAAGCCAGCCACAAACGTTCGTGCCCATCACTATTGTGCACTGGAGGTGGCACCTCCAGTGACAGCGACAGCGATGGCAACCGACCTGGGCCACCTGAGCCACCTGAGCCACCCCGGGAAAACGTCGAGCCACCCCAGGGAAACATCGAGCCACCCCGGGCAGACATCGTGTTCCCAGGTGTCGGGCCCATCAAAGTACGTGACCCCTCACAGCAGCCACCTCGAATAACCCTCGAGAGCTACCTTTGCGGACGTGTTCAAAACCAACTAATAGAACAAGAGCAGGGGGCCTATTTGGATCCGGCCCCGAAGCGCATCCAAAAGAGCGAGCCAGGACCCGAAATCAACAAAGGCACTGCCGCGCAGCCGCGAGGCGGTCCCTCGAACACAGCAACGCCACACAAACAGCCGTTACTGAAAAAATCGCAAACCTCACTGCGTAATCTAGCCCATCGCGCCGGTCTAGGGGGCGGCTTGTCAACCTCGGCCTCGTCATCGTCGTTGCGGCCTAAGCCAGTTCCTCTGCCACCTCGCGCTCAGAGCCCCAAGACTGGTCTGCCAATTGAGCTTGAGAGCCACAGTCCACGTCCACCCCTCATTGACCAATTTCCGAAGCCTCCAAGTAATGAGCCTTCGTCCTCGGCGCTGCATGGCCAGAAGTCCAAAGAGCGGTTGCAACTAGACATTCCGGAAACCCCCGAGCAGTCTAAGGAGGCTGGACCGCAGCGCCGGAAGCACCCACCATTGCAGCATCGACGGCGAACGGGAGATCGCAGTGGCGGCACAGCGGAGGCAGGAGACCCCATCGCGGGGCCGAGCGGAACAGGTCCAACGATCCCGCCACAGTCCAAGTCGCCGCCGCAGTCCTCCTCGTCACGCTACTCCTCGACGCCGGAGAAGGCTGATGGGGGCAAACCGGGGCCGTCCCAGATCCGGGCGTCGGAGATGCCGAGCAGGCCGGGACAGGCACCGCGTGGCACGCATTACTCGGCGGCCACGTTCCCCAGCAGCAGCGACAGCAGCAGCAGCAGCCGCGGCCAGGGTGGGCGCGTGCTGTCGCGCCCGGACGGCTCGGGGCCGTCCGGGGGGCGAGTCGGCGGTGAAGCCCCCGTTCATAGTGCGGATTCGCCGACGATGGGACACCCCGAATACTTTGTCCATGATGCCGACTCGCCGACGATGGGACACCCCGAATATTTTGTCTATGGTTCTGACTCGCCGACGATGGGACACCCCGAAAACCTTATCCATGGTGCCGACTCGTCGACGATGGGACGCTGGGAAAACCCCGTCCATGGCACCGACTCGCCGGAGATGGAACAACACAAAAACCGCCGATATGGTTGGCAGCTACAGCCGAAGGCGCCGCAAAATCAGCAACAGCTGCAGCCAGTTCCGCCGCCGGCGACGGGACATTACGAAGACACCCAATACCAGCTGCAACCAGTGCCGCCGACGGAGGGACATTACTACGAAAACCCCCAATCTAAGCGGCCGCAGCCACGGCTGACAACGAGGGAGCAGCGCCGGCAGGGATCGGCGCTACAAATCGCACCAACAACCAGGACTCATGCCCAGAATATTATAATGGACGAAAAGTGGCGAGGGCCGGAGAAGAGCAATGACGGTCAGGCCGGACCCAGCCAGCCGGAAGAGCAGCAGCAGCAGCAGAGGCAGCAGCAGCAGCAGCCGCGCCGGACTGATCGGAAGCCGCCCAATCCGGGGTTACGCCCTACTGCAGAGGGGTGGATTTAAGCTCTGGACACGGCCCATGTCTATAAGAAGATGGCGATGGCCGCAGAGGGGTATGGTCATTCTTTCCCGGTATTGTGAAATGAGCGTGGTCTGATTCTCGAGGAAGGTCGTTCAAGTCTCCGACTGCTGGGATTCTCCTCACTTGAACGAACCGATGGGGGAGGGGATTTCGGTTAAGGACTGTCACAGCACAATATGGTTTCTAGGTGTTTAATTGGGTATATGCCTGGTGGTTGAATCAACAAACGGTAACAACGAGAGAAACACGACGAGGAGACGCCCACAAGGTCCACATTGCTCGCAGGTGCCAACAATTGCCCGCGCGAGAAAGACACGGGAATATGCCAATGCGCCGATCTGTTCAGATTGACGATGCATTGACTGGCATGAATGTAAAGACATCTGGCACTGTCTGTGCAAACACATTGCGACGGACTGCTCGCAGCCTGGAAGCCTTACTCGCGAGTGGGTGCTGCGTGCCGCACCCTGGAAAGAATGGGAAGAGGGCACACTGGTCCGAGATGCATTCCCATACTCACCTGTATGAGCTACGTGCCCGAGAAACGGAGGGGCATCGGTCATGCAGTGAGCGTGGAGGATAATCCTGCAACGTTGCGCAGAGGGGGGTTGGTCTGTGATCTCAGCCCTACCTCACCTCACGACAGCAGCCGACAGGAGCGCGAGGGGCATTGACGATGCGCCGCGTTTTGCGATGACGAATACCATCTCACGGTGGGTAAGCCAAGGTGCCAGGCACCGGCGCGGAAGCTGCCGTCAGAACCTCGCCGGCCAAGGCTGCCGGATTTCCGCCTCCGTGATTGGGCTCGGCCACGGCAGTTGGGCCGGGTCGTGTGACGGCACACGCGGCGCTGACCCGGACCGAGGAAAAAGCTTGAGGGGTAAAAAGGGGGCGGGGAGTATTAGATGCAGAAAGTCGGGAAATTCCACGCAGAGGGAGGGGGACCTGGCTGCCGGTTGGTGAGTGAAGCCTCCGACCAGTCAGTAGGTAGGTAGTAGGTGGCCTCTAGCCTCTACCAGAACGCGAATAGTCCAGGCAGACGAATAAAAGTCATTCACAGTACGCGCTCGTATACGTCACTCGACCACCCACGTGCATACGAGTAGTCCCTAAAGCAGCCCGCGCCGGGTGAGGGGATATGAGAAAGAGAGAGAGAGAGGGAGAGCTAATGAGCTGGACAACGTGAGTTCGGGGTCGGAGCTTGGCAGCCACGCCGTCTCTGAATGGGTGTTGTACGCGGCGAGATGAGTTTCGCCGCAACTTATGCCCCTCCCAGAGACTCGGTGTTTATGTTGGACCGAGAGCATCTTGCCAGCCAGCCACAAGGAAGGAGACTTGGGGTGGGTGATGACTTGACTTGCAGACAGCCCCCTGGCAATGACACGGGCGCGATGGTTATCCCGAGGGAGCCGTCATTGAGTCGCCATCGGTGCCATTCGTGCCAACTCTCAGAGAGAGCATCGAGAGTGTATTCAGGAATGGAAACACGCCGTGCGGCCCTGCAAGAATACCGGGTTCTCACATCTGTCCGTACTATTTGGGGCGATGGGGACCGGAGGGGGCGAATCGCTGGCTCTTCTCGTCCGTGGACCGATGGTGAGTACCTACGTACCGCACGCCACCAAAACGATGAGCAAGCGTGGCAAGCATGGAGGCGTGGCAAGCAGGCGTTGCAAGCAAGCCTGTGCCAGCGAGCGGCTGCTAATAATGATGATGAGTGCTACGACTGGACATGGATGAGTATAACACTAAGGAGGTACGAGTAGCCTTCGTCCTCGTACAAAAGTCCCGTACCGATGGTTGGCCTTGGCGCGCTGCTTCTGAGCGAGGCGCAGCGCTGAAGCGGCGGAGGCGCGAGTTGCATTGGCTGTCACGCTGTTTACTCGTACAGCCCCCCCCCCCATGGATCCATCCGATGCCAACTAAACGCTGGTCTGACGGCTCAGCCCATCCATCAAGTCAAGTCCCGTCTTTTTGCTTTGGTTCAGGCGATGCAGGAGCTGATCAGTGAAAGCCGTTGGGTGGCACTCCCGTGCAGGCAACCGTACGATACAGCCCTGCACGGCATTCCCACGAGTCTTCGGAGTATACCTTATTCGTAGAAGCGCACATTGAGGGTCTACTACTTACGGACCTGGATACGATGGAGTAGAGCTACGAGTACGCGTACAAGTAGGTACTCGTATCATATGAAGTCGCGGCTTGCGTGCTTGGCCACAAGGCAAGAGGCAAGAGCAGGGCATGGCAGGACAGGGCCAGGGCAGGGCAGGGGCCGGAAACGGGCCCGTTGGAGGACCCGTACCTGCGTCCAGTGTTGGTGCGCGCCACGGACGTGGGCCGGGAGCACGCTCCCGAGCGAGAGGTCAGAGAGCCGTGCTCGTCGAGGCAGTGGCAGGCCAGAGGGAAGATGAGAGGGAACGCGGCCCCTGGGATCACGGACATGCGACATTGGCCGTGGCAGCGTCAGGGAGCCCTGGAGCGGCTGGGAGGAATGAGGCGATGTCCGGGGGGGTGCGCACAGGGCGTTGCAGGGCTCAAAGGGGCGGCAGGGGGCGGCCACGGGGGTTGTGGAGGAGGAGTGGAGGAGGGAGTGCTTGTCGAGGCCGGAAATAGAAACACGGACAGCTGCGTGCGTGCGTTCGAGTACTGGGCACGCTGGGTTCTGCTTTTCCATGTTGGTTCAATTGATTGAGACTGGGAATCGAATCGCTGGGACCGCCGCCGTGGCCGCCCGCGCAGGTCGTCGTTAGTCGGCTTCTCACTCCCATGGATGAGGTGTCAATTGATCTACTCGGTTCCGCTCGATGCGCGGTTCCGCACATGATCATTATTAGACTTCTTACATGAGTCTTTAATGATAGATCCCGGCCACAGGTTTCCCACCTGTGTGATCTGATCTATACACCTGTTCATCATTACGAGCATTTATCACCATCGCCATCACCACCACCAACACTGCATTTGTACTCCGTAGGTACTCGGTGCGTCTTGACACCAGTAATGCCCCCGCCGCTGTCGGCGGCACGCACTGCATTTCCCGGGCCAGACCCTCAGTGCAAGATTGTTGGCCGTCAGTGAGCACCCGAATCGAGAGAATGTCCCTGGGCAGGCCTCAATCCATTATCAATGTCCACAGGGCGGGCGAGTCCTACGAGGACACCCTGTGTCTACGGCATATCAGGTGGTTGGTATGTAAGGTAGGAATCTACTCGTATACCAAACCAGTCCATCCATGTGCACTGTCAAAACCACCAGACCAAGTTGGGTACTCCGTACGGACAGATACTCGTGTACGAGTATGAGCACACGCCGCCAGTGACGCCCAAGACAGCCTCCTCAGAAACGGGCAGACAGCGTCTCATCACAAAATTCCAATCCCTCCTCCCCTCCCCGTCCCCTTCCGTGCCTCCCCATCCATGCATGTCTTGGGGCCGTTCCGCCCACCACCACGAGCGGTCCCGACGGTCCTGACGGTACGGACGGATCGGAGGCCAAGCGCCCCCACCCATCAGGTGGACCCGCGCCAGGGGTCTCAACGCTGCTGCCTAAACGCTTGACGAATGGATCCATGGCCAGGGCTCAGTCGGACCCACGTCTGCGACACGCGCTGGCTGAGCCCGCCGAGCCTTGCCCAGAACAGACGTGACTTGCATGGGCGGACATCCGTCATCATCGCACACAAACGCGCGCGCTTTCTCTCTCTTTCTGTCTCTCTCGCGCTCGCGCCTGCCGTCGCTGCTGCATCGCCTCGGGTCACCCACCAACCTGAACGAACTGCCGCCGTTGGGAGTGGTGTTTCTGCGTCCCACGACAACCTGATTGTGTTAGAGTGCTCGTACGCGCACAAGCGGTGGGGAAAAGGACGCCACTCACCCCAATGCAAGGAGGTTCTCGTAGCGCAACAAAATAGATGAGCCACGGCCTTGCAGTGAGTGGGTAGGCTTTGGTAGATGACACTGACACAGGATGTAGTTGGAGGGCTATGCTATCTGCACCCGTACTGGGACGCTTGCGGTAGTACCTACCTTACGGATAACCTATCGTGTTTCCATGTACGCACTACGGATACTCGTACAAACGAGCAAGCCGGCCTGTCTAATGCCTGCCCGACACTCTGGAACGCCTTCTGATCACGCTGGTATCAACTCGCCACCATGGCGATTGGCAAACACACCCAGGCAGATCGAGCGCATCCATTTGCATAGGCACGTCTGGTGGCGTGTGGCCACAGGAGGATCGGCGGCTGTGAATTGCTCTCTCTCGTGCCCCCTGTTGACTGACCAGGTTTGCGTCTGTGAGATCTCGTACGGCGCGTTCCACGTACCGCGGTACGTGCCTCCATGATCTCGCATGGTTGCGTCCATCTCGCGATAGCTGTATGCACGCGTCCGAGGGACCTACTGTTCACGATGCGCAAGAAAAGCAAAAAAAAAAACAAAAAACCCCAGCCAATTGAACACTCTGATATTGAATATTCAGATGGTACGATGGTAAACTTTGCAAACGTGCCAGCCTGCTCACGATCGTTCCCGTTTCGCGCGTCAAGTCTGGTAGGACTAAGACGAAGCCGGCGTCCTCGCCCGCTGGGGGCTGTACCCGTACTTGCACCCTTAGTGCCCGTCGTGCCAGTCCCCACCGGCGCTTGTGCCCTTCTGGCCCCAGAACGCCGCTCCCCACTAGGTAGCATCTGGGGACCGGGCTGGGCTGGCTAGCTGGCCCCGAGCACCTGGATGGTACGGATGGTTCTCCAGCTCATCAGCGGACTGGGGGAACCTCCATCCTCAGGCTCCTCCTACCTCCCCGTTCCAGTACGAGCACCCGCACTAGCCCATTCATCCATGTACCTCGTTTGCTTCCATGGAGGGTACATGGCGGAATCCATGAAAGCCCAGACGCCCTAAAACCAGCGGCTTGCCACTCTCCGTTCCCTGCAGCCCTGCCGTCACGTCTTCTTCTCGTTTCCCTCGCACCCACGTCAAGGACTCTTATTATATCGCCCGACGCCCTCGCCCGCTCGGTCGTCTGCTTACCTTACCGTCTCTTTCCGGCTCATCCGTCTATTTGGCCTCAGTCCGTCCCCCAAAGGCTTGTCTCGCCCGTCCACTGTCCCGCTTCTCGGCGGCCGCTTGCACTTCACCGCCAGGTAAGCACTCTCTCCGCCCTCAGTCTGACTGCCTGCCCGTCCTCTCCACTCTATTCCTGTGACCTCTCTACCCTTCCCCTTCGTTGCCTCGCCTTACCTCACCATCGACGAGACCTTGTCGAAACCACCGTCACCTCTTTCGAGTACATCTTTTGCTTGCTTGTCCTGCTGCCCCTCATCCACGAGTTCAACACGTCGCGTCTCTCCGCATCGAGTGTTTTGGAGAGTCAATCCATTCCAGAGCCTCTAGGACTCGGCCGCTCGACCGTGTGACTCATAACCACCATACCCCATACCCACCCCCACGACCTGTATCATCGTCCGCGTCCTCTTGACCACCGTCCTACTCGCCGCATACTTGAAGTAGTCACAACTAACGCCTTCGTCTCCTCGCCTGGTCATAGCCGCGCCTCTGCTCCCTCTGCTCTCTCCGCAGCCACAATGTCCTTCTCCAACCCTAGAAGGACTCCCATGGCACGGGATGGTGATGCCACCCGTGGCCTTAAACTCAAGACCAACGTGGGCCTCCAGAAGGGCGCCACCTTCCATTCTCCCACTACTCCTCCTTCCACGCCTCCCGCTTTCAAGGTGCCCTCGCTGCCGGCCCGCTCTCAGACTACGCTGGACGATGTCATCGGTGCCCATTGCCGTCGTGCTGCCTTAGCCATCGACCAGGTTGATGAGCTGTTCTTCTCCGAGAAGCCCAAGCGCAACAACGCCTCTTGCAAGTCTTTTCGCGACAACAGCCTGCCGGTTCCCCGCAGCTTCCTGGACCACTCGGTGTCTCTGAACAAGATGCCTTCGCCCATTTCTCCTGAGGCCGAAAAGGGTCGCCGTGTGCTGCGCCCTCGCTCTCGCCGCTCTCGTCACCACCACGAATCTGACAGTGGTCTCGGCACTTCCATGATCTCCTCCACGGACAAGGAGAAGAGCTCCCCTGAGGGGCCCTCCGCCATCACCGGCTCGATCTCATCACCCACAACCGAAGATGCCCCGCGTCTAAGTCAGCGCGGTGTCAACCGCATTCACGAGCACACTTTGAAGCCCCTCCTGGCCCAGCGCTCTCTCAAGGACTTCCGCCCCGTTGTCCTCGACTGCCCCAAGAGAATTCAGGATGGTCGCATCGTCTCATTGAGAGACCTGGAGAAGACCCTCATTCTCATGGCATACGTAAGTGGCACATTGAATCATATGTTACTCGGCAAAGTTACTCACCAGTGTATGCACTTGCAGGAGAAAGCGAAGTCGGTCGAGCTGTACCGCGATTTCTGCCTCACGTCGATTCGCTGCATTCAAGCAACCGTTGAATACCTCAGCGACAGAGAGCAGACCCGGCCTCATGATCGCCCTTACAGCAGCGCCTACTTCACCGACCTGGTCGAGCAGATCCATCAGCATGCGCAGCAGCTGCAAGAGGCCAGAGAAAGACAGGCTGCTGGCGAGACTCTTGATGACACTGAAGCTGACCCGTACGACGCCCGATTTCCCCGACCTCTCTATCCAGTTTCAGCTAACATTCGTTCAGTACCGATGAAGTTAAGCTTATGGGCGGATTGAGCACGAATGGCCGACCCGCTGAGCTTGTCCGTGTCAAGAAGAACGGCAAGGCTTTCTCCATCGCGACAGGCCAGCCGTTTGACGAGGCCGAGGAAGAGGCAAAGGGCCCTGTTCGCTTCAAGCGATCCATGAGCCAGCAAATTGAAGACGACGAGGAAATCATGCGATCTATGGCTCGCCGAAAGAAGAACGCCAGCCCCGAGGAGCTTGCTCCCAAGAAGTGCCGAGAGCCTGGCTGCAACAAGCTTTTCAAGCGCCCTTGCGACTTGACCAAGCATGAGAAGACCCACTCGCGCCCTTGGAAGTGCCCCTTCGCCACCTGCAAGTACCACAACTACGGATGGCCGACCGAGAAGGAGATGGACCGTCACGTGAACGACAAGCACTCTTCCGCTCCTCCCATGTATGAGTGCCAGTTCAAACCCTGCCCGTACAAGTCCAAGCGCGAGTCCAACTGCAAGCAGCACATGGAGAAAGCTCATGGCTGGACGTATGTCCGCACCAAGACGAACGGAAAGAAGGACGGCAGCAACCCTGGCAGCGAGTGCAACCCCACCCCGCAGCTCAACAACCTTCCACTCCCGTCAGCGACCACGCCCACCCCGTCATGACGCCCCTCAAGACAGTGTGTTTGGCTACAGTGGCCATGGCCATGGCCAACTGGACTTCCCCAGCTACCAGAGTGCCGAGGAATTCAACGCGGTCTACAATCAGGGCCATGCCTTTGATGGGGAGATTCACCTCGACCTTTCCCCCGAGGAGTTTTCTCCTTCCCACTCGTCTCCTCTGAGCAATGGTACTCCTCCCCCTGAAGCTGGCCAGTACTCTGGCTACCAGGATCTCAGCCCCGAGTTCACCGGACAGTTCGAGGATATCTATGGAGCTCCCGTGCAACTTCCGGACCAAACCATGTTCAACAAGGCCGCCATGGCCACTTACGACTATGCTGGCAACATGTGCCACCAGGTCGCGCCTCAAATCTCCAATGTTGGCCAGGCCAACACGATGCTGTACACCCCCACTTCCATGATGGAAGCTGAGGAGAGCTTCGAGGACTTCCAGGCAGCCAATGGTGCCCATGGCGCAGCTGGTTTTGACGGTGACTTCCAGCTCTTCGACTCTGGCTCCAGGCCAAGCAGCACAACGCGTTCTACCAGGTGACGCCGAGTTACGCCGCTGGCTACAGCCAGCCCTCGTCCCAGGACTTTGCACTGGGCTACAGCCAGCCAATGCAGTGGCCTGCTGCCAACTTCTCTCAATCTTTTACTCGCTAGGAAACTGGCCATGAGGTCTGCTACTTTCTTACATTACACCATGAGGCTCAAGATTGCCACGAGGGATTTCGGCTGGAATGCCATTAATATTGGGCTATTCTGCCCTTTTCACGATTTGACGATAATAACGAAGGACGGGCTTGGGGTCGCGAAATGTTTACAACGGCGAGGGCTTGGGAGCACCTGTACGGGATGTTTTTTTTCTTGCCGCGATTTACGGATTGATTGAGCCTGGATGATTCTCTTTCATGGCGCCGCGAGCAAGGAGGATATAAGATGCGTTGAAGAGTACAATACGTTTTGTCGCTTCTTGACATTACGAACCGCAAGCGACGGTCGACATAGCTATAGTTACTGGATCCAAAGAAGAATCGAATGTTGGACTTCGATATGATGCATTTTGATGCACGTCCTGGCACAAGCAATTGAAATCCGCAAATCCATTTTCACTACATCAGGCCACTTTACATTGAAGTTTTTCACCCAACCGTACGTGTGTCTCCGAGCCGAGGTGAGTTTAATCGCATTGTTCAGTGGGAGCAAACGGCACGCAAGCGGAGGGTGCCACTTTCACCTGCGGCTCTGCTGCTGCCTGGTCAGCTGGCAGCTCAGTTTCCGCCAGGTGCGGCACGCGCCCCGCCACAAGGTACTCGTACTCCGTAACTTCCAAATCGGTACCTAGAGGTCCGCGCTCCACCGCCTTATCTCCTCTGCCTCGTCCATGAATTTTTCTCCAGACTCTGTTGCTACCTACATACCTCTCGTACTCACCTCACCTTGCTAAGCACCACGCGACGCGCTGCCGGCGCCCGCTGCCTGTTAATTCCATCCATCCATTCCCAGTCCACCTCTACGGCCTTAACCCAGTGTATCCTACCTGGGCTTATGGAATGCAGGCCATTGGTGTGCAAAGGGTAAGTTCCTTTCTCTTTTGTCTGCTTCGGCATACCTCGCAAGACTGGCTTGACTCGACTTCTTGCCTGTCCTCCCACCGCGATTCGACCTCGACCGCCCTCGTCGACCACCCACTGCCCAGTCCACCCGCTATGCCCCAACACCCGACAGCAAAGATCCGACAAAGCGTCCCGAGTACCATGATGATTTCGACGCCGCAAGCGTCAAACCGATATCAATAATTATAGGAAGAGCCGTATTAGACCACCGTCGGGGTCACCGGGGAGGGAAGCGCGATCGGGGATTCTGCCCCTTTTGCTCTCTCTCCTCGGCCCCCTTCCCGGCCGGACCGTCGCGCGCGGGCCGTGTTTTCCGCCTGAGCCGTATGGGCGCCGCGTGTGCATCGTCACGTGCTGCCGCGGTGCTCGGTTGCCCAGGCGGACGCGTCCTGCCCGGCGGCGAGGTGGCGGCGCGTTATGCTTAGATTACTTTGGTTTCTGATGTACTGTCGGGCACGCTTGTTGTTGATCACCACTCGAATACCCCTTTCCCTCCATTGCCCAATCTGCATATGCCCTGGCTCCTTGGATCCGCAAGAGCTCTCGCTAACATGGCGCGACGTTCAGAACCAGACACAAAGCCCAGAATGTCGCAATCGTCTACTGAATGCAGTTTGCCGGCGAATCAGGTAGGTCTGGACGAGGCTGCCTCCCAGAGGCAAGACCCGCAGGTTGTTGGGAGGCTGGCATGCATAGCCGTATTTAAAACCGAATATATAACCAATACGAATCACCACCATACTGTCTGGCCCCATCACCAATGGACCAAATTCTGATAAAACCCCGTGATAAGCCCCGACACACCTCTTGTTTGTAGGGATAGCCAAACGACTACGGAGGGCACATGAGATGAGCGCGAGACCGAACTGGGTTGTAGCTCAATGCCAGGCTTTGTACAAGAATTACTAGTATAGCTAAGAGTTACAGACCAACTAACCGCCGTTGCCTAAGCCTTGAACTCCTTTATTCTAGACCTCGCGGTGTCTTCTTGTGTATCCTTGATCATGAAGCTGTGCGTGGTGGAGTTATGATTAGCAAGAAGGGACCATCGCAGGCGTTAGAGTTCAGCAGGCTTACTTGAAGAGAAGGACGGTGGGAATAATGGTGCCAAGGTGCCACAGGCTGTGGGCGTCTATGGAGCTCCAAAGAGGAGGAAAATCAAACAGCTCGAAGCTCATGGCCGTCATGACCCACGCGACAAAGATGCCGGGAAGCATGGTCCAGGCGCGGCGGGTCTCGCGCCACTTGGCGATGCTCAGGTAAGACCAGAGCGAGTTCTGCAGAAGGCCAACAATGACGTTGGCGACGATATTGTAGGTGTAGTCCCAGCGCCAGAGCTTGAGGTAGGCGACGTGTAGCGCGTAAAGGACACAGCAGGTGCCTGTCCAGGCGCGGAGGACAGAGCGGCGGCGCGGGGTGGGGAGGTCGAGGCGGAAGACGCGGACGGTGGCAATGTAGAGGCCGCAGAGGATACCGCCGCCGGCAGCAAAGTAATCCATCTGCTCGGTGACGGGGAAGTCGCGCGTGTGGAAGATGGAGCTGCAGATCCAGGTCACGATGCCCATCTGGGCAAAGAGCATGTAGAAAGGGCGCAAGGGGTGGTCAGGAGGAACCTGCTGCTGGACGCGGCGCAGGCCATTGTGGTGGGCCAAGAGGTTGCCGACGCTGAAGAGGACACTGAAGGGCTCCTGAACCCCAAGCATGCGCAGGAAAGGCCACTTGCCGTGGAACTGAGTGACGGGCTCACCGTTCGCGCGACGGCGGGCCGTGACGATGTGCTGGCAGGTGTAGTCGCATTCCGAAGGGCATGTCCAGAGGAGAAGGCGGTGGTGCAGAGCTGGGCCGGGTCAGTCGGGGTCGGCGATGGGTTTGTCGCGATTGGACTCGATTGGACAGGAAGGCGGCGGCTTACGGATGGGGGTTGGATATTCGTTGGGGTCGCAATTCTCAGCTTTGCAGATCTGTTTGGCGTGGGCGGAACGATCGGGTCAGCGAGGTGCAATATTGGGCGGCGGGCTGGCTGGCGATCATAAATCGCGAGCCAAAGGCGAGCAACGTACCTTGACGCATTCCTTGAATGAAGGCAAGCGATCACCGACCGAGGCGCGGACTGGGGCGAGGAGCAGGCATGACGCGAGGAGCAGCAGCAGCAGCAGCCGCGGTGTGCCGGAAAGCGTGGTGGGTGTCGTCGCGGTCGTGGTTGTGGTGGCGGCTGTGGCAGACGGGAAGAGTCTCATGGTGGTTCACTTCACGCGCGGCGACCAAGAGTGATGAGCATGGCGCAGGGTGGTGGGAGAAGAGCGAGACCGCAAGTCAGGGGGGCGAGGCGAGGCGAGGCGAGGCGAGCCGGATCGCGAGTTGTTAGGGAGTCGGCCAGGAGCAGGGGGTTTTGGCCGCCAATGATTGGGAACCCTGACTGGAAGGATTTCTGCTTGCGCGAAGCCGCCGCCGCGCCGCCAGTGCTACCGATTGCTGCTGATGCCAGCGTGCACCCGCAGCTTCCACTTTAATGGCCTTACTAATGTCATTCCTGCTCTGCGGATGTACTTGTTTGTATATGGGTCTTCTACTGCTCGTCGGGCAGGTACTCCTTACCGACGGGACAGAATAACTTCAAGTACCTTATATTCCAGATACAGATCCCCAGGTAGATTTTGTACCTACTGGGTACCTGCTGGACGGCGCCGTCCGAGGCAGCTGGAGACGAGATGCGCTGGCGAAAACACCAGGCACGTACCAAGCGTGCCAAGCTCCAGCTACGAACTTCACTGTTGAAGATATCCACCCCGTCTCTTCTGGAGCAGTAATCTTCATCAGGGAACGGACTTCAATGTGTTTCTAGGGTGCCATACAATACATGTGTGAGACGGGACGGAATGTCTTGATTATATGCAAAGCATAACATTGAGAGCGCTCGGTCTCTTTGGAGTAACATGAGGCATCAGCCTCATCCGCCCAACAGTGTGTAATGGTGACGGTCATGGAACGAGACCAAGTACATATTCGACTCCAATCGACGCACCTCGTGCCTCGTTGAGGCCTCGTCCGCATCCGGCATCGCAATATGCTCGCACGAGTCCTGTAGGTTCTCGGAAACCCGTCAAGGTCCCAACGAAGCATCGTCTGTTCCCTAGAGCGACCTTTTCACCTTCTCGGGGACCACGCACCAAATCCCAGTCTGCAACGCTCTACATTCCCCGTGCGAGAGGCACATGCTCCGCAGTCGCAACTTCACACCGTAGATACCGTGCGCCCAGACTGGAGCGTACGAGTATGCCTCAGCCGGATTCGTAGTGGAAAACGCAGTCAAAAATGAAGCAGCATACCTTATGATTCTCGTAGCTGTCACAGCCGGCCGGTAAGCCAGTCAGTGGGTGGCGACCTACATGTAGTTTCGCTTCCCACCGAGGTACCCTATACATCGCGTGTGTCCCCTCCAAGGTACATGTAGCGCACTCGTAAGCTGTCTCACAGCCCTCTGCGGGCGGCGGGGTTCTCCGATTGACAGCCCTACCACCCTGCGTCGGACTGCCGGGGGCTCTGGCAGAAAGGCAAATATACCGGGACCCCTCGTTGAGGTAAGTAGTAGTCGCAAAGGTTATCCGGAGTACTCGGCGGGGTCCGAGCCTCGTCGTCTACCTGGAACGTCATCCTCTCTTGAACCATTTCTTAGTCCCTCTCCGAGTCACGACATATTCGAGTGCCGCTGCTTTCTCAACCCACCACCACCCACCTTCAGAGCTCTTCAGTAGCTTCGCCACTGTCAGGTCGCTTCCCTCAGTCAGAATCACTGGACCACCGCTACCATGTTCACGGGGTTGGTAGAGGAGATTGGAGGTATGAATCTCTGTAATCTCGATGGAAGCCCTCTTGCACAACCCTGCCCGCCCTACCTTGATCTAGCGGGACGACCGGATTGGCACGTCTATCAAATCAATAACGGCACCCCCTTCTCATGCTTGACTTGACTAACTCGATACGTGGCCATCCTCCGCAGTGGTCGACAAGCTGGACCCTAACCCAGAGACTGGCACCACCCTCAAGATTGTCTTGCCCGAGGCCTCCACGCTCCTCTCGGATGCGCAGCTCGGCGACAGCATTGCTGTAAATGGAGTCTGCCTCACGGCCACCAACCTCGAGCGCGGGCCCTCGGGCCCTGCCAGCTTCACCGTCGGTGTCGCCCCCGAAACTCTGCGCCTAACGGATCTCGGGAGCCTCAAGCAGCACTCGCGGGTCAATCTCGAGCGCGCCGTCCGTGCCGATACGCGCATGGGCGGCCACTTTGTCCAGGGTCACGTCGACGCCGTCGCCGACATCATCAACATTGAGCAGGACGGCGAGGCTGTCACTCTGCGCTTCCGCCCCCACAAGCCCGAAATCTTGCGCTATGTCGTGCACAAGGGCTTCATTGCCATCGACGGCACCAGTTTGACCATCACCCGAGTCAACGACCAAGAAGGCTGGTGGGAGGTCATGCTGATTGCCTACACCCAGCAAAAGGTGGTGATTGCACAGAAAAAGAAGGGCGACACCGTCAACATCGAGGTTGACGTCTTGGCCAAGTATGCCGAGAAGTCCATGGCGGGCTACATCGGCTCGCAGGGTGGTGAGCAGATGCAGGCCGTCATTGAGAAGATGGTGCAGAACATCATCTCTCAGGCAATGGGGGGACACTCTGCGTAGACGATACAATATCAACATGTTTCCGCCGCTCGATTGAAAGACCATGGATGAGAGGACTGGCTGCATTGCCCTCTGCTCAGGCATCGCCCCAGACCTCGGCAATCTTATGGCTCAGTTGCCTCGTGATCTTCCTGCGCCCATAAAGCTGCCCCAGTTGTCCGAAGACCAGGTCGCGTCTCTTCTTATCCCCTGCGTCCCCCTCGCCACACCTTTCGAAGGCCTGGACAAAATCGTGGGGCGTTCTCCATTTCCTCTGTATCTCCAATGCCTTCTCCCCGGTGACCTGTTTGGTGGTCATGAGCATCTTCAGGAACAAATCGCGCAGCGTCAGGTCGGACTTGGAAGCCAGGGATGCGAAGGCCGGGTAGCTTATGTAGTAGCCGGCGCCGGGGTTCGAGAGGCGGAGGTGGCGTAGCAACGGGAGGTAGTTTTGGGCAGTGATGTCCCGTGTGGGAATGACAAATAGGGGCTTCGCCTCATACTTCCTCTTCAGCGTCATTGTCATTCTCGTCAGATACCGAATCGTGTCGTCTGCCATCTGAGTCTTCTTCAAGAAGTAGCCGTTGACAACTTGAGATGATGCCATGGCCGACTGGACAGATGCTTCCCAGTGATCGAAGTTCCGTGAGTCGATGGAGCATTCCTCGACTATGTAGATCACGTTCTTAACCCCGGACTTGTTAAGTCGGAACTTCTGCTCGTGAAATCGACCATCTCGTATGCTGCCGATCAAGTCGTCCAGCCGTTTCCTCTCGACGATGTAGTCAAGAACGACCTCGTCGCCCTCGGAACCCTGGCTGGATAGGAAGGACGGATCGTGGCATTTGGCTACCCAGGTTACGTCACCAACCTCCAGTGGCCTCACAATGGGTCGGACACCTTTCTTGGCAAGCTCCTCCTGAAAGTAGTCGCGATCTGTCTTGGCTCGGACCTCGCGATTGTCGAGCACCAGGTGCACGGTGAAGGAGCCCGGGCTTATGCGGATGGGCTGCACTCTGGGCAATTCCGAGACGTGAGAAACGGCCTCCCCGTTCGTCACAAGTTCGGCAGAATGGGATGGCGGATTCGCCGGCTCTGGTGAGTCGGCGAGGGGACGACTGGGTCGCTGCTCCTGCGGTTGGGCTTGGGTCACGTTTCCTTGACGCTCCTCCGTGGACTGCAGATTGGGTCTCACCTGGTCGTTATCCAGGGTCTGCTGAATTCTCTTGGCCACATCCCAGCCTTCATCAGTCAAGAGATATCGCTTGAGACGGCCCCGTTCCTGAACAAGCTCCTTGGACAGGAGCGTCTTCATAGAGTTCCATGCGGTGTAAAAGCTCTTGGGATCGGGTGGCGCAGTGAAGGAGGCATCGCAATGGGGTTGTGCCACCTCGATTAACTGCTGCTTGGTCAAGCCTTGGTTATCGGATTCGGCGACAGTCGCGAGTCCCAGGAGCAGAGCATAGGGCCCGGAGTTGAGCTTGGGCACGTAGGGCTTGGCAGTCCTGGGTTTCTTCGACGGTTTCGGATCTTGATCTGGGTCGCCTGGCTCTCCGCCTGCTGCCCCGGGCGCAGACCTCTTACGGGCAGGTAGAGGCAGGCCGTTCTCCTGGCAGTGGGCGTTCATCTTCTCGGTGAGGCGCTCGGCCAACTTGTCACCAAAACCCTTCAGCTGCTTGACCTGGGAAGGGTGATCCAAGACAATCGGACAAGCTTTGAGAGACTGGTAGGCATTCCTGTAGGTGGTGATACCCTTCGAGTTCTGCTCGCGTGCTTTGTCGAGCCATGCTTTGACCCAACCCAGCAACAGCGGGTTGGGGCAGGTCTCCTCCTCGTCGCCCATCGTGTCTTTGAGGGCGAGGGAGCGATCCACAGAAGGCTTTGGGGGATTTCGAATGTGCGTGGAGACCTGAGTACTCGGTCAAGCCCGGCATCCCAGTAGAAGAAAGAAGACGGGGTGCAAGGTGAGGGTTAAAAGCGATATAATGGCGTTTTGGTGATGGCCAGCAAGGGTCTGATACGCGACAAGACGCGTTGGGGATGGTAGCACGAAGATGGAAGATCGCCAAGTCAGGTGACATGAACGTACTAGTACTTTACGTGAGCGGGGCAGCTGCTGCCGTTACTCGTCTCGTTCTCTAAACTCGCTGTACTTACCTACTGCTCACGGCGAGCAGGCAGGCAAGGACCACGCACCAGCTTCTTGTCGCCCGGGCGCACTTTAAGCAATAATATTTACTTCAATAAATGGTAGGTAAGTCATTGATCTTATAATGTGGTTGGGCCAAACCCCGAAAGCTCACAGGTACAAAGGTACGGATAGAACCTGAACATGCAACGAGGTACGAGTACCTATCCGTACGAATAGCTACATGGATCTACATTCATCAATGTACTGGGCGGGGCACATCGACTCACGTCCGAAGCGGGGCTGAAGGAGGGGCGCTCTACCTACGAGTACTCGTATTGAAGCACACCAACACCACTATGAACAAGCCCCTCCTTTGACGATCTTTCGCCCGGAAAACTCGCTTTTCGATTATGGAAGAACGCGGGAGCCCGGCAGCTTAGATACCTAAGGTTATATCATAAGCAAGCGAGAGAGATGACTTGAGGAGATCGTCGTTCTCGTATTGGTACAGCATACCTTCCCCGTATAAGGCCCCCCTCAGCGTACCTCATGTATGGACCTTATTTAAGACCGCCAAATTTGTGACGGGGTGCCTAATGGGGCGGGCGCCATCTACGATTACACGGACGAGCAGTGGGAAGGTACTCTGTGCGAGTACGGATGTCCGTGGACCAATGTTCGACGATGATGAGATCTCGTCTAGCTGTCACACGACCCGTGAGGCCAATTCTTTTGAGGCCCCCACACCTTACTTACTGTAATTGATTTTATCTGCACTCTGCGGCAGCTCCACTGACTGTGAGGAACTAGCCCTTGATCAGTCATGCCAGTTTCGTGTTCTGTGCCTGCAGACATCTGCCCCCGGGATACCTTGCCATTCACGCCTACCCGGATGACATGTGCCTTCAAGTACCTTTTAACTGACCTACAAGCTGCTCTGATGCTTACTCGTCTTTCAAGGTGGCGTCAGTAAATATCGCACCATCTCCTCGTACGCCAGGGTCATGCACGCTCAGGGGTCCAGATCGGACCTTCCGATGGGCAGGTCGTCTATCCAGGGTTGCAAGCGTCAAGGTTGTCTCGGGCCTGGAATGGCTCAATGGATCTCGCGCCGGTCCGGCCCTCGGCCGGTCGTATTGGACCCGTCAGATGGGATCGCATCGCATCGTGTCATGTTGGCAAGTAGCAGTGTCAGGTTGGGGCGTCCCGTTCCGCCCAGGCTTTCTGCCTACCTACCGAGGTAGGACCCAGAAGCCTCGTATTCCAATTGTTGCTGTTGTCGGCGAAGTTGGATCTCTCGGCTAACTGCCACCTGCGCTTCGCACTCCGCGAGGCGGGCGGGCCGGCTAGGTGCCTGTGCTGGGAGGTAGGTAATTCTCAGTACATGGTGCTCGTAGGTGCCGTCCATTGGATACCTCCAATAGACATGCCTCGGATCAGGCGTGTGACGAGTAAGGTACCTTACCTCCAGGAGGTGCAAGCTACATGAGGTAGGTACGTGCTCGTACGGAGCTACCTTTCCCGTCAGAATCCACTGGGCGACTCAACATGGTGAAAACACCCATGCGTTGTTCTGGGGGCAGTTGCATGGAAACCGCATCCCGGGGACGGCAACAAGTCAAGTTCCATTGACCCAGGCGAGCTGTCCCGATTCAGCAAGCCACTACCAATGTTCCATTGCTGACAAGTAAGGTAGGAAGGTAGGCAGGTACGATAGTGGATTGGTATACAGCAACGTGGAAGGAGGTAGCTGAGCCACCCAACGTCCGTTCCCCTCCCCCACCACCACGCCACCACCACCCGCGCGCGGCCCCGTCCCCTCCTCACCCGCCCTCAACCTCCCCTCCTCCCCGTCGGGCTTGTGCCGACGCTCCCCCCTCTATCAGCCAACCCATCCCATCTCTCAACCAGCCTCATCCCCTCCCCACGCATCGCCATGGACCGAGACGCCATCATTGCCGCTTCCCAGAAGCACGACATTGTTCCCGGCCGCACCTACAAGTATGGCACCGCCGGCTTCCGCATGAGCGCTGATCTCCTCGACGGCGTCACCTTCCGTGTCGGTCTGCTCGCCGCCCTCCGCAGCCGCAAGCTGGGCGGCCAGGCCATCGGCGTCATGATCACCGCCAGCCACAACCCCGCCGTCGACAACGGCGTCAAGATCGTCGACCCAATGGGCGACATGCTCGAGCAGGACTGGGAGGCTCTCGCCACAAAGCTTGTCAACGCCCCCTCACACGAGGCCCTCGCCGACACCTTCTCCAAGCTGGCCGAGTCTCAAAAGATCGACCTCAACGCCCCGGCCAAGGTCATTGCCGGCCGTGACACCCGCCCCTCCGGCATCACCCTCGTCACGGCCCTCTCCGACGCCCTCGCTGCTGCCGGTGCCGTCTTCGTTGACTACAAGATCCTCACCACCCCCCAGCTGCACTACCTGACCCGCTGCGTCAACACCGAGGGCACCCCCACTGCCTACGGCGAGGTCAGTGAGGCTGGTTACCATGCCAAGCTAGTCGACGCCTTCTACCGCGCTCTGAAGGGTCGCAAGATCTCCGGCTCTCTCTCGGTTGACTGCGCCAATGGCGTTGGTGGTCCCAAGCTCGCCGACCTGCTCAAGGTCCACGACCCTGCCAAGTCGGGGCTAAACGTCAAGGTTTGCAACGACGATGTCCTCCGCCCCGAAGTCCTCAACCTTGACTGCGGCGCCGACTTTGTCAAGACTCGCCAGCGTGCCCCGCCCTCCCCGAAGCAGGCTCCTGGCGATCGTTGGTGCTCTCTCGACGGCGACGCCGACAGACTTATCTACTACTGGTTCGACCCAGACACCGGCTTCTTCATGTTCGACGGCGACCGCATTGCCACTCTCGCCGCCTCTTTCATTGCTGACCTCGTCCGCGCCGCCGGCCTTGAAGAGACTCTCCGCATCGGCGTGATCCAGACGGCGTATGCCAACGGCGCTAGCACCAAGTACGTCGAGCACCATCTGCAGACCCCTGTCGTCTGCACCCCGACTGGTGTCAAGCACCTGCACCACGCCGCCTGCGCGTTTGACGTTGGCGTCTACTTTGAGGCCAACGGCCACGGCACTGTCCTCTTCTCCCCTGATGCCACCCAGGCTTTCAAGAAGACTGAGCCCCAGTCACCCGCTCAGAAGGATGCTCTCGACACTCTCGCCGCCCTGAGCGACCTGATCAACCAGACCGTTGGCGATGCTATCTCTGACATGCTGATGGTTGAGGTCATCCTCGCCCACAAGGGTTGGTCGCTTCGCGACTGGGCCATGACCTATCAGGACCTGCCCAACCGCCTCGTTCGTGTCGAGGTCGGTGACAAGGATCTGTTCCAGACGACTGATGCTGAGCGCAAGCTCAGCCAACCCCTAGGCTGCCAAGACGAGATTGACGCCCACGTCAAGAAGTACACCAATGCGAGGTCTTTCGCCCGTGCCAGTGGTACTGAAAATGCGTGCCGTGTGAGTATTACCCCGTCACTACCTCGAATGATGTGATCTGAACTAACACCCGACCCAGGTTTATGCCGAGGCCGCGACGCGCTCCGAGGCCGATGAGCTGGCCAACAAAGTGTCCATGGTAGTGAAGAAGTACGGCGGGGCTTAGGCAGCACTGGTCAAGCCTGAGTTCGCCGCCTTGCTTGCCTCGGTCTGAAACGGACGAAAGTCAACGCGTCCAGCGCGAGCACGGAGCAAAACAAAAGTGATTTGTTGGGCGTTTTGAGAGTGAGGACAGACTTTGGCGATAATTGTGTTTTGCTTTGATGTCAGCGTTTTAGATGAAGCAGAGAAATCAAGAGAAATGAAACCAAAGAGCAGACGCACGGGTCCCTCTGCTTGCCATCGCACGTCTGGCCGTGGCCTCAAGAATGCTTGCATCCTCCAATGTAGGGCCAAGCTAGACGTTCCGTGACCAATGCTCGAGGCTATTTGTGCGAGTATGTGCCCGTGTGGAGTGATGTGCTATAGTCCCAAGCACATCAACTGCTCGGCCGACGCAAAAATGACGTGGTGCAAAAGGGCCCCGGTTCAGTACAGCTATCTAACGTGATTAGTAGAGAGGCGGCGGTTGAGTATAGGATGTCTATTCATTCTAGCTTTTCCTTCTCATCATCGCAACAATAACATGACCCCGAGAGCTGGCCCAAGCATTACAATCAACCCGTCTACCGACCAACGAGAAATATGCAAGACTAGCCAGCAGATCACCATTCGGGGTGTTTCCATGCCATATGCGAAAGTATCAAACAGGCAAAGAGTGTTAAATAGCTCGTTCATAACTTTTCATCGTCAATCATGATAGATTTGCGAAAAGCACCCAAGCTCCATCGACCTCTTCCTCTGTCGTCTAGGAGGGCAATCATTGCCGGAGCTTGCTGTCATGCCATGCAGAGCCTGTAAAAACACGGACAGGGCTGGCCGTGGAGTGTCTTGGCTGATGGAGCCTCATTCATGATGGGATCCGACGTCGTCTATGCTGTTCTCTTCACGGGGCGTCTCATCCTGTGCCCCCCTGAACTGATTTGGATAGCCGCTTCGTCTTTCTGGATTCAGATTCAATGCATCTCCGATCCGGTGTATCGTTTTCGCAGAGGCTCGGACAGTTTCACTAGCAAAGCACGACTTGTATGGCGGCTTATTGCACTAGCACATCTTGTACAGGCAGGTGCCGTTGGCAACCCGCGTGCCGTCATCGGTGCCGAGGTTGTAGGTGAGCTTGATGTCAAGATCGCGACGGTTCTTCTCGTTCGGCTTGACGACCAGGTTGCAGCTGATCTCCTCGTTTTCTTGGACGGTCAGGACGTCCTTGAAGTAGAAGACGGTCTGCTTCCAGTGGGTGTACTTGGTGTGGGGTCCGGTCGAAAAGCGGATGGGCTTGTGGCAAGCAGTGAAGTCAATGTCGAACCAGGCAACCAGGGCGTGGACAAAGTCGTCCCGGCGGCTCTTGAGGGTAAAGGGGATGGAGAAGTCGAGGTCGGCGGTGGTGCATTTGTACAGGTCCAAGGTGAGAACAGCCGTGGGATCGGTCACGGCAGCCTTGACCTCGACTGTGTCGACCAGAGGCTCGGCCAGAGCTGTTTCTTTCAGGGGCGTGTAGTCGAAGCCATACACATTGTCCCAGACTATCAGGCGAGGTGAGAGGCAAGTCAGCAAAGACTCAGGGCGGGGCGGAGAAGGGGTCACCTTGCGGGTGGGAAGCACTTACAGCCGATTTTCTCATCCTTGTACTCGCCGTCCTCAATACCGCAGATAAAGATGGTAGCCTTGTCGGGGAAGATGAGGCCGTCCTTCTCGAGGAACTTGTCGCGCGCGTAGAGAACGGTGTCGAGCATGCTCTCGTACAGCAGGAAGTAGCCCATCCACTCGGAGATGATAATGTCAACCTTGGGAAAGGGCATTTCAATCTCCTCCATCTTTCCCTGGATGAGAGTGATCTTGTCGCTCAAGCCGTTCGCCTCCACGATCTCGCGAGCCTTGAAAATGATAGTGGACATATCGACACCGATGACATGCTTGGCACCAGCCTTCGCGGCGAACCTGGTAGCCACAACAAACAAGATTAGAAGAGACACGCAAAAGTTGAGGTTGCGTGGGAATGACCGCGCCGGGGTTGGTCGGGTAGGCAACTGGCGGAAGGGCTCACATGGAGAGAATGGCAGTTCCACAGCCAACATCCAGCACGACCTTGTCCTTAAACAGATGCTTGTTCTGGACAATGGCGTTCATGTACGACCTCGTGCGGACTTCATCTTTCTGCAGAGACCAAATTAGCATCCGAGCTTGCAGAGTGAAGAGAAGGCAGACTGGAGCGAGGAATCTGCAAATTCAAGTACACACCAACATTTCCTCGTGGATTCCTGAGCAGCAGCGAGGGAAAGAAGCCTAGGTTAGCCTCTTATATATGGCGACTTATGGGGCCTGATGTGCGCAGGGGCCGGCCCTTCGGCGAGCACGTACCGTGGTGGTTGTAGCTAGAGTGCGGGCGTGCGTGTCAGCCAACGTGGTTGTTTGATATGTGCGTCGAAGGCGCCAAAGAGAAGGGCAACAAACCTGTTGAAGTAGTGCTGCTCGGAATGGGTCATGCCCTGCAGCGCGTTCTCGGCCGCTTCGACCTCCATCTTGTCGGCCATTGTGGGTAGTGCGAGTGGTGGAAAGTAAATCTGAGAATCTGCGAACGAGGTCGAGGTCAGTTCTTCGTTCGTCCCGTCTGCTGGCTCCGAGCTGCCGGGTTTCCCGAGGCACAGGGTGTGGCAGTGGTGTGAAGTAGGAAAGTGAAGAGAAGCAGGCCAGAGGGCCCAACTTCGGGAGAGGTGCCGACAGAGAGGCGAGGGCAAGCTTTGACGTGCGCCGGGTTGGAGTAGCAACAGGTGTCGCGGGGGCATACAGAGGACGTCGTAGGGTGATGGGGTGAGCGAAGACAGGCGATACGGCCGCGTGCAATCTCGGTAGGCGCACCTGGTGCGTTGGTATGTGCGGGTGTAGATGTCGCGGAGAGGAAAAGAAGGCGGGCAAGTGGGATGAGACGGGCGACTTACATTTCGCGGTGGGTTCAGGTCGGTGGCCGTCTGGCACAAACGGCAAGGGCGATGCAGGACGAAGGGACGATCCAATTATCAGTCAGTCCCGGGTGGCCGTTGCAGGTTGTATCGTGGTCGGATAATGCCAGGTCAGACTGAACGAGAACAAATAATAATAGCAACAGACAGCACCGTATCTTAGCCGCTGCCACTTTATTTCATCACCACGGACTCGAGCGACGCGAGCACCATAGGCCTATTGCGAGTCTGACGGGATCCGATGAATTTTTCTGCGCTACCCGTCTTTTCTCAGGGTCTTGTCTGCCCGCGTCGCCCCCTTCCCCTCCATCCATGGATCCTTGTGTCGTGCACACCGGTACCGCTACTTGCTGTCCCACCTCGGCAAAGAGAGCTCAGAAGTAGCGGCACTCTCATGAATAGCGCCCCCCCGCCATGGCCCCTTCAAGAGCTGGGACCCCCGTAGGCGCACACCACAACCATCCCGCAGTGGCGTCCAGTGCATCCCAAGGGTTGCCCACCTGCAGTCTTATCGATTAGCCCCTCCTCCAAGCTCGTAGTGCCTCCAGCTACTCGTATTCATGTCTGGACAAGCATTCCGCAAGCGGTCAGAGACTGTGACTGCCAGGTAGGTAGAGGTAGTGAGTTAGGTAGAAGTTGGCTGAAACATGCTGCTTCATTGGATGTCGAGAATCGACCCCGTCTAACAACGCTCAAATGGCGTGGACACCAGTTCAAAACCCAAGAGATGAATCTAGTCTTCTCTTCCAATTTGAATAACCTGAACCTTCGAAACCTCCGCACCGCCCTACTTGATCTTGTGAGTGGTTAGATACATCTCTTCGAAGCCCACCACGTCCCATACTTTTGTCTCCGTGTTGTATGTCAAATTGGACGGGGTCGTCTCGCCCCCTCGCAGCGCCCCTGATTCCACCTTGCCCCCGCGACCGGTCTCGATAGCCTGTTGGCTCCCGAGGCAACCGTGAAGTTGGCCAAGGGCAGGTCCCATGGGATCTGCGACGCCACTGTCGGCACTCCGTAGTACTGCGCTTTCACCTCGTCGTGCGTTACCGACAGCAGATAGTAACCCCGGTAGTACCCATCGTTCCATTGCAGTTCCGTATTGTTGCCGATGCACCACGAGGCCACCTGCCGGGCCGTTTCGATATCGCCCTTGATCCCCGTCGAAGTGACCGCCGTTCCAGCGAATTCCACTCCAATAGCCCCTTTGCCGGTGCCCTGGTTGTATTCCTTCTCGTCCGCCCAGATGACGTCGGAAACCCAATTCTGATGGCTGTCACCTGCGAGGAAAACATTGTTTCCAATCTCGCCGTCGTAGAGATGCTTGAGAGTTCGGTTACGGTTTGCCACATAGCCCTGAGAGTCAAGTCAGCCGAGGGGGAACCCTATCAAGAAAGAGTTCCGGTTTTTCCGGTACTCCTGTTGGCATCACCCACATTCCAACTATCGTAGTTCGGTCCAAAAGACGACACAATGTTCGAGAAGATGATCTGGTTGCCGATAATCCTCCAGCTCGCGCCTCGCTTGTGCGACCGGGTGAGTGAGTTGTAGAACCAAGATTCCTGGTGAGGCCCCATGAGGGACCGCGACGCGTCGTCGCGAATCATGCCAATGTAGTCGGTGTTGACGGTCAAGTCTGTGATGCTGCGATCGTAGTTGCGCGTGTCGAGCATGATCAGATCCATCAAGTTGCCGAGCTGGAAGCTCCGCCAGATACGTAGATTGTCGTCGAGGTCAACTTGCCTGTTTTCATGCTCGTTAGTCACACACCGCTGCCCTCTGGCGGCTTATACAGGGCACTTACCGAATGGGGATCCATTCGAAGTAGGCTCGCACGGCATTCATTTTGCGCTGGTCCACGCTCACACGGGCGCCCGCTTTGAGGAATGAATTCTCGGTGTTGACCAAGACACTCGATCCGTCACGGTATCCATTGTCGGAAACCTCTGATGAGTCCCAACATCCGTCAGTGGCTGGTTCGATACGATCAAGCAGTGCTTGTACTCACCGTGGTCATCCCACGTGGGGATCCAAGAGGTGCCCTGGGACAAAGCCTGCAGATCCGAATCTTTACGGTGCTTCATTTCGTCACTGTCAGCATGATGTACGTGTTCTGGCAGGTATGGGACAGCTAGCTTACCTGGCCGTGACGAGCTCTGTAGTCGTAGAGGCTGTAGAGGCTGGGCGCAGCAGGTACTGTCTGGCGCTCGCCAGTGCCGCCTATCTCGTAAATGTAGTCACCCAGGTGAACCTGGATAGCAGCTCGTCAGTTCTCAATCGCGGGCGTGCCAGTCATCTCCGGAAGACTCACGACGTAGTCGTGCTGGTCCTTGCGAGCAGCATTACCGTAGGCGTTGAAATAGCCAACGGCTGGGAGCAATCGCGTTAGCCTTTTGCAGAAGACGTTACAGCATGGGTTGCAATTCGCCACTCACGGTAGTTTGCGCAGGAGAAGACAGCAAGCTTGATGCCCTTGACGTCGTCGTCCTTAGCAGGCGCCGTCTTGGTGCGGCCCAGCGGGCTGGTCTTGCCCGAGCCACACAGCTTGAACTGGTAGTTGTACGTGGTGAAGGGCTGCAAGCCGTCGGCTTCGACCTGTTTCTCGGACAGTGGTGTTAGTCAGTGTTGTTCACCGGGAGCCGCAACGAGCCCGACATGCCTTGATAGTGTAGTCAATATCACTGGTTGTGTACGCCTTGCCGCTGGCAACCTCCTTTGCGGTGCCAGCAAAGCCAGCCTTGGTGTCGTTGTTGGCCCAGGTCTCGTCGTAAGGGAAGACGGCCCAGTCGACACAGATGGGACTTCTGTCATCCTGAATGTAGCTCTCAGTATCGTGGTTGTAGAGAGCTACAGTGCCCTCAACCGTAGCGTTGCTGCGGTCCGAATCGTCCGAGGGGGCGGCGCGAGTCCAGAGAACGACACTGTCGGCCCAGGGGTCGCCGGAAGCAACGCCGTGGGTGAAGGAAAGCTCCTCGAGCCTGTGTGGAACGGCATCGCGCTTCAAACTCCTCCTCTCGACGTGGGTCACGTCGATACCCAGATCAGCATGGCGACGTGAGGGGCTGGCGTAGTTGAGATTGCCGTGGAAGCTGGCGGCGGCGGGAGCCAGAGAGGCGGCGATGAGGCAGCCGGCGGTCAGGAGACGCGCGGGGGCGGCCATCGTCATGGCGGTGGCCTGCTGACCTGAATTATATGCTGGCCGGAGGGCTTTCCAATAAGGGGCCGCCTGTAGATTGCGAACGGGTGTGCGAAGCTGGACCGCGGGTCATCACCAGCAAAGTCGGACACACCTACCTCTTGTAGTAGGTAGCAACGCGCACAATGTTTGACGTGCGAGGGTTTTGTTTTCGCCGCGATCTGCCGGGGCCCGGAGTATACGGAGTCCCTGCCACACACCCACTCACCTGCTCACGCACTACCTTCGTACCTGCTTCTTACCCGTGCTCCGTTCCAGACTATCCGCACTACGAGTACCCGTACCTCCCTGCTTTGTGGAGATATCTGTGCCACCCTTGAGGTAGGCGCGGGCGACACGTTCCCGTCTGTGGGACCCGTGGGCAGTCTCGCTCGGCACATGAATGTGAGGCACGAACCTACCTACCTACCAGGTAGTGGGTACACATATCCATCCGTACCTGGACTACTGGAGTATTCGACGCGATACATGTAGGTCGTGACTGCCGCCGTTCAGGTTCCAATCAGCCAGCCGTTACCTTAAGGAGAAAGGTCCATAGAGGTAGGGAGTATGTACCGATCTACCGACGCATCCATCCATGTGTTGCGCCTGCCGTCATGGCGAAGATGACTTACCGAGTGTGAGTACGCGTATACACGAGGCTTCAACTCGATGGAACCTTTGCACAGCTTCGTGTTGGGTTCAAATCGGCATCTCCCGTCCCCCCGAGTATCGACCTACGGCATGTACTCGTACAGTCGACAACAACCTTCTCCCTCTCTGTCTGCGCATGCCGAGTTAATCTTGTTCGTGGTGCCTTGCATGGAGTCATTGCTGCCCCTGTCTCGACCACGAGTACCAGTCCTTGCTCGGTCTCTGCTGGTGATGGTTTGCGGGTGCCGTTGGGACAGACACGGAGGTGCGTCAGGGGATCCACCGCGGAAACTTCTAAAAGTTCAAGCTGAAGCTGAGGGAGATCGACTACGAGCGACTCAGTATCCTGTGGGGCTGTCGTCCAGCCTTAGCGCGTGGGTGCCAACCCACTCTAGTGTTGACCCTGCGCGCCTAGCGCCCTTGCAGCGCCCTAAGAGAAAGAGAGAGAGAAAAAAAGCATCAGCGGCGGGTGGCAGCCACGCAGCGAAGGTTGAACGGCACGAGGTCTCGGGGGTCGTTGCGCTCACCAGTGTGCCTGGCTGGCCATACCTACTCGTAATTAAGACAATTGTTTGTACGGCCGTACTCGTGTCTAAGAACCATGTAAATGCTTTCAGAATTGAGAGTGGATGCAGGGTTCGTCCCCCCACCTATCAAGGGGCTGGCTGCCTGAGGGGGCCGTCACCTCCGGCCACACGAGTTCTCCTTGTCCCGTAGATACGGATACAACAACCTGGTCAATAGAACGGATATGACAGGCCGTGCCTGCGCGCTCATGGGTGATGGGTGCGTGGGTGCGTGGATGCGTGGGTGGGCGTGCCTGGAGGGCGTTGCGCAATTCGCCAGCGTCGACAAAAGGAGAGCCGCGAAGATCGCAATGAGAAAGGGCCCCAGCAAAGCCCGGGCCGCCAGTGACGGACTGCCGAGGCGCGCCAGCAAGCTAACGCGAAAAAAGAAGACGGCGCCCCGCCGGCAACAAAGACAAAGCGTGTCGAGGCGCGTGGGCCGGCGATCTGGGCCACGATAGCTCCAGATGGTATCGACGGAGTACTCGTACTCAAACTCACATACTCACGTATCCTCTCGTGTCTCCCAGGTAGCGCCTATTCTAGTCTCTTGGCGGTGCCGTTGAGCCGGAGTGCACGAAGGAGGCCGTTCCGCCCGTGTGATGAGAGGTCCTAATGAGATGAGATACGAGCCGCCTTTCTAGCAGCAGCAGCAGCTTGATCTATCTCATCGGCGCCAACCAGAGCCGGTACAACGTGGTGGAAGGAGGCCTCGTCATTGGCTCCACCGCTGCCCAGTCTCCTCTGTTCGCCTGGGCAATGTAATCGTGAGAACGAACCCTCGTAGAATGACTGTACTGGCTACGCGTAGTAATAGGCAGGAGATCATTGGGCGTTCGTCGCTGCCTCGTGAGCCCGAGTACGGAGTACGGGTACCCGGCTGCGGAGGGGCAGGCCCGGAATACCCTCCTGCGTCTTGTGCCAGGTACCAGGTATGTACGAGTATTATCGTGGAAGCTGCGGGTTGCAGATTGCTCTGTTTGATACCCATCTTTCCCATCTTTCTCATAGTACCTAGTCAGCAAGCGAGGAATCAAGATAATGGGTAACATCAACGCTGTCAGCACTCCGTTCTTACTTACCTACCTACTCGTACGGAGTAGTCGGCCCTCCCAGCCGAGCCCACATCGCAACTAACCATCATGACACGATGAAATCACCTGGCCAAAGCACCACCCATCAGCACCACCGCTCATGTGGCTCTCGCCACTTGACGCCCAGTATCTCAAAGATCCTCCGCTCGTCCCTGGCCTCCAGCAGCAGCCCCTCCGTCAGCTTGGCGCGTCCGGGACCCCGCAGCACGTCCCTGTACAGACCCCGCTGGTTGAGTCGCATGCCCTTCTTGGACGCCAGCAGGCGCATGCTGCGGTTGAAGATGTCGTTGCCCGTGAAGTACAGCAGCGCCGCCCCCATCTCCGCCTCGGGCACCAGCAGCAGGTCGATCCGTCTCCACGTGCCCTGCCGCTGGTGTTGGTGTTGGTCCTGGGCCTGAGCCTGGTCCTGGTGGCCGCCTCTCCGGCCATCCTCCTCTCCCTCCGCCTCCTCCCGCCTGCTGCTGTCCTCGCCGTCGTCGCCGACGACCTCGTCGTTGCGGGCGCTCGCCCCCTTGCGCCACCGCGACTTGGGCAGCACGCAGCACCCGTGCCACTTGCTCCCGTGGCTCCCCTCTTTCCCCGCGTCCTTCAGCGAGGCCAGCGCCGCCGTCAGGAACCCGCGCCCCGTCAGCTCCCCGACGAGCCGCCGCAGGAACGGCGCCAGCTCCTCGCTCGTCCGCGTCCCGGGCTTGGTCACAATCAGGTCCACGTCCCCCGAGCTGGCCGACCCGCGCCGGAAGCTCCCGCTGACGATGACCTCCACGTCCCCGTCCAGCTCCCGCGCCGCCTCGCCCACGTACCCGGCCAGCGCCGCCACCTCCCAGCGCGGGATCCTCGTGTTCAGGTCCTCGACGTGCTCGATGCCCACGCGCTGCCCGCTGCTGAGCGTCGCCTTGGCCGCCAGGTCCTCCAGCGTCCGGTAGCCCTGCGCGATCCACTTGTTCGCCTGCGCCGTGCCCACGCCGTAGATGCGCATGAAGAGCCGCCGCGTCTGGTTCGTCGGGTCCTGCTGCGCGTACTCGAGCTGCTCCAGCCGGTTTGTCCGCACAATCTCCTCAATGTGCCCGGCCAGCCTGTCGCTGATCGTCGGCAGCTGCCGCGCCTGCTCGGCCGTCGTGATCCGCTCGCTCTGCCTCCGTAGCACGTTGATCGCTTTCCGGTACGCCTGCGGCCTCCACGTGTCCCCCATCTGGTCGTAGTGGTCCGCTTGCTTCTGCAGGACTGCAATGGTTGCTGCATTCGGTACCACCTCCTGGCGGCTACCCAGTGTGCCGCCTCGCATGCAGGCGAATCTGTCGTCCCATGGTATCTTCTTACCTTTCGAGCCGGTTCTTTTGGGTCTCTTGCTCGGGTGCGTCTCGGGCTCCTCGTCTCGTACGGGCCCTTCCCGGGCTGCGCTTGTTACGCCATTCCCTTCGCCCGGCTCCTCCTCCGCCTCCTCCGCCTCCTCCTCGTCACCGAAAACGTCGTTCCCGTAATCCGGGTTCTCCTGGACAAGCCCAATCAGTTGCGACAACTCGTCGCCCGGGTTGGCGACGGCTGATCGCGTCTTGGCCTCTTCATCTTCAGACCGACGCTCATCAACGCTTTGCGGGTCTGCAGACCCGGGCGACCGAGACGTGTCATCGCTAGGCTCCTGTTCAGAAACGCTGCTCGGCTGGGCTCTGGCTCGAACTCTCGCAGAAGCTCTGGACTTTACTGGCTTCACAACCAGCGATGCGCCCGACGGCTGCGACTCGTCTGGGGCACGAGTCGCTTCTGCCTGTGTCTTCACTGGCAATCCGGGGACCCGATATTGAGGCTGGTCCGGATTCAGAACCACGCGGAAGGTGAGGCACGAAATGGGATAGTTGTCGTTGGTGACGACCTGAGTCGCCAAGTGCGGGCTTTTGTCAAGGATAGACCGGACGTCTTTGTGTCCAAGACTCTTGTCGACGATGACGTGCGTTGCGTCTGCAATCTCCCGGGCCCAGACGGCGCCATACTCGCGCGCCCGGGTGATCTGCCGCCTGCGGGCCGGGTTGACGTCATCGTTCGGTATGTAGAAGAACGACAGTCCCCTGAATACCTGCTGGGCCTCGGGTACCGCCTTGAGCGACGCGCCTCTTTTGCGCTTGCTCGCCGGGGCGGGGCGCGTCTGCTCCGTCGCAGGAATGGGTGAGGTCCGCGCCGGTGATGAGCGCCGCTGGCTCCGCCGCCGCGCTACACTCGGGGGCTTCGTGGCGGCAGCCGGCATCGCGTCGTCCTTCCTGGACACAGTTCGTTGATCTGGTGATCTCGAACCATGCCTTAGCGACGTAACTTTGGTAATCTCGACCTCGTCCTCGCCGTCATCTGATGGCCCAATGGCGATGGTGGTAGGCCGAGGCGCCGTCGCCGTCATCGCATGCATACCGTCAGATGGGTTTCCAACTTGATTTGGCGCACAGTTCGCGCGCGAGGCACTCGCTTGCGTCTTCATGCATTTGCGTGCTTCTCGCGCGAAGGCCCTGCACTTCTCTCGATGGGTGCTTTCCTCGCCGGGGCTTTCGCTGTTTTCGTCGGACCACGATGCCTCGATCTGTGCATAGAAAGCCGCCTTTTGCTTCAGATCTGGATCCATCGACGGATGCTCAAGTGTTGCAAATCGGGCTAGTAATGATGTGTCGAGTGGATAGTTGATGACAATGGTAGCCAGCCCAGTGACGAAGCAAGGAATGAAGCAAACGCAGCTTGTATCTGCGAGGAATCTCGGATCAGACGGCCAGCCGAGCAAGGGGGCGTAGGGTGTGAGTTGAAGGTGAGATTGTGCGACGCAGCAGCGCAAATAGAGGCGTTCAATGATGGCCGGGTTCTTTCAGATACGACTGTCTGAAAGCGTCCTCCTCGCAGGCAGCACCAGGCTCCAGCTCGTGTGGGGGCGCTCGCCTCCACTAAGGTAATCACTGCGCCAATACCGGTACGAGTATCCCACGCGATTGGGCTTACACAAGTCGTGACAAGCAGGCCTCACTAGAGCCTCCGCTTCATCATGGACCAGCAACTCATAGGTACGAACAACCGACTGTTTCCATTAGGGTACGAGTATTGCTTACCGCATCTCACTGTGGACTCGCAGCTACATGCGACGTTGAACTATGCATCTAGCCTACATATACAGGGGAAAGCCCTTGCCGAGTCAAAATTATCCCCTCCCTGGGGCACATTACCATAGCCATCACAACATCCGTAGCCCCCTTCCATCGAGTCGATCCGGGTCACGCAACCAAATCGAATTGATGCATTGATCCCCCCCACCTAGGGAGCTGCTCAACCGAGCTTGGCGCCTTGACGGCAGAGCTTGAGATGCTGATGACAAGTCCGTCCACAGCCTCGGGCGCAGGAGAGCCGTCGACCATGGCCACGCGGAATCTCAGGCTCTCTTTGAGGAATGGGACGACGTCTGCCGGCCTGACACTTGCGGGGCTCCCCTCAGATACCATGTCAAGGAGGGCTGAGGTCATCGGTATCGTTCCGGCAACTTGGCGCTTGGTCATCTTGCCGTGGAGACCGTTGTGTGCGAATACTGCAAAGGACCCGACGAAATGATCTGAAAATGGCCAGTCGGACGGGTCGTCCGGAACGTTGCCCAGAAACAGGTACACCTGGAACGAGCCACTGAGTGCATTCTTCTCCACCTGAATGTTGGCCACCCACTCGTAATACTGGTCGTTGTCGTCAAAGACCGCATTGAGCGGAAGGTGAGCCGATCTGCGACGACCTGTATGGGGGTATCGGTCCCAATGTCTGGCGATGCTGCCCATCTTTCCCGTTTCCGACCTTCTCCGAAGCCTGGATGGCATTGTAGCTGGGCTGAAGAGCGTGTACAGCTGGTTGATGCGGCGAATGACGTGGGAACGGTTTCCGTGCTGAACATCCTTATAGGTGTACCCCAGGACTTCGTGATCCCTGACCATGTCAGAAGTCCAGAATGACGTCTCATTCACAAAGAAAGGAGTCAAAGGGGTCGTTGAGTCTTCCATCTGACCGGCAGAGGTCGTATGGGTGCCATACGCAGCCTGTGTGGAGACAATCCAGCTCTTATCGTAAAGCAGTTGCCACATGGCAAAGATTCGATCGACGTTGACATGGTGCAGGACGAAAAGAGGATCAAACCCCGAGAAGCCGATGATAGCGAGGTGACCGAACACCCCTCCGCTTGCGGTATGAACAGAGTCGTGAAGGGACTCAAGGGAATCGAAGGTACCGTTATTGTTGGCAGGCTCCCACCCTTCGTTGCTGAACGAGACATATGAAGGATAGTTGGAAAATATGTTATAGAGGCGCTGTTGATGGGTCGGCAGAAGATTGTCGAGCGTTCGGGCGCTAATGGAGTTGTTAGACATGGCTGCCAGGCCTTCACTCGGGTTCGCCGACCGCTTCGTCTCGTTCCACAGGTCGAACTAAGGGCACATCAGCAACGGAAAATATGGTTCTCATGCGCGCAACCTTACCGGGGCCATGGGGAAGATAGAAGGGTCGAAAGGCTTGAATATGTAACTGAAGAGTGGATTCGAAATCTCTTGATAGCCCCGGGGCCCCGACACATTCACATTTGGGCTGCCCCGACGCTCTCGGGCAAAATGCTGCTACCATTGTCGGGGGTTGCCGCCCAGTCCCAGTAAGGTAGTCGAAACCGACGCGCCACGTCTTGGAAGTGACCCCTCTGCTCTTCAGGGTAGAGGGAAGCTATGTACTGTATGATGCTATACAGTATTTGCTGCAGGTGTGCCATTAGTCGGGGGAGAGGACGTAATGGTTGGAGGTGTTTGGTCGCTTGCTGCATACCTCGTACAGCGCAAGATAAGGACGGTGCCACGTTGGGAAGAGCACGGAAACATGTCTGCAGTAACCGCTCATCTCATTGCCAGGTGTTGCGTTGACGCCTCCCCAGGTATGCCCTGGGGCGCCATGGATCCCTGCCGAAGTCAGTGTGAGGAAGGGCAAGATAATGCAGCCAGACATGGACGGACCTGCGACCTGGTACCACGAGAAGATTTCGGTTTGGTTCATGTACTGCATCCAGTTCAGCCCTAGTATGAACAGGTTCCACAAGTCTTCGTCGGCCTCTAGAACGCGTATCTCGTGTCGTATTCCTACAGATCCATTGACGCGGGGGGCCCCGGTGACAACCTGGGAGAGCTTGAGATCCCGCTTTCCGAGGCGAGACGCGGCCTGCTGTCCATAGTCGTATGATCCTCTTTGTGCAATGCTGGCGAGGCAATGGGATGAGGCAGCCAGCCAAAGGAGAAGCCGCAAGAGCCCAGACATCATAGTGGTGGTCTTGGGCCGGTAGAGTCAAAGTCCCTGGGCTTTGGTTGATACCTGAGAGATGCAATCGGTCTTGACTGCGCTTGCACTGAGGGAAGCGCAGAGGACGGTCCAGTGTTTCGCGATGTCGGGCAGGGGGAAGGCAGTGGAGTGAGTGTTGTCCGGCTAGCCGTGGGAGGAGGGCAGCCGGATGGGTGGCGGACTCTTGTTTGCGCAGGTGGGGTTTAAAGGAGAGAGTGAACGAGCGTGATCTGAGGGTTGCGAGGGGGGGATAGATCCTGATGATAGGTAGGGGTGGGTATGGCAGCCGATAGGGCGCAAGGGGGGGGTTTCGTTGTGCTGCCTGGAGAGATGAGATGGGGGTGAAGCAGGCCAAGGAGCACAAACAGGCGGAAATGACTGGTCCGACGCGTGGCAGAGGGGACACAGGATCGCGGCAGCCAGGTCGGCCAAGATGCGGCGAGAACGCAGATTGCAAGCTAATCCAAGGTGACCAAAATGCCAAGTTGGCGATGTTGGACCACGGACTTGCCAAGCCAAAAGCTGCGAATTTGCTGGCAAGAGGTCTCTGGTGAAGGTCTGATCCGCTCGTCGTAGGCTGGCCCGGCATATCTACACGTACAATGTTCCTAAGGCATGTACGCGCAGCTTGGGGCGGGAGTGGCAGTCTGAGTGCCCGGGCAGTCGCTCCGAATACCACTTGCCTTACTCTTGTGATAGGGTGGTGCGCGCCTTCCCGAAACTACGGCACAGACGGATATCCAACGGAAGGCGCGGTGCGTGAGAGCGGGTGGAAGCCCACATTCCGTGTCACAAGCCACAATGGACTACGAATCAGTTGGGTTTCGACTGCCCCCGGAAACACGCGCATCGCAAGATACACCAATGGAGCCCATGTCGATAAGAGTACCTACATGTACCTACACCCTGCGGGAGGTATCAGTGCCCAAGAAACGTTGGATGTACCGACTGGTCATGATTTCAAAGTCAAGTTGTTGCGTTGTCGCCTGTGGTGAGGCCCAGCCTGATACCGTGATCCGTTCGAGTCTAATGATTCGGCCTGTATGACCAGGGGCGAGGAGTTGGCTACCCTCGAGCATACCGCACGTGTTTAGCCTTCAGGTCACGGCTGAATATCTCAGGATGGGGGGGCTTTGAATGTGTTTTGCAAAGTCCTCGTCGCTTCACAAGTACCGTACCGCAGTGCGTTGCTGGCTTGGCTGACAATTCAGCCGGATATAAGAGGTGATGGTTGTGGCCAAATGGTGGGCGATGGTCCTGTTGACCCCAGAACATGCTCATCTACCTTGGGTGCCGAGAAACCATTCTTTCCAGATGCCACGGTCGCTTTTGTCACTGTAGCGGGCTCACTCGGCTGTCTATACCGCGGATAACGCCAGAGTAGGCACAATAGCCCGTCTGAGCCAGACTTGGGTTCTACCCGTGTCTTTGGCGTAGACACTACACCCTGAATCATTGGCGCTTCCATCTACTTGCGACCATCATCTGCAGACCGTGCAACCCCAGAAATTGGCATACGCACTTAAGTTGAGGGTCAGACGACCCCTCGTGGGTTTAGCTGCCGCTTAACCGGCAGGACCGATCACTGTATCCGGGTTGCATTTTTCATCCTGAGCAACCTGACATGCTGAAAGGAGTGGGATGCCCCCCGTGCGACTTTGTCATTGTGTTGCAGCTACATTATTAAGCCAAGAATCCCTGGAGCCATGGTTGCCAGAGACATCGAGCTAGCCTCGACGTTGGGAGTCTCATCGATGTCCGCCTCAGCCGTCGACTTTGACCAGATCTTGTCGGGCTCAAAAGTATACCGACATCGCGCTTGTATTGATTGGTTGTCATTTACCATGATAGAACAGCCATAGCTCTCGTCGTGAGCGACTACAGGCTTGATGTAGACCAAGCCTCGCGCGGAACTAAGCAGATGGCAAGGTACAAGCGTCCGGCAAACGGATGTGTTCATTAAGCAGGTTTTAAATAGGCAATATACAAACTCCGTACTCCTCTTGATGCATCGTCTTCTCATCGTATCTCTATGCCGCAGCGACAGCAGGCGGCAGGGCTTTGGTGCCCGTCTCCAGCGCCTCCCACTTCGTCTGCACCAAGCGCCCCTTTCTCGGCGCATCCTTGGGGTCGACGCGGTATTTGAGCTTCACACCCATGGCCGCGAGTTCCACATCGAGATATTTGAGCGCTCCTGGAACAGCAACCAAGGTGGTGTTCTCACCGCCAACCCATTGGTCGCCTGAGCCGTCCTCCCAAATCTCGCCCTCGATCTTGGCAGGGTCGAGATCCACCATGTCGTCCAACCTGGTGGCGCACTTGCGGCATCTGACTGTGCCAATAGTGCGCTTCTTGCCTCCGAATGGCGAGACCGTGGGCTGCATGGAGAGGAACGAGCCGCATTCCCGGCAGATCCAGGAGCGGCAGTAGTCTGAGCAATTCATGAGGCGGTCTTGAAGCAGGAATGCCGTTCCGTGGGCAAGAAGGGCGTCGCGCTCCATCTCTCCCACACGGACACCACCACCACGCTTTCTGCCCTTGATGGGCTGACCGGTCGTTGGCACAACCGGACCGGTGGTTCGGACCTGGTACTTGTCGTTGACCATGTGCCTCAGGCGCTGGTAGTAGACCACGCCAACGTAGATATCGGCAGCCAGCTCCTCCCCGGTAATTCCCGAGTACATCGGCTCGTTACCGTGGTAGTTGTAGCCGGCCTTCATGAGCTGGTGGCCGAAATAGTCGCCCGCCGTGTTCTCTTCGTCGAAACGGAAGGGTGTAGAGTCCTGGGCGAGGCCATGCAGGGCGCCGGCCTTGCCAGCGATGGACTCGACAAACATGCCGATTGTCATTCGGGACGGGAAAGCGTGGGGGTTGATGATGACATCGGGTTGGATGCCGGACTCGGAGAAGGGCATATCGATGGCTGGCCATTTCTGCGAGCAGACACCCTTCTGTCCGTGGCGCGAGGAAAACTTGTCGCCGATGATTGGCGAGCGGGGTACTCGAAGTTTGATGGAGATGTTCTGAGCAGGCTCGTTGCCCATCTCGCTACCAATGAGGCGGACCTCTTCAACGAAGGCCTGCTCTCCGTCCTTGTACTTCTCGTAGTGTGTCACGCCATCGCGATTAACGAGGTTTCCGCTGTAGTCGACGGTCACGGTGTGCCACGCGTACAGAATGTCACCCTCCTGAACGGATCTGCCGATGTGGGGAAGACCATCATCGTCCAGCTGCGTATGTACCCAGGACTTGGTGGCCATTCCCGGCGCAAAGCCAAAGGCCTTCTTGATTTGCTTCACCGATCTCGAGTTGTTGTCCTCCTTGAGAGAGCACTTCTTCGTCTTGTAGATGGTGCCATGACCGAAGCCGCGCTCGTGGGCGGACTTGTTGAGAATCATGGCGTCGTCCATATCATAGCCGGTGTAAGAAATGACTGCGACGACGGCGTTGGTGCCGTTGGGGAAGTTGTCGAATCCGTAGGCGTTGTGGAGAGGGGACCGTACAACCGGGGTCTGGCCGGTCTGGAGCCTGTACATCTTGTTGTCTGTCCGGTACGCGAGCGACGCTCCCGGAGTTCCCATGGTCTGTTTACCCATTTGACACTGGTACATGTTTCTAGGGCTCTGGTTGAAATCGGAGAAGGGCGTCATGTTGGCAAGAATCGAGAGCATATTCGTGGGGTCGAACTCGACGTGAGTAGACTCGCCGGAGACAATCTCTTGCTCAGTACACGAGATGGTCATGTAAGGCTGCTCGAGAGGGCCCACAAAGTCCTCCTTCTCCAGAGGCAGGTACTTGGTCGGGCGGACCATGCGGGCGGGCTCCGAAGACATGAAGATGCCAGGGTATGACCCTCCGTTGGAGGCGGGAACATACCCAACCTCGAGATGCAGGGGAATCCCGTGAGTGCCCTCTACCTTCCAGTGGCGGAACGTATCGGCGATACGGCGAGATTCTTTAGGCTTGCACCAGCCCAGAATCCTTCCATTTAGCATGACGACAACGCTCTCTTGTGTGGCAGCGGAGGAGGTATCGTTAACTCCCAGCTCGGCAGCAAGTTGCGGTATGGTGCTCGTATCAACAGACTCGGTCATGATCTTGCACTTGTGAGCCAAATGGTTGAGAAGGCCACATGGAGAGCCATCAGGAGTATGTACGGGGCAGAGGAAACCCCAAGACTCGGGCAACAGCTTGCGAACAGTGGTCGTCTTGAGCTGGGCGAAGAAACTGCCACGATGAACCATGCGGAAGTGGCTGATGAAACGGAGGAAGTTGAGCTTCTCAGCAACAACCGTGAAGCCCGACGTCTGCTGCAAATCGAGACCAGTGGGACTAGCCAGGTTACCTGTCGAGAGGAAGTATTCGAGCCCTTGGCCAATGTTCTCGTTCGTCTTGGCGAAAATCTTGGCTGGGAAGTCCTTGCTGAAAACCTCCGAGTTGAAAGTCTTCCCTGGCGAACGCCGGACGTAGTCGCGGAGAACAAGACGCAGGCTAGTGGAAAGCAATTCGTCGAGGCGCTCCTTGATGATTTGCCCATAGAGGAAACCGCCGAGGAGGATCTCCTGGTTCTGGACAGCGTCGGGGTTGTCGACAGCACAGTCTCCAGCCACGAGAGCATAGAGCTTGCGAGTCATCAGGAGCAGCATGCGGAACTTATCAGAATCTTGTGCCTCGCTCACACTGGCGTTGCCCAGGTGGACAAGGACTATCTTGCGCAAGAACTCCGTGCCCACATCGTAGTTGGACATGGTCTCTGACACGCCCAGGACAGGCCGGAACTTCTCTCCGAGATACGCCCTAGTTTGCGCCATGGTGTAAACGTTGTATGTCTTGTATGTTCGCAGAAGCAGCTCCACGCGGTCTGTGAGGAATGTGTTCTTTATGCCCTCGGAGTCGGGAGATCCCACAAGACCTTCAAAGATTTCTCGATCGTTGGTCTCAACCAGCGCTTTGAGGACCATCATGACGGGCACGAGATATTCATTCTTCTTCCAGGAGAAGCGGAAAGTGACATTGCCGTCGTTTAGGTAGTGGAGGACGTTGGTCTGCGAGGTCTCATCTGGGCGCACGGATCGGAAGATGATGCCGTATGGGGTATATGCGGAGCCTCGGTTCTGGAAGCTGGGGCGGTTTATGGCCAGGGGAAAGTTGCGCCTGTTGACAAGCAGAAGCCGAATAATCTTCTCGATGCCGTTGACGATGAAGTAGCCGCCAAGCTCCTCGGATTCCTCCTTGCGCGCGACCAGTTGCGCGGGCTGTTGCCTCGCAGGTGGCAGTGTTTGGACTGTTGGAAGTGTCAGCAATATGAGTTACGGCCTGTGGTGGCACCACTCCACGAGACCCTTTGGGGGTGGTCGAACCTTGATCATCATGGGCAACTGGCCCAGCTCGCGGGTGAATTCCACGGGATCGCCGCCATTGACGGTGTACTCAAATGTGGCCGAGAGCTTGCCTCGGTAGGTGACATGCCTCTCACGGCACTCGGCTGGGAGAACTTCGCGGTTGCGGGCGAACTTGTTGGCCGGGGGCAATTGAGACTTCATGAGCTGGACGCTCTTGTAGCGGACGGTGAGCTTGTTGCGCTGGCCGGGCGGGGCGCGCTCGTCGCCGTCGAGGAAGGTCCTGCAGCCGATGTCGGCCAGGCCATGCTCGATAAGGCCATTGGGCTTGAATATGGCGTCGAAGGACTCGATATGCGGGTTGACGGCGCTTTGGAGCAGCGGGTAGGCCGTATGGTCGGTGGGCGGGTTGCGGAAGAGATTCTCGCGCCGCAGGGTGTTGTATTCGTGGTCCCAATTTGTTTTGGTCTTGGACTTGGTCGAGCGGGAAGCCATTTTGGGAGACCCGCCGACCAGAGTGATTTTGTACAGGGAGATGCGACCGTCGAAGCGACAGGAAAGTAACCGGCGTGACTGGGCTGGTCGTTGGACGAGGCCCGCGGATGACGATGGAGGGACGAAAAATAAATTTCGGGCTGGGCTTATCTTATCGACGGCACTAACAAAGCAGGCACGAAGAGGCGAAGAGCAGGCACGGCAGGCCCCCAGGTGGGCCGCGGAGGGGTGGATTGAAGCGGGTCCTTACCTTAGGTACTCGTCCATTACCTAAAATCCAATTCAACCGGCGGAAGCAGCGCCCTGGAGGCAATGGTAATATGAAGGTACATGCATTTCGCTCACGCCCATGGATGGAAGAAGCTACGTACGCCTACCTATATCGTTCGCCGTGAGTACTTCCTAAGAGGTGCCTTAGATACCTCTTACACAGCGACTTGGCGGGTACTGACGAGGTTTGATATTTCAGCCATTACGACAGAGGCGACCCATCTATTGGGATTGAAGGTCTGAGCATGTTCAAGGATATCTGGAGTGTCTACATACATGCCTTAGGTACCTGGTAGTAAAGGGATGGGAGGCATTTCTGCTGCGGAGCACGAATCCAGTAACAACTCGTACACCTGCAGCGCCCGAGTACGAGTATCGTATCAGCTGGGACGCCTGTGAATGCTTGTATTGAACAATAACTAATAAGACGGAGATGGAAGGCTTGGTACGGAGTACATGCAGGATGGGTGTAGTGGCGGGGTATTCTGCGCGGCAAGCCCGATCTACTCGTATGCATCCAATGTATTCCGTACTGTTTCCACGAGCACTCGGCTTCCGAATGTAGGGTATGGATGGGCACCGCGGGCTGATGACATCGCTAGCTGGTGTCCAATACGAGTATGCCTTCAAACATCCTCGGACTGTTTGGTGTCTTCGCGACGAGCGAGCCACAGGAACGTAACCACGCACCTGGAAATGCCGCCGTCCCCTCATCGTGATTCTTCACGTCTTGTCTCGCATGCCCTGACCTCACAAAACGACAGGCACCTCTTTTCGGACGTCGCGCCGGCTCCACCAAGACCTGATCTCACCCTGATGTTGATATCGCCCTTGGACCCGTGGATGTACCGAGCGTCTGAGACCTCCAGCGCCATCTTACGTGCATTTGCACTGCATCAGCACGCTCGATTTGATTAGGTGGTCGATGGCACCGTCCCATGCGTCCCCAGAAGGGTCGCAGTCCCGGGGCACCAGGGCGCCAGGGCGCCAGGCTGCCGTCTCACCTTAGCTACGCGTACTCACATGGAAATGCATTGGGCTCACCTTGTCCACCTCGAAGGCTGCCTGCCTGCCTGTTTGGCTGGGCTTGGCTTGACTCGACCGTCCGCTCCCTGCCGGGGCGACTCGCCTGGTTTGGTCGGAATCTGGATGAGCGAGACAGCGTTGGGCCGAAGCCTCCAGAGCCGCGCCCCCATCCCGTTTTCGTCGTTGATGCCTGGGGTTGGTAACACGTGACAGCCCTGCGGTCCCCGCCTGCCCCCTCAGATCATCCCGTCGCGCCTAGTCTGAGGTTCTCGACGCCCACTCGCCAGCAGCCCGGGGGAAGGGGGGCATGTACGAGGTTGATCGAAGCTGGGCTGCCCGCGTTGCACCTTGACACCACGGATAAAGCAGGTAGATGCATGTGAGGTAAGGTCCAGCACCTATCGTAGGTAGACGAATAAGGTCGTAGCGAAAAGGAGAATTTCGGACAGCCTACATGAGGTAACGAGGTGGGAGTACTCGTACCTACCCTACCTCATGTCGGTTTGGTGGTAGGTAAGGTACCGTAGGTAGGTAGATACCCGGCATCTGCAGCGGCTCGGTCGATTTGCCTTGTAACCTCCCCAAGAGGCCGATGAGTGACCCTCACCTTCAAGTAGGTAGGTAGGTAAGGTACTCGTAGGTTGCTTCGTCGCGGAAGTGCCTTCCATTTCCACATGGGTGCCGGCGTCCTGTGTATCCGCGCCATGGGCAGGAGGTACGTACGGTAGTTGTTGGTAACGATTTAATTTATTGACGGCGCGCGGGTAGGTGGTGCCCGCTCGACATGTACACCCATCGCAACTTTGTACGAGTAGAGGAGACCTTGTCGAACACGCGTATGCCCCTGTCACGGCTTGCGATTTCACCTCTTCATGCAAGTACCGGACACATGATGTAGTTGGGTTCGAGTGTGTCCCTGCTGGTCCATGCATTAGGGTAGGCCGGGCCCATCTCACTCGTGGACATCGGTCCAGTCGTGGTCTGCCTCCAGCAACACTCATGTCGTAAGGTAAGGGCTCTGCGCCGCCTCAGCCTGCTTTGACCTGAACCCGAACCTGTCCCTCCCTCCGCGTGGACACTTCCCACTCAGCTTTCGAATCCGTCGCCCTCGTTCCAAAGCTCCCTCTTGACAAAACATGCCGGCGGGGGCCTCCCGTTACTCGCCTTTCGTACCTGTCGATGAGACTCGCAACATTTACCTCCCGAGTAGCAAGACCCATTCAACTAGCCGCCCAACTTCCAACCCAACCCCCTCGCCGACTTCAGGCACTGTGAGGTCAGCAACCGGTGCCGTCGGACTCTCTGGTTCTTAGCAGAGGGGCCCAGCGTATCGCGCCCTCGGGGAGCTGTGCCCACTGCCTGTGATACACCGTCGCGGATCTCGACCCCTGCGTGGTTAGGCTTGTGTAAGCTGAACGAATCGCCCGGCCCCAGCATCACCAGCAAAAGGGCGACTGCGCACGGCTCAAGCGCAAGCGGCAGCCAGCCCTAGGAATAACGACGAGCTCCTGTCCGCCGGTTCGGCGTTGCTTTTTCTTCGCTCTCGCTATTGGCCAGCGAACTCCGACAACCTCAAGATCCCGCGTTGGGGAAACGAAGCGAGCGTCAAGAATAGACCAGGACTGCGAGACCACTGGGGTGCACAGAACGCGTCTTGTACGCCTCGACCAACGTCCCTGCATCACCTCTACACAGCGGACGAGAGCTGCGAGCCTGCCGCGTCCTGAATACCGGACCTAGCCAGCCGCGTCCGTGTCCACCACCGCCGCCCGCCGCCGTGAACTCATTCCCGCGCCCCTCCCTCGTCATTCGCCTCGCCGTCGGAAAGACTCATTGCCAGAGTGGCGCGACGTGACGTGCCTTGCTGCTGCGCGCTCGCCGTTCAGTTCACGCATACGAGTAGTTGGGGCCAGCCTCGGAAGCCGATCTGCATAGCCCCATCCGGCGCGTCCTACTCTGCTTGGATCTGCTGCGATCTGATCATATGGACGACGTCTCCCCCCGACCGCCCGTCCAAAAGTCCAACTCGACAAGGATCATTGGCAGATGGGTCTCCGCCTACCCGAGGTGGCATAGTGAGCGAGCAGCACCAAGCTAATAGCGTGGCTAACGTAAGGTAGCCCGCCACGCCCGCACTCGACACCCGCCTGCTGCGACTAGGTAAGGTCCGAACCGCTGCGACCGGCCCTTGGGCGACCCATTCCCCGTCCATCACTCACTCTCTTCGACCTGCGACCCGCAACCCGCGACCTGCCCTGGCTCTGTACCGCCCCTCAGTCACCTTGTTGCACCATTGCTTCCTCATCGCCACAACCGCCCGCGCCAGCCGTCGGTTTCACCGCGGGCCTTGGCTACTCCCACCTGGCCTTGTCGTCCCGATCCGGGCCTCGCGAGCCTCGCCTGCGCCGTCAACTCGTCTCGAGCGTCTGCTTTCATTATCTGTGGTTGCCGCCCTCTACTCCGTAGAGCTCCACCAGCTCGGTAAAATAGCACCAAACGAACAAAACCCTGGTCCTTTGAACCCTGCAGCCGCCTGGCAGAGACGACCCCCGAGGTTTAGCGTTTAGCTTCAGTCACCTTTCCACCACCTGATCACTCCCGCCCAAGGCACGGGCACGGGTCATCGTACTGTTGGTGCGGGTTCCGTGGTGGGGAACAGCGGCCCTCCTGGACCTCGAGGGCGCTTCTCTCCCATCCATCCCACCCGTCTGGTGGGTGTACGAGTACTTGGGCTGTCGTCACAACCGCCGCCAAACGCCGCCTCTCAGCACTCACCGAACATATTTGTCCCCAGCCGTTTCATGCGTCGCGAGCGTCACGCCGGACTGACGCCAGCTCGCCATACGGAACGAGACATTTTCTTTTTTTCTCTTCATGATCAATTCTTTACTTGCTGCTCATTTCTTCAAGCCGACTCGCCGCACTGGGCCTGCTATTTAATATCCCGCTCGGCCTCGACCTCGGCCATCACCCCGCCGCCGTATCTCGAGCCTTTCACTTATCTTGCCTGTCTGGCAGCCTCGTCTGTCTCATACTTGCTACCTATCGCTTCCCTGGGCCGTCCACTTCGGCCACAAACGTCGCCGTCCTCGCCGCTGCCGCTGTCGCCGCTGCCACAGCCACCACCAGCGCGCGCTGTCCCACGCCGCGACATTGCGCCTCTCAGACCTGACGACACCCAGACTCATATCACAGGACACTATGGCAGGACTGTTCCGGAAGGTCTACGACTGGTTGCTCAGGACTTTCTGGTAAGCGACAAGAGTGGACCTTGCCGCCCTCTGAAAAGACACATCGGGTCGCTTTGGCCGGCTCGCGAGACAGGTGCCCCGGTGGTGCCCTTTGGTCTGGCTGGCTTCCCTTCCCGCGGCATGTGCTGACCTTGGTCATAGGGCAACGGAGATGGATGTGACGATGATTGGGTTGCAAAATGCTGGCAAGACCTCTCTGCTCCGAGTTTTATCGGTAAGGTACCCCGCAATCCCACGGCGCACGAGGTCACGACCTTGGCTAATACCGTTTCCGATAGGGTGGGGAATTCACCATCGAGTAAGCACGCGACCTCTCTCAACCCCTCGTCACGGCTTCAACATGATGTGTTCTGCCGTGTAGACGAGCTTCGTCCCGTCCGAGGACCGACATGGGCGTGGTGCATGCCCTGATTGTAGCCCACTGACACACCATTCGTGTAGCTCCATCCCCACCGTGGGCTTTAACATGAAGCGCGTGCAGCGTGGCCATGTGACACTTAAGTGCTGGGATCTCGGCGGGCAGCCTCGGTTCCGGCCCATGTGGGAGAGGTATTGCCGGGGCGTGAATGCGATTGTCTTCATCATCGACATTGCAGACCTGAACCTGTTGCCCATGGCCAAGGAGGAGCTGCACGCCTTGATGAGACAAGACAGCCTGGAGGGCATCCCTCTGCTCGTTCTGGGCAACAAATCCGATCTACCCGACAAGCTGTCAGTAGACGAACTCATCGACGCCCTTGATCTCAAAAGTATCACGTGCCGAGAGGTGTCCTGTTATGGCATCAGTGCAAAGGAAGAAACAAACCTGGATGCCGTGATCCAATGGCTCATGAAATGGGCCAATAAATGAGGTTCACTGGGAAGTTCTTCATCTTCCGCAGAGGTCCCACTGGTCGACGTGCGGCGACGCCACCGAGCCTCGAAGAGGGCCCATCGGGCGATGACCTTTCCTACCCATAACGACGTTTACGATATCCCCACCCCCATAGAAGCGGTTTCACCTCTGGCCGGCGACGACCTAATACATCAAAATCCCTTTCGCGAGCTGAATGCTGGGTTGGTGCCGCGCACCGAGAACGGCTCCCGAGGAGAGCCCCTTGTGCTGGCATATTGTCTGCTCTGGCTGCGAGGTTGTCTGCAACAGCAACATCTGCGTGACGTTGATTTTCTGCGCGTAGGCGGGCTCGGATCGTAGAGAATCGTGGTGGCGGAAGAGTCGGTCGTAGGGAAGCTAGACAAGCCGCAACCAAATGTGGCGGCCTTGGGAAGCCGAGAGGCGCGCTCAGCGGGCATATGTAGCATCAGGGCCGATGCGCGCAGGACAAGTAGGTTGTGGCCATGTCGTCGAGAATAGAACGGGGGGCGCTGTAAATCCTTTTCACGTCGAGGCGGTGGACTTGAAGACAATGGGACCGAACGTGTAATCTGGTCGACCCTGATGCCCTTGACAGGCAGGGTGTACCTGACCGTCTATCGGCATTGGGCACATGGAAGGCCTCAGTTGGAGGAGTTTGCCTATATGGGCGTGGGCGCTGCTGCTGGAGGGCCAATGGCAAGACTGGTGGGCGCGGGCGAGAGAAGAGAAGGAGGCAGAGAAGGAGAAGGAGAGAATGAAGAAGCCGACCGCCGGCGCAGCAGAGACGAAGGGGCAGTCGAGAAGGAGGTAAAGGGCTACACACAGACCAGAGACCAGGTGCGATGCGGTGATGCGTTGGCAAAGCAGGGCGGCGGGCAGGTTCTGATTGGCCAGTGGCAGGCGACCATGCCAACGCAGCAGACAGGATGCTGGTAATTTGTGGGTTCCCGCGGCTGCAACTCGGGAGGCGCGTCTCGTCCGGGAGTGCCCATGAGTTAGGTACGAGTACTCGTAGGCATGGGAGTAGGTCATGTAGGTAGCAGTAATAATATCCTGGAAGTCGGTGCTACGCCGCCGAGGCTGTCGGAGAAGGTTGTTTGCTCCTCGTTTGTCGGCCTCGACAATGCTGGCCCTCACGAGTTTGCAAGGCAGTTCGGACTTGGATCTACATGCGCGGGCCTGTCTTGTCTCCTTTGCCACCCAACGCGGGCCGCAATGCGCTGGGTCCACGAGCTGGCCAACCAAGGGCGCATGTCGCTGCAGCGAGATGCTTGAGACGCGCGTGTTGAGACAAGGGGAAGGCCAAAGGGAGAATGGAGACTGATGGCGGCGGCGGCAGTAGCAGCAGCGGCGACGATGACGACGACGACGACGACGACGACACCAACCGTAGCCCAGGGGGTGAGAGAATCAGCAGCGCATCGTCGGCTCACCGGGCCTTGCAGATGCACGAACCCGCCGTCTCAGCACAGCACGCACAGCTCCAAGATTCGCATTACAAGGGTGGCTTTGACGTGGCGGCACGTCATTAGCCGTGGACGGAGGAGGGGTAGGGATTATCACCTGCTCTCTGCTCTCTCTCTCTCTCTCTCTCTCCCCCTCTGTCTGTGGAAGATGAGCCTGCTAGGTTACTACTCGTACTTGGTAAGGGACAGATCACGCCAGCCTGGTGAGCGCGTAAAGCTCACGATGCGAACGAGCTGTGGTCCTCTATACCTACACACCCTACATACCTACCTACTTGACGAGTAGTTTGGAATAGTACGAGTAGTAGAGAGCCAATGTCCGATTTGGAATTCTTTGGCTGCGTGGCTGGGTGGGTGGACGACAGCCCCGCGCGTCCCCGAATCGACACAGCCTGCCACGCCTGCCACCCACCCTGCGGATTGCTCCTCCAAGGGCGGATAACCCAGCCCTGTGAGCGGATCATCGAAGCCCTCCGCAGAAAGCCCCACACACAAGATTGAAGAAGGGGAACAACTGATGAGCAGGAGAGTACTCGTACGAGTACATGTCGTGCCTGTGCTACGCGTAGCGCCGATCCAATCGTTCCAGAACGCCGCGCTTCGGCCTCGCTCGCTCGCTCGCAGGTGGCTCGGGCAGCGTCCAAATAACCAGGTTAGTGAGGGGTGGAAGACCCCGGGCCAGCGTCGTCATCCACAGGCAAACCCGGAACGACCCCATCCGAGCGGCGGCCGCTGGCTGAAGCGGTCATGAAGGAGAATGGAAGGGACGCCGGGAGACACAGCCTCGTTAGAGACGTCCACGCGAGCTGCCAAGGTTTACCTAAGGTACTCGCACTACCTACCTCCCTAATAAGATCCACTGACTACTCCAGGTCGTACCTACGAGTATTGGTCATGGCACGTGAAGTTGGCAGCCAAGAATCGCCTGCGCCACCTTTCTCGTACAGATGCCGAGGCTGCTGGGGGGAAGGGAAGTAGGTGTGGTAGGTTAGGTGGTTAGTTGCCCTGCTGGCGCCGTTCTGGACGCGCTGGGTTCGCACAACTCTCGGCGTCCCATCTACGAGTATTTGTCATGGATTCGCATCGGATGTTCATTCGACCTGAGGGTCGCCTTGGGGGAAAACGTTGGCGAAAGCCAAGGTGCCTTAGTTAGTGACACGATCACTGATCATGAGGCAGTGAGCTCAGATACCATACGAGACATGCATGGATAAACGCACCCATACAGCAAGCGCCTTGCGACCTCACTGGGTCTCGTCGCGATGCGTGATCTCTGGGTTCTGATGAGTGCAGGTGTCAGGCATACATGTACTTTATTACTCCGCAGAGGGGTCATCGTCACCAACATGGATCTGGAGCCAAGCCAACCGGGCTGGACTGAGGGCTCCGGTTGCTCGTCACCGTATGCGTCCCGCGTACCCGTGCGGGTCAGATACGCGCTTGCCCGAGCTCCAGCTGCTGCTCTTCGAAGTGCAAGTCCACACAGGTAGCGCGGCACGTAGGGTGCCGTGGGTGCGTGGCTGGGACCTTTGAGCACCTGAAAGCTATCACGGTACGAGGCACGAACTCGTGCTAGTCTCTGGAAAGACGGCACTGGACGCTAGACGTGGCTCGGTTACTAGGTAGGTACTCGTACTAGTAGACACAGTGGATCCGGGGGGCGCAGCAGCCGTAGCAATGACTGGCGAGCAAACCTGAATGGATAAAACCCAAGCCGTGCCATCATCACCTACCTACTGGCCGTTTGATTCACTCCCTCCATCTGATCTCAAGCATCAACATCCTCGCACCGCCAGCCCATCAACAACTCCCGCCGGTCTCATCGAAAATCCCTGACGATACGCCACATACATCGCGCGAGCCTGCAGCATTGGTGCCCAGCATCGTACCTCAATCCGCAGCAGCATCCCGCCCTTGTCGGTCGCAACACTCGATACTCGTCTCCACCTACCAGCTTGGACGGCCTGACTCCGTTTCAGCACGCGCTCTACCGACTGATCTGGAAGCTTGCTTGAACCGCACCCGGCGTCCGCTACCAGCCTCATCGGGCGCTCACCACATCATCATGCCCGCTCTCGGTGACGTTGCTCAGCTGAGCAAGCGCTACGGCGGCTGCTACTGGGGTGATAACTGTACCTACAGCAAGTGGGATTACTACGGTCGCTGGATCCTCCTCGCTGCTGTCATTGTCGTCGCCTTCATCGTCTTCTTCCTCCTCGCGTAAGTCATCATGCGTCTCAGCTCCTCACAATACTATCGGTGCTGACTTGCTCCCCTCTAGCCGCAGAAACACGCGCCGTCGCCGCCAGGCCGGTGTGCAACCCATGTACGGAACCGGATGGATGGCCGCCGGCGGGAACAACCCTCAATACCAGAACAACCCCCAAGCATACAACAGCGCCCCGCCGGCCTACGGAGCCCCGCCGGGCCAGTCGTACCCCATGCCTCAATACGGATACTACGGCAACAACAACAACAACAACAACGGCCAGGCCGAGGGTGTGCAGCAGCCCAGCAACGTCTACAACACCCGCCAACCCGATGGCGACTACGCGCCGCCGCCGGGCCCCCCGCCGGCCAAGCATTAAGCTTAAGAGTGGGATGCGATTCGTCTTTGCGTAGGAGCAAGGGGCTGAGCGATCAGCTTTCGAGGCTGAAGATAGAAACATAATGACAAGACTGGCAAGCGGCCTTCTGCTTATCAGTTGACGAGCCATGACGAGCCAAGGCAACTGGCTTACTCACATGAACATGACACTGAAATATAATTCATAATTGACACTCCGTCTGCCCCCCACCGCAGGCGTCTGGATTGCGAGTACGGTGGCAACTGCAAGACGCCGCCTAGTAATGCTGCAATGTGAGGCCCAGTCTGATTACAGCCGTCTGTTACGACTAAGCACCGAGTCACTGCCGTGTGGTTTGAACCGTGATGGGTAGGCGTTGGCGACGCAGCGAACCGAGATCTCGACCTGAAGAAGTACTCGTAATGCCCCAAGTTTCCTGCCGGTCTGCATGTGTCGTTGGTCGGCGGTGCTCATGCCTGGGCTGGAGTGATCAGCTGGAGGATACTAAGAAGTTTCGGGTTGAGCAAGCCCGCGCCGACGGAATGCCCGTGAGACCCCTGCCACCCCGGTACGCCGGGCGGCGTCATATCTGCAAGGAAACCATGACGCCGCCGATCTGCCCCAGGGTTTCAGCCAAACGCGTCCGTGCTGTGGACCGGATGGCCGAGAAGAACCCAGAAGGTTGAGCTTCTTGGTCGCCGGCCACCACACGTTCGTCAGTGGGTCGAGTCGAGTCTCGTCGTGTGTCGAGACGTACGAGTAAACGATGGATAGGTCCAGACTCGCATAAGCCGGCACAGACGCAGCAATGGGCATCCCATTGAACATCGCGCGATCAGCACACACTCGTCGTGGTGGACATACGAGTGCTCGTAGGATATGGACTGTGCCGAATATACAACGCTCTGTCGAACACGGACGGGCCCTGCTCGGGAGTCGCGCAAAGTCTCAGGGCGCGTCGTTGCTGAGTGGCCACGGCGCATGATTGCCTGTTTCAAGACGCGCCTGGAGCCTGTCCACGAACAAGTAGGTACCTACACTCTGCGGAGCGCGAAGAATGAAGCCCACCGGCTTTGCGGAGAATGATATGAAATTTGGTGCACACTGGAGAATTTCGCGAGCGCGGCGAAGAGACGCACTCCGTACCAGAGGTACCTCACACAATATCATTAAAAGCTTCCTGGTGAGAAGTCGGCATTCCGTCGCGTGCGCTGACATTCAGACAGAACAATGCAGGGCTGTCGAGAGTACTCGTACAAGCCCATGCACCTGACAAGAAGGAAGGTGGCCAAGGCTGACCTGTAACCAACAGCATCAATGCACTTTGAAGGGTTCTTTCCTCTTGTCGTTCCGTTTGCGCGCCCACTCGTAAAAGTACCTCATGCAGCCGGAGTACCTAACTCTGACTGGAATGGACACGATCTTGTTGTTCGCCAGTACATAGAGCAGCCCTACGTGCTACCTAACGTAAGGTACCCCTAGGTGAGGTCCATTATCGTGTGGTTTGCACCTTAGGTTCACGGGCGACCGCCGTCATGCTCGCCACCCAGACACTCAGACACTCACGATCAGCGTGGCAGCCCAACCACGCAACGGCAGGCAGTTCCGTACGAGTACTACCCCCCAGGCCGCTAGTCAGGGGAGAAGGGGGGGCCAACGTGCGTCAGATCGGCCCCCAGGGCTCCCGTCCGCCACTCGCAGACCGCAGCCATTCCTCCCGAGTGGATGCTCCTTGGGGTCATCTGCCGTTCCTCATTTCTTCCTGGCTGCTGAGAGGTTTCTTCCTGCCGGCACTGCGTGTGTCCTTTTCCTCATTGTTCGCCACCCGCTCTGCATCGCGCGCTGACTACATTTCTCCTGAAAGGCAGCAGTCGCACATGATCAAGGCATTTACTCCTCACTTGCGGATACCTCACACGGATGCGCTGGAGCTACCCCTATTACGAGCAGTTCAAGGTTGAAGCGCTGACAAGTATGGAAACCAAGTCGCGTTATTTCCATTTGATGCACGCGTTTGAGTACGAGTACTCGTACGTAGAGAGATATTCACACTCATGGGTGGCTGTCACTCTGTTCCCGCTGCTCTCAAGCAGTTGATGTTCTTGAGTTTCCCGGGTACTCAGAGTGCTGTACTCTGCGCCACTCGGGCCCCGTCCACCTCAAGCAGGAGGAGACGCTGTACCGAGGAAATACTCGCGAACCTGGACCAAGACGCTGCGTGTGCCGGGAGCCTTGCGTACTTGGAGGTATACACTCATGCCTGTCGTACCTAACACACCCAATGGACGGACGTGCGCAGCTGGAGGGCTGGCAAGTGCCTCGAGGGCCGGGGGTTGCGTCTCGGGGCGCCGTCGACGGGTGGGCACTTTACGGAGTACTCCCCCGTCGTACGAGTACCTAGCCGTGCTAACGTAGGGGCTCACAGGGGGCTTCCATCGCATTGGCTGGAGACCTGACGCACCTCCAGCTCGTGCACTCGCCCGCGCCGTCGTTCGTCTCCCCCGCCCACAGCGCTCTCCTTTCCAATCTCGCAACCCGGGATCCAAACCCTCTCATCTCCAAACCACTGCCACCGACCGACCGCCCCGTTGGCGCGTGCCGTGATACCCTCACTCCTTTACCGTTGTTTGTATTTCCCGCCGCTTCCTTTTCCGACACTGCAAAGAGACAGGTGGCTCTTTGTTTCGCACTTCGGCCCCTCCTCCCTTTGCCTTGTCGACGCCATTCCTTTCTTACACCAAGGCGACTCCGCTGTGACGTTCATTTGATACATGTCCGACCAAGTGCCCCGATTTGCTGCACCACTGCCCATCCGGCCTCGATCCGAACCTCTTGCGCTACCGCGCTACCCCCGGCGGCGACGACCGACTGTCCCATTGGCGACTCGCGATTTTTCAGAGGACATCAAGCAGCAAACTTCCGGCTTGCATTGCGCCGTCGACGCAATCCTCGCAGTACCCAGTCCACCCCACCGCCGCCACAAGTTTGCCGCCGCACCCAGGTAGCCAGCCCCGACCGATCCTCTCGCATCCTTCTCGCGCGCGCACTTCCCACCTCGAAAGCCATCCCCGCCGCCAGATCATTCGCATGTGGCCAGTCTTAGGTCGACCCCAAGCTCGCAAACCACTCGGGCGACGAGAAGGACCAAACACACGCCCACTGCCTATTCGCAGGCTCTGAGTTCCGCGCCAAACCGCCAGCATGCCGCACATTGGCATCGCCATGGAGCAGAGCCTCCAAGCGAGGAGCTACAAGGATGCTTTCATACACCTCGTGGCGCGCAGCGTCGCGGCAGGTCTCGAAAAGCGACAATCCATCGACGGGGTCAAATCCGGGATCCATGATGCCACAACCGCCTTCTCAAGCTGGGACAACTGCATGCAAGCCTCTTTCTGCAAATGGCCCGTCATCGCCGTCATAATCATTGGCGGTCTGATCATCGCCTCCATTATATGGTGCTGTGCCAGGTGTCTGTGCTGCGGCCTCTCATGCTGCTGCGAGTGCTTCTACTGCCTGAAATGCTGCGGCAATTGCTGCGGCTGTTGCGACCACCCCAAGAAGCGCGGCAATCAGTACGCCGATGAACCTTTCGCAGCCTCGCACCCCAACGGTCTCAACCAAGGATACCAGTCCCACGCCAACATGACGCCATTCCCTCCGCCCCATCCGTCCAAGCCGCCTCCGCCTCAGTACGCCACGTTTGAATCTGACAAGAAGGACGCTGACTCGTTGCCCGCGATGCCCTCTTGGAACGATGACCATTCAAAGAAGGTCCTGGTTGAGGAGGAGGCTGTCGAGATGGAGCCAATGGCCAAGCCCGCCAGCAACCTGGGGGGCAGGACCACCCCGACTCTCCCCAATGTGAGCCCACACTCGCCAGCGATTCCAAGCCCGTACGGCGCCCCGGCCGGAAGACCTGGGCCCAACGGTTACATGGCTCCGGCACGGAGCGGCTCTACCCCGCAACCGAGTGGCAGGTCAACGTACGACAACTACAGCGACAGCGGCTACGGACAGGACTCCTACGGACACGCTGGTCAGGGCTACGGCGGCGCTGCTGCCGCCGCCGCCGGGGCAATGGGCGCGGGGCGACGAACTCCTCACCAGGACTACCACAACACGGGCTACCGAGGCACCCCGACAGACCAGGGCTATCCTCAATCGCGCACACCCGGACCGTACGGTGAGGGTTATGGCAGAAGTGTGACGCCTGGGGCCATGGGTCCCAGCCGCCACCAGTCTCCGGCGCCGATGAACGGCTTTGGCGGCCCTCCGCGAGTCGGCTCTCCGGCTTTGCCTGTGGGTGGGGGTTACGGAGATGCAGCCCGCAGACCATCTCCTGGTCCTGGTGCTGGCTATGGGTACGGAGCGAATGCCCCCGGCGGTCGCAGCAGGCCTCATCCGCCAAACCCTCAGCGCCAGTACTCTGCCTCCTCATCACAATACGCCGGCACCCCTCAACCTCCACGGCAGTACGCCGCCTCCCCTCGGCCGTACCAGCAGTCTTCTCAACCCTACGGATCCAGCGCGCAGGACCCGTACGCAGACTACGGGGCCGCATCTACGCCAGCTCCTCAAGCGACGGCAGACCAGGGCTACGCGGCGCCAACCTCGCCTATTCGAAACGGCGCTGGCTTTGATTTCAACTCTGGCTACACTCGGCCAAGTCCACCTCCGGCCTCGCCGCCGCCATCAGCCCCACAGGAAGCCAAGGCATACCCGGGCTACCGGCCTTACAAGCCGCAGGGCTCCTAGAATGTGCGGCACGTCCTGGATCATGATTGGATAAGGGCATTTCTGTTTCTTTTTGTTTTCTACCTCATGACATCCGTCCTTCGCATCGGCCGAAAGAAAACGGGATTTTCGAAGAGCCAGACGAGCCATGTGTATGGGATTTGACGAGGCCAGGAAAAGGCGACAGGCGTTGGAGGTCCGGTTAACCTACTTATGTTTCCCATTGTAAAGTCACCGCTGTCGCCGTGCAACCTTTACCCGTGCTATATTATCTGATGTACAAATTTGATGATTGATTGACTATTATGAGTTTATTGTTTCAGTGCCGTGATGAGAATCCTGTCTGGACGTTCGACTACGTGCCTGTCCAGCGCCCAGCAGGCCGGCACATGACGCGTCCCTTCTGGCGACCACTGGCGACCACGTTGGCGAGGACAAGCTCCTCCAGCTGGCCCACCCGGGCAGGGGGGGGGGGGGGGCGCGGGTGGTTGCCTTGGGAGGGCACAGGTGGCTTGGGTGGTCTTCTCACTGCCCATCGTGACCCGCAGAAGAAGAACCTGCAACTTGTGAGGGCTCACGATACGAGTTCCAAACTTGTCGAAACTGGCAGCGACCTACGGGTCGGGCAGCCGCGGGGTTGGGAGGCAGGCAGGATTCGGAGCGGCTTTGATGAACGCGCAAGCATGCTCAGAGGGGGCCAAGGGGTTGAGCGTCTCGCTGGGGCTCGTACGAATCTAGGAGGGAAGCCTCTCGGTTTGCCTTGGAAATCATCGGACTCTCTCTTGGGCCATGTCGTCGCACGGTCGCATTCCAGTCCTCCTCGTGCTGATACTGACCAGACGCGGCGCCGGGAATCCCACCCCACTCACCGGCAATGGGGGTTTTTGCAGAAACGGCATGGGGCCGGGAGAAGATGAATGGTTCAAGCTTTGATAAGCGCCATCAATGCTACCTGCCACGCTCAGGTTAGGTAGGGATCTGGCATACGCGTGCCTGTGCGCGGCGGTATCTCCGCCCCGTCAGTCTCCATACCCAACTCAAGCTTTGTTAGTAGGGACGGGTAGGTAGTTGCACAGCCGCCTGCAGACCTACGAGTACATGTGCCTCAAGAAGTACGTAAGCGCCGGGTCCAGGCCCACACGCCCGAGGCTGAAAAGTTCGTCGTCGTCGTCGAACCGCCGCGCGGGTGAACGGGGCCGGCCGCGCACGTACCAGACATGCACACACGCCGCACTCGTACGAGTACATCCCTCTGCCGGGGATGGCAGCAGTGACAACCGGTTCGCCCACTTCCCGGCGCTGGCGACGTGGCCCGCGATGCAACTCACTCGCAGTCTCTTAGTCGGGCGTCTATGTCTATCTATCTGCGCCTCGGAAGTCGGGGGCCTCCGGCACTCGGCACTGGCGGCGATACTCGTACACTCCTCTGTGCGTCCACCCGCGTCTACATGCAATGTCGATATTTGGATCCTACCAACTCGTATCCGGCGGCCTACCTGCGCAGCACGGAGAAGCGCCGAGGTGAGCGCGAAGACCACGCCGTCCCAAGCTCAGCCACGAGGCGCACCCTCAACCCATTGAATCTGGCCGCCTCCTGTTTTCACTAGGTACGTAGGTATGTATCAACAGACAAGACGATCACTATGGGCCGCGGTCAGGGAGCGTGCGTCGATGGCCATGTGATATTATCTCTAGAGCATTGGAGGCAGTCCCAGCGCCATCATATTCAGGTACCTCGGTACGAGTCCGCCCACGCATTTTTCCGTCTTCTTCTGGAGTGGAATATAGTCCGGGACTGGAGTTTCTTTCGAGCCCGCGAGGATCGATGTCTGCAGGCTATCATGAGGAGTGAAGGGTTTGCCCTTTTTCTTTTTCAAAAAGGGCGTCGACTCTGTCCACTCTTGACATTAATCAACCGGTGCCGCCGGAGACATCGTTCCTACGAACAAAACCAAACATCGCGGAAATCCTACCGGGGCACCCCGTTTCGTCGCGGCGTGTCCGTACGAGTAGGCCCGAGGCTATGCCCGCCGGCCCACGCCCCTTCTGCTATCTTTATCGCGGACCTGACAAGCAAAGGAAGGGAAAAAGCTGACTGCGCACGACGCAGACCGATGTCGACAGGGGCGCCCTGTGTGAGGAGAGTACGGAGTGCGGTTTATTATCGTCCAGAGGGCTATTGGAATCCGCGCGTCCACTCTGCAGGCCCCCCCGCCCGCCCGGGAGCGACAGGGGACATGGGCCGGACTGGCACGTCCCCTGCCCAGGGCTTGAAATGTGGGGGAGAGGGCCCTCGCCGCCAGGGTTGGGAGCCGCTTTCAAGGCGACGCCACGCGGCTGCCCGCCAGGCGACGGGCGTGACGGGCGTGACGAGGTGGCTGACATACGCGGCCCCAGCTGAGCAACCCCTGAGGGGGGTGGGAATGGAAGGGAAAGGCCGAGACATCGTGAGGCTCATCACTCCGATGCTCAACGGCTGGCTCCACGATGGGTGCAGCTTCGCGCTCACGAGAAGCGGCAACACCAGTGCCATGCCGGCATGCATGCCTCTTGCTGACCTGGCCCAGGGTTACGCGTCCAGCCCTGTCCTGTCCTGTCCGTCCGGGCCATCGCAGCGGCGACGGGGACGGTGACGGACCGAGATGGGGTTTCCTGCGGGACAGAAGACCGACCCTTGGCCGCTCGTGGAGCTTTGCTTCAAGGGTCCGCGAGCAAGCGAAGCCTGTCGCCGCGCGGCCAAGCCTCCAAGGGCCTCTGTTGACATGTGGTCTGTCAGAGCCAGATGCCGCTTTTGACAGACGCCGCCGAGACTCGAGTCCACCCATCGGGCTGTGCCTGTTTTTGCAAGCATGTCAGTTACCATCATGGGTCGCATCGCCATGTCCCGGGCCCGGCGAGATGCTGGGGCCCCTTCTGTTTTTTTGTTTTTTTTTCGCGTTCTTGCCCTTCGTGGCCGGTGACGGGGAACGGCCCTTGGAGCAGGACCGCACAGCACAGCACAGAGCGGCCGGAGATGAGCTGGCTGCTGGGGTCAAGAATATGCGTGTGGAAAACGCGCAGCAGCCTCATCTCCGGTGCGTCGCGATACAGATATAAAAGGAGCCGTGTTGGTCGTGACGGTTGTGGTGATGTTGGTTGTCCCCGAGCACAGCACAAGACAAGCCAACAAGCACGGCACAGGCTTGAATAAGTCAAAACAGACTCAGAGAAACACATCCAGCATCACACGCCAGAGCTTTCACTCTCTCTTCCTGTCTCTCTATCTCTGTCTCTCTCGTTCCCATCACTCCTGCCATGAAGTTCTCACGATCCTCCGCCGCCTGTGCCCTGGCGGCGGTGCTGCCCCTGACCTGGGCCTCGCCGGCCCCTCAGGGCGTCTCCCACTCTTCATCTTCTTTTTCCTCTTCTTCCTCCTCCTCCTCCTCCTCCTCGACAGCCGCTGCCAGCCTCCCCACGGCAGCGTCTCCCGACAGCGAGGAGGCCCTGGGCCAGATCCAGCAGCTGATCCAGCACGCCAACTCGGTGACGAGAGCACAGCTCGAGAAGAGCAACGCCAGCAATAGCAACAGCAGCAGCGGAGGCAGCAGCTGCACGGCGGACAACGTGATGGTGCGCCGGGAGTGGGGCGCGCTGACGGCGGCGGAGCGCATCGCGTACACGGACGCGGTGCGGTGCCTGCAGTCGCTGCCGGCGCGGTCGCCGGCGTCGTGGGCGGCGGGCGCGCGGTCGCGGTACGACGACTGGGTGGCCGAGCACATCGACCGCACGCCCACGATCCACTACACGGGCAACTTCCTCGGCTGGCACCGCTACTTCCTGTGGCAGTACGAGCGGGCGCTGCGCGACGAGTGCGGCTACGCCGGCGCCCAGCCCTACTGGAACTGGGCGTGTCCGCCGTCACGGGCCTCGCCGCCAGCCCCGTCTTCGACGGCTCCGCCACCAGCCTCAGCGGCGACGGCGCGACGCCCCCGGCCAACGCCTCGGCGGCCGAGGCCGAGATCGTCCTCGGCGGCAACCCCACGCAGTACGTCACCGCCCCGCTCGGCACCGGCGGCGGCTGCGTCACCTCCGGGCCCTTCCGCAACATGACGGTCAACCTCGGGCCGGGCGGGCTCATCGTCCCCGGCAACGCCACCGAGGGCGCCCAGGCGTCCGCCCTCGCCTACAACCCGCGCTGCCTGCGCCGCAGCCTGACCGACTACGTCAACCGCCGCTGGGCCAACGCCACCTCGGTCGTCCGCGCCGTCGCCGAGCAGGCCACCGTCTACGACTTCGAGTGGCAGATCCAGGGGCGCCCGGGAGGCGACGACCTCGGCGTCCACGGCGGGGGCCACTACAGCTTCGGCGGCGACCCGGGCCGCGACGTCTACGTCTCCCCCGGCGACCCCGTCTTCTACCTGCACCACGGCATGATCGACCTGACCTGGGCCGCCTGGCAGGCCCTCGACTGGGACTCCCGCACCGCCGGAACCGGAGCCGTCAACGGCACCCGCACCATGCTCAACGACCCGCCCTCCGCCGAAGCCGAGCTCGGCGACGTCGTCTCCATCGGCTACGCCGGCGACGGCACCAACGTCACCCTCGCCGACACCCTGAGCACCATCTCGGGGCCCTTCTGCTACCTGTACGAATGAGAGGTTGGTTATTGGGCGAGGAAGAGGGAGGGAGGGAGGGGAAAGAGGCGGGGAGGCGTGTGATGTATATACGATTTTGAACGCCGCGGGTATGATGGATGGCCTTTTCCTTTTAGTCTGTTAATTCTTAATGACAATGGCGAGCTGTTCTCTCCTCTTTTCTTCACTCCGCGGTTTCTTCTCCAGGTGAACTTTCAGCAGACACAAAAGGCAACAGTCGGGAAGCAGTGGGGGATGGGATACACTACATTGCAGACCACTATTGAACATACATTACATGATGTAGTCAATGGTAGCTCTCAAGCACATGTTGACGATATCAAAAATGGCAGAGCGGGGTGTAGATTTAAGGCCCCCCCTCCCCCCTTTTCCTTGCCTGAGGCCCCGAGCGGCCTTGTAACGGCGACCGACGCATGTGCCCTACAACTCTGAAGACGTCTCACCTCTGATGTTCCAGGGCTTTCTCGTCTTCTTGAGACATGCAGTTTCTGTCGAGTGACGAGCGGGCCGCCACCCGCCATAATAGCCCCGGCAGCAAAGGCCACGATGTGGCTCGCTCACGGGATCTGCTCAGACAACACTGCCTGTTGACTTTTGAAATCGCCATATTCACGACGGCGGGGACAGTCTTCTCCGGCCTCCTCGGATTCGTAACGTTGGCCGCCTACGGGACACGCGAAGAAGCAGTCATGTGCAGTGTCCTCAACACAGGTTCTCGCAGCGCGCAGGGCGGCCCTGCGAGGACAGACGTGTGGAGGGGAGGGGAGGCAGCATCTTCATTGGCCACAGAGGCCCACGCACGACCGTAAAGATCGTCGACGATGGACAATGCGGCTGCGCGGCCGAGAGTACCCAACTTGCAGCCAACAGGATGGCGCTCTGCCCGTATCTGCGGCAGAACCCGCGAGGATGAACGTCGAATCGACGGCAGCGGTGGATGGAGCAGCACTACCTACGCAGCTAGCCCAGGACCCTTATGCAGGCCATCGGCGCGCATTGCGTGAATATATCTCGAGCCGAGACACGCGAGTGAGCTCACACAAGCCCGCCGGGAACCGCCGCTGCCGACAGCGTACTCGTAGCTACTCGTAGATACCTACGATACCCACCTACACAGAACGGAGGCGCATAGAACAACAACTCGCAATTCAACGGGAGGGTCGGTGCCCAATAATCAAAGGGGGGGGGGTGCTTTTGTGCCTTGTGGCGTCGGGGGTTTGCATGCGGGTTGGGCAGCAAACCCGGGGTAGAGGGCGCAAGAATCCGGGGTTGGATGGAGCCGATCGCCTGGCTTCTGCGCGGGAGGGCCGCCTGCGTGTCTGACCCGAGCATATTCGGCAGCAGTGGTCGAGATCGAACCGCCATGGGTGCGAGTGCAGGTAGTTGACTTCCACTATCTATCTCATCGTCGTGATGTACCGTATTTGTTGTTAAAGTCGGCACCGCGAGCGGATCGACGGTGGGGATGGTGGCGATCCACGGATAGTAAGAGTAAAGATGAAGAGAAGCCGCTGGGACGAGGGGGTCTTGCAAGCTGCCACGGAGGCTCGCGCCTCGCTGAAACGAGTAGAATTGATGGTCTCTGCAGTCATCACCACGGCAGACATTGCGGGGATGAGAGTGAAAAGCAAACCTTCAAGACGACTGCAGCCGGGCTACATTAGGTGGTTCGTGTGGCCACTGAGATCCAGTCGACCTACGCAGGCGTACGAGTACTTCACCTAAGGTGGTACCTATCGACGTGCAGCAGTCGCGGCAACAGGTCGCGCCTGTCGACGGACGGGATTTGGTTGGTCGGCGCCGGCCGGATTCGGAGGAGACCTATGGGTGGTCGTCGCGGAATTGGGACTGGCACCTGCCACCCGCCGGCGAGACCTCGTAGGAGGGTACCTACTGTGAATGGAGGTCCCGAGGTCCCGTCCTGTCGTGCCCGATGACCGACAGCGCCTGTGGCGGGCATCAATGCGAGTACCTCATTAATGCACCTTTTTTAGGCACTCTGTGAGCTGTACTCGTACTCCCAACGACGATCAGACCACCGAGTGGGTGGGTGACTGATCAGGGCCTCCTCGATCGGCTACACGATAACGCCTCCACCTCGGAGCACGCCTTCGTCATTCAGGATGTCCAGGGCGCGCTAGCGATCCAGGTCGAGTCCGATCCAGTCCACTCCAGTTCGGCCAGACACGCCGTAACGCCCCAGTCACGCCTGTCTACATGTAGCAGATGTGTGCGTGCGTCTCTGCCGTCGCGAGAGGCGGCTGTCCGAGTTACTACCTACCTTTCATTCTCATGTCTCGAGGCCAGTCAGGTTGCACCACCTATGCCTCTTCCTGAACGTGAGACGACATTCGGGATGGCAGCCATGCGCACATCGCGCAGACCCCTCCCCCTCCCGACCATTCCCGTGTGCAGCAGGCCACCTCGCACAGGTCCAGCCCTCCAGGTAGGTAAGGTACCTAAGGTATTCATATGTAGACACCAGACCTACCTGAGCACCTATCATGGATGACATGTGACCTGTCCAATGCAAGTCCAGGGGACCGTCCTTGTCGTCGCTACCAGATGGGCACTCCATCACACCCAAGTCTGCTTCGCTGGCTTGGCCTGGCTGGGCACCTGTGAGCTTTGGGCTTTAGCGGCGCTGCCAGTCGCGGTGATGTCCTGCTGCATGGATCCCACCTGATGCTTCCAGTTGCTGCTGCTGCTGCTGGTGCTGCTGTTGCCGCCGCCGCCGAAGCACCCACCTGGCGACAGGTAGGTACGCGCAACAACTTAGGTACTACATACCGAGGGTGCCCGGCGCTCTCGTCGTGCGTCGTGGGTGCAAGCAGCAAGCAAGGCTACGAGTACTGCCACGAGACCCGGTGGGGCAGTCGGATCGCCCCCTGGTTGGCTGGAGATCACGCCGGGCCCCAGTCGCGGTGCAGGCACGCCCCTGCGCTATCCTGTCCGCCGTTACGCAGTACGAGCAGACACCACCAGGCGCTCACCCGACCCGATGTACCGTTCAGGGCTACAGCCACGTCGAGTAGTAGCCGCCCACCAGCTCAGGGTGCTGCGGTACCCGACCAGCCCCACATTTGCCGCATGTCGCCAGCACAGATACTCGCACCACCGCCAACTCGTGCTCCCAATGGCCTCCGTGCCTTCCCCCCGTGGCCTCCCCCCCAAGCCGAACCCGGCTCGGCTGTCTTTTAGCTTTTAGGGAACCATCCGTCCACCACCCACGTCGCACTTGGCGTCTTCTCTCGCTCCCCGTCCTATTCTTCCCCATCCATCCTTCAACACCCAGACTACACGTCACCCAGCACACCACCAATTCCCCGTTCCATCCCTATCGGAAATCCAAGTACATCTCATCAAGATATGAGTCGCGCCGGCAAGATTGCACCCAACGAGACCTTGTAAGCCACCTCCCCCCTCCCGCTTGTCTGCGCCCACGCGCGTCTCGTCCCCGTTGTCAGACCCGACACGGTCCGCCCGGCCCCGACCGCCGCCGCCTCCGCCGGCTTCCATCTGTCACGGGCCCGGGCCCCATGTCCCGCTCTCTCTCCTCTGGCTCGATTGATTCATGGCTCGGATTGATCCTTGACTGACATGATTGTTTGCAGTTCATTGCTGGTGAAGAACCTCCCGTTAGTCCATCCCGACACCGACATTCCTCTCCTGCACTCGCCCCCGCCTCTGCTTCCCAAGTCCTGCCCGCTAACCCGCGCCCAGTTACGTCGACCAAGACAAGGGCTACCAAAATGACAACGACTCTGGTTCCACACTGAGCTCCGAGGAACACGAGCTATGGAACATCTTCAACTGCCAGAGCGCTGAAACCAGCAAGGATGCCAACTTCCCTAGAATCGTGCGGTATGTCTACGCCGATGCTCGCCCCTCTCCCTTTGCCCTGCCAGGTCGTGTCTAATAATCTATGCAGCCAAATGCGCATCGGCTTCACTCCTGCCACCAAGGGAAGTGCCGTCGTAGTCTACTGGTCTGCCATGGACGCGAAAAACGCCCTCGACTTCTTGAACGGATACAAGCACAAGAACCGCTACCTTGTCGGTACGTCACATATAGACCCATGATCCCACCGGACACACGCTGACTCACGATGTAGCCCTTTGGTGGCAGCTCAGCAAGGAACAGCAGGCCGCAAGAGGCTCCGAGAAGTCGCTCCGCATGGAGAACGCCATGCGCCAGGAGAATCTGGCGCAGCGGAAAATGGAGGCAGGGCTCGCTTGACAATTAGACGGGCCTGCAGACCGGCCCCAGACTCGCTTGAATGCGTTGTCTGCCGACCCGTCGTCTCCAACTCCGCGTGTGCACCCTCCACGCTCTGCTACGGCACCGAAAGAGGAGAACAAGCGAGCCGCGCCGGCCACTGTCGGCGCACCGAGCAGGCCCCACGACTTTGCTGGGCGCACCCGCCGATTCGCGGTGGGTGTAGTAAGGGGCCTCCTCCCGCAAAAGTCCAGCCGATTGATGACCTGAGCAGGCTCATCTTGCTGCAGTCTTTGCTTCGTGATTCGAGATTGGAAGATATCAAGAATGATCGATCATTACGTGCGGTGCTCGGCTGATGGACTCGGCGGGCTGGAACTTGATTTGCTCGGCTCGTCACGACACGGCCTCGCCTTTCGTCTGTTCTCACAGCATTCTTTCCATTGTTAACAGTCACTCCTTTGGGACAGGCATGAGCACGGCTTTCACAGTCGCCCCCTGTCTTGCAATCGAAGTTGTTGTTTCCCTTCCCACAAGATGGTGTTTTCGGCATTTGCCACCTGTACTATAATGATGCGCATCTGACTCGGCAGAGCAGAACGCTAATGAAGGCCATGACAAGTTCTCAACCTAGTTGAAATGGCTCCGCGCACCTGTGACTCTTGTTTCCCCCCTCTCCTCTCTTTCATACTCAAAGTGGGGATGCTGTGCCCATTCTCGTTTCCATTCGCCACGGAGTCCACCATGTTTTCCGATCGTGGTCGCCAAGGCATATGCTTTGATGCTTTCTCTTCGTGATGTGTGATAACTGCTGGGGTTTGGAGGTGTCGCGTCGGGCAGTTGCACTGTGTGATAGACTTCTCGTATGGATGCGATTCTGTCGTCGGCCTACCATCGTGCAGACAAATTGGCGGCTGGCAGTAGTCGGCTTCGCAACAGCAACAGTGGTAACCAGAGCAGTCCAATCAAACAGAGCTTCAGTCAACGCGCGCATGTCTTCATGTTGACACACCAGTAAACCGTTGTTCTAAGCCTCTGCCTGCAGAGCAGTCGTTGCCTGAGCCGCTGACCCCTGGATAGCTTGGTTTCACATGGATGTGCGGAGAGGCGGGCTGACGGATACTCGTGCCTTGAGACCAACTGTGGCTGTGAGGCGAGTCCATGACGGAAATGGACGAACCACACCCGACAGCTGGATGGATGCTTTATTTGTACAGCGCTAATTGGTCTTTGTTGGCCGTGTTGAGCTGTGTCGAAGCACTGACCATCGCGACATGTGTCTGCCTACGTACCTAATGTCAACCTGTCAGCTACTCGTATGCGCGACCGAAAACCACATCATGATGGACAGACATGAGTGTACATGTGTATGTGTTCTTGAAGAATGATTACCTACCTACCTACCTACCTACCTACAAGTCCGCTGTTTGATGGACCTGCTCTGTTGGCTTGGATCCAACGGCATCCTCGTGCAATCCACAAGCCACATCCAGTATTTTAGCGGGCAGCAACAGCATCCTCCGCTGGGCTGCGCTGAGGTACCCGACGGTACCTCAGGCCACGCAAATGCGCTATTCTTGCCGCCAATCTACATCTAGATACTCTTACGTGCCATGCCAGACAGATGGGGCGGAGCAAGCCAAACAAAACCCGGTGATGACTCGACTTCCGGCCCGGCCTCTGCAGAGTGCGGAAGCTCGAGGACTCGACCAGGCCGCAGGCAGTTTCCGGCGTGCCGGCCTCCAGCCCGTGCAAGGCGGAGCACTGCAGCTCCTGTACTCGTACGAGCTGCACGAACACTCCAGCGTGTACCCAGGAGCGCTCCCGTGTACGAGTACACGTACATAATTAGATATCTAGGTACCTACCTAACTAACGGCCACTAATATGGAAGGTGCTAGTGGGCGCATCCAACGACAGCCAGGCCTGGAAGCACCCCAGGGCTGCAATGATTGGATCCAATGTCCCTCCATCCACCGGCACCAGCAACTCATCCTTGCCAGCGCAGGTGTCAGCGACCGCACCACCTCGCGGCGTAGACGACACAACACCATCTTTCTCCTCATGCTCGTTCAATCCCGCCTCTGCGCAGCCCTCATCTTTCCCGAATCCCCGCCATTCTGCTTCGTTCGCTCGTTTTTTCCACCTCGTCGCTGCCGGCATTTCCTAACAACGCTTTCGCCACCTGTAGATCGACCCCGGATTCCGAATACCCGATTCTAGACTCTCACTCGCCTCTGCGCGTGGGTCCAGCACGTTGACTCGCACCCTCGTTGCCCAGTCACAGGCGCTCCCGGGACCGGCCCACGCACCACTGAGAAGCCCGCCGTGCCAGCCCAGGCGCGTGCAATCTACTCGTACCCTGCCGCGCCCCAGCAGCAATAGCAGCAGCAGCAGCAGGCGTCATCTGCCCGGCTGACACTGTGTCGTCGCACCGCACTCTCCACCCGCCCGACACTGTGAGACGGCGACTGATCGCTTGAGACATTCGACCACGCCCGCCTGCCCGCAGAGCCGCAGCCGCAACTCAACGCCCTTTCCCACCACGGGCGGCTTCTTCCACCGACCAGCCAATGTCACCTAATCCCGTCCTGCGAACCGCCTTCACTGCCCTCGCCCGCGATGCCACTGACCGACTAGCCTCTTCATCCACCTTCAACATGCCTGCGGCGACCGCTGCCGCCGCCTTCTCGGCCATCGCATCCGCCGCCACGACGCTTGCACCCCCTACCGCGACCCCTTCTGCCACGCAAGATGCTTCCTCGGTTGCCTCTGCCGCTGCAGCCGCTGCCGTTGCTGAAGCCTCCAACGGCCAGTGCCGCCTGACCGGCCCCTTCGCCTTGATCATCCAGCTCGTCCTCGGCGGTCTTGCTCTGCTCTCCCTCGTCTACAAGCGTTGGCGTGAGCGGCCACAGCGACCCGTCAAGGTCTGGTTCTTCGATGTATCCAAACAGGTTGTCGGCGCTCTCCTGGTTCACGTGGTCAACGTCTTCATGTCCATGCTCACCAGTGGCCGCTTTTCTGTCAAGGCCGAGCCTGCTTCCATCCATCACGCTCGGGCGCTCCTCTCCAGGGACGATGGTCAAATCGAACCCAACCCCTGCTCATTTTACCTACTCAATCTCGCCATCGATGTCAGTATTAGCCTTCTCCCTAAACTGTGACATCTCTCGACCATCACCCGCTAACAAGTTGCTTGGCAGACCACAATCGGAATTCCCATCCTCCTCATACTGCTCAAGGTCGCGACCGGCCTCTTTTCCTACACCTCGTTCGGGAAGCCCTTCGAATCCATCCAGTCGGGCCACTACGGCAACCCCCCAGCGCTTGGTGGTGGTTTAAGCAGTCGATCATCTACTTCATCGGCCTCTTTGGCATGAAGATATGCGTCCTCATCATCTTCCTTGTCTTGCCATGGCTCTCCGACGTCGGCGACTGGGCTCTGGGCTGGACTCAGGGCAACGAGAAGCTCCAAATCTTCTTTGTCATGATGTTCTTCCCACTTGTCATGAACGCCCTCCAGTACTACATCATCGACAGCTACATCAAAAAGAAGGACACGGGTCACGAGATGCTCCCGACCGACGACCATGACGAACATGATCCGTTCGCCGACGCCCTTGCCGACAGTGACGACGAGGACACTTCCAGCGACGAAAGCAGCGAGAGCATGAAGCTCTCCAAGAAGAGGCAGCCAAAGTCCACAAGCTTCGGAGATCAAAGAGAGAGGCAGAGCCAGTATGATCCGGAGTTGGACGGCCAGACCGTGGTGGGAAGCAGCAGAAGTCATGAAGATGGACCGCGAGTCCTGAACAAAGGCTTGGCTCCTGCTGAGTGATCCTTCGTTTTTCTTTTCGGCTCTATCTGGCGTTATTGGGCATAGGGAGGAGTTTTTCAACCTACATACATCACATTCGGCCACTTCGCTAGCATACAGTTTTTGGGTACCCGGGTTCAGTCATTTCAGTAGAAAGAATGCAGTCATTAGTATGGGATCTTGCCAGGAGCATGTGGCGGGCGTTCCTGTCATGGACGATCCATAAAATAGATGCAGCCTACCCTGGCGGTCCAGCAAAATGGTGGTGTATTGGTAGCTGTTCATACGCAGGTGCGAACCGACTGCATTCGGCCTCCCAAGTGCGTTCAAATCTACCGATCCCGGTTCGAGAACGGCTTTGTGAAGACAGAACTGTATTCATTCGCTTGAGTGATCTGTCGTAGCATCCTGGCCTGGTGCGCCAACATGCCCATCTGCCATTAGGATCGTAGGACACTACGCTACCCCCGAGCCTCGCCGTCACAGCTTTCTATGCTGGATGTGCGTCTGCTGGCGGTTTCTCATGCGTTGCCGGTCAATAAGTACAGTAGGCAGGCTCTGATACAGCCGATTCTATGTACAGTCCTTAGCTAATAAATACCTCGATATCGAATCAGGATCCATGGATCTTGACCAGGGCAGATTCTGGCTTATATACTGGGTAGCATGCTGCAATTATTACTTATAAAGTGTCATGTATTGTACCATAGTAAGGTGTGAGCAGTAAGCTAAAGCAGGTCTTCTTTCATTCATCTCGAGCCCTTAGATGCAGTTTGTCTCCTTTCAGAGAAACCGCTTTATTCTGATTAGTTGACTAGACTAGTCACTGGGGGTTGCTATAAACATGCTACACACACTGGGACTGCCTAGGCTATGGTCTGGCAACAACCATTCACTACCTATCTAAGAATTACAGGGTGCTGCAATCCCCTTCTCACCAGTATTAAGATAATAATACCTTTTAATACTATATAACAAGATACGCACAACCCTAAATATGGAAAAGTATTTAATCTGACTTTTCTTAATTATAATGGTAAGTGCTTTTCAAAGAGGGCTTATGCTTTTACCTGCTATTCCCTTATCACTCTCACTCTTCCTAACCTCCACCTTGGAACTGACTTGTGCACCTTAGAAGCCTTTCATTGCATGGTCTCTTCTTTACACTGTTCATCTTTCAGGGATGTGAAGCTTGCCTGAATCCCATTTTACACTGCACTCCCCCCCCCCCCCCCCCCCCCCCCTCCATCCTAAAGCCTCACTGCTATACTTCTCTTGTTCTGATCCAGCCCCCTGTGAGCCTCATCATAACTTCTTTACCATCGCCACCAGCCAAACAAATGAACACCCTCTGTCTCTCCTGCCTTTCACTCTCTGTCATCGCCGCCTTCTACACTCTTTAGTGTCTTTAACACCATCATCAAGATGTGCTACGAGTGGACCCTGTCGCTGCAGTGCGGCCACCACTCGGCTCGTCTGGCCGGGTGCCAGACTTTGGCCAGCCACCACCTCTTCTACTATCACGAGCGTGTCGAGCACGGCCTCTGCCCGAGCTGCCAGGGTTAGGCTCCCCGGCACTCTGTGGTCTGGTTTTCGCACCTCATCCCCATCTTCGTCTCATCGGTCCGCACCAACACCACTCCGGCTCATATCGGCACCCAAGCAATGAACCCGGTCATTTCTGGAGCCTCTAACCTGGCCGACACCGCTGGACACGCTTCTGCGTCCAACGCTGTCCCGGGAACTCCCGCCTCGGCGAACAACCCAAGTACGGCCACTATCCAAATCACCACCACATCCCTGACGCAGAGCAGCTGACTTCCTCGCCTTAGCCAACGCCCACGCCCCGGGAGCCGCTGGCACCTTCGGTGTTACCCCCATTCAGAGTGGCAGAGACTTTGCCCTCTCCGTCGGGCGATCCAGCAGACCCGCCAGGGACCCCAGCGCCATTGAGGGCTGCCCTTGCGATGTCTACGCCGCCGCCCTTGGAAACGGCGTTCCCTTGACACAGTACCGGCATCTGGCCAAGCGGCTTCACCACCGGGACCAGGAGAGGCGTGCACAGAAAGCTGCGCGCAAGCACAAGGACAAGGGATCCGGCAGGATCACACCCGCGGGCGAGGGTTCTGGCACCGCCCCGGCCACGTGGATCATCAAGGGCAAAGCCTCGAGTGCAGACGGCAATTTTTCTGAGAGAGCGAGAAGGCTATTGATAGCAGCTCGCAAAGGCACCAACCCTGCCGGAACCCGCCGCTCCGCCTTCGCAGAGGACTCTTCCGCGGACAGCAACAGCGAGGGCGACGAGGACCCGCCCCGCCTCGTGCGCATTGCCGATGGCGCCGGCACACGCGCCACGGGCCCTGAGTGGACGGTCCCTTCGGCCGAGGAGGCGCGCCGCGAGGCCGGCGAGGGACGGCCCGAGAAGGTGGCGGTGCCATACCGCGAGCCTCAGTGCTGCTGCGGCTATGACGCGGTGTCCGACAGCGACAACGACAACGACGATGGTGATGACGACTGCGACCACGACGACGACGACTTCACCATCATCTCGAGCTCCGAGGTCACCATGTCCGGCGCCTTGCAGCCGGCGCCCGCCTATGTCACCGACGAGGCGGACGAGGAAGTCAAGGTCGCAGCGACTCCCCGCGGTAGCAGCAAGAGCAGCACCAGCAGCAGCAAGCGCGAGAAGCCCAAGAAGCGCTGCATGTGCAAGTGCGGCGAGTGCGAGTTCAAGGCGGAGATCCTACGGGAGGTCGGGTACTCTATCTGAGTCTGAACGGGTTCGATGGAGCGATTATGGCGAAGGAAAGGGAAGAACCGACTTGTGAGCCATCAATAAGGCCGGGGCTTGAGCCGCCGCCGCCTGGTTCTCCGTGCATGTGTGTCTGATAGGGCAACGTTCGCCAGCGAGTAGCAAGGGATCAGGGACGGAGGGTCAAGTTGTATCCAGAGCATTCAGTTCCCCAGACAGTAATCAGATCAATCTCGCGAGAACACGCAGGGACTCACGATAAGTGACAACCTGTCATGAATGACTGTGTTCAGTGCGATCCTCGTGTAGCCGCCGGCCTTTCGCGTCTTGACGGGCCTCATGAAAAGATGAGATCCGCCGTGTAACTGAGACTCCTGACCAGCAGAAAGCAAAAAGTACGTGTATGTGGTGGACGTCTTGCCCACGCCAGAAGGGGCATCTCGGATTTTTGCTAGCCAGACCATTCGGCACTTTCTTCCCAAGTAACCTGCGAGGAGAGTTGCTCCGACCTGGAGCTACGATGTGGTATTCCAATGGCGTATCTCTACCAGTCTGCGGTCTGTGGGCAATGGTGTTGAGCTGCATACAGTTGACGCACACATAGGAGCGCGAGATGCCGCGGAGATCAATTGAAGTGCCCACACTAAGAAATCCTGGCCCGCGCCGGCTACCGCAATGACTTGAAGTGAAGATACAAGACAAGAAGCGGAACGCAGTAATTAAAAGGCTCGCAGTAGTCGAGAGGCATAGGTGTCTCCGAGTGCCAGTGTCGGCAAAGACGTCGACGAAGAACGGAAGAAATACTCCGCATGGGCGATTTCTAGCCGCGCTGCTGCCTGACACTGGCTGCCTGCCTCTCCAAACCATGCCATGCCTCTACAAGCTGCTTTACCGGTGGAAATATGCAGACAGCCTTGCCAAGGCCAGCGCCCGCAGGTCCTGTGCATTTAGCGGCCCGAGACAGCTGGAGATCGATGCCCCAGGTGCATCTAACAGCTGCTGTTCACGTCAACATCCACGTCGGACTGGCTCTCATCAGTCCTCATTCATAAACCACGACCCGTGCCAACGTCGCCCCAGCCCTCGCTCTCCCTCTGCCTCCGGTCCGATGGACCACCGACTTCTCCAGCCTCGGAAACACCCACAATCCTGATTTCCTGTCCTTGCAGCCGACCGACACGCTTCTGCCGAGCGGTGACTGCTGACTGCCACGATTCCAACCTCAACTCCAGACGACTTGTGCTCCTCCACACAGGCCCGTCGCCTATGCAGCCTCGCAGGCACGCCTGCCTACCTCACTCTATCCCCACACTCGGATATACTACTTGTCGCCAAACCACCATGCCGTCTTTCGCTGACCTGAGCTCTCCAGTCCAACTACCCACCAAGAAGCGCCAGCGAGGCCCTCAAGACGACGCCTACCTGGAAACCCCCGGGTCTTGCGACTCCATCTTCCGCCATTCCGAATCCTCGGCACCCCGCAAGGTTCTTCCCTTACCCTCCGCCAAGCGCTTGCGGCCCCAGGAGTACGACCAAGTTCATGATCAACAACATCATCCCTTCAGCAACAAGCACGCGGAGCGCCCGCGCCTGCAAGCCCATATCCCCTCGCCCTCGCCCTTCACGCCCTTCCACCAAGACCAGGCCCACGATGGCTCGTACTTTCCGCGGACTCACCAGGGCCACGTCCTCTCTCCCACATCCCCCCACAGCCCGGACCCCGCGCCCAAGTCGCCGACCCTGAGGGTCAAGCCGTCCGTGCTCGCCCCTTGCCACATCTGCCACCGCAAGCCCACCAAGAAGACCGATCTCGACAGCTTTGGCGAATGCCACGGCTGCGGCCAGCGCGCTTGCTATGTTTGCATCCGCCAATGCCAAGGTTGGCTATCGCCTCAAGACTGCCCGGCATCCGGCACAACGGACGACGGGACTCACGTTCGCCACAGTGTATCCACGAGCTTCAGTATGCGCGACGTGGACGACGAGGATACCGAAATGGACCATCGCGGCCCGCGGCAGCTTGCCAGCAAGCCGGCGCGGTGTAAAGACAGCAAGATGCGGGAAAAGCGGCCAGTCGAGGTCGGATGGCAGGGATCTGGCCACCGAAATGTCATCTGCAGCCGCTGCTGCGTCGAGCGAGGCACCCAAGGCGATGTCGTTTGTCTTGGCTGCCTTGCCGGCGTGGAAGGGGCTTGAGTCCCCAACCGCGGCAAGGCAGGAACAACAACATGCGACAGCACCTGGCAAGGTCAAGGGGCCGACTGCATCTCCCTTTTGAAGTGCGATCGTGCTGCGCCGTCAACGCTTTCTGCTTGGCTTTGCTGTCTCCTCACGCCACCCAATTTGGCACTGTCAACCAACCCCCCTCCCCCTTTTAGCCATTATGGCTGAGCGACAAAGACTTGGCCGCGCACGCTGCCACATATTACTTTGCGACACTATCTCTATAGAGGAGTCGGGCCTGAGACGGGACTATCATGCGTCTTATTCGAGCCTCCCACGACCATCCGGATCCGGTAATGCCGGGAAACCCACGACCGCGATAATTTCTACTTTCACCCTTCGAGAGAGTTCTGGCCTCTTCAAGTTATCCCTTTTATCCTTTTCAGCATCGGCACGGCGTCAGGTAGAGGAGTTTATTGGTTTCTAGCATGTACGCCTCGCGTCTCGGAACGAAGGTCACGACTTATACCACATCATCATTTGTTTCCGGCGCACTCAAAGTTGGCTTTGCTTCCCCCCCCCTGATTACTAGAATTAGCCTTGGCATCCGATTTTGCATCGACCCGATAGGTATGGAGTGTAACTTGTGTTAAATAATGTGGTGATGTCTCCGGTGATGTCTTGCTCTTCGGGGCATGGAGCTTACGTGCGTGCGTCTCGTGTGACTTTTTCCTTCCGTGGATATGGACAGATGAATCGCTGCGACGTATTACCAATGTGCAGACCAGCTATAGCACGGAGGATTCGTCCGAATCCACCGTATGAGGCACGTGACGAGGGAGCTGAGGCGTCCCTGGACTGCCCACGTCGCGTCGCCGAGCAAGGGTGAGCTTAGCGATCAGTCAAGTTCACATCAAGCTCGTGCCCCATGAGCGCGCGAGTGTATATATCGGGGGGGGGGGTTCTCCAATCGGAGACTCCCGACATGAGCAGTTATGCTTGATGTAACCAATGGAAGCTTGGCTCGAGCCACGTCCTTAGCGACCAGGTTCGCAGAAGCGATGTCCGCGCTGCTGCCAATGTCTACGAACCTGTGCGGTCCAGTTTCTGACGACAAAAGACATATTCACCCTTCCAGGTTACCAGGAAGGTAATATGCAAAAAACATACAACACCGGGGATTCGCTGGTCGTCACCGACCCAACTACTAATCCGGCCCTACCTGGCTTATCTATGGGAGAGCGGACGGGATCCCGAGTTTTCCAGGTGGTATGGTCGTATGTGTTGACATTCACAATTAAGGAAGACTATATACCTGACAGAGCAAGCGCTTTGGTTGTGCCGCGTCACCTGGGCTCGAATCCTGCGACAACCACTGCAATGCCGATGGCGCGGACCCCCACGGCCGTTTCCTATCTATTCCACGGCGATGTGTTCTTGCGGGGCTCGAGTCTGACGCCAGCCCCAGTATCTTGGCGATCAAGTCGGGACGCCTCGGTCCGTCAGCCTCAGCCAGGCAAAGTGATGGGCGGCCATTAGCCGCGCTTGTGCCTTTTTCCTGGCGTATCCCCTCGCCCAGTCAGGCTGATGGCACTACAGCGCGGACTCTCACTTTGGGATGCCGGCCATTGGAAAAGGGCATGAAGCAAGCCTTTGGCTCTCTATTTGACCGCCTTGACCAAGGTGTCAATGCCGACACGTGGGGATACAGTCAACCCAGTTTCGACTTTCTTTCCGGGCTTGCCTTCTCGAGCAGATATACAGTGCTTAGATGCTTCTCAGTTGGGCAGCCTGAAAACTTGGAATATCCGTGGAGGAAGCGAGCTGGTTCTGAGGGGATGGGGGAAACGCTGACTCATGCTGCCTGGCTTGGTCACCACTTGGAGTTGCCCGCTTGATCGAGCACGTACGCGTCTTCGACTGCATACGGGGTACTCACGCAGTCCGATAATGACCAGAGGCATATGACCAGCCAACGTCAGCGGCTGCTGGATTCCTTGGCAGAGCGTTGAGAGAGGTCGAGACGGGGGTTGAATTGGCTGTGCTCTGGTCGGCTAACTTGACCCGAACGAACGTGGAGGGGTACAACCCACCCGCCCTTCCGGGAATGATTGTTGGCAAGCACGCAAGGCACCGCCCAGGAACCTGGCACCCCACACATTCGTGCGGGCTTGCCATGAGGAGTCGAGGCGTACGAGTACCTATGCGGAGAATCACGCATGTCTTTGCAACTTCTCAAACCTCAGAGCAAGACAGAACAGATAGCTGTATTTTTTACCGAGACGACTGGCGATTCAGGTACCAGACGAAGCCTGACTGTGGAAAGGAGGGTTGGTCACGGACCACAGGGCGGGCGGTTCGATGAGGGGATTCGGAACATGGGCCACGGGAGGATCCTGGCGGTGTGCTTGCGCTCAAGACAAGCAAGGCCGGACGCGTGCGGGTTGGGGGGCAGATGGGTCCCGGCCACATCGGAACCCCCGTACTCGTACTCTGGCGCCACGTTTCCTCCGCACTTTTCGAGTGTGGGGGGCAGGGAGGAACATGTCTCGCAGTGCGGCTTGTCTCACCTCGTTGTTGCTGGGCCGTGGGGGTTGGTGTGGTGGTGGTGATGGGGTAGTGGGACTCGTCGTTGGGGTTTGGGACGTCTGCTCGTGTGTGCGAGCAGGTAGACCACGGCAACGAGATCAAAGCGCCAAAGGACCGGAGAGGATGTTTTTTTTTTTGCAGCTACCACCAGACATTCACCTTCTTCCACAGTCCCATGTCGGCAATAATGATGCATCAAATGTAGTCTACGAGTATGATGCGGAAAGCGCGAAGACTAACAAAAGCTCGTAACGATGGCACGCTGGCAACTGCGTGCCTACCTAACAGGGCAGGCACGAATCGAGACTGCGCGCATCCGAGCACCTGCTCACCCTACATGTACCTACTCGTACGTCCACTCATACCTACCTTATGGAAGGCAACCTACATCTATGGATTCACGGTGGGTTGGTTCGAGGTTCCGGTTCCTACGGTGCAGGTTCCGACCCGAACCGGAACGCAGACACGATCCTACGGACGGAGCATGAACGGATGCATACTGTACGTACGGTACCTACTTACTTGTTTTCTTTTTTTAGGGGCGGGGTTCTCTGAAATTTCTTCCCCATGTCCCGGGTACAGTGTACGACAAGCCTCAAAGCCGCGAAACAGGCACGAGCAGGCACGAGCAGGGCCGCGGCGGTGACCCCCCACGCAGGATGTGGGGGAAGTTTGCAAGTATCGCCGAATTTTGCTGCTAGAGCGAGAATCCCGCGGGGAGAACCTAACGACTCAGGTTCGCCCCCGTCTTCATTTCCCTGCCAAGATGAGATCGGAGGGTCTTGTCTTCTCACGGGTGTCCCCCATTCTCGCCATCCTGGGCCAAATCGCCCGTGCGGGCCTAGTCTGGCACTTGCGAGCACAGGGCGTCCAGGCCGCGGGGGTCCGGCCGTCGTTGAGTTGGAAGAAAAAAGCAGGGCGCGTGACCATCCTGTCTTGTTGATGGCGTCTGGCTTTGTCTTACAGCTTGCCGAATGGGTAGACCTGCATTGTCAGGAAACGACACCGCCCCCAGCACACACACACATCAATAGGCGCACGGAGACTTGGGACGCGCTGCAAAGGGCTGCTCGAGCCTACTCGTGCATAGGTAACTAATAAGTGCCTACGAGAGGGGGATTGGATGGATGTGGGTACATGTTGTAGGTACGAGTAAGATAGGTGCCCAGGAGCCGGCCTCATCCGTGACGGGTAACATCAGGCAAGAGAATACCAAGTCCACGTACGAGTAGAGATATTTGGGCTGATGAAGAGCGCCCGGGGCCCCGTCCTACATGGATGCCTACGAGACCTTGCCAACGAGAGGCTGCCGACGAGCATGATATGATGCCCAGCAGCCTGCCTGCCTGCCAGGTACGAGCACGTGCACGGCCGACGTGGGCTGGGGTTCGTCTGTGGCTTTTCCGCTCCCTTGCCAGGGGCACTGCCCGCTATGTGTCGGTTTCGCGGATGGACGGAGGAGCTCTTGTTACGAGTAGGTTGGGTCTGGTCTGGCGCGAGTCTGTCCGGCTGGGGGCGGAGGGCCCCCGGAGGTCGCCCGCTGCATATCATGGGCGGGCCAGAACAACATCGAAGCGGGCGCCCATTCGCGGAAAAGCACAAAGTCCCCCCCCGTCCTGTGCCTTCTCCGGCCGGCATGGATGTCGATCGAGTCTGCTGCCCCGGGGGTTCTCACGCCTGCGCCCGCGCCCCGCGTTTGCGGCCAACAGGCACGGCACGTTACATGCGTGCATATACTCGGTACAATTCAGCTGAACGGCCAGGGAGAGGGAGGGGGCACATAACGGGGGCCACGGGATTCCCGGGGGGGCCTCACACCGGTTCGATGCGGGCGGCGTCCGTGCTGGATCTACGACATGGGTACTCGTACGAGCACGCCCGCAGGACGACGGTTCATCACTGTTCTTGTCATCGCCGCAGCCGGTGGGCGTGTCTGTACGGCCAGACCAACTGGAAACATGATCACGTTCAACAGTCGCCTGGTACCGTATTGAGTACATGTACCTCATCAATGAATGTTTGGGGCATCGTGGCCTTCTCCCTTGCCGTTACCGGCGAATGCCCGACCCCTTTTCTTGAGCGCGCCCTGGTCTTCTGAGAAACAGACACACGATTTGGAAGAGAGAGAGAGAGAGAGCGTGTGTGTGTGTGTGTGTGTGTGTGTGTGTGTGTGCGCGCGTGTAGAGGTTTCTGGAAAGAGGGTAGCGCACTGCCTTGTCGAGGTCAGCCTCATAGGCAGGGTGATTGGCCGAAGCGGCCCCGGGAAGCCCTGCAGTGCAGTACCTTGACAACACACTTCACCTCCATCATCTACCTGGTACCTACGTAGTTGTCGTCCCCTCGTACAATGATAGCGAGTGTGCCGGTCTCTATTTCACAACTGCCTCTGTAGAAAGCAGGCTTGACTGAATGATTATCTCTCAATGAGTTGCGTGGAGTTACATTCCAAAAAGCGGACACCGACCCCGAGTCGCGGGCTGTAGGTTATGCGATGCCAGCCAATGACCCTGTTCCCCAATGTCAGCAGCCCCGGACGGGCGCGGCGGGCTCGAGGCTGTACGAGTACTCGTAGCGGCCATCGTACCGGGTACTTACATCGACGAGTGGGCACTCCAGTCGTGTTGTTGATGATGCAGATCCAAGTGGTGGACGGGCATGGGTATTATGTAGGGAGGACCAGGTGCTTCATGCGGCGGGTGTCATCATGGCCCTCCCCCCAGTAGCGGTACTGAACTAAACGTCAACTACCTTATTAGCCCTGCCCAGTCCTGCCCAGCCACTCCAGGCGACGGCGTTTGCGATCAGTCGCAAATCCTGCGTGCCGGATCGTCCCCGTGGCGTGGGTGCCCTTACACCGGAGCCCCCAACGTCGCACTCCGTCCTCGTCCGCCCGGTACAGGCCCATTCGGATCTCGCATCCATGGTACCGGCGTATTCGGGTGCGGATTCGGGGGGTGGCCTCGCCTATCGAGTCGGTTGATTACCTGGCTTCCCCGGCAGTCCAGGTCGCGTGCGTAAGATGCCAGCGGAGGCATTCATGGGGTGTCGAAGCTGCACGAAAAGCTGAACGCGACTGGCTTGCGTCCATGGATGCACTGTAGTCTGGGTACGAGTAGTCTGTACTGAACGTGCCTAGAGGAATGTCTTGAGTACTCGGGGCATGTACCTAGCCAGCGTGCGCTGGAGTACCCCACATCCGCCGCCGCATGTCTGAGTACTCCGCAACAAAGGCGCCGGCGGAGATTTCTGTCTCGTCATCGTGGGATGGCGAGTCACCAGATCGGTTCCAGGGGTCGCTGGCTGGCTGAATGACTGACTGTGCTGGCCGACCTGCTGCCCGCCTTCGCCCGCCTTCGTCCGCCAGCCCGTCCGACTCCAGTGAGGGAGAAGGACGTTGCGTCGGGTGTCGCAGTCACGGTCTCCCACAGGCAGCCATAGAAGTAAGGTACTGCTCATCTGGATCATGTACCCTCATGTCGGACCACGACGGGTGCCTCACGTTGCTTTACATTTCCCTCTCTCTCTTCAAATTTGAAGCTGGTGGGGGGAGGGCCAATCAGGGCTGATGAGAGCTTCCGCTGCGTCGAGGTCAAGGACACAGCCCTCCCCATCTTCGAAACGGTTTCCCGGGAAGTAGTCTGCACCTGCACGTCCGTCTGGCCCTACTTGTATTGGATGGCAGGGCTCGTCATGTATAGGGTACTCGTGCCGACGTGTTTCCGTGTGGATGGTCTACTCCAGGCTGCAGGTGGTCATCGAGAACCGCTGGAGGTCAATTCCAGCGAGGGGGGGTGGAATCCAGCAGAACGGACGGCGCTACATGTACCGGCTCCACCGCCACCAGCGCCATTGGAACCCGGCCAGGCTGGACCCGAAATCCGCCAGCCCTGACCGGGCTGACGCTCGTGTACGAATACCTCCTTCATCCGATGCCCGCGAACCCAGTGCCCCGATCGGTCGTGACGGTACTCGTACCTACGGTACACCCTGGCGCGCGCGGATGCCGCCTCGATCGGGCCCAGCCCAGTCGTGGGTACCTGAGGTAATGGATGGATGACCACCGACCTGACTCCGTGGACCTCCACGCCAGCCAGCCCAGCGCTCGAAGGGGCCCATCGTCGCCTCCCGTCGGCAGCGCTTGCACTGTTAGGTTGTGTCTCCCCGGGTTCCGCATTGTCATGGACTAACCTACTTACCTGGTGACGGGCTGGCCAGCACGCGGACGCGGACCAGACGTCTGTGCCTGCCTTAGATGGCGGCTACCGACCATGTCTATTCCGAGTATTAATTAAGCCCTGGCCCCCTTCCGCCTCGCGTCCTTCTGACATCACCTCCTTCTCCCTCTATCGCCCTTGGCCTCGACGTCCCTTCCATTCTCCCAGCTCCTTTCTTCCTACGAGTACATACAGTCACCCGCCCGAGGCACAGCGTCTGGTTCGCACCGTCCTCGGAATAGGCACTGCCTGCTTGGGTTCTTCGTTCTTCCTCCAGCGCAATCTCTTCAAAGCCCACACCCTCTCCGGCTATCGTAGATTTGACCCTGCTCTCTGCCACGCCCAACATCCTTGCCCCACCACCCCGGACTGACTTATACGCCATCGCCTTGCTCAACAGCCAGACCTCTGCCAACCTCTGCCAACCTCTGCCAGCCTCGAGACTCGTTGGCACCGGCGCAACTGACATCTGGTCAAAGCCCATTCCCTCGACCTGCATCATTGGAGCCGACGACCAATCTCTCCGAACCCACGATGCTCTCGTACGACGCCCCCGTCACCCTTAGCGGCCAGCCGTCGTCCGCCATGCCCAGCCTGCGCAGCCCCGCGGTGGACGGCGCCCTGGGCAGAAACCCGAAGCCCCTCCACATCAGTGCCGGCCCCGTCACCTCAGACAACACCATCGCCAAGGTCAACGGACATGCGCCAAAGAACTACCACCACATCTGGCTGGTTACGGGCCCCGCTGGATGCGGCAAGACCACCGTTGCCAAGCACCTTTCCGACGCCTTGAACTTGCCGTACATCGAGGGCGACGAGTTCCACCCTCAGGCCAACATCGACAAGATGGCGAGCGGAACCCCTCTCACGGACGCCGACCGCTGGGATTGGCTGACCCTGCTCCGCGAGGAGTCTCTGAAGAAGCTGTCCCACGGCGCCGAGGGTGTGGTCCTGACCTGCTCTGCCCTCAAGCGCAAGTATCGCGACGTCATCCGCGTCGCTCCGTACTACTCGCACGACGTCCTGCTGCACTTCATCTACCTGCACGCACCCGAGGCTGTTTTGATGGAGCGCGTGGGCGCCCGACAAGGCCACTACATGGGCGCCAGCATGGTCCACAGCCAATTTTCCATTCTCGAGCCGCCGACAGCCGAAGAGACGGACGTGATCAGCGTCGATGTCAGTAGCACCATGGCCCAGGTTCAGAGCGAAGCGCTGGCTCGGGTGCTGCAAAAGATCGACGAATCTGCGCCGCAGCCGACATAGCGGGGCGCGTCACCACTCGAACAGCCATCAGCCCATGATCTACATGCCCCGTAGTTGGGCTGCATGCGAGGCCACTGCGCACCAACCTCCGGCGAGGATATGGCGCACAGATGTTTGCCACCGTTACAGCAGGTGACTTTCCGTCTCGTAACGTTCCATCCGCCTCGCCTGGAGCTGACGAGGAGGAGGGCTCTGGGCGCTGACGAATCTCATGACATATCCCCGACTGCCTCGACAGTCTTTTTTTTATCTCTTACCTCTCAAGTTTCGAATCGGAGTTCAAACGGAAAGCCGGGTTGGGAAAGTCGTTTGTATTGCATTTAGCGACCTCTCAGCAGCATCATGATGGCAGTGCTCAACCTCCACTGGAGGGAGCTGGGGGATCAGGAAAGGAGGCGGCGACCTGTACACGATTAGGGTTAGTTCAAGAGGCGTTACGGAAGCACGGCGCCCTGATCAAGGAAATTTCTTCTTCTCTACGTTGGACATAGCTGGTCCGGTTCCTGCGTGGTGAGCCATGGGCCACTTGGATGCCCGCCTGCTCCTGACTGCATGCGGTGCGGATTGTATATATCCACATGTGTGTGCCTCACGTGCATGCGAGATGTTTAGTACTTACAGGTTTGATCGCGCCTTACAGAGCTTTTCGTCACACTGGTTGGCAGCGAGTTAGGTTCCGAGCCGAGCTAGCTGTTTAATGGGATGGGATTCCAGTCGTTTCTCTGCCGCGAGTCTACACCTAAAATGTGCGTGGGCATGCCAGACGCAGCCACTGCAGGCCGGCCCGTACTTGGGGAAGTGGATCATCCGCGAGCCAACCAAGTCGGCGCCCAAGCCTTCCCCAAACCCCAACTCATCTGGGGGGCACTGTCTCCCTTGCGTGCATCGAACACCCGCTGGGCTGCATGGGCGCGGAGAATCCGACGTGGAGGGATTTCTGGGGGGGTAAAGTACGAGTAGGTAAGGAGAGGCAATTATTATAATGCGTCTTTTTCCTTCCTCCGTCCCTCCGTCCCTCCTCCCGTGTCGCAGCTCATCTGCGCTGCATCGAGGTCTTGCTGCGCGAATGTGCTGACCTTGGTGACTCGAATGGAGCAATAACATCTCGAGGCCCGGGATGATGTCAGTAGGGTAGGCACTTGGTCATGTCTGCATAGACTGCGGGACCAAGCAGTGAAACCCTGAGAGCATCGATGGATGGGAGCAGAGAGAGGGAAGTTCTCTCAAGCCGGTGATGACAAGGTTGCCAAGTCACATCAACAGGTCGGGTAACACAACATGTGTGATGAGACAGTTCCCAGAGGAGGGTGTGTACTGGAGCTGACCAATGGGTACATGTATGTTGGCTTGGAGTCTCAACCCGGGGTGAGGGTTTCCTCCAGGCCGGCGGGCCACCAGAACCCGGCTCTTCGGAAACGGAAAAGGCTCTGCGCGGCCGCCGCCGCCGCCACGGATGCTTTCGATGGCAAGGTAGGTACGAGTAGGTAGGTAAGCTTTGTCTGTTTTCTTCCTCTCACCTTCCCCCCGTCGGACACCCGGACCCATGCGCTTGCATGTGTAATGTGTATACTCGTACAGCGCCCATGTCGACTCGTCACCGCCAAGCCATGACCGGGCCGCCTTGGACCAGATTGTATGAGCGGTTCGGTCCGAACGTCGCCTCGCCTCGCCTCGCCTCGCCTCACTCACCAACGGCGGGACGGCCGGCTCTGCCCCGCGCGGGATGGCATCGCGGCCCAACAAAAAAAACCTGTACTCGCAGGTTAGATAGGTTCCTCTCCGCCGTCTCGGTTTGCTCCGCGAGATGTGCGGACTCACGGACAAGAAAAGGTCTGGACCCGGCCACCAAGTCGCGTGGCCCTGCACGCTCTCCTCCCCCTTCCAGAGAGATCCTCATTCTTTCTCTCTCTCTCTCTCTCTCTCTCTCTCTCTCCTTACCCGCTGCCACGTATCATTGTGCCGTGCCGCGTCGGGCCAGGCGAAAGAGAGTAGAGCGCTGGCTTTTCGCGGGGCCCCTGCTGCCGCCTCCCGCGCGGTCACTGGCTGGCGCAGGTTGACGGGGCGCGGGGCGCGGGGTGAGGGCGGCGGGGGGGATGTGGTGTTTGGCTGGCGGCATCGAGGAATGCAGGCGTGCCGAGGCGAGCGAGATCCCGCGCCCTTCCTACTGGAGGCCCGCCGGAGTGCGTGCATGGCATGAGCCCACGCGCCCTGCCCGTGCCTGCATATTCGCACACAGGTGCGTGCAGTAGGTACATAAACATAGTATGTCGAAGTGTGCCGGTTATATGGTACCCAACCTATGCAGACGGGGGCCAGTCAAACTACAAGGCTACGGGAGGTAGGTATGGGAGTTCCCTACCCTTGTCCGCGGCTATCGCGGAAAACGCAGCTACGTTCTGCGGGGAAGAGAAGGAGCATGTAATGTCTTTTTATGTAGGTCGGGCACCTGTGATTGACTTGAACGTCCCAGAGCATTCGTGCGTTCCTGGCGGTTCTGCCCAGCAGTCACGGCTGCCCGCCCACGCATGTATGCCTTGGCTAAGAGAGGGGCAGGGAAGAGGCGCGTTTTGTGTCGCATGATTGCTCGACTTCTCCCCTGTCTTGAGAGTCCCTGTCTTAGCAGTCCCTATCCTGGGGACGACGTATACCGACACAAGTGAGTCAAAGACTCAAACCCTCTCCCCTATTCTTCTCTTGGGTGAGAGAAATGAGCCCAGGTATCAACCCCCCCCCCCTTTCCCCCATTCCACCACTGTTCGCCGCCGTCAACGCAGGTGCATGACCATGACGTCGGGCTCCTCGACGACCTTGCGGACGACGTCGGCGGCGCGCGCCATGGTGGCGCCGTCGACGACGCGGTGGTCGGCGCTCCAGCTGAAGTTGCAGACCTGCTTCTTCACGACGGCATCGCCCCCGGGCCCGCCGAACGCCGGCACGGTGCGCATCCGCCCCACGCCGAGGATGGCGACCTCGCGCTCCACGATGACGGGCGACAGGTACGTCCCGCCGATGTTGCCAATGTTGGACACGGTGATGGTGCCGCCCGCCATGTCCCCCGGCGCCAGGCGGCCGCCCGCCGCCGCCGCCTGCAGGCGCGCCAGCTCCCCCGCGATGGACAGGATGTTGCGCGCGCCCACGTTGCGGATCACCGGCACCACGAGCCCCCCCGGCGTGTCCATCGCCACGCCAATGTTGTGCTGGCTGCGGTGCACCAGCGAGGGCTTGGACGTGTCCGGGTCCACGTCCACGCGCGCGTTCAGGACCGGGTACTGGTACAGCGCCAGCGACACCGCCTTGATGACGAATGGGAGATAGGACAGCTTGGGGACGGCCTCGGGGGAGGGGAAGGAGGAGAAAGAGGAGGATACGGGCGGCGACTGCGCGAGCACCTTGTTCAGGCGCTGGCGCAGCTCGTGCAGCTGCGTGAAGTCTATCTCGTCTGCGTACAGGAAGTGCGGTATGCTCAGCGAGCGCGTCATCGTCTTGAACATCTGAGCCTGCGTGCTGGTCAGACGCACCGGCGTCTCCTGCTGCGTCTCCGTGTCGGCGGGCGGAGTGGCAGTCGGCGCGGGCGTCGCGGGGGCGGCGGGGCTGGCGTCGCGGCTCTGCACAAACTTGTTCACGTCGTCCTTGGTCACCCGGCCGTCCTTGCCCGTCCCCTGAATCTCGGTGATGTCGACGTTGTGCTGCTTCGAGAGGTGCCGCACCGCCGGCGTGGCGAGCGAGGCGTACTTGCCCGGAGGCGGCTTCGGGGGGGCTGGCTGGCTGGGAGCTCGGTCGTCCGAGGGATCTGGCGTCCGGCTACTGCTGGGTGTGGAGGGTGGAGGTGGTGGGCTCTCCGCGGGGGTTTCTTTCTCTGCGATCTCTCCGCCTTGGATGTCAATGTCGACAAAGGGCTTGCCGACGCGGGCCATGTCGCCGGCTTCGTAGTGCAGCTTCTTGACAATGCCGGCGAAGCGGCTGGTGATCTCGACCGAAGCCTTGTCGCTTTGCACCTCGCAGAGGGGCGAGAACTCCTCCACGCGGGCGTCTGGCTCGACAAACCACTGGATGATCTCGCATTCGACGATTCCTGGGCGCTGTTAGTCGCAGGACGGGGACAGCCGTGGGGTGGGTGCCCAAGGAGACATGCCTTCGCCAATGTCAGCTAGCAATACAGGCTTGACGACTTGCATGCTTCTGGTAGAGTGGAATCCTCTCGCAGAGCCGGGAGAGGCGCCGTGGCGGGCGAATGAGTCGGTGGCCTGAACGAGGCCGGCGTAGAGCTGACGTTGGCGCTGGCAGCTCGCCAGGCCGCTGCGCAGGCGGGAGCCTCCGTGTCGCAAGAGGAACATGGTTTTTTTTTTCTGAGGCTACGAGGCTTTTGGCGCGAGAGGGTGAATCATTACAGAATTACAATGGACGGTCACGGGAAAGGAAGACACGCCACGCCGGGGGGACGACGGGAGGAGGATGAGGAGTAGAGGGCGGGAGCATGACATGACGATGGTAGTTGAGCCGAACGCCGTGCCCCACCAAAGCCGCTGCTTGCCGAAAATCTGGGGTGGCCGATGAAAGCCGTCCGGCCTGGACCTGTCGCACGGGGACCAGACCAGACCGGGCCGGGGGTTACGGGGTACAGGTACGAGCTCACCCAGTGCTTGTATTCGTAGTGTCCGGGCCGATAGTAGCCCCCGAGCCCCCCAGGACCTCCCCGCTCAGCCCTGGAGGGCCCTGACACGGCTCGCCGTATATGGGTACCGGGCTAGGTACCCGTACTTCTCGTAGCGCCCTTCCCCAAGGCTCAGCCAGGACCCTGAACTTCCGGCCGCCCTGTAGTTCACCAGTGGCGCGCGCGTGCACGCGCCTAAAAGCTGCCGACACGCGCGCGCTGTCGCTGGAAATTTCGTGCCTCCATCGCGCCTACCTCTGCAAGGTACTCGTACATACCAAACCCGAGATGCCCCCGGCCCCGTCCGCATCCGACTCGCAAAGCACCACAACCTCACCTCTGCCTGACGCTTGACACGCAATCGCCCGACCAGCCTCCGACCCCCCGCTCCCTAAAGACGCGCAGAGACGACGACGACGACGACGCCGCCAACGCCGCCAACGCCACCAGCCCCGGCCATCCATCACCATGTCGTTCGCAAGCAGGCCCCGTCTCCTGTGTCTCATGTGCCAATGGCGGTCCTTCAGCACCTCGTACCGCCGCCTCGCCAAGGAAGCCCCCAAGGCTGCCGCCGCCGCGGCCAACCCTCCGCCGGCGGGACCGACACAGCAGGACCTCAGGACCCGTCGGGCCCTGCCCGAGTCGCCGCTGGCCGAGGCGCCCCGCGGCTACGGCAAGCGGCTCGACACCTTCACGCCGACGCCGCTGGGGCGGCCCATCGGCATGCCGGAGCCCCCGCACGAGGGCGAGAACACGGGCATCGACCACCGGTCCCTGCGCAAGCGGCGCGACGACTTTGTCAACTACGACCGCCACCTGGCGCGCCGCGAGGAGCTCAAGGCCCGCATGGCCCGCCCCTACTTCCGCGACTGGGGCAACATGCAGTTCCGCGAGGGCAAGACCTTTGTCGCGCCCCCGCGCCTCTTCAAGCCCGACCTGTCCCTCTTCTTCCCCAACATGCACGGCCAGACCCTGCTCAAGGACGGCGGGCCCCGCCTGCGCGACACCACCCCGGTCCTGCGCGGCCGCCTGTCCGTCGTCACCGTCTTCAGCAGCACCTGGGCCGAGAACCAGACCGACTCGTTCGCCGCCGAGGCCCAGAACCCCGACCTACACCGCTTGCTGCTCGCCCACCCGGACCTCGCCCAGCGCGTCTGGATCAACGTCGAGCCCGACGCCCTCAAGGCCGCCCTCGTTCGCCTGTTCAGCGGCGGTATTCGCTCCCGCATCGGCGAAGCCAATTGGGGCCGCTACTTCCTCGTCCGCAAGGGCGTCTCCGACGACATCCGCGAGCACGTCGGCCTTCTCAACAGCAAGGTCGGCTACACGTACCTCGTCGACCAGGACTGCCGTATTCGCTGGGCTGGCAGTGGGCCTAGCGAGGACCACGAAAGAGAGGGCTTGGTCAAGGGTCTGCAGCGGCTCATCACCGAGTACGAGTCGGCCAAATAGAACATAGTGCGTTGCAGAAGCCGTTGTCATGGGGACAGTATAGACATTGTACACAAGAAATGTAGAAACAAGCTCCATCTTCACCGCCGAGAGCACCCACACATGTGCACACAGCAGCTCTGGAAATTTTGCATGGGTGCCGCCCCCTAAAGCGGGCGTAGTTCATGATTCGCTGATTAGGGTATGTATATATAAAGTCGGTGTCTCGTTGAAAACAGATTAAACCGGGCCTGGGAAGTGGATGGCCGATACTATACAACAGGAATAACATTTGGTCCTGATAAAGCAACGAAAAGGCAATTTGTCGTTTCCCCCGCCCCCTGAACGCCGCGCACCTCGGTTATGCCATGTCGGTTGTAGGGAGAGGACTTGAGCCTCTCCCTCTTCCACTTCCACTTCCAGATATCTTGGTTTGCCTTCATCTCCGCCCTCGCCCCCCTGAGGCTTGCTGCTCGTTGGGGCGCGTTTGTAGTCTGCAAATACCTGGGGGCACATCGTATCCTGGAATCACATGAAGAAGAAGAATAGCACGAAGCAGAATGCGATGAAGCCCCCCATGATGATGCCGTCGCGGCGCTTGCGGGCCGAGATCTTGCCGATGATGGAGTTGAGGCCTGGGACCTGGCTGGCGGCCATGGTGATGCGGCGGTTGATGTTGGCAAGGGTCTCGCGCTGCTGGGCGAAGCTGTCGGACGTGGCGTAGGCCTGGCTGAGGACGCCATCGACCATGTTGTGGCTATTGTCGATGCGGCGGCGCTCGTCCAGCATGTACTCGGCCTCGGCAGCCTCGGGGTTATCGCGGCGGTACGTCTCGATGTCGTCGCGCACGTTGGACAACAGGTTGGCGCGCCCGCGCGCCTCGCCCAGGTTGGACCTCAGCCGCGCCAGGTCTCGCCGGTGCTCGGCCAGCTTCTCCCGCAGAAGCGACAGGTTGTTCTGCTTGAGGGCCGACGACGTCAGACTGGCCTCCGAATCGAGGAGGCGGGTGAGCTGCCCAATGACTGTCTCGCGCTGCACGGGTTGCGACACGTTAGCGGCCAAGGCTTATGTCATCTGATGTATGCGTATTTCGGAGACAGGAAGGACAAAAGGGGGACAGTTCGGGTGAGCGGTAGGGAGTCCGGTCGTACCTTGGCAAGAATGTCCTCCAACTTGGCTTCGGTCTCCTTTTCTTCCTTGGTGGGCTTTGGTGGGATGTTGGACACAGTTGAGAACTGCGAGTACGTGTGGAAGAGAGTTTCGGTCTGCGATTTGGTCGGTCAGCGTGTGGCGCACATTGTGGGAGCAGCTGTGAGCCTGGCCGTGCTGGCGGGCCGCAAAGACAGGCCACGAAGCGACGCCGAGGGCCGAGAGCAGTGGCGGGCCGAAATACCTGGGATTCCAAGTTGCGGGCCTGCTGTCGCAGCTGGGCCCAGCCTTGATTGCCTGTGGACGCTGACATGGTGTCTGTGCAGCGCCGGGCGATGCGGATTGAGGGCTGACGATGGTGTTGGAACCGGACGGCGCAGGGGCACGAGTTTACGGCCGTGGCAGCATTCCCGTTTGCAGGCCTTGGAGGTGGGAGCCGGTGGAGGACGTTGTGCACATCCAGGGTATGTGGAGGTTGAACGCGGAAGCTCGCGGCAAGCTGGAGGATGACGCTGCATCAGCTGGAATTGGGGAATGCCTGGCCCGACTGATGGCACCTGTCCGGTGCAGTACGAAGTACGTACCTATACTTGGTAAAGTGGTTGCAGCCCGCTTGGGGCATGCAGACATGGAGGTAATCCCGAGGTACCTATCTGCCCTCCGGAAGCTGCTTTGGGGGGGGGGGCACTAGCCCGGCCTGGAAGCTGCGAGGGAATGAGTGGTAGTTACATATACTCGTACGTAGGTACCTACTGTCTCCCACCACGCCCGCTTTTTTACATCCACGGACCCCGCCGTATCACGAGCCGCGTGACCACGCGGCTCATCCGCTCTACGAGTGGTTGTGTGGAGTGGTCCAGGCGGGAGGTTACAAGTATGAGTGCGGCATTGAGCGCTTCAGAAGAAGAAGCGGTCTTTGCTGGTCGTGCCAGCTCGCTCATACAACAGAGCATCAACACTCAAATCCCAAGCACTTGACTTGATGGTTGCGTGGTTTCAGCGACTTCGTGCCCCCGAGGCATATGATGAGGCTATCAAGTAATAAGCAGGCGAATCACGATAGCGAGTTACCAAGGCTATGCGCCCGTGAATTCTGGGTCGAGCAGACTACGTCACTGACTCAAACGCCTCCAAAATTCACTCTCAAGTCCTTCCTGCAGGAAAAAAAGCCCGACTTTTTGCGACGGCATAACTGACTGTATCGTGAAGATGAAGAACCCGAAAGTGATGGTCGCAACATGACATGATGATAGAGATCATCGGTCTGCGGCGGAGTTCGACCGACTTGACCAGACAGCAGGTCGGAAACCCAGGTCTACTCGTATGCAGGCCCGAGATCAGCTGACTTATAGTCTGTCGCCATGGAAGGAAGACCAAGTGAGCTGATTTCCCTTCTGATAGGCTCACATCCCCGCCTTTCTTCAATGGAAAGAATGCCAATGAGGGGCTGTCGAATGGTGTCTTAACGTTCCGATCCCATGTCAAGCAAGCAGGAGCGGAGCTTTGCCAGAGCATCTCCATCTCACCACTTGTGAGCCTACGGAATACGTGCAAATAGTACACGGACACTCCTTCCTACATGTAAAACGGACAGCCAAACAAATGCCGGATTCAGGTACACTTGATCGCTTGAGCTACATAGTTTGGTGAGGGAGTGTTTGGTCAACTTTCAACATATTTCATTCGAGGCTGGATCAGGCAAGCTGAGAAATAGAACGAATTTGAGAGATGCCCATTGGAATCTTAGGTGGTTCGCACCAGCATTAACAGGGCGCTGCAGACCTTCTACTCGTACGTGTAGTGGGTACTGACCACATGGGTGGATCCAGCGTACGTGCTCTGGTAGAAACGACTGCCAGCCCAGCTTTCGAGCACTTCCTGCCATTAGTGGAGCATATGACAGCTGTGGAACTATCTTATCTGCCAGCCGCCAGCTGGTAGCTCTGCACCGGCGAAAACATTGAGAGGCGCACAAGCTTGGCTGGCAGGCATTCCCTCCCCCCTCCAAAAACCCTAAACGGGCCCGCACTGCAATTTCGTCAATTCGCGAAATTCCGAGCCGAGCGTTGGCCCAGCCGCACCGCACCTCCAGTCCGCTCCCGTAGCCAAGCACCCAGGCGCCATTATCGACATCGAGAACCCTTCCGCAGCGACATCTTCACCGTCACTGTCCCTCGACCACGCCGCTGCGACAACAACCCCCGACCTACTAACCCCTCCACCACAGCAGCAATGGTACGTCCAGTCATTCCCAAGCGACACCTCCCGCCCGTCCGACCTAAGCACCCGCCTGTGCATCCGCCCGAATCCGCTTCGACGCTCCCGCCGCCGCCTTCGATATCGTCAATATCGCTGGCGGTGTCTGTCTTCGTCCCGGTGCCGCGGCGGTCACTCATCATCATACCTACATTCCACCTCTTGCCAACTGCCACGCGCCGCCCCATTTCGCAAGGAAACGCCCTTCTCAAGAACTGTGCTGACCCAACATCGCATAGTCTACCGCTAAGGTCAAGGCCGGCGCTCTCTGGAGCAAGAACAAGGATGACCTGATGAAGACCCTGGGCGAGCTCAAGCAGGAGCTCGGCCAGCTGCGCATTCAGAAGATCACCTCCTCCGGCTCCAAGCTGAACAGAATGTACGTGCCAAAAAAAAACTTTTTGCGACGTCACCGACCGCGCTCGTTGCAATCCGCCACCAATTTCCACGACTCGCCCGGACGATATAATGGATGCAATAGGAGGAACACCGCATATCATTCGGACGAGGGAAACTGGTGCTGGGGTTATTATGGTTGCTCGACCTTTCACGATTATCATTTACTGACAGGAGTCTCTCTGCAGCCACGACCTGCGCAAGTCGATCGCTCGTGTTCTGACTATCGTCAACCTGAAGCAGCGCTCCCAGCTCCGCCTCTTCTACAAGAACAAGAAGTACCTGCCCCTGGACCTGCGCCCCAAGCAGACCCGCGCCATCCGCCGCCGCCTGTCGCCCGAGGAGAAGTCGAAGACCCTGGAGAAGACCAAGAAGCGCACTCAGCACTTCCCCCAACGTAAATTCGCCGTCAAGGTACGTTCTCTTGTTTGGAAGAGGATGACTGTGTGGTCTACTCGGAGTGCATGCCAGCTGCATCGCTCAAAATGGCCCGTTGTCACATGATGATGCTAACATGTTCTCTCTAGGCTTAAGCGGCTTTGGCTGTTTTGGCGAATGGGAGGGATCGGCTCTGGTTGTGGGAGAGGTCTCTAGATGTGTGCGTGGTTCTCTCCGGAAAAAAGGATTTGATATTTGCATGGCATCACGCGGCTCTCGGTTCATACGGTGTTCATGAGGTCATAAACTTGCAGCCAATATGTGCTGCCAACGAATGAAATGCCCAAAAGAAAGGCACTGAACAAACACACACCCCGTCTTCCCCAATCTTTCGACGACACAATGTGCGATAACAATCACGCGGCGAGAGAACAAGGCTCGGGATGGCTCAGAGCGGTGACGGCGTCAAGGGGTGCAGGATAATAGTGGCACCGAAGGCCTGGCGTTATGACCGCAGACGGTGATCCCGCCTCCAATCTGTTGAGACGCAACCAAACTACGTGCTTGTACTTACAGTTCCATTGCCCCTTTTCGACATCAGACATCGATCGGCATGTCGCAAAAGTATTGGCTTGTCTGTACCTTTAAGAGTGGACGGCATTCACCACACAGGCAGGCACCCGCAAATTCGAATTGGGAGCGAAGACCGTTCTATTCGAATTGAATATGAAGTTTCCTAAAGGGGCATCGCCGTCTCCCTTGTGCGATGCCGTCATTCATGTACCTATTGCGTGGCTGGTTGACTCAACATATCCAAACCAAGTGCCTGATCGACAGACTCCAACGGTATTGCTGTGGTCTATTTGATAATGCCTGGCTTCACCCTTACTTGTCTCTGGGCTTCAGTTATGTTTGAATATTTCTATGACAACGTGAAATCATCGAACGACTTCCTTATAAGTGAACGCAGTCACGTCAACCGTTGGATAAGGTGTTATCCCTCTTGCTGTCCTGCCCGCCCAAGGCCAATACTGGGGTGTCGCAGATGATGTATTCAACAGCCCTTCCAGTCGCTTCCCTACCAACCTACTGAAATGGGGAGTAGTGATTTTCCAGGTGTAGAATGTCATGACACGGCGCTGCGCTATTGTTGCCTTTTCGTGACCTGCGTTTTTGTACACGAGCTCCGAGCTCTGCTCAAGTGGGGATGTCGTCTCACGCGCCTAAGCGTAAGCCAGACCTACCCAGCATCGTCACCATAACGGCTGGGGGGCGTGTTTTCTAAATTGCCGAACACATTGATGAACATCTACATTTGGGTATGCTATCAGAGCAGGATAGAGAAAGAAGCATTAGCGTTTACTTCTAGGTACCTAGGAACAGGCATGCACCCATGTTTAATACGGTCTGTTTTCGGCATGAAGCACTTCGCGGTGCGTGGTGGATCATCACTGGGCGCAGCCCTGTGGACAGTTTGGCTGTGTAATGGTTGATCTATATTGTCGAGGCCAATGAACCGCCAGGCACCAGTTACGAGTCTGATCAGTGAGCGGCATTGACCTGGGTTTAGCATCCCTCATTAATGGACCCTGTTAGCAATTATAAATTGCATTACCTTTGTTCACGAATCGATCCGAGGTCAGCCCTTGAACAACCCCCTCCCCCCCTCCTTCCTGTGAGAGCTTCTTTACCCTCCATGCTTGTCGGCCACGTTCAACACGCTTTCTACCCAGTGTGAGCACCACGTGCAACATTGACTGTACTGGCGAACACAGTCCCTTCCACTCGTTCGACTATTTGATGCAGTCTCGTCGCTCATTTTGTTCACGAGGAAGAAAGCTCTGCGAAAACCCGGAATGTTGCTAATGCTCCACTCGTGCTGAAAGTCGCACCTCTGAGGCCTCATCACTCCCAGCTCGGCGAAACATACCTATGAAACCCCCATGTTCCATGAGTACTTCAATTGGCTGTACCTGTTGAGGGCCCTGGTATACATGCTGCGCACCATGGCTGTCACTAGAAGACAAGTCTTGGTTCCTGGAGAAACTAGCGGAACATGTGATAGTTACCCAATTCAAATAAGGAAGATAGCCTCGACAAGAAGGGATTCAATAGTTCGAAGTCGTTGGCACCCTTGATGACGTGCCCAGTGATGCCTTTTTATTGAAGATGCACGCGCCCGAAACACCTTACAATATCGTCTGATTGCGGTCATCACCATAACTGACTCATCAGATCTTGGCACCACCTGCACTTGCAGCGAAAAGGACATGGGTTGAACTCGTCTTCCGCTGGGGAACTCGCATTCTATCCGCTGGTTGATGAAGCCATACCGTGGCCAAGAGAAACGACATTCGTAAAAACGTGACATCATCAAAATAACAAGCGCCCTATGTCATCGTGCTGTTGTCGCATCCACACTTTTCAACAGCCTCAAATACGCCTTCCCGACTCGATGCAGCCACAAACTCCTCTATAATGCTTCAAAGGTCGCCAGGTGACCATCTATACTCCGTTGACCGCAAGATCACAGACCTGCATGTCGTCCAAAGTCAGAGGGTAATCATGCGACCCATGAGTGACGCAGAGGTCATCCAGTGTGGGCAGCCCAGACTGCGAGTTGCGAGCTTGCGACTTCTTTTTCCCTCGCTCGTGCTTCAGCTGGTGCCTTCGCAGCTGATCGACACGTATGAACTCCTTTCCACATCCGGGCTCCTGGCATTTAAATTTGCAATCGCGCGTATGGGTTTTGCGATGCTTGGAAAGATTGGACGATTCGCAAAAGGCTTTGCCACACACTTCGCAGGTAAGTGGCTTGTAGCCTGTGTGTGTTCGCATATGCATGGCTGCAAAAAAGACATGTTAGCATCACAAGGGAACCTGAGCTGAGAAAACTTGACATACTCAGAGCGCTCTTCTGCTTAAAAGATTTATCGCAGCCGGGCTCGACACATTTGTACGGCTTTTCGCCCGTATGGGTCCTCAGATGCTGGTCAAGTGCTTGCTGCGCTGAAAAACTCTCGCCACACTGATTGCAAGGAAATGGTTTGTCTGCTAAGGTTAGATTCAACAATCCGCCGAGAGCGACGAGCTGGGAAACTCACAAGAGGTGTGGGTCGCAATGTGTCGCCTCAGCTTGTTTCGGGAGGCAAAGACCTGGTCGTCTCGGCGAGAACAGCCCTTCCAAAGACACAGATATTTGGTTTTACTCGACATCAAAGTCACATGATCATTGCACACATGATTGTTGAGCTCAGAGGCATCGGAGAAAACCTGACCGCAGACTTTATCCGAGCCGCCAATGTGTCCAGGATCCAGCACCCAACGACACATGTGCTGCACTTCGCCCGCCTTCTCTTCTGGGCTCCGGAGCTCATCTGAGGTTTCAACAATGGTGGGTTCGTAGGTCAGATCTGGTTGAGCGTCCAAGTAGGCGAACACACGGTCATGCTCTGTCGTCGGCTGTCCGGTGGAGTCGAAGATGGGGCACTCGAATTGAGGAAAACTCAGGTGACTATCCAGGTCCATTGAAGCAGGCACACCGAGATTCCGTAATGTTAAGGCGACATCGTGCTCGGCATTCGTGTGGCTGCAAGGCTGCGACTGGTGGTGGGGATCGGAGGTCTCAGCATTTAAGGAGGTCGGCCAGTCGTGCGGAAGGGTCCAGAAGTGGCCGAAGTTGTCCTGCTCGGAGTTTTCGAAACAATGAAGATCGTCGCACGGGGTGCCTTGGTTGCAGGACTCATCTTGGCAGACTTGAGTCGATGAGCAGCAATTACTCGAGCATGACAACTGGCTACAGTCAACAGATGCAGAGTCGTCGGGAATCTGGCTTTTCTGGCCGAGATCGAGACCCAGCGAGGCGGAAGGGTTTTTCGTTAGGGCATGAGCACTCCGGGGGGGACCCATGGGTCTGGAGTCGAACGTGGCATTCTGTTTCGAGTCTGCTTCGCTGAAGAAGGGTGAATAGATGGCGTCGAGATTCTCGGTATGGATGGGAAACAGGTTGGGCTCGACATTCCAGGCGTTGTTGGCGACGGATGAGGAAACCCGATGGCGAGAGGGAACAGTGGGAGCGAAGCTGCCTCGCTGGAACCCCTGAGAGTCGACAATTCCGGGACAGACTTCGATACACGAGTCGTCATGCGACGTGTGCATAAGAGACAGGTCCCCAGGGACTACGTAGTCGAGGGAGGAAAAAAAGCCATCGATAATAGAGTGATCGAATATGCCGTGGCCATTGAGGTTTTCTGAAGGGCTGTGAGGGCCGATGGCAGATGACGGAGGGGATGGACGGGGCAGTCCATGAAGCCCATAGCCCGGGTCATTCTGGTTGTCCAACCGAGGATCCATGGCTCACAGAGAGAGAGGGCAAGGAGAAGCGGCGATCATTGCCTACCAAAAGGAGGCACAAGTTGATGGCAGCCAAGGCCAGCCGTTCAAGGGTTGTCAGGGAGAGGGCTGAAAGCGCGGGTTAGGCTGAACGGACCACGTTCAGAGAGGGGGAGAGAGAGAGAGGGGGTGAAGATCAAGGAGGGGGAGAGAACAAGCAAGACTGGATGAGGCTCGACGGAATAATGGCGAGTGGAGGTGGGGGCCATGAAGCAACCCTCAAGAGGGTGTCCTGGACAGTGCCCACAACGAGCAAAGCAGGTACTCGTAAAGAGGAGACTGCCGACTCAAGACTCGGCTGTACTCGTAGTGGACGAACGTCTTTGGCGTGACCAGTTCCTCGGCGAGCAGCCCAGCAGACGGAGTCGGAGGCGGCTGGAAGGCGGGTACGCGGAGGTACTCCCAATCGGAGATGAAGTGCACGTAAGCGCGCGCACACGAACAGTGACCAGCGAGTGGCACAGGCCAGGCATGCAGTCGCGATCCAGTCCAGTTGCAGTCAGCGCAGCGCAGAGCAGGCCGGTGTGGCGAGGCGAGCGTCTTGGGCAACGGGCAGGCAGCGGGCCAGTGGGAATCTGCGCGGAAAGCAGGCAGCTGGCCGGGAAGGTCTGACTCTGCTGAAGGCGGAGAGGCTCGGCCGGCAGGCCCAGTGAAATTGTCGTGGTTGAGATGGGCCGTGGCGGCCAAGGGGCGGCGGTGGTCGCCAAAGGGGGCGGCGGTGGTCGCGGGATCCAGCCGTGGAGTCGTCGTGCGAAAATGAGAACCTTGAGGGCCGGTCGCATGGGTCGGCGATCCACGCACCGCACGCCCACGCTCCACGGTCTAACGATTCTGCCCACAACCGGCCCTCCCACTGCGGCGGGCGTCCGGCGGCGTCATGCGAACTTGGGATAATTAGGCAATTGAGCGACCACACCGATCCGGGGCCCTGGGTGCCTGGCTTTGCGCGCTTGTTCGTTTCCCGTGGTTTCTGGTGCACACAATCAGCATCAGAGGCACCGCAGACACAGAGGGTCCGGCGACGGCGGCGTCGGCGGCGGCGGCGGCGTGGGTGTGTTACTCGTACCTTGTGTGCCGTGATGCCAAGTCCAGCTCGTGGTTTGGTGTTTACGGGCATTGTGATTGGATGATGTTTCGTTCGAGGGCGCCGGCGCCTCCTCCGCCCACCCGTTCTAAGAATGACGAGGGACTTGATGAATGCCTGCGGTAAAGTGCCTCATCACGTTCACGGAACCTGAATTGTGGTGGGGCCAGCCACTGCGCCAATGGTACCAGTAGCCTGTACTCGTACTCAAGGTCCCATGAACCCCGAGGCCTTGGTGCGTACCCGCACCAAACCCAGTCGTCCGACCTGCAGGTGCTCTTGAGTGGAGGCTGGCACTGGAAGGCAGGCGCAGGGCCAAGGCTGCGATCGAGACCTCCACTGCCTTCCGCTCTGTCCCGAGAATTGGATGCCACCAGGCAGGCACTCAGGCAATCCAACCGCAATTGCCTTCCAAGGTTCTGCCTTAAAGACTGCAAGGTACATTCACTACCTAGTAGCAGGTATCTGGGTACATGTAGATTGGCGGGATGTACATGCATAGCACGTCGCTCGTGGATTCAGTGAAAGAGATATGTAGCGCATGTGCCTCGAGTCTCTGAGATACTACTGAGTACCTCTTGAAGTTCCAGGTGAGCGGTGCAGGAGAAATGGGACTGAGCAGAATATTGGGATGGAGTCAGGGGACAAAGCACCGAATGCCCCTGGCAGGGGACTCGAGCGACGATACAATGTGCCCTCTCCAGCAGAAGGCCAGCCGTGCGAACTTGGCATCATGAGCAGCCGAGGAGAGCCACCGTGCAGAATGCGAAGAGGTTGAAATTGCTTTCGGAAGGTCTTCAGGGCCGAAGACCGCCCAGGATCGTGTACCTATTTCAATCATCCATGCCGGTCAGTTTCCAACGTGTGCTTACCATAGGTGCGAGTACACTCCACGGCGGTCGACGGCAGTGAGACTCTTAGGAGGTACATTATGTATACCAGACTCGTGTGATGCAGGTACCTACTCATACCTCAGGTAGGTGAGGTACGGATGAATCCTCGTTCGCTCAAACACCAGCACGCGGACGGCGGCACTCAAGGCCATCACCACAGCGCCGAACGGTTTCCTCCTGCAAGATCGGAAAGATTCCGACGACGCTCGGTGCAGCCAGCCTCTATCGAATGCATACCTAAGGCAAGCACGCTGCTCGTGCCGAAGACCCAGCAACGGTAACAAGTGAAGCGACAGCCCGCGAGTTACTATGCCCGCGGGCGCCGGTCAAGATGGACGAGATGGAAATCGGACGTGTCCTTTGCCCCGTCCAGGTACCTACTGACAGAGAGACTCGGAACAGCCCGGGCATCAACACTGCCGGATGACACAGAGATATGAGTGCAGGCAGACGACCATGAGTCCACCTGGTGGCTGTCTGTCCGAGTCGACCACACGCCCCATCGGTGGCGTTGGTGTGGGACGCGACTCGACTCGAGGTGCAGTATTGGGTGGTTTTCTGCGAAGAACCAGCTGCTATCTTCGTCCACACACTTGCTCAATGCAGCCTCGACGTCTTCTGCTTCGGGCCATGGTTGACGATGTTGTCGAACGCGAGTCTTGCCGCTGACGGGCCGCTGGGAAAGGGACATTTGTCTCGCCTCCAGATCGATCTGTAGCGCGGTGGCAAGGCGGCCGCATTTCTCTGCCGTCACCGCAATCGCCTCTTGCGGGCCTCGATGTGCGACGGAGCAAGTTTTTTCCTCCTTTTTTCCTCTGCCTGCGCTCGCATTTCTCCCTGATTTGTCACTTGTTCCTTTTCGTCAAAGTTTTGCCTCCCCGACCAGACATGGCCTCTTCCTGACTGGATGACCTGCAGTAGGGGTGGCAAAGGGCGACCATGAGGCTGGCCGGCTCCTTGCCGAGCCACAGGTGTCGAGCTAATCATAGGACTGCTCTGTCGCAAGTCATGCAGGCTCACTGTTGCCGATAGGAGCGTTCGAATGCCGGCGAGCCCCATCTATAGGTACCTCCTTTTAGGTAGGCATTGATCCCACGCGGCTGTTTTCGTCGCCAGTGCCGCGGCACTTGCACTGTACGGCGGCAGCAGAGGACGGGTCAACGCCCACGTGGGTTGCGTGTGGGTAGGTGGGTGGATAGGTGGCCAGTGGTTCGTGGAGTTGCCGACAACGAGCAGTGCGGAAAACAACAACCTAGGAGAGGAGGTCGTCCATCCACATACGAATGCACCAATCGGCGGGGCTATTATAAGAAGCATCGCTCTCACTGGCTGGTTCCCTGGCCGGTGCTGCACTGGTCTGGTGGAAGTTTTGAGTCCACGTCTTCCGAGCGGACGGTTCCTCATAGCCGTATTCGATGCTATCGTGGCGCTGTGCCGGTTCGATTCGCGACTGACCTCCGAAAAGAGGCAGGCCGAGGCCAGAATGGACCACGCGAGTCTTTCTGATTGATTCTAGATTGCGCCAGGCCGACAGGCTGACGACAACTGGGCGCATCAAAACCTGGCTTACTTTGGCATGGTTCTTGCATATGGGAAACACCACGATAGTGCTAATGCTGATGAGCCGACCTACGGGTATGCACCTGATGGAAGTGCCACTTACGAGTACATTGCGGTTCGAGTCGCAAGGCTCCGCGGTAGCTGCCTCTATGGCCTGGGAGATCGGAGGCTTCCATCACATGCACAGTCGGCGCGGAGTTCCTCATGTGGAAGTCCTATCGGGAATGTTGAGAGCCCATCCCTCTTCCCTTTGAATTCAACAACAGCAGTCTCCAACACCCACGCACCATGACTGGGCTTCAGCTGTCCGAGACAAGTACATGTAGTCGCTGCGTCCCGACGGGTCTGGGGCAGCCCGGGGAGATACTCTCATAAAGCGTACTCACGGTGTGTGCATTACGTACCTGAACATGATTGTACGGTAAGGTATTGAATGTCGCCATCCATCTCGACGGGCTCATCAGCCGCGTCTGGCAGGTGAAGTCGCAGGCAGTCGCGACCTCGAAACGCCACGGCAGCCGCGGCCCGACTGCCAAGCCCCTGCTACCATTCGAGTTCATCCAAATCAATGGGACACTCGCACAGGAGGAGGCAGGTAGGACAGGGAGTACCTCACCTCACGCCCAGGCGCTACCCGCCGTGCCGCCTCACCAGGTACAGGTACCATCGGATCGCGGTGTACCGCCTCGCCACCTCGTCTCCTCGTCGCCCTCCAATCTCGCCTATTGCCTACCTGACCTAACCTCAGTGCTGATGCTTGCCTCGCCTCACCACCTCACTCACCCGCCTTCCCCATCCGCCGAGGTAGCCAATCAGCCTCGCGGCGTCGCCAATCTCCACCATTCCCCAGCCACTCCGACCACTGCCACGAGGTACTGACCACCATAGCAACCTGTGCTTGGGGCCGTGTTTCCCCCCGCCGTCCGCCGTCCGCTCTGCTCTGCGCTGCCCTGCGCCACAGCCGCCGTCGCCGCCCACCATGGGGAGCATGTGCAGCAAGGCCGACGGAGGCGACAACTTTGCTCAGCCCGGCCGCGTCCTGGGTTCCGCCCCGGACCAGCCCCAGCGCGCCCCCGTCCCTCCTGGCGCCGTCCCTTCGACCTCCACCGGCCCGCCCCGCACCCTCGGCGGGGGCGGGGGTGGTCCTCCGGGTGCCGCCGGCGACGGCGATGCCCGTGCCCGCGCCGCTCAGGCCGCCGAGGTGAGTCACCCCCCGGCCACTGGCTCCTCCGCCTCCACCTGCTCAACACGCACGTGCGCGCGCATGGGAAGCTGACGAGATCGCCTTGCTCTGCGCCAAACACAACAGGCAAGGGCCAAGGCCGCGTCCGACAAACAGCAGTCAGGCAAGCTGGGTGCGCAACTGGCCACGCAAAAGAAGCAGACACTCAGCGACACGCTGGCCGAGGCCAGTGCCAACGAGCGCCGGCAGCGCGACGCCGACGAGGCAGCCCAGGCGAGGAGCCATAACTAAACCTGCCAAGTCCTTCTTCCGTATCTCATTCTCCCGTCACCAACCAAAAGAACCAAAACATTTTATGCTGAGGACAATGCCCGAGAAAAAGCTCCAGAACACTGGAGCAAAAGTGAGGAATGATACCTGATAGTACGACTGACTACCCATCTACGGCGACATGTCATAAACAACCTTCCACGTATCGGCTGTACATGAGTCACCATCCCATCTGACTTCAAGAGAGAGCCGCGTGTTCAATGTCAGTGCCTGCTATTTTCGGTCCATGATCTCTGAAGGCAGATGTCCTGTGATAAAATATCTGGAGGCGCTCTTAATACTGCATCTAGTAGCGCGACCAATGTCTCACCCTGCAGAGGCTGGGAACATTTGTGCGCGAGGAACAGCTGGGTGTTGATCACGACACTGGCCTCCTGTTGATTCACGTCACGACGCCAGTCGAGCCTCCGCCCCACCCACAAGCCAATGGCAACATCTCGGAGCAGCTACTGGTATACAAAACAACATCTGAAGCTTGGAATCGTATTCCAGGTACCGAACCCACCTACGTAACAGTATATCTTCCGCCCACAGGTGCCCGGTTGTCGGCATCGACGGCAGCGATAGTGCCCTCCTTCAGCAGGCGGGTGAGCTCCGCCATGGCGTCTGACACCACCAGCTCCGTGTCGCCCTCCACCAGAATGTACAGCTTCGGCTCGCCACCAGGCTGCACCTCCTTGCCTTTGGCGTAAAATGTGCCCTTTGTCGTGATCGACGTGCCCGTGGCTTCCAGAATCTTGGCCACGTTGGTGCGATTCGTGACGGCCCAACGAGCCTTCTGTGGGAAGTCGTTGATCTCCAGAGTGGCATGGTAGGCGCCCGCGTCGGGGCCCTTGTTGTCGATGGGCTGACCTGGCCGCAGTTGTCCAGTCTTGCCAAGACGGGCGTTGATGGCATTGATTGCCGAAGACACCTTGTCCAGGGGTTGTCGCCCTTGCTTGATGAAGGAGGAGGGTCCTCTCTCTTGACAATGGTGTACTTGGGCTCGAGGTCGATCTTGGGTGCGGCGTCTCGAGATACAACGCCCGACGCTGCCGTCTGGATTGCCTGCGCTGCCTTGTCCGTTTTTTCCCCATCCGACTTCTTCTTCTCTTCTTTGTTCTCTTCCTCCTCTTCTCCTTCCGTCCGATGCGACTTGCGCTCTCGCGCTTTGGTGGCCTCTCTCTCTTGGTCGAGACGCTCCAGACCTTTGCCCCCGAATCCAGATTGATCCTTGGCCTTTCCGGATTTGACCTTATCCCTGAACGCCTTGCGCATCTCTTCAAGCTGAGGAGGCACTGGCTGGCCACTCTGCTCGAGTGCTTTAGCAATGCCATGCGCGCAGTTGTCCTGGTCTCCAGTGACGAAGGTCACGGCTGTTCCCTTATTACCGGCGCGACCGGTTCGGCCGGCCCGGTGCACATAGTCTTCCAAGTGGTTGGGGCGTCATAATTGATGACAAGCTTGAGCTGCTTGACATCCAATCCGCGGGCAGCCACCGACGTGGCGATCATCAAAGGGATGATACCGTTTCTGAAGTCGTGAATTGTCGAGTCTCGGTCAATCTGGTCTTTCCCGCCATGAATCGACATACAAGGGTACCCCTTGCGCAGAAGCTCTTTCAAAAGGTCGTCTGCCTTCTCTTGTCGCTCGACAAAGATCAACGAGCGCGCATCCTCGTCTTTGTCGTACAGCTCACCGAGAAGTTCGAGAACACGAATGAACTTCTGGTTCTCCTCTCTGATCTCGACGATCTGGGCAATCTCGGGCGCGACAACACTCCGTCCGCCAACAGTGATCTCCAGCGGACTGTCCAAGACCTTTTTCGCGAGCGAGTCCATGATGCGAGGCATGGTGGCGGAGAAAAGAATGGTCTGGCGATCAGGCCGCATATTGGCGAAAATCTTCATGACCTGGGGTTCGAAGCCCATATCAAACATGCGATCAGCCTCGTCCAAAACGACATATGAGACTCGTTTCAGGTTCGTGACGCGCCCTTGGTTAGCAGCCAATAGATCTATCATGCGTCCGGGTGTGCAAACTATGATTTCAGCACCTCTCTTCAGCTCGGCGATGTGATCTTTGATTGGGGCACCGCCGTAAGCGCACACAGCACGCAGGCCCATGGACTTGAGGAAGGGTTTGCAGTCTCGGTGGATTTGTGTGGCGAGCTCACGAGTCGGGGCCATGATCAGACCGATGGGACCGTCGTTCTCCTTCAACGGCGCCTGATCCTTGATGTGTCGGAACATGGGGAGCAAGAAAGCCAGAGTCTTTCCAGAACCGGTCTTTGCCACACCAATGACATCCCTCCCAGACATTATGGCCGGGAATGCTTGCATTTGAATGGGTGTAGGTTTGTCAAATCCGAGGGAGTCTATGATGTCGAGAGTCCGGCGAGATAGAGCGCATTGCGACCACTTTTGTACGGGCTTCGGGACGTCTTTGCCCTGAACCTTGATTCCGTCCAGTTCGATTCGCAGATCGGCCAGCTCAGCCTCCGTCATCTCGGAGAGTTCGGCTGGCTCGACCCAGAAGTTCTTTCGAATGGGGTCGAGATCGAGTTTTTTGTAGTCGACCGTCGGGATGTCCTTCTTCTTTCGCGCCTTGGCCGCAATAGCCATGGCTAGGGATTCGGGTTCGGCGGTGCCTTTGTCGTAGTTGAATTCGTCGTCGCTGAAGTAAGCCTCGGGCTCTTGCGTCTCCTTCTTCTGGGCAGCTTTCGGCTTTGAAAAGGTCGTGGCTGCAACAGGCTTGGACTCGAGGTCATTCATAAAGGCATCCAGGGGGTCGAGGTCATCGTCGACCTCCATCGTGTCGTTGGGCTCCGGTGGAGGATCATCTCCGTTCGCCTGAGGCGCAGGGGCTTCCTGGGGTTCGTCGACTTGCATCTCTGAAGTCTGTTCTGCATTCTCCTGCGCGATCCGCTCATCGCGCCGCTCTTGAGCCGCTCGAGCCGCGGCAGCCTCGTCCTCTTCGTCTCCTGGAAACTCGTCTCCCTCTTCTTCCTCGTCCTGGTTCTCATAGGGCGTATCATCGACGTCAGCGAGTGGTAAAGATGGCAGCTTTGTAAGCTTCCTGTCCGAGGTCTCTTCCTCGTCAAGATTGAGTTTTCTCTTCTGGGTCGCTTTGTCCGATTCGACGTTCTGCTTGTGAAAACCAAAGCCACTGGCTTTCGCCCTGCTTTGGGGCAACGCAGATGCTGACAAGGTGTTAATGGGATGCTGTTTGGACTCTGGGATGATACACGACGTACCTTTTGGTGTCGCAGCGGCAGGAGCGGCAGTGGCCGAAGAGCCCGATAAAGCGCCTAGTTTGGAGGCGGCGTTCGGCGACTGGGTTTTGGGGCTGACTTTTTCGCAATGGCTTTGGGGTCAAACTTGCCAGCGTACGACGCGGCAGGCGATGCGGGCGTGTGGTCAGCGGCGAGTCAGGAGCAGATGAGGTGTCGGCTGGTGTTCCGGCTGTGGGCGTGCTGCTGGCCTTCTGGTCCATACGGGCTAGAAGGCTGCGAGTGCCGCTGACTGAGGCATCTTTCTGCTTTTCTTTCTCCTCTTGTTTCTTCTTCCAAGCAGCTAACTTGGCCAAACGCTCGGCTTTCTTGTTGGCCTCGGACTGCGCGGCGTCGGCCTGGAGGGCATGATCAGCAACGGAAACCCCAGTGGGTGCGTAACGAGGTTGGCGTACCTCAGATGGTTTGGTTTTGTGAGTATCGGGAGTAGCCGAGGGGCGATCGCGGTTCTCCCCCTTGGCAGAGCGGGGTTGTGAGTCGGCAGTGCCTTCGCGACGACTCCTCATACGATCGCGCGAATCTTCGCGTCGAGTCCGGTCGTCTCTGTCGCGGCTTCTTCGACGACGGTCGTCATTGGGGGAGCGGTCGCGTCGGTCGGCATAGCGCTCACGTGAGCGCCTGCGGTCTCGGTCCCTGGCGCGGTAGTGGTCATCATCGCGCCGGTCAAGGGAGCGGTCTCTTCGGCGGTAGTCATGATCGCGGCCTCGGTCGCGTTGGCGGCGCTGTTTCAGGACAATGCGATTAGCTTTCGAAAAACCAAGACGGCGGGCAGAGGCAATCGCGGCGGCGAAACTTACGCCAGGAGGGCTTCGGGAGCGAGAACGGCGCCTCGGGTCCCTGCGGTTGCGGTCCCTGTCCCAGTCCCTATCACGGTCGCGATCCCTCTTTTCATCATCTCTGCGATGCCTTTTCGGAGGTTGCTGGCTTCCTGCAGGGGTTGGTGAGCGTGAGTCTCTCAGGCGAGCCATGTTGGTGTGTAGCGCAGTTCGGCTCAGTCGCGCTACAGACCGTGTGGTGAGAAGTACCAAAGAGACTCGTGAGAAGCCCAGCCACGAGAGCAAAGATGGGCTTGACGGTGATAGACCCAAGCGAAGGCGAATGACCAAGGCGGCGGTTGGATGGCGGACTCTGATCCGACAAGTCAAGGGCAGACAGACACTATTCCAGCAACGCCTGCCTCTACTCGGTCCGAAATGCGCACGTTGGCAGACAGTGCTGGAGTTGTGCGATCAGGCCGGAGTCCTGGTTCCGGGAATGCACTGCCACTGACTGGCAATGCAACGGGGATTTGACGATGACTGACAAAGAGCGAAGGTGTGTGCAGTCGGGACTCTTGTGTGAGGTGTGGTGTTGTTGGAGGAAGAGGCTGACTCTGCGTGCCGCAAGTTGCCTGCTAGACCCAACGAAGGACGATGGTCAACAGTGGACCCAAATTGCCAGCATGCATACACTGGGGGCCTTCCTTACATCATTCTTCCCGACTGTAGTGGCACGGGCGGGCTGACCAGACCCCAGTCCTTTCAGCCGGCATCATCGATCAGGTTCCTTCCACTGTTGCGCCATGGAAGTGTCGTGTGCCTGGGTGCCTGGACGCGGTCCGACAGCTCGTACTCGTATGATGCCACCTGCGCCGGCCGTGTTTGCATGGATGACTTCCCGGTTGTCACCCCGTCTTGTTTCGTCACGGTTGATCCAGATTTAGTGGGTCTCAAAGGTACTCAAGCTCTGGGGGCAGGTACTTCAAGCTCCCGCATGGCACGCTTTGGTGCAGACCTGGGGGAGAGTAAGTCGACGGAGTACAGAAGGAGTACTTCTGACGCTGAGCGCAGTACTTTCCCCCAGACGAGCACCTGCTGGAGCTCCGGCAGCTCCAATGCTGCGGCTGCCCCTAAAATAATGCACGAGGAATGTTGCGCCCGAGACGCAAACAATGCGCACGGCTGCTGCTGCTTTGCCCCCTGCTGAGGGGAGGAGCTACCGTTTTTCCGTCTTCAACAACAGCCTCCACGATCACCCGACCACGCCGCGACGCTCTCTCGCCCCCAAACTCACCACGCCCTGAACGTGCACCACGCATTTTCGACCACGGTCGCTGTGTGTAGGTATCAAAACCAGCAGGTCTCATTCACGAGACCAATCAAACCGCACACGCCGTATTCAAGCATCTCACTCTCCGCTCAGCCTCGCCTGCCGCCACGATGCTCACGTCCATTGCCCGCGTCGCGACTCGGCGCTCGGCCTCGACCGCGTTCGCCTGGTCACCGCGCCTGTCTCTCTCAAAGATCAATGCCGCGCCCGCGCCCCGGCTCGTCAAGCTCGTCTGCGCCCCTTCCCTGGCCGTCCGCGGCTACGCTGCCGTTCCGGCCTCCAACCAGCGCCGCGAGAAGCGCCACGCGGCTGCCCCCAAGAAGTCCATCTCCGGAACCTCGAAGAAGACCAGAAAGGCACCGAAGTCGCAGCAAGAGAAGAAGCCCGCAGCCAAGCTTGGCCGTCCTAGCCAGCCGGACTCCGCGAAGTCCAGCGCAGCTAAACTTCTGCGGGAGAAGAAGGCCCTGAAGGAGACCGCTCTCCTCAAGGAAGACACTGAGCCCAAGCCCCTCAACGCATCTGCATGGACTCTTTTCATTGCCGACAAATGGTCCAGTAAGGGTGGCATCGAGGAAGGTGCTGCCGAAATGAAGTCGCTCGCCAGCGCGTGGTCCAACCTGTCCTCGCACGAAACTGAGGTAAGTTGTCCATAGGTTGTTGATGATGCAACATGGCCCATCGTGATCATTTGTGACGACTGCAGCCTTGGAGCTATAAGCATGTCCTGGTTTCGTCCTGCCGCTGTGCTACTTCTTTACTAACCGAGCCTCACTGAAGCAATACCAAGCCAAGGCTAGCGAGAACAAGCTCATCAACGCCGCCAACTACAAGGCCTGGGTCGAGAGGCACACCGTCCTGGAGATCGCAAACGCCAACAAGGCCCGCAGAACCCTTAAGACCAAGTTCGACTTCCCCAAGAACAAGCAAACTACCCACAAGGCTATCAAGGACGAGCGCCAGCCCAAGAGGGTCATCACCCCTTACGCCTACTACACCAAGGCCAGATTCAGCGATGGTAACCACTCCGGCCGCGTCACTGAACATGTCAGCGCCATCTCCAAGGAATGGAAGGCCATGACCGACGCCCAGAAGCAGGTATGGCAAGCAATCTTCGCAGCGTGGCGACTCTTTCCGAGATCACAGCAAGCTAACCGACTCTTTCACCATGTAGCCCTACTTCGACCTGGCCAAGGCTGATGGCCAGCGTTACGAGAAGGAGCGCGCGGCTGCTGGCCTCAGCGACTAAGCAATGCCGTGCTTCATTGGGTGCGCAGGCCCAGCTCCTTCGGGTTGGAGGACTGGGTTCTCTCTTTCCTGCCGTTGCGGTCCGGATAAATTTCGCCCTCGCGGGCGTGTACGCGATGTACCACCCTTCCCACAGCTTGACTCTGCCATCCGGAGCATTTGCTGTCGGTCTGCGGCCACGACGCATTTCTCTGTCCGTCCTCATGTATCATCTCAAGTGCTGCCACGCGGCTTCTTATTTGTACGAGTTGTTCATCTCTGTAAAGGCGTCCAACTCTGGCTGCTGCGAATCGACATGTGTATTCTGTAATGATATTGATTTCACCCAGCCCGGCATTGATCACACTTCCGACATGTGTCGACAGGCTTGCCTGCGCCGTGCTACAGACCCGAAAGCCCAGAAGATGGGAAAGTGACGCGGCGGTGCGCTCAAAATACCATAGCGGTCTACCGCGCAATCATTTCGGAACCGGATTATGAGTAAGGGTCAAAGTACCGTAGACCGATAAGCCGGGACTCATCGATCGGGATCCCCTGTGCCTTTGCAGTCACATTTCGTATGCACGGCCTGTTCCTGCTTCTTATTCTGCTTGTAGCCCTGATAACATCCCCACCTTCACCCCTGCCCTCCCTTTCTCTTCTTCCTAGGCGGCACGGTGACGACCTCTTCCCCGCCTCCATCCACCCATACGGCGCCCGTATCGAGCACCGCCCGCTGCGTGGCCAGGTACAGCAGCAGCCAGAGGTGCGGCGCGACGCCGCCCCAACAGTAGACGCGCAGCCGCGAGTAGCGCGGGGCCTCTGCTTTCTTTGCTTCTATGTCTGCTTCCGCTTCCGCTTCCGCTTCCGCCGCGGTCGCCCCTCCCTCGCGGATGCACCATACCCCCCACCCGCGTCGCCAGACCCGACATAGTTGCACAGGAAGGCCCAGGTGTCGCGGCGCAGGGCGGGCGTCCAGGCGGCGCAGCCGGTGACGCGCCAGTGGCCCCGCTCCGAGTCGCGCAGGGGCCGGTGCCGGCTGCTGCCGCCGGCCCCGTCATCGTCGGGGCGCGAGGACAAGGGCAGAGCCGGCGGCGGCGGCGGCGGGATGGGGCGGTAGCGCCGCTCGAGGTCCAGGTCGCGCGCCAGCTTGGCCAGCTTGGCGGTCACAAAGGCCGTTGCCGGGTCCAGCGGTGAGACACCGACGGGCGGCGGCGGGGCGTGCACCGAGGTCGCTGCGGGAGAGCCGTGGAGGAAGGCAATGTGCAGGGCCGCGGTTGTTGGCGGTGGTGAGAGTGGCGGCAATGTTGTTGTTGTTGCTGATGTAGAAGGCAGCAATGCTGGCCTTGTTGCTGCTGTTGCTGCTGCTGCTGTAGTCCCGTGATTCTCGGCCTGGCTGGGAGCGGGGAGACGGAGTACAGAAGCGTCACTCTTGGCTATCCGCAGGCGCTTAGCCGGCGGCGGCGGCGTCGGCGCCACCTCCTCCAACGAGGAGAGCAAGGTCGTCTCCTCCACGATAGCATCAACATCGAAGCTCCCAAGCAGCCGTCCAGGATCGTCCCGAGGCGCCAACAGCCCGCTCGCTTCGCCCTGGGACTCGCGTGATGCCGGCGGTGGAGTGCAGGGCACTTCGGGGGGACCTTGCTCGTCGCGTTCTGCCGCTGGCGATCCTGCTGCGACATCGGACAAAGGGCTCGGGCTGCCGCTGCTCTGTGAGTCGAACTGCTGCAGGTAGTGCTCCAGCACGCGCGTCGGGGTGCTGAGGGCGCCGCCGAGGACTGCTTGGTTGCTGGGCAGCGAGTCTTGGACGACGCTGGCGGGGCTCTGCCATGGCGGCAAGGGGGAGGCGGGATGGTTTCGTGGTTGGGGCGCAGACGCGCTGGGGCCGGAACGGGGGTCGGAGCCGGAGCCGGAGCCGGAGGGCTCGGGCGTCTTTGCGGGCCGCCGGGCCCGGAATAGCCCCGGAGAGCCGGCGTTGTCGATGACGCTGCCAAAGGAGGCCTGCGGGGAGCAGACAGCCGCGAGCAGCGGGTCCGGCTGGGAACTCCCAGACAGGAAGCTCGTCCTCGAAGCCTCGTCCGGGGTGAGCTTCGGCGGGTGCGGCTCTGGCCTGGGACACGGCACAAAGTCTAGATAGGCAGATGCTAGGGAGCGATAGTGGACATCATCAGCAGCCCTGCTGGGCGCTGTGATATGCACCAAGATTTCCACGTTGTGTATCTGTTCCATCTACTTTCAGGTGCCCTATGTGATGATGCATGTCGGACACAAAGGCTGTTGGAAGTGGCAGAGGTGCTGGGATCCTGTTGGGGTCGGGTGTGAGGCAGGCAACAATCAAAGTGGTGGAGGTGAGCAGCTTAACTTAGGTGCTTGCTGACACCTCGGTGCTGGGTGCGCTGTAATGTAGGGCCACCTTCAGGGCACTCATACATTGGATGCTCCCAGATGCGGCCAAAGGCCTAGTTAGAGGGCTACTACCTAACAAGAGCCGTCGGGGGCTTACCTGCTTTAAGTAGGTACCTAAGTACTCAATGCACCTTGTATTCCGTTGGTAGCTCTTACCTCTCTTACTTAACTGAATGACCAAGGAGCTTCGTTCGTATAATAAACGCACATATTTGCTCACTTACCTTATACTCTGTAAGGAAGTAATAAGATTAATAAATATCAAGTCTCTGCTATAGAACAGTAATTTTCTTCAACTTCTAAAGTGAATCTCCATCTAGGCCCTCATACCTTAATAAGCACTTACTTGGGCATGTAAGTCATCATGCCGAATGATATTACGACTTTGAGAACCAATGGCAGAACCCGTGGTTTCATCTCCGGCTCACGCCTCCCGTAGTCTCATCACCGGCTGATGCCTCGGCCTCAGTCCGCAAGCCATCTAGTTGACACCGCCCTCGCTTCACTGGTTCCCCCTCCGCAACGATTAGAATTGCCTTGTTATTCACGGAGGCAGGTTCCCGAGGTGGACACAGTTCAGAGAGAGGTCAGGCAGTCAAGGCAAAGTTTGGCCAACAACAAGCTCCAGAAGGGATCAAGATAAAATGGCCTATCGCTTGTTGCGGACTGGGCTGCAGAAACACCCACGAGGGGGCTGGTGTGTGGGAATAAGAACATCATGGAAACCCCCTGAATGAGACTTCAGATCACTAACGCCGGCCGCAAATGCTGTTTTGTCGATTCCACCTCTCCGCACTCCTCTTCGCTGGCTTCGCTGTTCTGCCCACCCCTGTCTCTCGAACCCTCTTCCTACCCCAATCTATCACGCCAAGAAGGCCAATCACCTCTTCAAGTGCTCGAGCAAATTCCACCATCCCGAGTCACGAGCCGAGGCCAGAGGAACAAAAAGAAGTTATTCGTGTCTTGTCAAGACCCCAGAGCCGCGCCTCCATGCTCCACTTGATATCAACGCCAATGTATCCTTTGGGCGACCATCGGTTTCAGTCATCAGTCATTGACCCCACACTGCAACGCCTATACGAAAAACAGAAACATGCCAAGATTGTAACCTTGATGGGTCAAAATCGCAGTTGGTCTGCGTCCAAGTTGGTACCCGAACATTGATTTGGACGGTGCGATCGTGCACACAGTGCAGCTTGCGTGATTCCAAGTCAAATGTATCCCAGTAGGCTAAGGAGACGGTTGGGCAACTATAAAAGCCTCAACTTGAGCAGACGTCCTCTTGAGTGCCGAATCTTGAGAGGTATCATCAAGTGCCCGTGGCCACAGAGTTGTTTCTACCCCAGCCCGAATTGCGCCATTCTTTACGCTGACCGTTCTCTGAATTGTCTGGTTGGGACTCGCCCCGTTCTTGATGATGCGGGTGATGCGGTAGCTGATGAGTTTGATTATGGGGCGGTTGATGATGTTGGTTTGGGGGCTGCTGATGGTTTGGCGGCTGCTGGTGGTTTGGCGGCTGCTGGTGGTTTGGCGGCTGCTGGTGGTTTGGCGGCTGCTGGTGGTTTGGAGGCTGCTGGTGGTTGTGATTAGGAGGAGGATAGTTTTGAGACGGAGGGTGATCAGGGTTCCGCCATTTCGGTGGCGGGGTTCGTGTGTTATCCGGGAAGGGAATAGTAGGCTCTTGTTGCACTGGACGAACGCTACTCTCATGCTGGCGGTAGACAGCGGGATCCGTGTCAACTCTATGGGCGAAGGGTCTCTTTGAGAGATTATCTTGGCGTCCGACAAAATCAGAGGTTTCGTACTGTGCAGAGACGCCAGTCGCTATGCCACGACTCTCGATCCGTTTCAAGAGCTCTTTTGTATTGACGTCATTTGGATTGCTGAACAAGGACGAGTCGCCAAGGATGTCCATGAGACCGGCAGGGACCTGGGTGTGTTTAGTCAGTTTGTTGTCAGACGGTTCGACGGTGGGGGGGCATTATTCAGCATACCATGCACATCTCCTCATTAAACTGTATGAGTTCTTCGACACATGCCACTGCTGTCATGGGCTCATCGCCGAAAGTTGGAGCCTTGGTGTTGGTGTAGAGAATATTGGGCGCCATGACTCGAGCGAGATTGTGCACATCCATCCTCGAGCCAGTGTCCTCATCAACTTGGTGGAAAGTTGCCACCCACTTGAGGAAACTGAAGAGAACCTCCAGCGTGTCTCGGTGCGTCTGAGGGAGCAGACAGCACGCCAGATGAAGACACTGCCGACGCTTGTTGGGGTCCTTGACTTTGGTTGAAGCTATCCACAATTTGTACAGCTTTTGGGTCATTAGAGGATCGGGGAGGTCACGGAGGTATCGCTTCAACAAGGCAGCCAGCTGATGGGGCGTCTCGTCGTTCCAACGAATAGCGTCAGAGCCGTCGCGGTCAACCGCGTTGACCTGCTCGGTGAGCCTTTTGATGTTTCCGTTCTTTCGGAAGACACCCTCCACCGAGAGATCCTTGTTCTTCATGGCGATGATGGTGTCCTCGATGAAAGCCGGGATGCGCAGAGCGCCCGGACCAACACCGTCAGTCGAGTCGGCGCCATCGCGCTCGACAATGAGTTCTAGAGGCACCCCAAACACTCCCTTCTTCTTGACGTTCTTGTGCTTCTCTTTGTTGCTTCCCCCAAAAGCCTTTCCAAACTTATTCCAGAAGTTTGGAGACTTCTTGGCCTCAATGAGGCCGACTAGTTCCTCGATAGAAAAGTCCGCCTCAAGGACAGGTTGCATTGTGAGCACCGCAACGTGGCGCACAATAAAGTATTCCAGCCCCGACAGCTCGGAAAAGAACCTCTTGCTGCCGCCCTGGGGAGAAGGCACGCCTGGCCGAAGGTCATGACCGCCAGAAATGCTTCGTGTGTGGCTGATAAGGGGCTCGGTGGCAGGAGACCGGAAAAGCTCATTCCGGTTCTTTGCTCCGGGTTGCTGTAGCTGCTCACGCGCCTGCTCAGCCGCAACTATACGGGGGATGTCGTCAAGGGTGAGCGCATCCTGGTTTCCAAAGTACTGCTCTGTCGTGCCATTGGGACCACCCTCACGTTCTTCCTCGATCTGCAGGGGGGTGTTACCAGCACCGCGATCGCCACCGGCAGATCCGGGACGAACACTGCGACTCTCGGGACCGTCCATAATCCTCGAAGTGCGTGCCTTCCTAAGGCTGGAGGAAAGGTGTTTGTCGAGGCGCGTGCTGCGCAGCCTACGCACGTCATTGAGAGTGTTCTCGTAAGATGACTCACGCTGGTTACGTTCATGATCGCCACCGAGCGCGTTTGATCGAGAGTTGGACCGAAGTATGATGGAATCGCGTTTCGCAGACGGGTGCCATTCGTCGGAGATATAGTGACCCTCGATGTTGGTGTCCTCGGAGGGCGCAGGCAAGGCACCGCTTGTGCGAAGAATTTCAAGCAGCCTGGCGAGTGCGACTCGGAGGAGGAAAACGTACTGCTGAAGCTTGGAAACCCGCTCCAGGGTGTGGCCCGATTCCCCCGTTTGCTGTTCGCAGGGGACGCACACGATGGCCTTGGTGTCACGCTGCACGCGAGCCTGTTCGAGCGACTTGCCTAACTCGTTACCGCAGCGGGAGCAGTTGACGCAGCCAGAGTGCCATCTCAGATCGGCGCTGAGCGCGCATTCGTCCTCAATGGGTTTCCGGCAGAAAGTGCACTGGTCCGAATCATTTGCCGAGAGGCGCGACACCCCAGCAGTTACTTGCAGAGTCTCGTCGTCGGTCTTCATCGATTCAAGGACGCCGAGGTCTTCAAGAAATTGGTTGAGCCCATCCGTACTTTGGTGCTCTCTTTCCATTTTCAGAGTACCCTGAAGGCAAATTCTGATGAGCAGCTTCAGATAGTGGGCGAGGCCTGTCACCAGAGATAACAGCTCCTGGGTCACGCCCAGTTTCCTTGCAGTGGAGTCTTGTGTTTTGGACAGTAGAGAGAAGAAGGACACGATTTTCTTGCAGAGGAGCTTTGCTTCTCGTCCGTACGAGAGACCTGAGAGGGATCAGCGTCAAGACATTCAAAGAAGGTTGCACACCCGAGGACACTTACCCTTCATATCATAGCCCTTCATGTTGACGTCGAGTCTATCGGCAGACTGAAACAATATCTCAACGTGCACGATAAATCTCTTGGCCACAATGACACCGTCGATATAAGCACCGTTGCTGACATGCAGCAGCATGTCGGAAATGCAGGCAGCGGAGGACTCTTCAAACGTGGATAGAACGCTCCATATGCGGAAGACCTTCTCCTCCATCTTCTCCTCTTCCAGCCGAACAAGCTCTTTCGCTTCTTGGTCAAGGGGTTCGGGTTTGGGCTCCTCGTCGGCGTCTGGCGGGGTTGTTAGGCGAACATTCCAGAACTTGTGTATCATGTAGCACTCTGGGTGCCAGTGCTGATTTTGACCGTTGCGATAGATCTCGACAAACTGCTTGAGAATTGCCGTCTGGCACCCATTGCAACGTTGGGCGAATTGCGTCGAATAGTGGTAGTGACAATATACATGGCTGTCGTGTTCATAGTAGCTGTCTGAGGCGCCAAAGACGGTCGAGCAAAGGGAGCAGGTGAAATGATCGACGTGGTACTTGCGATCAAGAGCGGTGATGTAAGAACCGCGCAGGGCACCACCGCACTGGTAGCAGAGAAGCCCGAGTCGACGAAAGTAATCGGTCTCGCACAGAGGGTACTGGCCAGTGCCGTCATCCTCGTCCGCAGGAAAGAATTTGGAAGCCACAATCGAGCCGCAATCCTGATGCTGGTGTCAGTGGAGAACGACATCGCGGTCTCAGCAGCCTGTATATGGCATACAGTGTCGTGAGTCTGCTCGACGAGGCCAAACTGAAGAAAGAAGAGGAGGGGGGGGCAAATAGACGTACACGACATCTGAAACAGTCGAGGTGAAAGGTGCCGTCGAGAGCGCGCACAAATTGGCCCGTGAGGGGCTCGCCACACTTTTTGCATATTCGAAGGGAGCCGCTGGCAGTCCTCGCACTGCGGTTTCGAGATCGATTACGTTCTGTGCTGCGCCTAGGATCGCGGTCGCTACGCACGCTGAGAGAGGGGGACCCAGGGGGTCGGATCGGGGGCGGATATGCACTGGACGAGAGCGACGGGCTTGGGGTGTTGTTGGGACGGTCGTGATCCAGCTGGAATGCGGCAGCGTTGCTGTGATCGGCCGAGGAGGGCTGAGGCTGCTGAGGGGGCTGACTTGGTGGTGGTGGATGGGCGTGGATGCGGTCACTGGGCTGTGTGCCTCCGCCTACATTCGCGTTGTTGCTGCCATTTGAATTCATTTCTCCACCTCCGCCACCATCGCCGGGGCCCGGGCCAGGGCCGGGACCGGCTTCGTACTCTGATTCCATCACGACGGCAGTATGGGACGAGACTGGGGGGCTCGCCGGGCGCGTGAAGGGTGGTTGCGGCGCTGACAGACAAGGCGGTGATGGTGGTCGAGCTGGCGGTGATGACGAACGAGGCGGGTGGCTGTCGTGGGGTTGAGGGTTGCGATTACTCGGGAATCGCAGCAAGAGGAATGTCTAAAGCCAGACATTGGGGGCATAGAGTGAGGGCGTCTCCCAGGGCTTATGAGAGGGCATCAGATGGGCTCTTCCGCTGAGGTGCATAGATGGGGGTGAGGGCGACAATATGTCGAGTTGGGTTGGGCTGGTGGAAGCAGAGGTGAAGGTCCATGTCACGTACGGCAAGGCCAATCTAGGTCAGCGCGGGCACAACGGTGTTCCGTAGGGCGGTGATAATAGCAGTGGAGGTACTTGATGGTTCTCCAATACGACACATCCGCCGTTGTACTGCCCGCGCCTCGATTGGCAGCGGCCGTGATAATAGTCACTCAGGGGGCCCGAGTCCCAGTCGTTATAGCAACAACACCTGCCCGGGTCGCATCGGGTTCGAACGAATATGTACAACAAAATACTAAGGTAGCAGCGATGGATCATTCATCTATTCTTTTCTTCTGCATTCAGACATGTCCCATCTTGAATAGAACAAGTCACGTTTACCACGTGCAGATGTGCTGTATTCGCTGACAGGCATGGCCGCAAGAGAGGGGGAGAAGCGGTCGAGTAACAAAGGGGAGTCCTTGCCTGAACTTGCGTTGCGTTAGGAATTGGTATTTTCACGTGCAGATTATCGTATCCGGCTTAGCTCGGGCGCTACGAGTACCACATGTAGAAAGACTTCGAAGGGGCCTTCCATCCACCGTGGAAGCCGTACGAGTACCTCCCATCTCATCAGAGTCGCCAGTTGGTGCCTTACAGACCTCGAGAGTTCATCTCGTCCCATATCCGTGTCAGGTCTGGGCAGACTAGTTTGTGTCCTCATGGACCCGAAGGACACCTCTGATCGGTTTGCTCGATAGACGACGGGGCCGCTTGTCAATTGGCTGTTCCAGCGTCAACGAGCTGGAAGAATTGGGTACCAAGTGTACCACAGAGTCACGATATATACACCGGACGAATGGACTTTGAGGCAATAATGCCACATCAGATCAGCAAACGGCGTGGCTGTGCCTGCTTCTACGGATAAGCCAAGGGGCATCGGATCATCCAGTCAGCAGCGTGTTCAGGTCTTTTGCAGGCTGCGGAGATGTGAGGCGGAGGACACACCGTCACACCTACGAGTCCCTGGATATCAATCAAAGATGTCGGGCACGGCTCACTGGGCGACCTCTGCAGATCTGTGTGCCCTGCTGTACGAGTACCCCTCTTTACTGTGCAGTACTCGTACGAATACGGAAACATGCGTAGAGTCCATCAGTCTGATTCCAGGCAGCCCGTTGTTGCTGTCAGCACACTGGACGTATTCTGCTTCTCGTTACTGTGTGCTGTATGTGCCAGGAGTTCTGCCAGCAGGCATTGGCATGGGGAGCGCTGTGGGCGTAGCCGCCAGGCATGGAAGCCAGAAGCCACAACGTCCATCCGTACGTGCGATTTTCCGAGTACGTGTAAGCACTGTCCTCGCCTACCGAGCTCACGTGCGAGCTGTACTCGTACTTGGAAGCAAAAGCGACCCCTGTACGGGCATGCAGGAACGTATCATCAACCCGCAATGTTGCAGCAGAGCTGTGCTGGCACTGCTGGAAATCGACAGCAACGTCAGAGGACATTGAACAGAAGCGGGAAAGTGCCCGAGGGGGGGCGGGGGCTGGGTAAACGCGAGGCGGGGGCCAAATAATGGAGCTTCGAGGGTACGCGGTGAGAGAATAATAGGAATCGCGGAATCATCAGACTTGGTGTTTGAGCGAGGGTAGAGAGCGGTAACACGATGAGGAGCATTTCCCAGCAAAGAAATTGTGCGACACGAGCAAAGACAGCGTACACAGCTACCTGGTACTCGTACATGGGTATTGACCTACCTCATTGAAGGAGCACGTCACCAAGAAGACCCTCACAAAATGGCGGGCCCCTGGGAACATTCTTGTGCCTGGGCCCAGGGTTCGAGTATCTTTATTAGGTGTCTGCAGCTGTGTCAAGATGGAGAATGCGAACCCGCCTACCGGTCGGCTGGTGTACTCGTACGAGCCCAGTGAGGTCGTGCTGGAATCACTGAGACGAAGGACCAGACGTAGACTGGGACACTAAGTTAGGTACCGTATCTACATGTACGGATAGGGACACTCGTCACAGTGACTGTATGCTAGATGAACTGTCACGCGACTGTAAGTAAGGGGGGCAAACCGCATACCACCCCAGTGAAGATATTGGCTACTGATCGCCTGATGGGAAGGAAAAGTTGCGTACGAGTACTAGGTACCTCCTCACGGCACTCCGGCAGCCCGCTACGCGCCGATCTCTTATGAGGTACATACACTTACACGATTTCCCTCATCGAGAAATACCAGCACACGTCTACATACCTTTGGTGAGCGCACACTCACTCGTAACCGCGCTGGGTCGCGACCTCACTGGCTCTACTACATTTACCTATGTATATATTCGCTAGGTAGCCAGCCTCGTCTCGCGCTCGGCCTCATTCTGTCCATGCATAAGGTGTGCCTTGCAACCTGTGCGCAGTGAATAGCTCTTCGGTCGCTCCTTCTGTGCCCGACGGGCTGAGTGCGAGGCTGCCCATTTATCGATGACCATTCATCGTCTGTTGTGGGCAAGGCTTACATGCCGTGATGCATCCGCTGCTTGCTTGCATGTATTTGGCGAGATGATCTACGCGGCTGCTCAAGCCCATCTCCTTTACCACCAGTCGTATATAGTCAAACTCCCTCGTATGGCCTCGGTTGTTAAGGCACGGAAAACACAGAGACAGTGGGGACGTCAAACGCGGCATAGCCCTTCAACGCGTCTAGGATCATGCGCTCAGGCAGCCTGGAAGAGACACGGCGATGGGCCCATGTGCTCGTGAGTGCGTGCTTTTCTCGGTGTGGAGAGGAGTCTTCGATCGTGCATGGGCGAATGTGAATACGCGGCTAAGCTCATATGCTCTCTGTGTCCAGCCCCCCGCCCCCGGGGGCTGTTAGAGACGAGGAGCTTCGAAGCGCTGTAACTTGATGATTGAGAGACCCGTGGCCTTCGTCCCGTTTAGATGCCTCGTGTATCTCCAAGAAGGAATCGCTGGGAGGGATACCCAAGTATTCCAATGCTGTTGACGACCGGGCTCAGCATGACTGCCGGAATAAAAGCGATACAGTCCAGTCAACATACCAGCTGTCAAGCGTCATTGGGCAGCCATGAACACAGATTTCTCGGCTCACAGGCATAAATATGAAAAAGCAGCGCGTGGACTTCTCATATGTTTGAAGTTCTGTTGCAGTAACGTGAGAGACTTCTGATCGCGAAGATAGCTGGATTTTCTTCGAGAATGGTTGGAGACATTGAATCCGGGCGCTCAGGCTTACAACGGGTATTTGTATACAAGGAAACCAACAAGACTGAACCCTGTTTCCGCAGACGCAAGAACTATTGATGAACTCACTTGCCACTGTCTATCCAAACGGAGGGCCGCTACTCGAGAGGCAGAGGCGGGTTGTCAGTGCGCGATAGCGGCGCAGGAACACTGCTTTGGATTCAGCCGCCTGTATAGATCTCCGCGGTGCACGGTAGTGTAACACATCGGGCACGCGGTGTGGTAATCAGGCAGAGTCCCAACGATGGGATGGCACGGGAATTTCTTCTGGCACGACCTGTTAGAAGTTATGTACCACAAATCTCAACGAACCGCGAGGTTACCTTATTGATAGAATGCTCGATATATACAGTGTAGAAGTATCTTTTAACATGCGTGAATGGCTGCCCTTTCGTGAGTAAATTGGCCAGAAATCGCGATATGGAACATTTGACAGGCCTTTCTGTCGCGAATGATGCGCATGGTGGCCCGCCAGCTTTCCGAAAGACCCATAACTGAATGTAACCCGACGCCAACCTGTCCGCGTTGGTCGACCCAGGTTTCGCTCATGCCAGCCCGACGTCAGACCTCTATGGGCTTCCCATCATATCCGTACCTGCTTTCCCACTCAAGCATGCTCTCTAGGTCCCAAATGAAAAATTGAGCAACCCCCCGCCTCCAGATCTGATCTTGCTCGTGTCCATTCATGGATGATCCTGCAACAGACCTGTCTCAATGCGGTACCGCCCCACGGTGACAAAGTGGGAGGCAAGGCGCGAGGCGAAATCATTCGTTCAACTCTCCATCTCTACCCGTCGCCAGATTCGGCGGACCGAGGGAGGTGGGAAAGAGAAAGCAGCGGTGGCAATACAGACACGGGCCTCAACAGTGCTCTGGGTAATACGCTCAAGACTAAAACCTCCTGTCGCGCATTGGCCTCGTCGATGAGTTGCGTGAATAGGGCTCGCGATAGCGGCAATTAGGCTTTCTTCTGCTGGTCGAGAGTCCAGCGTACAGAACGTTGAACACCTTCCGAGAGGGATACTAAGGGGCTGTAGCCCAGGCGACGGCGCGCCTTGGAGATGTCATAGTATCGGGTCATGGTGCTGAAGATGATGCGCTGGCGGTTGAAGCTGGGCGTCTTGCCGATCAGAGCAAAGAAGGCCTCGCTGAGGGTGCCGAGGAGCAGGCCCAGGTCGCGACTGAGGGTCCAGAAATCGCCGGCGTGCATTTGGGAGCCGGCCGCGCTCCAGATGCAGCGCATGAAATCCCAAAAGTAGACAGGGGTGCCGTTGGTAATGAGGAAGGCTTCGCCATCAACGCGCTCGTAGTCGAGGGGCAGAGTTGGTGTGGAAGCGGTGACAAGCAGAGCCGAGGCGGCGAGCAGATGCGCATGGGCGACATTCTCAACATAGGTGAAGTCGAATAGATTTGTGTTGGGGCCGACCTGGATCTTGTTCTTGCCCTCGTTCATGACGTTGAGGGCGTGGTATATGAGCTGCACGTCGCCTTCGCCGAATATGCCCGAGGGTCGGATCGCGGCCGTGAGAAGCTTGTAAGGCTCCTGGCGGTTTGCAGCGAGAACGAGCTCTTCAGCGTGGGCCTTGGTCTCGGAGTAATACTCGGTCTGGAGCTTGCCTCGGATGACGGGACGGTCCTCGCCGGCGTGGATAAGGTCGGTCTGGTTGTCGCTGATGATGCTAGCAGAGCTGGTGAAGACCAGAGCGCGGACGTCGGCGGCCTGGCAGGCACTGACGACGGCGCGGGTGCCTTCGACATTGACTTTGTAGAAGATGTCGCGGGCAACGGCAGTGGCGCTCTGGGCGGGAGGGGAGGCGGTGTGGATGACGACGTCGGGTCGCAGACGGGCAAAGACCTTGGCCAGGCCGTCGGCGTCGGTGATGTCGGCTTCGCAGTACTCGACGCCCTCGGCGCGGTTGCGGACACAGCGCAGATCGACAACGGAGATGGCGTCCGTCTTCCAGTCGCGCTGCAGCAGACGGACAATGTGGTGGCCGAGGAAGCCGCAGCCGCCAATGACGAGCACGCGGCCAAGGAGGCCCTTTTCTGACTCCTTCTCCTGGGCCATGGCTGTGGAATGGATTGCGTTGGGCTGGCAGTGGGTGCGGTGGTGATTGAGGTGACGCGTTTGGCGGGAGGCGATGCAATGCGACGCGCTGGGACGAGGGATGCGATGCCGTGGGAGGAGGCCTGTCAAATGGGGGAAGCCCAGAGGAGGCGGGTGGTAGAAGGGGGAGGACCCTGGAGGTTAGCGCTACAGATGCATCCGGCCACGCTAGCACGAGTAACCCGACCTGAGGCACTTATTATTACCTCCCATACCCGCCAGGTTGAGCAAGCCAAAGAGGTCCCGTCCGAACTCCTAAAGAAACAGGTTGGGGACTCATAGCACACGGAAAAGTAGAGTCACAGTCAGGTTGGCGAATCCATGGTACGGGCAGTCATGATGTCCAGTGTCAAAGCTTGGGTAGTAGGCACTTGAGCATTCCAAATCCAACCGTTTAGATCCATACCCTAGTTACCCCAGGTACCTACCTACGCCTATCATGCACCACGGGCGTCGACCCTTCGACCGGCCTTGTCACATCCATGCGGGTGTAGACACTTTACAAAGTAGCATTTACGCGATATCTGTTTCTCAAAAGTCATTACAAGACACATAGGTCCGTGGTGGCTTTGAGAGTAACCCTTGGAAGCCTTCATCATGTTCGAGCAACTTCACTGGATGTTGGCTCAGGTTACTCGTTTGCGCCTACGGCCTCGTGCTACCTCTTTACCTACCTCACTCATGCCTGACCGGCTCGTGTCTCCATTTGCGAGTACCTCAGCTTCTAATAGCACTCGTAGTAGCCGCCTTCAACCCCCCTCTGATCCGCCCTTAAAGGTGCAGCTGTCAAATCTGATGTGTACCTCAAGTAGGGTACCTCTAGAGACACCTACTGCAGTAAGGAGGTGTCCCCGGATCCCCACGCATACGAGTAGGTATCAATCTCCACCCACGGAGGGCAGATGAGAACGTAGGTAGGTACTTAAGGTACCTCATCGCTCTTCGAAACCCCGCGGCTGCGCAATGGGATCTCCATGCTTTGTGTGCGGGATCTACCGCGGCTCCCTTGCTAGCCACGCTCGAGCGTCGTTCCCCCACGGGACCTTGGTGGATTGTATGGCACGATGGATATGGGCTGCGATGCGCACCTCTCAACGGGGCGGATAAGGAGGTACCTTACTGACATGCCATCCAACGACTGCGCTGCTTCTGTACGGAACGTCAGCCCGTCCCGTCTTGCAGACTTCAAATCACGAGTGCCTGCCTCAAGGCTACCTACGTAATCTAGGTAGGTAGACATAGGTAAGGTTAAGGGACCTTAGGCACTCTGCACCGCCCGTGTCTGCCCCTCTGCCTGATTCCGTTCCGTCTCAGGCTCTTGTCATTATTGGATGGATGTCTGGACTGCATGGATGCACTTCAGACCAGCCCTGCCTCATCAGGTGTCAGCTGGGGTTTATCTACCTCCATAAAATACGGCGAATCAGGCAGGCCAAGTCTTGTCGGCATCAACTCCAGCCCCAAAAGTGTGTACGTAGGCGCCATCTGATGAACTCCGTGTCGACTTGACGAACCCGACATCCAACAAACAGGGCATCCATACCAACCAAGTACATACCTCACCTACCACCTACCTACATGTACCTACCTTACCTGTCGTAACCTGCCGATTCTCCCAATTCTCTGTCTGACTGACGCCGAGTCGCGGGTTCGGTCCCGGGCTCTTGCCGCCCTTCATCTCCTCGCCCGGTGCCAGCCGCCCGCCGCCACCAGCGCTGACTCTGGCGGGAGCCTGACTCTAGGTAGCCCGTCCATCGAACCAGCCAACCCACCACCCACCCCTCCGTGCCTGCAACCCACCTCCCACGTCTCCCCACCACCCGGACCAGCAGACCTCACCTGCCTCCCACTGCCGACGCCACTTCATCCCACTCTCCAGCAGGCCGCCTTCCCGCTCTCCCAGCCGGTTTCCTACCTACTCCTACCTACCTACCTGCTTGTACCTCTCCTTTTACTTGCCTTACTACATAAGGTCTCATCATATCTCCCTTTGCGCCCCTCGTCCGCACTCGCCGGGCGTCTCTTTGCCCTCCTGGTCCTGTCACTCTCTCCCACCACGACTCCAGCCCCTCGCCATAGCCCCCGGCTGCACCCGGCAACTGCGACTCTCGCTGCTCCCGCGTGCACGGCGCATACACGCCTGTTCCCAGACCCCGCCGCTGCAAGCACAGGCTCAATTCCTCGTGCGTCTTCGCCACCTGTGTTGTCAGTTGAAGACTGTCGGCCTCTGCCCGTGCAGGCACACCCAGGCTCTCCCGTCTGCTGTGGTCGCGAATTCGCCTGCCCATCTTCCCCCGACGCGCCGCCCGCACCCCCTCGTTACCATCCGACTTGCCCCCTTTCCCCGCCACTCCAACCACCGACCTGTGCGTACGCGTACTCCATCCCGCCCACATCGCGCCATCTCGAATCTCGCGACTCTCCCGTCATAGACGGCGCGTGCGCGCAAAGTCGCCTCGGTCTCAAACGCTCTCAGTCTGCGGACAAGGCAAAGAAAGCTACACAAACGGGACATTTGGCTGGTCGCCATCCCGGCTGAACCCCTCGCCGCCCGCTGTCAGCCACGTCTGTTCATCTCCGCGACCCGTCATGGCAGACCAGTCCATCATTCGCATCACCAAGGTTCGTCTGTTTCGTTGTCGTCGCGTTTTCAGCTCCCTGCTCTCCCCGCTTCGTTTCTTCCATTGGTTCGTCGCCGCGATGGCGCATCCGCTGCACATTGTGCATGGGTTACACCAGCCTGGTCAAATAGCTGACATCGCCTCGTCCAAATCCAGGAAATCAGCGACCTGCAGAAGAGCTCCGATCTCTGTGAGCCCCACCATTCTTATCCCCTCTTCTCGGCCGATCACATTCACCCCACCCGACGCCTCCTGCTGCAATCCTCCAGCTTCACCAAGTTCGCGTTCGAACCAGGCTAATCTCTAGCCATGGACAGCTATCGCCGTTGCCTTCCGTGATAGGGATGTTCGCAATGTCAGAGCTCTCATTATAGGGCCTCACGACACGCCCTACGAATTCGGTTTCTTTGAGGTAAGCCCATCCCGTCACCCCCAGCGTGTAGCTCTAGATCAAGGATATCTGACTGACTTCCTGCGCCAAACCAAAGTTTGCGGTGAGATTCAACAAAGGTGAGCCGCGTCCCATTCTGCTCCTCTGGCAGCCTTTCCTAATACCTTGCAGAATACCCCCGCAGAGCCCCTTCGGTAACCGGTACAACCACCAACCATGGCCGATGTCGCTTCAATCCCAACATATATTCTACTGGCAAAGTCTGCCTGTGGGTACCCTAACCGTCTTCCGTAGCCATGCCGCGAGAGCTAACATTGCACCATAGGTCCATTCTTGGGTATATTACCACATGCTGCTCCGTAATGCCTGGTGTATCCGATTTCTGACTTTGTCTCTAGCACTTGGCGCGGCGAGCGTGGCGAGGAATGGTCTGCGGCCCAAGGTCTGGAGTCGATCCTGATCTCCATCCAAAGTCTGATGTCCTCCAACCCTTATGAAAATGAGCCCGGCTTTGAGGACAGCAATGAACCCCATGACAAGGCGAACCAGCAAGACTACGTCGCAAAGGTAAAATTCGTGGGCAACCCATTAATGGACAATTTCTGACCATTTACCGCAGATTCGCCATGAGACACTCCGGATCTCAGTCATTCAGCGGATGGAGGAGATATTAGGAATCGGAGCTAACGGTGCTGCAACAAACTCCAAAGTCGACTCCGACAACAGGGATGAAGACGAAGAAGAAGATTTGGACTCTGAGGATTTGAACGTTCCCTGGGAACCATTCAAGGATCTCTACAAACGGCGCTTCCTTTGGTACTACGACTCGTACCTGGACAGAATCAAGGAGGCTCGAAAGCAGACTAAGGATGGGAAAGCTTTCACACGTATGCCGTTCGAGGGCGCCAACAACATTATGGATGGCAAGTTCAACTACTCCGAGTTGGAGCGACGACTGCGCGTAATCAAGACAGCCCTGGACGCCGAGTCGGTCAGGTGGGCCACCGAGGGTCTCCAGGCCAAGTTCAAGGACGGGACCGTGGGGATCAACCTGGGACGGCAGTTTGACCAGATCAAAGAATCCTTCAAGCAAGACGGCATCCCTCACAATCTGGAATTGGAGGGCGGCAACCCTTTCGTGTGGGTTCTGACCTACTTTGGCCGTCCCATGACCAATCTTGACGGTGGTCTCTTCCGTATCAGGCTCAACTTCAGCCCGAGATTTCCCGAGGAGCAGCCCCGGGTCCGTTTTGAGAACCAGATTTTCCATCAGAGGATTGCATCCGACGGTACGCCGTGCTATTTTCCCAAGCAAAGCCGCCGCGACGACGTTAAGCAGCACATCGAAGCCATCATCGACGCACTGGAAGATGAGGCCCCGCCGTACGACCCACGAACCTTGGTTCATCCTGAGGCGAGTGCACTATTCTGGGGAGGCACCGACAACAGGAAGCTGTACAATCGCAAGCTGAGAAGATCCGTCCAACAAAGTTTGGAGGACTGCTAAGAAGGGAGACGAGGGCTGGGCGGGAGCGATTTCGCTCTTGACGATTGACGAATAATGAAGCTTGATTTTTATACTGGCAGCATCCTACCGATTGTCTCGTTGCGGCGTTCTGTGGCGTCCATGGGGATTTATTGTGGTGACGGAAGACGTTACTTATAGGAGAACGGCATTTGACATAAGACTATGGTCTGTGAGCCATGTATTGGCCAGGTGTTGCCGGAGACCGAAGATGCCGCAGCGGTGCAGATGGACTCGAGGTCGTTCGAGAGAAATAGTAGCTACAGAGCGGTCCGTATCCCTCGGTGAAGGGAGGACAGGGTTGGTAATAGGTCCCGGCGCATGGTGCTTGACTACTACTTACTAGCAGCAATCAATGCTTCAATCAAGGCTGCCCGCGAATTCATGGCGTGAGGAGATTTAGTCGTACCCGAGGCGAATTCTGGTTCCTAATCCTGCTAAGAATATCAAGAAACCTGCCAGCCCAGCGAAACCTGTCTTGACGGCTCTTCTACCCAAAGGCGGACGACAGATAACAGGTACTCACTCGCGGTGTGACGAATGACAGAAAGTCCAGTACCTGTAGTACGCGTAGACACATGTCGAGACCTATCTTTTGCAGGTCCCTAGGCGTTACCTTACTGACACATCAGTCGCCAGGCTGCACGGCTGGCAGCCTGGCAGCTCGACGGAGTAGGTACTCGTATGGACGAGCCCCACAATACCAAGTCGTACTGCACGGCGCTTGGGGCCTTACCTAATAATGTTCCGCCACCGCCTGCCTCTTATGTGCTTAATTGATTGTCCCTGAGCGCGTATCCAAGACGCGTCGGCCGACGACCTCCCCATTTTCGGCGTCCGCCCCACCACCTCAACACCACCGCCAACCTCGACAGGCCTGTGACGTGACCACCTTCGAGACCAGCAAGATTTCATGACCAGCACGCAGTCCTGGTTCTCGACAGTCATTTGAACTGCAACATCCCGCGGTCATACAGCCATCGCCACACCTTCATCCACAGCCCCACCAACCTGGTACCCCACGCGGCCCCTCGCCATGGCGAGCTTCTTCGATATCAAGGCACGCAAGGCCGCCGCCGCCAACGGCGCCGCCCCCAAAACGGAAGAGACTAAGCAAAACACAAGGAAGCAGCCTTGGGTAGAGAAGTAGTATGTTGCGGTCATCCCCTTCTTGAATCCCAAAGTGTGGCGCTGACGGCTTAATCAAGCCGCCCAAAGACCTTGGACGATGTCACTGCTCAGGATCACACCGTCAACGTCCTCCAGCGGACTCTCCAGGCTTCCAACGTGAGAACCCGATAAACTGCCTGCTCTCCGCTTTGCAACATACTCAACTTGTCACAGCTACCACACATGCTCTTCTACGGCCCGCCCGGCACCGGCAAAACGTCGACAATTCTAGCCCTCGCCAAAGAGCTTTACGGGCCTGAAATGATAAAATCGCGCGTCCTCGAACTCAACGCCTCCGACGAGCGTGGAATTTCCATTGTCCGCGAGAAAGTCAAGGATTTCGCCCGGATGCAGCTCACCAGCCCTCCTGCCGGCTACCGCGACCGATACCCCTGCCCTCCCTTCAAGATCATCGTGCTCGACGAGGCCGACAGCATGACACAGGACGCCCAGAGCGCTTTGCGCCGCACGATGGAGACATACTCCAAGATTACCCGCTTCTGTCTGATCTGCAACTACGTCACCCGCATTATCGACCCCCTTGCCAGTCGCTGCTCCAAGTTCCGCTTCAAGAGCCTGGACCAGAGCAACGCTCGCCGCCGTCTCGAGGATATTGCGGGCCGCGAGGGCATTGTGCTCGAGGATGGCGCTGTCGACGCCCTCATAACCTGCGCCGAGGGTGATTTGCGAAAGGCCATCACATTCTTGCAGAGTGCTGCCAGACTGGTCGGCGCAATAGAGAAGACGGACGGTGAAAAGGACGATCAGGCCGACAAGATGGATGTTGATGGAGATGCAGCTACCAAGACTGTGACAGTCAAGATAATTCAGGATATTGCCGGCGTCATTCCCGACTCGACCATAGAGAGGTTGCAGAAGGCCATGCAGCCCAAGTCGGCAGGCGCCACATACCAGGCTGTCGCCAAGGCTGTCGAGGACATGGTTGCTGACGGGTGGAGTGCGGGCCAGGTTGTTTCCCAGGTAAGATTTTGCCCCGCGACCGGCTCTCCAGATCCAGATACATATCTGGTCGCGCATTTGCTGACTACTGTCTTTAACAACCGCAGTTGTATCGTGCCGTCATAGACGACGAGACGATCCCAGACACGGGCAAGAGCAAGATGACGCTGGTGTTTTCCGAGATAGACAAGCGTCTGGTGGACGGCGCGGACGAGCATCTCTCTGTGCTTGACCTGTCACTAAGAATATCCAACATTCTGGCCGGCAAGAGCTGATGTCCTCCCTGCCCATCACCGGAATGGTACGCTGCAACGAAGCATGGGGGTCTAGAAAAACAGTCAAAAGGTCTGGCGGTATTGGAGAGATAAACTTATAATATTGAGCTAGTAGACTATGTGACTGTTCGACGTCAAACAATTGCTATTAAATGCAACCAGACGAATCAATATCCCAATTGGCCCTCACTGTTCTCTGGCCACTCATACAACATTGACCGATAGAAACAGACCGCGTGACGATGCCTCGGACACATGGGCGCGGCCTTGGCGTCATGTAAACGCATGTATTCACTATTAATGCCGTGATCTCCTGCCGCCATGGAAAATATGGCAGCATGGGCCGTATTGTCGCCGCGTAGAGCACAAACTAAAGTATAACGGCAAAGACACGTAACATACTAGGTACAGAAGGCAGGATGGTTCGGGCCAAGAAGAAAAAAACACATATCTCAAGACAGTGTGGAGGAATTGGCCTCTGCCTTCTCAGATTGACCAGAGAAAAGGGGGTGAGGAGGAGGGGTTGGCAGGAGCCCCGGATCACTGCCGCGCACGAGCTGCGCGAGGCGCTTTTCGATGAGGTCCCGGCCCTCGCGCGTGGCCCAGACCTCCTCGCGCGGCGCGCCGGGGACCACGTCCCAGTGCCTCAGGCGGCGGGTCAGGTGGGTCAGGTCCCTCTGGAGGCGGCGGTGCTCGGGGCCGCCCTGGGCGCTGCTGACGACGGCGAGGGGCACCCGGGGGTCCTGGATGGCGCGGCTGCTGTCGGCGTCGCGGCGCGACAGGGTGGCGGCGACGAGCGACTCCTGCAGGGCCGCCAGCAGGGACTTGCCCGACTGCGCCGCGGAGCGGCCCCAGACGCGGTCCTCGAGCGTGCGGCCCCGCAGGACGGCGCCGGGGACGCGGTCCAGCCCGAGCGGGGACAGGGCGCCGCGCAGCCAGAGCAGGAAGCCGCGCGACGCGGAGGCCAGGCCGTCGAGCTCCGTCTCGTGCAGCGGGTCGATCAGGAGGAGACCCCGGACGCGGCCGGCGCCGGCGCCGGCTTGTCCTACGCCGCTGACGGTATTTCCGTCCGAGGGAGAGGTGGTGGTGATAGAGGGCCCGCCGACGCGCGCCGACAGTATCCGCGAGTAGATGGATCCGATACCGGCGCTGGCCAAGACTGTTGTGGGTCAGGTTGTGGACGTCAGATCTGTCTCCGTAATGTGTTGTATCGTTGTATGCATCTATGGAGCGGATTGGTGGGATCTTGCCGCTCGGCAGGAACGCGCTCTCGAGATATATCTCGAGATGTAGAGAGACCCGGGATAGGGGAAAGGAGATCAGGGGCAATGGAGAGGGAAAAAAACAAACACTTACCCCATGGCCCGTTCTCGCCCGCCTTGGTCAAGGCCTCACTCACGGCCTCCACAGCCATCCCAGCCGATAATGGCGATGGCGCAGTGTCGCTCTGGTCACCGGTATCTTGGTCAGTTCAAAGCCATTGGGGTGGGATAAGAGAGTGCAGGCGTGGAGGGGGAAGGGCTCCGCCAATAGAAGTGGGTGAGAAGGGAGACACTTGACACATACCCAGGCAATGCCGGGACGGTCGACGAAGCAGTAACGGCTGATGGAGCCGTTGTTGACGGCCTGGTCCGCCAGCTGCCACAGGCCAAACTCGACTGGCCTGCTACCGCCCTCGAGAAGCACCGTCGGAAGCTTGCCCTCTGCCGCCGCGCCCTCGTCGCCGCCTCCGGGCGTCGTCTCGTTGCCGCGGCAGTAGACGTGCATCTGGTATTTGCCGCCGTCGACCCAATACAAGTCGCCCGGGGGGCCAGGCCGGCGTCGAGGGCGCGCAGGACCAGGGTGCAGGTGATGAGGAACGCCGCCGCGACCAGCACGGCCATGACGATGGTGGACACCAGCACCGCGGTCCACTGGCCCAGCGTCCGCCTCGACTCGGCCCGGCCCGTCAGGCGCTCCTCCTCTTCCTGCTTGCCCCATTGCACAAGCCGGTCGGTGGCCAGAGTGAAGACGGCCATGACGAGAGCCCCTGTAGTTGCGTTGCGGTCAGAACAAGCCGGATCAAGACTCTCTACGCCCCCCGCCGCCCATCCAGCTGCCTGCTGTGCTGGGCCGAGGGTCCAGGATTTTCCGCGATTGACTTACAGACTACACTGAGCATGCCGACCCAGCCTTCCTCGTGGCGCGTCTTGTCGACGGAGATAAGCAGGATCGTGTCGACCAGGAGGAAAGCGCCGAGGACGACGCTGAGGATGCGCACGGCCTTGGAGGGGACGGCGAAGAAGACGAGCGAGAAGGCCAGGTTGGCGAGGGCCAGGCTGGCGTAGCCAAAGGCGAAGAAGCCCGAGCCGCGCATGTGGAAGCCGGGCGGCGTCACAAAGGCCGAGATGAGCAGAATCACCCACCACACAAACGTCAGGATCGCGAAGGCGATGGTCAGCCACCGCACGATGCGGACGCTCCAGAGGTTGTAGGGGCTGACCTGTCGAAAGGGCGCGGGAGAGAAGGGGAAAGGACGGAGTCAGCGGTGCAGTCGCGACAATGGCACACAGCCGCCCGTGCTGCGCGCTCTCACTTCGTTGTCTCTGGAGAAGGACGGACGGACGGGGGACTTACGGCTGGGTCGTCGGGGCTGAGGTACGGCGTGCTCTCGATGCGGTTCGGAAGAAGCCTCGTGTGCTCGTCAGGCTGCCGGCGCTCAAAGTCAAGCGAGTCGCCCGCCGTGCCGGGTCGCGAGCCGCCGCCGCCGCTACCGCCGCCGCCGTTGGCCGACGTCTCGTTCTGCTCCCCATTCTCCCGGTGGCTTCCCCAGAGCGTGCTGCTCATGTTGCAAAGGGGGGGGGGGAGGTGGATTAGGCTTGGGGCTAAGGTAGGATGAGGCTGTTGACGTTGTTAGAGGGCCGAATGTCGGGATTTCCCCCTTACACGCTGACGATATCGGCGTCGATATCTTGAGTCGCAGGGGCTGGAGGACCCCGTGAGAATCGACAATGACCGCACGGCTACGAACGGGAGATCGGTGTGTTTTTGTCTAGAAAGGAGGGATCTCGGAAGCCACGTAGCCTGCCACGTAGTCTGCCACGGTATCTCCGATGCTTGCCTGCTTGCCTGAGGGGTTGTGGAGGTAGATGTAGGCTATTCAAGAAGTGTGATGGCGGGGGAGAGGCGGATTGGATTTGGCCCAGGAGGAGAGAAGGGCTGTGCTGGGGTTGGAAGCGTTGCGAGGTTGGCAGGCTGGGTTTACTCGAGAAACCTGCCTCGGGAATGCATAAGCGGCCTACAAGTTGGCAGCATCACGGGAACGCAATGAAGGTTCGCGCGGCGTGGCTCATCGTTGTGGTGGTGGTGGTGGTGTTGGCGCAGGGCGCTGCGGGCCTGAGGTGGTTACGTCATTACCACCAACTTTCGGTGGTGAACCTTATGGAGCACCAGTGTACCTCCGAGTGCTCGCACAAATCGGCTCGTACTACTCAACGTGCACCTAACGCGCCTGACCAAGCACCCCAGCGCGGACACCACTGTGGAAGCCAGCATCATGAGATCAGAATTGGATGTCTTGTGTAAGGTAGGCACCAATAGGTGCTAGCTATGCCTCAAATCTGGACCTTGTCTGCGCCCAGGAGTCTGGTGAGGGTGGGGGTAAGAAGGGGGTTGTCCAGCCACTGCGTTAACAAGTAGCTACTCGTACGCTCCTCGCTATCGCAACGCACTCATGTGCCAGGCCGTGCAGAGACCAGGCAGAGGCTAGCTTCACGACGAATAGAATCGAGCACGTTTTCTTCGCACGTTTTCAATAGCAATCGTTCCCAAAGCTCGAAGCCACCACTCAAACCTGCCGCACCCTATTTGTCGGCGCGTACTGCTTCTTGTTAGCGGTCCCTGCCAAGTATGGCTCAACCCTTCAGAGATGTCCCCGGAGCGAATCAAGCGCCTCCACAAGCGGCCTACCACACCTGCCCGTGGGAAAGTGGAGCTTCAAGCTTGCTCATGGATCATTCGGCGCAATACCAGCGCCTTTGCAGGTGTCTTTCCAGTACTGCCTCGGAGCTTGGGCTTAGGGCTCCGACACCGTCGCCCAGCTTTTGATTCGAGGATACCAACGGCCCTTCCCAATCTTCTCAGACCTTTTGAAATGTAACGAGTCGACGCCGCCGCTCGTCTCATTACTGGCTGGCGAATCGTCGCAGACCATCCCGAATCGACCCTGAGATACGGCTCTACGATGACGCAGCTCGGTCCTTTGATGAATGGACTGGGCCTCTGTGCTGGCGATCTCGGATGCCCCCTCACTACTATAATGGCGGAAAGACTGGGCGCCTTGCCCAGTTTGGTGAAATGAGAGATCGCTGTTGCTGATCAGGGGAGTGCTCGCGCTGGACCGGGGGCGCTCCGGACTGTCGGCAGGGAGATGTGTGAAGCGAGATGTGTCAAATGATGGTCTTCTCTTGTGCCGGCTCAGAGAGTTGCGCTTCAGTCTGGCCGTGATAGATGCGGTCTGTGAAAAGATGTGGTCACCAATCGACTGCGATCTGGAACTCCGTGGAGCTGGCCCACCCCCCACAGTGATCTCAGGGGCGTCTTGGTTTCCTGCGGTGTGTTGAAAGTTCGACACTGAAAGAGCTGCCAGAGCACTTCGACGGTGTTGCTTAACCATTGTTGGCGAAGGGTTTACCGGAGAATGTGGCTGATATGCTCGTTCTCCTCGGTGACTGAGACTGACTGAAGACGAGTGGCTTGGCAGGGGCACATAGTTCTCGAGATCGTTCTTGTAGAAGAACGGATCTCCCAGACTGAGTGTTCTGGGATTGTTAGCCCCCGTGGGAGTGTGTGTGGAGAAGCTACAGAGTTCACCCAACTGATCCCACGTAGACTGGGTGTTCCTGGGCAGCGAGGCTTTTGAAGGAGGAGGAGGAGGAGCCGCGGTCACGGAAGATGGGTATGAGAAGTTGCGCAGCACAGCCGGTACTGCTCTCCGAGGGGGTCCGTCCAGTGTTGTCGCTGCGGAGTCGTCCTTCAGGGGAGGGGACCCAAGAACAACTGGCGGCTTCGGCTTTCTGAAGCGGTCGAAAGCACCCATTGTCAAGCTGTCCGTGGCGCAACGTTCGGATTGTCGGACTGGCAAGAGGCGTAATTTGCCTAATGCCCAAGTGAGGAATTCGCGTTGATTTAGTCTAGACAGCCAGTCCAGCGGCAGCTGTTGCCTCAATATGTGGCTCGGAACCCGAACGCTGGGGGTCCAAATTTGAGGTCACAGAGCCCGGTCGGTCGCCCTGCGGCTCAACGTGGCGCTGCTGCCACCTCCTATCTGTGTTCGCTAATGAAATTGTGAGGTGATCAAATCGTAGGTGAGGATGGAAAGACGAAAGGGCCGTGTGGCGAGCTTGAAGCGAGTGGCTGCAATCTCTGTGGGTGGTTATTTGGCGAGAGCCCCGACACTGAGATGGCAAGGAATCGGAAGCAAGCCCGCCCCATCCAAGCCAACAAGAAGCGAAAATGGCCAGCTGACACCATCCCTCTGGCATGGAAGCTGCGCCCGACTACATGGTAAGCAGGTATGAAGCAGGTATGAAGCAGAATCGACGCCAGGTATCCCTCGTGGATGCAGAGCACCAAAACGCCCAAGACCGCACTTGCAGTTTGTAAGTGACCGGTTGCACTTTCGGGAAGGCACGACGTACGCGGACGACTGCGGGGCCAGTAGGTACGGTACCTACCCGACGTGCCGACATCTACCGACATGTATCTTCAATGGACCGCCGGCGTGCTATATTGGCTAATACGGGTAGTGAGTCGCCAGCCTCTAGTTAGGTAGGCGATAGTGTATTCACGCATGGTGGGTACAATGGACAGAAAGAAGGCGAGAGAAGCGCAGCGCGTATCGTCACTCGTTCGCCGCTCCCGGCTAGTGACTCCCTCTTAGAGAATGGTCTTAAGAATGGTCTTAAGCCTTTAAAAGACATGTGAACCTGCCGTGCCTGCGCACTCGAGGTCTGAACCTGAAGGAGGGAAGGACCCCTTCACCAAGTACCTTAAAGGGGGACCCCTTCAGGTCGCTAGACCGATATGTGCGACGCTGTTATAATTGAGAAGTTCTTACTTGCACCTTCCGTATAGTGCTTACAAATATGGAAATAGCTTTATACTTAACAAGAATGAAGTTCCAGCACAAGTCGAAAAGCGGAGTACCTAAGCAGAGGGGTGGCGCACTCGTACGGGTGTCCGCAGATAGCGTGGCGATACGCGCTGCGCAGTCAAATGGTCGTGTACTCGGCGCTGCTGGTGTGCCACCCGTAACCGCCACTCGCCTCCGTGCAAACGCTTACTCGTCACTTACCTACGTTTTAGCCGTGGCACCTTACATCTCAGGCATCGGCTAGTTCCACCGATTGCCACTGTGCGCGCAAGTCCTCACGGGCTGCGTAGAAATGTTGGCTGCGCACTGAAAGAATTCTTGTTGCCGCGAAATTGTGGGACCTGGCTTTTGTTTGCTCAGACAGCGCTGTCTGAACGAGACGGGAGACAGCACAAAGGTTCTCAAGTGACAGCCTGGAAAAAATTGTCACACTGGCCACCGGGGCTTTGCCGCCGTTGGTCGGCGACAATCTCGGATTGCCACTGTTGGTGGGAACACCTGGTCCCCATATTTTGGCCACCGGGGCTTTGCGGCGGTCGAACGGCGACTTTCCATATACTCGTAGCAGGAGAGTGTTCCAAGAATTGCGTTGTGTTCCGGGTCCTCCTTTCGAGGAACGGCGACTCGTTACAGGACCTTGTACGGCCGTTCGAACTTCGCGTACATAAGCTCGGGGTCACCCACAACTCTTGGGAAATGCTCATCATCCCTGGGCAATCAATCCCCACCTCTCTACTGGCCTTGACTTTGCTAGCCCTCTGCCCACCTCCTTAAGAGTGATCCACTCGCATACTTGGAGCATCAAAGAACACGCAATCTATCACCATGCTACTGCAGTATGCCCTGTGTCTGGGACTGCCGCTCCTCGGCAGCGTCACAGCTCGGGCATTTCCCCCTGCATCGGGGCACAGCCCGTTGGCCGAACCGCGCGGCTGGCCCAACGATGTCGCCGGCGAGAGCCAATGCAACTGGGATTATGGGATGCCAACCACGTATAATGACTACTGTTTTCGGGACGACCAGCAACAACCCCTCCTCGCAAGCAGCGGCGCGGCGAGTAACGAGCAGGCATGCATCAAAGACCGGCTGCATGACTGCAAAGCCGACTTTGGCAAATTGATGGATGCATTCGAGAACTGGTTCCGTTTTAAGACCTATGCGGACAAGATGGAGGTCAAGACTCAGCTCAAGGCATTCGCCGGCAGCGTCCAGAAGATTATCAAAGCGCCAGACCCGGGAGACGGAGAGGAGGGCGAAGTAGAAGTGCAGGGCAAACGGTATAGAATCTGGAAACTGACATCGAAAAAGAAGCAGGATCTGAAGAAGATAGCCGAGGCATTGCGTGAGGAGTACGGCCCGCGAGCCGACGAATTCTCCGCAAAGTTCAAGAAGCAATATGGGAACTTCAAGGAGTTCGTCAAGGAATGGGGGCCCATAATTCTTGAGGGCACTCTTGAAGGGCTCAAGATTATCGGCTACATTTTGCTTTTCATTTTCATCATCATAGCGGAAGCGTCATAATGGAAATATCTTGGAGGAAATTGGAAAGCGCGGTCTATTGCATACATGTATAGTATCTCTTCGCCGTGCATCGAAACGGGTACGACATGTATGTTCAGACACCGCAGGCAGTCAGCAAGGCATAGCCAAGGGTACTTACCGTGGATGAGAAGAACGGGAACATTGGAAAAGCTGAATCATATTTCGTCCTTATGGAACAGGAAAAGATGCATTGGGTGAGTACGGGCAACCAGGCAGCGATCGTGTCGTCAAGCACGCGGCATTGACGGCTTGGGACTGCAAGGTCCAATGGCCGTCTATGCAAGTGCGTAAGTACCTTACTCGTACCTGAGCGGATCATCACCCACCAAGAGTCTCTATGATGTACTACATATCTATAGGATGTATCTGCGAAACGGCTCGCCTGCTGCGCCCCCGTCCGTGGATTTGTACCTAGTTAGAAACCCCCGCCCACGGTACCCGTCTCTTGCATATGAGGTAGGTACTGCAGACATATGAGCACATGTAGATACTTGTGCTCGCACTTGGATCATCAGGTTCTGAACGCGTGCCTTCCCTAGCTACCTACCCACCTTACGTACCTGGACGTCGCCGCGGTGGCTGGCTGAGGTCGGGTGAGGGGTACACGGGCAGTCGCGCCCGAGGGTGTACTCGTACTCGTACTCACAGCTTGCATACCTCATGTACTTACGGAGACGAAATGCCGTCAACACTGCTGCATCTGACAACGGATATCCATCATTCCTCGGGCAGCGCAATTCCCAACTCGTAGGTGCCGCATGTCAAGTTCCACCGCCCGCAGCCCGCCAATTCCGAGTATCCTCCTCAACACAACCTCTCACAGCTCACACTGCCACCACCCACGATACCCAATACTCCAAATCCCCGCGCCGGCCCGACAACCACTCAACGGAGTCGGCTTTCACAAGCCCTGCATTTGCGCCTGGCGGCTTTCGGACTCTGCAAGCCAGCCGGGACCACCACGGCGAGCTCTACGTCAGGCACACTCCAGCAGACCTGGTTCACTCTCGTGCATCCTTCGAAAACGCCTCCCATGGAACAACTGCCGGGGGGCGACCGGCTCGATAACAGGATGCCGGGCCTCACACTCGACACCCAAACCGTGAATGCGCCGGCGTCAGCACCGGCGCCAGCACCCCTCGCGATCTCCCGCCCCGCCGCCGCCGCCGCCGCTCCCGCCCATGCGCAGCAGCAGTTACACCAGATGCAAACGGCGCTCGGCTCTGCGCAACCTCCGCCCGCACATCCTACCCAACAACAGACTACAAGCCAGACGCATCAAACCCAGGCTGCGCCGTCTTCTCCTTCACAGCCCCCGACATACAGCCCGATAACGCCGCCGCCGCCTCCTGCAGTGTTTCCCCCGCCTCGCCAGAAGACATACACGCATTCGACGCAACCGTCCCACGCCACCCCCTCAGATGCCGCCGCAACCCCGACGGCGCCAGCCGCAGGATCCGCTGTCGCTGCAACCCCCAGCTCCGTCATGTCTGCCCCACCCCCTCCCGAGCCCATCGACTTTGACTCAAACCCCGACGTCTTGGCCCTAAAGTCCGCCATCGCCGTCCTCCAGATGCAGAAACGCAAGGCTGCCGCCGACATGGTTCAGCTTGACCGCGCAAAGTCCGCCGCCCTCGCCAACCCCCAGGACTTTGTCGCTGATTTAAATACTGGTGGTGTGGGCATCGAGGGTGACCGCCTCTTCAACCCCGAGCCTCTTCGCTCCGGCTCTGCCGAATCTGACTCCGACTCCGACTCTGATTCCAATCCCGACAACGCGGCAAGCCTGGATGGGCTCGACCAGCAGCCGAACCCTCAAACGAAGGTCACTCTCAACTTGGCGGGCCAACCCAGCCGCGCAAACAAAATAAGAGGGATAAACAACCCTGGGCCACCCTCCCTAAGCCGCAAAACATCGTCCGGTGCCCGCCAATCAACTGGTCACAGTACGCCGTTGTTGGCGAGTCCCTTGACCGTATACACGCCGAGCAGATTGCCGCCCCAGGTCCAGGGGCGCCCGCCATCCGCAGCCCTAGCGGCCATTACGAGTTCCATGCGGCCACCACGGAAGCAGCCGGTCAACCGGGCGCGCCTCACCTTGGGGTCGCCGCCCCGTACAACCCCCTGCGCGATCGCATCGCGGAGGTCCCCAAGACTGCGGCAACTGCCTCGACCCCAGCCACCAGCGCCAAGACTCCACCTTTGGAAACGGCCAGCCTCCTGCGCCTGCGACGATAAATCACACTGGGAGCAGGGGTAATAAGGGTGGCTCGACTGGCAAGCCAGGGAATAAGGGCAACAAGAAGTGAAATTGCGCTGGTTAGCGTCAGGACGCGAGCAAGGCACAACACAGGTGAAAGGCTCCCTTGAGAACGAGAGGACTGGCTCCTTTCAATGTCAACAAAGTCATGCCAGGCTGTCTACACCAAAAAAAGTAGGTATGAGGTCACACATTTTTTGGTGGTAGGCAGGTTTCCGCTCCATAATGCGACACAGGGCTGGCGAACTCTGGAGATGAAAAATGGATAGGCCATGGGCCGAAATGAATGTTTGCACGATCAGACGCCGTCATGATATCAAGTTACACGAAGGAATACAATTTTCACGACTCAACTTAAAGAATTATTATGCACGAGGCGGGCTTGAATACGAGTCTACAGTGCCAGGCTGTACAGTTTGTGACCAGGACGACGCATCGATAGATCTACTCGATTCAAGCGAGGGCAGGACGTATTGATCACAGGGTTGACAGCAATGCCAAACACCAGAAACTTCCACTGCCTTACACCATGTCGCATACGATCGTAGCTGTCCCTGCCCGCCTTTAGAAGACTTCACTCGTTGATCAGACCCAGATTTCCGTCGAGTTTTGACCAAATGGTGGTGTGATTGACCTTGGCGTCCCCTTTCTTCTTCTGAGGCGGGGCGCGCCCGCCGTCTTCGGCTTGATCCTCACCATCTGCTGGCCCTCCCTGGTCGAGAAGGTGCTCTTTGTCCAGCAGCTTGCACGCCTCCTCGAACGCCTCCATGGCTTCGTCAACGGCAACCTGCCCCTCCTCGACCCTCCCGCCACGGCTTCGAGGGTCGCCAGCTTGGCGGCATCCGAGGCTGCAAGCCAGGGCTCGACCTGTCGCGCAACATCCGCGTGTCGTATGGCCGCCGTGTTCTTCCGTCTCCTCGAAGCCGCCTCGCCGAGCCCATGCTGCTGCCGCTCCTTTTCCTGCTCTTGCCTCTGGCGCTGGCGGTCCCTGGCCACCTGCTTCGCCGCCGCCGGGAAGCGAGGCAGCAGCTGGCTTTCGTCAGCCAAGTGGCCCAGGAGCTGGCAAGTCTCCTCCTGCTGGTGCGCCAACAGGCTGTTGATATGCGACTTTTCCTGTATGAGGGCTTTCTGCTCACGCTGCAAGATCTGAAGCTGCTCGACGTAGGGCGTGAGGAGGAACGCCTCGGTATCGATCTTGGAGGGGTACGAAGTCGCCGCCGCCTGCTGGGCTGGGCTGGGCTGGTGCTGCGAGGACTGGGAAGAGGCGGCATCGCGCTGGCTCTGCTTGGCATCCCGGCTCGCCGCCCGATTCTCGGCCGCCAGTCCCCGTGACTGGGCCACGAGAGCCATGATCTCTCTGCGGAGCGCAATATGAGTATCGTACTCGCGGCGGATGCCCGCGAGCCGCGTGTCTAGCTCGGCCTGGGTGGGCTGTGGCGATGCTTGCTGCTTCCGCGGAGACCCGGCATCGTCGTCAAAATCCTCGTCATCTTCGCCGCCCGCCTTGCCCAGTTGCGTTTCGATCCAGCCGATCAAGGCGTTCTTGACGGAGGCCAGGGCTTGCAGCTGGACCTGGGGCGGCAGCCGGGCGGCGTCCCTGCCGCCGAGCGCGCGCGCCGCGCTGGCGTCCTGACGCGCCTTGCGCGCCAGGATCTTGTGCCGCAGGTTCTCCCGCGTGAGCCGGCGCATGAGCTCCTGGGCATCGGGGGCCGGGCCGGCGGCGCCCGCAGCCCCGGCCGCGGCTCCGGCTCCGACGCGCGTGAAGCTGTCCATGAGCTCGCGTGGCATCTCGGGCAGCCGCGGGCAGTCGCGAAACATGACGGCGGGGTCCAGGAAGTCGGGAGAGGCGGCCGGGAGCTGCTCCAGGCTGTCCAGGCAGCGGTGCGCGAGCTCGGCGCGTTGGACCTGCCTCTCGAGGGCGGCGACGTCGGCCTGCAGCTCGAGAGTCTGGACGGCGTGGTCTGGCGCGTCGGTGTCTTGTGCTCTGTCGTTCGCGTGGCCGTCCGAGGCGTCGCGGGTGTGCTCGACCAACCGCGCCAGCTCGGAGCGCAGATCTACGCTTCTGCGCGCCTCGGCCAGGTACTCGCGTTGGGCGGGAGTCAGACTGGCATCCGTGCCGCCGACCCCCGCCTCATCAGTGGCGTTTTCCGTAGACGAGGCGCCGCCGCCCGGGAACTCTGCATCGGCTTCCACCAGCGACAAGGGGTTGCCCAGCTGCTCGACGCCCGTGAGCCCCAAGCTGCGCGCCAGATTCTGGGCACTCCACCGCCGAAACGCGTCCACGTGGTCCGCTGGCCGCACCTGGTTCCGCATTGCGTATATCGCACGCGAGCGCAGGTCGGGCCCTGCATCGTCCTCGGCCGAGGCAGCCGACATGGTCGCTGGGCGGATCGGTGGAGTAGTCAAAGTAGGAGGCTGATGACAGGACGTTGGGGCGAGAAGGCGACTGAAGAGCAACGGCTGAAGAGTAACGAAAAAGAACAATATTGATTGGAACCTTAGAGACACCAGATGGAGCTTGAGGCTATTGTAGTATTCTTATGGCAGCGCGCCTCGTGATGTTGTTGAACTTGCGGTCTGCGGAGCCTAGGTGCAGGTAACTTATTAGGAGATGCTCTGGACCCGCTCGGCTGGCTCGAAAGGGGCTTCGCGGCGGCACCACAAACGGGAGTCGGGACTTGAGAGTCTTTACGAGTTGTGAGGAGGATGTAATATGCACACGAAATACGTGGTTACGAGTAGCTAAGTATATTATACGGTAGCTGGAGAAAGACTGAAGCCGGGACCGGGCTCAAATCGTCAAATGACAAAAGACGCGATATGCAATGCATGGGCATCTCTATTGACCTACGCAATCCTATCACCACCACCTGCCAAACAGACTACCACCACGGGCTAGGCGCTACGATCACTCGAGTAGGTACCGATGTAGCGTGGTGGGCTCGAGCCAGCTGCGGTACTGGGACGGTACGCGCAGGTCCGCTCACTCTGACCTTGGCTGTTTTGGGTAAAGTCTCCATCTCTTCTGCCCTTGTCGGATTCCCCACTTGCAGTACGGATGGATACGAGTACTCACTCGTAGAGCTAACTGGAGGAAGGTCCCAGGCGCGCGCATTGGCGATTGGAGTGACTGCCCGATGACTCGCTTTGCCTGCCTCGAGCAAAACATGGAATTTGTATAATAAATTTTCCCCATCAACCAGCATCAAACCCGACGACGTCGCGGGCCACTCCGGCCTCAACACAGGACCGCGCACCCTTCTTCTCCATCTCTCGACTTTGGAGATATACCAGCGACATTTCCTACCGGACTTTCCCACGCCCGGCCTATTCTGCGCTGCGTTGACGGTCGCGCTGGGCCCCGACACGTTCTGCTGAGGGCATCCCCTCACCGGGCCCCCCCCAAAGCTGCCAGCCAGCCAGCCAGCCAGCTCCCGCTTGGCGCAGCCGTCGCGAAGACATTGGTGTGTGAATCATCTCATCTCATAGCTGCCGGCTGCGAGGCTGTTTGCTGACGGCCTCCTCCGCGGACCCCTCCAGGCGCCGACGCCCATGCGGTAGCTGCAGACCCGCGCCACGAGACACGCCAGACTAGACAAACCCCATCGCAACCGCAAACATGGCCGACAAGGACCACCAGCGCGATGTGTCGCAGTACAAGTACTCGGCCATGTCCAACCTGGTCCTCCAGGCGGACCGCCGTTTCGTCACCCGCCGCACCGACGAGGCCACCGGCGATCCCGAGTCCCTGGCCGGCCGCCTGAGGATCACCGACATGGGCTCCCAGGTTGCCCGCGACACAGCTCCGAAGCAAAAGAAGGCCGGCATGCCCGATGTCCAGAGAGGCAATGTGCGCGAGGGACAGGACATACTGGCCCGCGAGCAGCGCAGTCGCAAGCCGGACACTGCCCAGGCCAGGACGGGCATCCTGGGCCAGACCGACTTGCTGGTGGAGGGCCTGACCTACCGACCGAGGACGCACGAGACGCGCTCCACCTTCAACCTCATACTCCACATTGTGGCCCAGAACCTCGGCGATGTACCTCAGGAGGTCGTCATGAGTGCTGCCGACGCGGCGCTCGAGTACCTCAAGGACGAGGATATGAAGGACTTCGACAAGAAGAAGGAGATTGACGACCTTTTGGGGGCCACGATGAGCCCGAAACAGTTCAGCGAACTGGTGAACCTCGGCAAGAAGATAACGGATTACGACGCCCAAGACGACGAAGAGGAGATGGACACAGCCGGCGGCGCCGCCGACGACGACGCCGAGATTGACGACCGCCAGGGTGTTGCTGTTGTCTTCGACGACGAGGACGAGGATGGCGAGGGAGCCATTACCAACGAAGTCCGCGATGAGTCCTCGGACGACGAGGCTGCCGACGCGGACGATGACGAGAATGTTGTAGGCGAGGCTGCCGACGAGGCTGCGGACAGCGTCCGTGAAGCCGCCGACGCCAACGGGGACGAGATGGTGATCGACTCTGGTCTGTCCGGCTCGAAAGGGAAGGCCGCCTCGGACGAGAAGAACTCGATCCCGGCCCGCGAGATCGACGCCTTCTGGCTGCAGAGAGAAATCGGAAAGCTTTACCCCGACGCCCACGACCAGCACGACAAGACTGGCAAGGCATTGCACATCTTGTCCGGCGAGCCGGACGATGAGGGGGGCGACGAGAAGCAACTCCGAGACATCGAGAACGACCTCATGGACCTCTTCGACTACGAGCACCACGAGGTTGTCCAGAAGCTCATTCAAAACCGCGAGAAGGTCGTCTGGCTGACTCGTCTGGCGAGAGCGGAAGACGACGAGAGCAAAGCCACCATTGAGCGGGAAATGGCCTCGGAGGGTGTCCGGTGGATTCTCGACGAGCTGCGCGGCAAGAAGACCACCGATGGTCCGAAGAAGATGGACATCAAGATGGACATTGACGTGCCGTCGTCATTTACGGCCGAGGCCCCCAAGGAAGAGCGCGCCGAAGGCCAGCTGGTCGGCGGCCTGCAGCCACGGAAGACGATCAACCTGGAAAACCTCGTCTTCGACCAAGGCAACCACTTGATGACGAACCCGAAAGTAAGGCTTCCCGAAGGGTCGACGAAACGGACATTCAAGGGATACGAGGAGATTCACGTCCCGCCCCCGAAGAAGCGCAACGACCCCAGCGACCTGAACATCCCCATCACGGACATGCCCGAATGGGCGCGAGCACCATTCAGCTCGGCCAAGTCCCTCAACAAGATCCAGTCCAAGTGCTTCCCTTCCGCGTTTGGCGATGACGGCAACATGCTCATCTGTGCGCCGACGGGCAGCGGCAAGACAAACGTTGCCATGCTGACCATTCTGCACGAGCTGGGGAAGCACCGGAACCCCGCCACCGGCGACATCGACCTGGACGCCTTCAAGATTGTGTACATCGCCCCCTTGAAGGCCCTCGTCCAAGAGCAAGTTGGAAACTTTGGCGCGCGGCTGAAGCCCTACGGCATCACCGTTTCCGAGTTGACTGGCGATCGCCAGCTCACGAAACAGCAGATCGCCGAAACCCAGATCATCGTCACCACCCCGAGAAATGGGACGTCATCACCAGAAAAGCCACCGATCTCAGCTACACAAATCTCGTCAGACTGGTCATCATTGACGAGATTCACCTGCTGCACGACGACCGCGGACCGGTCCTCGAGAGCATCGTTGGCAGGACGATTCGCAAGACGGAGCAGACGGGCGACCCCGTGCGGCTGATTGGTCTGTCTGCCACGCTGCCCAACTACAAGGACGTGGCCAGTTTCCTCCGCGTCGACCCCGAGAAGGGGCTTTTCCACTTTGACGGGTCCTTCCGACCTTGCCCGCTGAGGCAGGAGTTCATCGGCGTCACCGACAAGAAGGCAATCAAGCAACTGAAGACGATGAACGACATTACGTACACCAAGACCATCGAACACGTCGGCACGCATCGCAACCAGATGCTCATCTTTGTGCACTCACGAAAGGAGACCGCCAAGACGGCAAAGTACATCCGTGACAAGGCGCTGGAGCTGGAGACCATCAACCAGATTCTGAAGCACGATTCGGGCTCCAGGGAAGCCCTCAACGAGGCGGCGAGCCAGGCCACCGACGCCGACCTGAAAGATCTGCTCCCCTACGGCTTCGGCATCCACCATGCCGGTATGAGTCGTCTCGACCGTACAGACGTGGAGGATCTCTTCGCCAACGGCTTGATCCAAGTGCTTGTCTGTACAGCCACCTTGGCCTGGGGTGTCAACTTGCCTGCCCACACCGTCATCATCAAGGGCACCCAGGTCTACTCCCCGGAGAAGGGCAGCTGGGTAGAGCTCAGCCCCAGGATGTGCTGCAGATGTTGGGACGTGCCGGTCGACCGCAGTACGATACCTACGGTGAAGGCATCATCATCACGTCGCAAGGCGAGATGCAGTACTACCTGTCCTTGCTCAACCAGCAGCTTCCCATCGAGAGTCAGTTCGCGAGCAAACTGGTGGACAACCTCAATGCCGAAGTCGTTCTGGGCAACGTGCGCAGCCGCGACGAAGGCGTCGAGTGGCTGGGCTACACCTACCTCTTCGTCCGCATGCTCCGATCGCCCGGCCTGTACAGCGTCGGCGCCGACTACGAGGACGACGTGGCGCTCGAGCAGAAGCGCGTGGATCTCATCCACTCCGCCGCCATGGTGCTCAAGAAGTCGAACCTCATCACCTACGACGAGAAGACGGGCAAGGTCAAGGCGACTGAGCTGGGCCGGATCTCGTCGCATTACTACATCACGTGCGGATCCATGGATACCTACAACAAGCTGATCCAGCCTTCGATCACGACGATTGAGCTCTTCCGCGTCTTTGCTCTCAGTGCCGAGTTCAAGTACATCCCTGTGCGTCAGGACGAGAAGCTGGAGCTGGTCAAGCTGCTCGACCGCGTGCCAATCCCCGTCAAGGAGAGCATCGAAGAGCCCCACTGCAAGATCAACGTCCTCCTCCAGGCCTACATCTCGCGGCTCAAGCTTGACGGGCTTGCGCTCATGGCCGACATGGTCTACGTCACGCAGTCGGCTGGCCGTATCCTGAGGGCCATCTTCGAAATCACGCTGCAGAAGGGCTGGGCCAGCGTCTGCAAGACTGCTCTGGACCTGTGCAAGATGGCCGAGAAGCGCATGTGGCCCACCAACACCCCCTGCAGCAGTTCCCCGGCTGCCCCCGGGACGTTGTCGCCAAAGTCGAGAGGATGGACATACCGTGGAACACGTTCTTCGACCTCGACCCGCCCCGCATGGGTGAGCTTATCGGCATCCCGAAGGCTGGCCGGACGGTGTGCGGCTTCGTCTCCAAGTTCCCTCGGCTGGACGTCCAGGCCCAGGCGCAGCCCATGACGAGATCCATGCTGCGCGTGGAGCTTACGATCACGCCCAACTTTGAGTGGGATGACTCTGTCCACGGCACGGCCGAGAGCTTCTGGATCATGGTGGAGGACTGCGACGGCGAAGACATCCTGTTCCACGACCAGTTCCTTCTCCGCAAAGACTACGCCGAGTCGGAGTCGAACGAGCACCTGGTCGACTTCACCGTCCCGATCACGGACCCCATGCCCCCCAACTACTTCATATCCGTCATCTCAGACAGGTGGATGCACTCGGAGACGAGGGTGCCCGTCAGCTTCCAGAAGCTCATACTTCCCGAGAAGTTCCCCCCGCACACGCAGCTTCTGGACATGCAGCCTCTGCCAGTCGCGGCCCTCAAGGCCAAGGACTACGCCAGCTTGTACGAGGACTGGACCTACTTCAACAAGATCCAGACGCAGACCTTCAACTCCCTGTACAACACGGACGACAACGTTTTCATCGGGGCCCCGACAGGAAGCGGCAAGACGGTGTGCGCAGAGTTCTCGATTCTGCGCCTGTGGTCCAAGCCGGAGATTGGCCGCGCCGTCTACATTGCTCCGTTCCAGGAGCTCGTCGACATCCGGTTCCAGGACTGGTCGAAGCGCCTTAGCCATCTCCGCGGCGGCAAAGAGATTGTCAAGCTGACTGGCGAGACGGCGACGGATCTCAAGCTGCTCGAGAAGGGCGACCTCATTCTCGCCACACCCACGCAGTGGGATGTGCTGTCGAGGCAGTGGCAGAGGCGCAAGAACATCCTCACGGTCGAGCTGTTCATCGCCGACGAGCTCCACCTGCTCGGTGGCCAGCAGGGCTACATCTACGAGATCATCGTCTCTCGGATGCACTACATCCGGACGACAGCCGAGCTGGAGATGCGCATCATCGGCCTCAGCGTGTCGCTGGCCAACGCCCAGGACATCGCCGGCTGGATCGACGCCAAGAAGAAGGACATCTTCAACTTCAGCCCCCATGTTCGCCCCGTGCCGCTCGACCTGCGCATTCAACCATTTTCCATCCCTCACTTCCCGTCACTCATGCTCGCCATGGCCAAGCCGACGTACCTCGCCATCACCGAGACCTCGCCGGACCAGCCCGCGCTGGTGTTTGTGCCGAGCAGGAAGCAGACCAGGTCCAGCGCCCGCGATGTTCTGGCGGCTTGTCTGGCAGACGACGACGAGGATCGCTTCCTCCACGTCGACGTGGAGCAGATGCGCCCGCTTCTTGAGCGGGTGCAGGAAGAAGCCCTGGCGGAGGCACTGTCCCACGGCGTCGGATACTACCACGAGGCCCTGAGCGCCGGCGACAAGCGGATCGTTCTCCATCTCTACAGACAGGGGGCGATCCAGGTCCTGATCGCTTCCCGCGACACGTGCTGGGAGCTCGACGTCACCGCCCACCTCGTCGTCGTGATGGGAACGCAGTACTTCGAGGGCCGCGAGCATCGGTACATCGACTACCAGCTCAGCGAGGTTCTGCAGATGTTCGGAAAGGCGTTGAAGCCCGCCAGGAACGAGCGGAAGAGCCGCGGCGTGCTGATGGTCCCGGGCGTCAAGAGGGAGTACTTCAAGAAGTTCCTGATCGAAGCCCTGCCGGTCGAGTCCCACTTGCACAACTACGTGCACGATGCCTTTGTGACCGAGGTCAGCACCAAGATGATCGAGTCCGCCGAGGATGCCATCAACTGGACCACCTTCACGTACTTCTACCGTCGCCTCCTGGCCAACCCCAGCTACTACAGCCTCCCCAGCCTGACGCAGGACGCCCTGGGGGCCTATCTCTCGGACCTCGTCGAGACCACCCTCAAGGAGCTCACCGAGTCCAAGATCATCGACTTTGACGAGGACGACGGGTCCGTCGCGCCCCAGAACGCGGCCATGATTGCAGCCTACTACAACATTTCGTACATCACGATGCAGACATTCCTCCTGTCCCTCACCTCCAAGACGAAGCTCAAGGGCATCCTCGAGATTGTCACGTCTGCGACCGAGTTCGAGTCGATCCAGATCCGCCGCCACGAGGACAACCTGCTGCGCCGCATCTACGACCGGGTGCCCGTCAAGATGTCCGAGCCCGCGTACGACTCGCCGCACTTTAAGGCGTTTGTGCTGCTGCAGGCGCACTTCTCGCGGATGCAGCTGCCCATCGACATGGCCAAGGACCAGGAGATGATTGTGTCCAAGGTCCTCGGCCTCCTGAGCGCGACGGTCGACGTCCTGTCATCTGATGGCTACCTCAACGCCATGAACGCCATGGAGATGTCCCAGATGGTGGTTCAAGCCATGTGGGACCGCGATAGCCCTCTGAAGCAGATTCCTCACTTCACGCCCGAGGTCGTCAAGGTGGCCAATGAGTTTGGGTTCGTACTTTCCCCCTCCCCGCCCCCTTTTAAAACCCCCTTCCTTGTCTACGTTATTGGGGACATATGCTGACCATGACACACAACGTTGCAGAATCAAGGACATCTTCGACTTCATGGAGGCGATGAACCCGAGGAGAACGCCGAGTACCCGAACCTGGTGAAGAGGCTGGCTCTCAGCCAGGGCCAGCTGGCGCAGGCGGCGGCCTTCACCAACAGCAAGTACCCGGACATCTCGCTCGAGTTCGAGCTGGTCGACGCCGACAGCATCCGGGCCGGGGAGCCGGCGTACCTGAGCGTGCAGATCGAGCGCGAGGTGGACGAGGACGAGGACGAGGAAGAGGGCGGCCAGGCGGCCGTCGTCGACACGACGGTCCACGCGCCCTTCTACCCGGCCCGCAAGTCGGAGAACTGGTGGCTGGTGGTCGGCGAGGAGAGCACCCGCACCCTCCTGGCCATCAAGCGCGTCACCATCCCGGGCCGCCAGCTCAAGACGCGGCTCGAGTACACCGTGCCCACCCCTGGCAAGCACGACCTCAAGCTCTTCCTCATGAGCGACAGCTACATTGGCGTCGACCAGGAGCCTACCTTCTCCGTAACCGCGGCTGAGGGTATGGAGGTGGATTCGGACGAAGAGGAGGAGGAGGATGACGAATAAAAGGGCGCCGACGGTAGTTGAACCAAGATAAAAGCGTAGACGGGGGCAGATGAGCTTTCGACTCACGTTCCCCCTGGAAAGAAAGGGGCGAAGCAACGGGGATGTTGGCTGACCCATTCGGCCGCTATTGTTGTCATGATTGCAGGGCAAAGAACCTACTGCATGGACACGGACCAGATGTACGATTGGAATTTTATTGTTGATGCATGTTTTGTTGCCCAGAATGACGTGCCATCGGACCGGTTTCGTTGACAGGGGTCAATGCTAGAGAACCGGAAAAGGCTACATAATAATCCCATGTTCTTTGTCCAAGTACTCAGCTCGACCGGCCACACATCCGGACTTTGACACCCCCGAGAGTCGAAAGCGACCAGAGCCAGGTACTTCTGGCCATCCAACTTGGGCAGCATGCCCCAATGAGCACAACACCACCACTCTGTAGATCGTGATAAGAAAAGGATAGCAGCAAGATGCAATCGGGACTGAAGAACTTGGGTAACCTCAGAAGTGTGCCAGGTATTCACGCGTCCAAGGAAAGCCTGGGTGATTCGTCACCGGAGGGTGGGCGGCGGTCGTTTTCGTATTCATAGGTACCAGAAATAAGGGGTACCACCTTGGCAAGTGAATTGACATTCCAAAGGCAATGATGAGGGAAAAGCCGACAATATGCGTCTGTTCCAATCGTCGAATCTTTACCCAGGCTGGCCGACTCCATAGGAAGACGAGGTTATCGAATGCCCACTCGCCATTCGCCGCCCGTGGCTATTGTGGTTGCCGAGTCCATCCCCGTTCCCCGTTGGCCCTATTAATAACGCATGTGCTATCCCTCTATCCATACGCCAGTGTACTCGCAGGGGCTTTGCCGACGGCAACAAGGTAACTGAATCTCGAGATGTGGCCCAAGTTCTATGGGATGCTCCGTCATTCCAACCGAAGGATACGTCACCGCCAGACCGCGAGGCCAATGGCGACAAAATGAACCAGTGTCAGGTTCCAGTGTTAGGTTCTGGGCCAATCGCTCGGATGAACAACAAAGGTTACTCAGTCTCCATGGGGCTCATGGCGTGACCTGTCGTAAGATGGGCGGTTTTCGTTGTTCAGCCTAACGGCAGCAAAACGCTTAGTAAGCGGCTCACCTGGTCTAGGATTTGTTGGGACGGTAGAAGCAGAAGCAGAAGACGACGACGGCGAAGGGGCAGTAGCAGACGAAATGCTTTCGCTAGGCTGGGCGTAAGACGAAACACCCCCATCGCCACTTGAAGGACGAGGGCGCTTCTTGGGAACTTTCTCACCAGATGATTGCAGGATAACCTCCAGGGTTTGCCAACCTGGCGTGGAGAGGAGCTTGTGAAGGTCGGACGATTCGTGATTCGTGGCCACGCGACATAGAAGGGCTTCCTCATCCTGTATTGGTGTTAGCAATCAGCGTCGCCTAATATCAGTATTCGGCGTCCATCTTACCTTGGATAGAATGTCCATGCCGTGTATGTAGTTTAGTAGGTGGAAGTCGGACAGCGACCCAATTTGGTTGCCGCCGCTAATGTCGAGGGCCTTCGCGACATCCTTGAGGCTCTGGCCTTCGGCCATGGCCTCGCGGTTCTCTATAGGAAAACTGGGAGTTGTGAAGACGGGTTTGGGGTCGGCCGGGAAGCCATGAGTAAGCGTTACGTAGAGATACTCGACAGGGAAGTCAGGTTTGGCGTCCTCCTGCACGTTGAGGCCGTACTTGTTGATTTTGCGGTAAAAGACCTCAGGGATGTACCTCGTGCGACTTATTGTACCATCGTCATCCTTTTCGTCGCGCACCAGCATGACGGTGGGGTCGGCCGAGGGCTCCATCAGATCGGCCTTGACCATCTCGACAGCTTCGTTGGAGGCTTGATACGCGGTGACAGCGATGGAGCCTTCCTCGTCGCCAGAGATGATGCAAGTGACAAAGTTGGAGCCGAAACGGCCAGTGTCGCTCCACTTTGTGGGACGGGGGTGCTGGGCCTGCAAGCGCGCGGCAAAGCAGGTCTCAAGCGAGGATAAATAGTAAGAGTCGGCGTGGCGGCGGCAGATGACGGACCCGTCGCCTTTGCCAGCATCAAGCAGATCTGTGAAGATAACACCAACCTGCTCGAGTCCGCACAAACTGGCGACGTGGTTGACGGCAGGCTCATTCTCAAAGGGGTTGAGAGAGATGCCGTCAACCTCGTCAATCTGTGGGGGCTCGTAGATGGCTTCGACGACGGCCTTGGAACCGAGAGGCACTTCGGGATACTCGGTATAGCGGCCGTAGAGGTAGCCTACGCGCTGGCCACCGCCGCGGCGCCAGGCGTTGAGGAATGAGTTGACAATGTCGAAAGAGGCAAACTCGACGTGGTCGACCATGCGGAAGGACTGGGGCTGCAGCGTGATCGCACTGGGTTGACACTTGGTGCAGATGCCTTCAGGCCACAGGGGATGACCCGAGGGGCAGTCGGGCTTGACGCGATAGAAGGGCTCGTTGAGCGGCGGGATATACGACGCGCCGAGCTCGGGCCGGTTGGTGGCCGAGTTGATTTTGCGCAGGTACGAGTGGAAAGACAAGTACTTGATCTTCTTCTCGGCAAGATATTGCGGGTTGAAGGGGTCCAGAGGCATGCAATAGTCGCACATGCCCTTGGGTCCGTGTTTGCACATGCGTTGGTCGCGAGGGCGGGGTATCTTGCCGTCGAGGCGATCGAGCCTGTCGTCGAGGGCGGACTGGCGCACGACATCCCAGGGGTTCTTCAAAGTCTGGCCGGGGCGCGGGTCGACGGGGAGGTCTTCGTTTGGGAGTATGGGCTTGCCGTTGAGGCGGTTGGTGGAGGTCGTAGTAGAGGGGTGGCTGCCGGCTTCTTTGTCGAGGTGTTTGTAGGTGATGAAGATCATATCTCCGTGACTGGGCAAGTGAGGGGAGGGTCAGCGGGGGCGGGATTCTGGGCAATCAGACGGCGACCGACTCACTTCAGGCCGATCTGGCTGAGCTTGACCATGACTATGTCTCGCAGCACCTTGGAGTCTTTGGCCTGGGGATCGGGAGAGAAGGCGATGGTGTTGGGGTCAACGGTAGGCGGCAGGTGGGACATGAGCTGGGCGTGAGGAGCTTCGAGTCAGCGGAATAACGTGAGGCGGCGCGGACGGGGCTGGCGATGCAGGGCCGGAGCCGGAGCCGCGGGTCTTCGGAGAAGAACATCATGTAGGTAAAGGAACTCACCTGCCGCCCCAGCTCGGCAAAAGTCGCATCTTTGTCGATGTTGATGCGGATCATGCCATCCGGCCCCCGGAGCCGTAGCAGCATCGTGAGGGAGGGGCCTTGTCGGCTGGGGTGCGGGTCTGGGCTGGTTCGTAGCTCTGGTATGGCAGAGGCGTGTCGCGCGCAGCCGTGTGAGTGTGTTGGGGGTGTATTGGCCCGCGCAGGTTCTGGGCGATGCACAGCAGGAATGGTGAAGCGAGGGTGGTAGTGGCCGAGGTTGAGGTTGAGGACGGTTGTGGTCGATGGCGGTTGGAAAGAGCAGATGCCTGACGACGTCGGATGCGTTTGGCCCGCCACGAACAAATACGAGTACATGCGGCGTACATACGTAATGGGAGCTACCTGCCCACTAGCCCCTTGTGGCTAGCGCCTGTCAGGACACCCCAAATCCCAGGTACGAGTACCAACGTCATCGCCTCTGAGCAGACTGGCTGCCCACGGAGTTGGTGGTAACTACCGGACCTACCTATAGGTAAGGTGGGTAAGGTACCTATGTATCAACCCCTCTCTGCTCCGAAGTAAATCTTGATATGTAGGTACTGATTTCATGGTGGGTGAGAATAGTTCTTGTACATGGTGAGACTCCTTCACCGGGACTGGGGAGCCCCGGCGCTCAACACCTCTCGAAAAGGCGAATGGCCTCTTCGGCGAATTCCGCGGTCTGCAGTCGTTCCTCATGCTGCCATTCGTACACATGTCCAAAGCCAGGCAAGATATGACCGTGGTAAATAATCGTTCGTCCTGCCCAAGCCGAGCAAGCCCTTTGGCTTCGATCTGACGAGTCCTATGCCCGGAGGTTCGCCCGTCCTGAAAGGCGGCTAGAGCCGAGCTTTCGTAACATTTGTTTTGTATTCTCTTTCACCTACAAGCACCCAACGTACCTATAGGCAAGTGAGGCACGGTCCAAGACTTCGGGCGTCAGTACCTACGTGAACTTCAGATAGCATCGATTCGACATTAGAGGGTAGCCTCGTGGACATGTAAGCAAGACCCCCAGTTGCTCATGAGTTCATGTCTCCGTTGTGTAAGTCGACAGGGCAGTCCAAATGGATGTTCCAATTGGATGCACCTCACCTGCGCAAGCAGTACCGGAGTACGGGCGAATGGAGGGCGCGGGAAGTTGCCTGCCTGCCTACGAGTATGGAATATGAGCACGCGCTATCCCTATCTATCACTAGCCTCGTTTCCGGTGCTCGCCAATGGAAGTTGGAGACCACGGACACGTCGAGAAGCCAGGATGGAACCGCTTAGGTACAACATGAAGATTGGCGGTTAAGTACCTGCTTGCCTGCTATCAAGTGTGAAAGCACCTTGACTAGAAGGACATACCCAAGGGGGCAAGACTCTCGTACTCCCTTCCTCGCCGCCCATTCGCGGGTGCGCTTCAGGGGATCTGTCAAACCCATGGATGCCCGCCCGCCGGACTGATCCCGACACGTCGCCATCACTAAGTTTAGAGTACGTAGTACGTGAGTAAATCGGCCGCCCTCCTCCAGGACCGCTACCGTAACTGAAGTGGTTCTCGGATGAACCTTGCGCGCGTCCAGACGGCAAGCAAGGTACCTTACACATACATCCCCAGACGAGACCAGAGGTCGTGCCTGCCGCCTGTACTCAGCATTGCCCTCCGGTACAGTAATAATAAGTTCCAAGAGGGAAGGAGCATCTGGCTTGGACTCTCTCTGGGTCGCAGCAACCGAACCGACTGCCCGCCCACCTTGTCTTCTCTCCACGAAAAGGCGGATTGAATCAACGCAACGCCACGCCACCCAGCGCCACGCCCCCAATCTCTCCTTCCCCAGCTTCAACCTGGTCGACACCGAACTCACCCTCGTTCCTCTTCCATTCCGTATCCGACCACAGCCACGCCCACGACCGCGACCGCGACCGCGACAGCAACCCCATCACCCCCCTTCGCGCATTCGCTCATGTCCTTCACCGGTGTTTCGCCTTGTTGAACGCCACCTGTCCGCCGGCACCATCTACAGCGCATCTCTGCACGCCGACGAAGCTTTGTCGCAACGCCCATTACCTACTTTCCCGCCTACCAGCTGCGCTCTCCCGCCTAGAACACAATTACACACGACAGCACGCCCATCCGTTCTTCCAACCTCCTTTCATGTCGCCCACCGCAGCCCTAGCAGCAGCAGCAGCACGGTAGCACCAGTCCTCTTCCGCGACTCCTTGGCCCTCGGAAGCCACCAGCAGGAACCACTCCCCGCATCTACCATCAGGAACCAGACAGAATCATGGCGCGCCCTCTGGGGCCTGTCCGCCTGCGCAGGACCAACTACTTCACTCTCGCCCTCGGCGCCTGCCTCTGCCTGTTCATCATCTATTTCCTTGCCGGAGGCGCCCCTCAGGCCACCAATTCGCCCCCGGTTCGCACCACGAAGCCGCCCATCCGCAAACCCACAAAGGCGAGCCTCATTAGCGATCGCCCTCCCGTCGTCCGCTACGACCTCAACAATGTTACCATCACCCCGGACCCCATCGGTAATCAGGAGGGCATCCTCATCCTCACCCCCATGTCTCGCTTCTATCAGGGCTATTGGGACAACCTCCTCAAGCTGAACTACCCTCACAACCTCGTCAGCCTAGGGTTCATCCTACCCAAGACCAAGGAAGGCAATGCTGCCACCACTGCCCTGCAGCACGCGGTTGCGAAGACCCAGAAAGGCCCTCACAACGATCGATTTCGCAGCATAGTCATCCTGCGCCAGGACTTCGATACGCCACTGTCCTCACAGGATGAGAGCGAACGCCACAAGCTCCAGAACCAGAAACCCCGCCGCGAGGCCATGTCGAAGGCCCGCAATTCCTTGCTCTTCACCACCCTCGGCATTGACACCTCCTGGGTTCTTTGGCTCGATGCCGACATTGTCGAGACCCCTGCAACCCTTATCCAAGATTTGGCCGGTCATGACAAGCCAATCATTGTCCCGAATTGCTTCCAGCGGTACACCGACGACAAGGGCGAGCCCGCCGAGCGCCCCTACGACTTCAACAGCTGGCAAGACAGCACTGTGGCCCAGGAGCTTGGCGCGAAGATGGGCAAAGATGAAATCATCGTGGAGGGCTACCAAGAAATGGCCACATACCGCACTCTTATGGCGTACGTTGGCGGCGCCAGCGGCGGTAATAGCGACCCGAAATTCGAGATGCCTCTCGATGGTGTTGGGGGAACAGCCTTGCTTGTGCGAGCCGATGTCCACAGAGACGGTGCCATGTTCCCCCCCTTTCCCTTCTACCACCTCATTGAGACCGAGGGTTTTGCCAAAATGGCTAAGCGGCTAGGTTGGCACGCCACTGGTCTTCCCAATTACAAGGCGAGTAAATTTTGCAAGACATTTGTCACACCCTTACTGACATCCACTACCAGGTGTATCATTACAACGAGTAAGCTACGAAAGGCCATGTGATGAGTTGAGCGACGTCAACAACCCGATACTGTCATCTTTTTGCAGATGAATGCATGAATGCTGGTCGTTTTGGAGTTTGGGGTCAATGCATTGTTTCTTATCACGGTACACCGACCCGGATAGATCGCCTCCCTGGTTTTGGTCGCACCTGAATCAGGCGCCTGGGCGAGGATGATGAGAGATGGGGTGCTGTGAAGAGGCAACCCTGCCAGTTAAGCTGGCTTAGCACCTCTGGAAGGGGCAAATTGAGACGCATCAAGACCGCTAGGCGAAAGAGTGTCTGCATGAATTTTCACTAGCGAAGTGAGTTTCTGCGCAGATAGCCGGCCGGTACGCTTCCCATGTGACTGAAGACAGGGTTAGCTTTGGTTTACATGGGGCCTCAGACATGGATGGAGAGGACATATCAGTCATAAGAAATTGGCTCACAACATCAAAACAGCACCAGAAAGTATAAGCATTGGCATCTAGTCCCAAACGGCTTCCGGCCTCCTGATCGCGAAAAGGGCAGTTTTCGATTTACCACCAAAATTGCGAGAACACCTTTGATAGAAGGCACAAGTTCTTAGAATCACGGCGAGGGTGTTCGTGACGCGGTGCGCACGAGTAATATCACATAACTGGGGGCCCAGGCCACCGGTGATGGTCGACTGAAGATTGAAACGAGGCGAGCTTCTGCGAGCTTACATGCCTACCTATTTCCCGTGGGAACAGGCGCGTCGCAATGGCTTGATAGAGCCCATGGTTGCACCCGGAGTTATCTCTTGGGCGAAACGGTGCCATATCATACAAGGGAGATGAGTCCAAAAAGCCCCCAGATAAGTTGGCAGGTTGTCCTGCCGGTTGGCACACGAGGCCGTCACCAGGGCATCGCAGGATGTAGCTCAGTCGCGCTTAGAAGAATACCCTGGTCTCTTCGATCGACCATCGAGCCTCGGGATCCAATGTTCTCTCTTGGTAATGCGCCATCCTTCAACGTACTGTGCTTACCCTCAAGCAATCACAAGCGCTTACGGCGCGGCCGCAGACCTCGAAGCATGTTGACAGCTGTCATCAAATTCGCACTCTCATTGCGCAAGGCCGAGTTCGCAGCTTGCTTGATATGTTACGTAGATAAATTCAATAAGGAGTAAATGCAAGGCAACCAAACTCGCGTCATTATTCGTAGAGAAGCAACCAAAATCTCAAGTCTTTCTTTCGTTCTTTCCTTCCCTGGAAGAAGCATCCTGGATGGCGTCCGAAGAGCCGGCGATGTATCTCCAGACTCGCTCCAGAGAGCGCGGCGAAGAAAAGAGGTCCGAGTTCATGCCGAAAGGCACATTCGCTCAAGGAGGCCAGACCGACGCAATGCGCCACCATATGGGAAAGAGACAACACACACACACAGACACACACACACACAAACACAGATAGCACAAGCAACGACGACACAGATCTTCTCGCTTCAACCCATGGCACTGTTAAGGAGTGGCAGGCCGGCGCTCGATCGCTCTATCGCCCTTCCCATCTGCCGCCGAGCTCGCGGTCGCGGATCCACAGCTCGACGAGGGCGCGGGCCGCTATGTGGTCGCCACCGCGCAGGAGGGCGGCGACGTCGACGTTGAGGGGCGAGTCGAGACCAGGGAGGCCCAGCAGGCGGCGGACGGCCCGCACCGTGGCGGCGAGGGTGTAGGCGGGCGTCCAGGCCGAGTCGTCGTCGGCGCCCGAGCCCGGGGCGGCGCCGCGCGTGTTGCGCAGCAGGTCCAGGCAGATCTCGCCCGTCTCGAGGGCGACGTTGGCGTGCACAACGGGCGTCGCGAACCGCACGGTCGGCGGGTGAAGCGGGTACGTAGGTGGGACTGTGATCTCGAGCAGCCAGCGACCTCCTGTTTGGTTGGCGGCAGGGAGGGGGAGAGGAAGGACACACGTCAGCCAGTGCGCCGAGTTAAGGAACGGGGTTAAGTTTTGGGGCAGAGAAGAGACGGGACTGTATTAGACAATCCATGGATCTGGGCGGGGGAGCAACTCACCGTCGTAGCCGCCGCCGATGCCCCTCCCGTTGATGACCGCTTCCCAGCGCAACAGCTCGTCCTCGCTGACAGGGCCGAGACGCTCGATGCCATCCTCGCGCACGTATGGCCCGCTGGGCGCGCCCCTGTCCTTTCTGGTCGTCGAAGGCGACGAAGCGGCAGCCTCGGCCTCGGCCTCGGTCTCCTTCTCCCAAGCAGCCATCTCCTTTAGCAGGCGCTTCGTCGCGCCGCCGCGCGCCGCGCCAGCACCAGCGCCGCCATCTCTATCGGCAGCTGAGGAGGGCATGGTCGAGGATCTCGGAAGGGCGGCGGAGGACGGGTTGGCGGTCTTGGAGCTGCTGCTGCCGCTGGTGGACTTTGACTTGTCCTTGTCTTTCTTGGAGCTGCTGGAGGTGTCTTTGTCCTTTTCCTTTTCCCTCTCTCTGTCTCTGTCGCCGCTCTTGCTGCTGGTGGTGCTCTTGGCGTCAAAGTCCCTGTCCTTGTCTTTGTCCTTGTCGCGGCGGGAGCTGGACGAGGCGTCATTCTTGCTGGAGCTGCTGGGCATGGCGGCGGGGCGGAGGTTGGCCGGAAGCTGGGACTGCAACCTGCGGATGTTGGGGTCGGGCATCAGGGGTGCGACAAGGTGCGCCGGGGGTGACAAGGCGGCAAGCACCTGTACCGGGGGGCAGCGGTCGTTTGTGCAAAGTGCGGCGGGAGCGTGGACGGTGAAGGGTGGGCGGTTGGAATCGATCTGGTCTCAATTGAGGCGAAGGCAATTGATGAGTCGGTCAGGTAAGTGAGCACTCGACTGCGCTGGTTGGGTTGGGCTGCGCCGAGAGTCGGTCGATATCCGTAAGGTACGAGTAAAGGTATATGGGGACTATTAAGGGTCTCCCGAGGTCATCAGGTTTGGTTCCAACTTGCCGATACCAGCCAGCCCGGCAATTTCAGGAGGGAGGTACTCGTAGGTGCCGGTATACGCACTGTCTTGGGCCCTTCAAGACCTGCGGTAGGCACGGGACCTGGACTGTAGTAGGGGATGTCGCTACCTCAGGTACCTACCTAACCTACCCTTACAGCGAGGTTGGCTCCCTTAGGTGGATGGCACAGCTGGAGGCCCTGGCTACATACTCCGTACGAGTGTTCGTACGGACACTCCATGGATGTGTCTGCCCCGATCCCGAGCTACATATAGGTATGTGCCTTACGATTAGCACACACGTGCTCGTACCCTATCTTGCTCAACCCAAACCCTCAAGAGTCTCCAGGACTCTCACAGTGTCCCTTCACGCCCCTTTACGAATAGTACTATTTAGCACCTGACCATGCTAATAACAACTCACGTCCAGGTTGCTATATACAATCCTCCCTCGTGGACAGTTCGATCCCCCGTTACTAAGGACTGTAAAAGCAGCACGCTCTTACCAGCCATTACTGTACAGTACCACTAAACGGAGTTCGGAAGCATCCCCGAGCGATGGACACATTCTAATGGGTAAGCAAAGGATTTTTTTTTATGTTCAGAAGTCTAGCATTGGTTTTCATAACTACTCTGTACAATGTGAAGTCCCTCTCGATACCAGGTCCCAAAGACCAAAATACGCCGGCACAAAGGCCAAGAATTTCGACTCAGCAGCTGCGCTGCAGTCTTCCCAGATCAATCCAAAAATCCTATCCCCTTTCCGACCGTCCGCCCGCCTGTCCGTCCATCCGTCCACCCAATTGACAGTCTGGAGGGCACTCCCCTCCAGGCGCTGCCTCATAGTACACCGAGATATCATGGCCGTGTCACTCTGTCTGTGTCCTCGACTTGATTCTCCGACTTCTGTCCTTCGCGACATGGGTACCGTGTTCAATCCGGTCTCATTCTAAGGCCCGGTAACATGCAACCTCGATCGTTCAGTGTTGGCATACTGAACGGAAGCTTCATCATCAAAATCCGCATCGATATCCACGCCGGAGGGCGTTCTCAAACACCGAAGGTCGGACTTGCAGCAGCGGGCCAACTGAATGGTGCACTGAGCCAACCATGGTCGTCTGGTGTAGAATAACCAGTAAATCCAACGCGTTACCGCTGACTTCGACACCATCGAAATGGCGCCGTCTCCTTAACAACAGTGCCGGGCTTGACCCAAACGCTGTTATCTCGGGATAAGGCTTTCATTCAACTCCGAAAGGAAATTGCCGTCTAGCATTCTTTTGATTCTTTTGTCTTCCAGAATTGCATCATGCGACTCAACCGCTTCGACTTGCTGCCTCGAGTCTTTTTCTCCGGTTCCTCCTCGCAAGGGACCTCCATGCTGAGCTTGCTGCGCTCACCATGGGCGCTGCTGATCAGTCGACTGAGACTGGCGAGGCTCGATCGGCGACGCCCGAAAGCTGTGGATGTGAAGGATGCGGGCCTCTGGTCGTGGAATGGTGCGTTGCGGGGGCGCGGAATGGCCGCAAACATGCTTTCGCGGGTCATTGTCGAGGTCGTGCTTGTCAAAGAAGGCACATCGACCGACATACGAACCACCTCGGGTCCAGGCTCGCCCATAAGAAGCGACTGGAAATTGTGTTCATCGGCGATTGACGAAGGAGCAGTCGAGATTCTATGGGCGTCGTATGAAACTGGGGTGCGGGGCGACGGGAACGACGAAGCATGACTCATAGAGTATGGGCTTGCAGTGGCTGTTGAGGGCGCGCAGTCCAAGGGATTGACATCGAGCGACGCAAGGTCTTTGTGGGCAGCAGCCCGGAAATGCGAAGGGGGTGCTGAGCCTAACACGTCGGGGCTTCCTGGTAAGCTTTCCTTGGTGGCGGGGCTTAGTTCCTCTTCAACAATGACGGACCCATGAAGCGAATTCGTTGATGCCTCGGTCCTGATCCTGGAGCCGGGCGGTTGCAGGTCCAGACTCGACCCGCTCCCCTTACGCTTCACAGAGCCGCTTGGAGAGCTCTCGCCAGTCGAGCATGCTGCAAGCGGTGCCCCGATGGCGTCGCCTTCCCGGGTGGGCGTTGTTTGAAGGTCCTCGGACCTCGCCACACTGTTGTTGCGGGTTTCGCGAGCCTCAGACGATACACTAGATGATCTTTCTGAAGCGGGTCTGGGGCCCTCGTCCTCTTCCTCATCTTCTTCGAAAACATCAGCCATAGTTGAGCTGCTCCCGAAACGAGGGATCCCAAAGCGCCCAGCCTCAAATGGGGGCAGAGCTGGAGCGCTCTCTGCACGACGGTGGTAGTGCATTCCAGGACCCGTGAAGTTTCGCATACCAGCAGCGCTGTGCAATTGGCGTTTGGGCTGGATACCCCCGCGCTGAGCCGCGTCCCAAGATGCGTCCAGCGTTGAAGGGGTGTTGAAAGGGCCGAGGGCTGCATCCAGATCAATCATGGGGAACGAGACATCCTCATCGATTGCGCGAGGTTGCCTGGAAGGCTTAGTGGGCTCGGAGAAGGTGATTGTCGGGGCAGAAGTCGATATGGGGTCAACTTCATCATCGTTCGAGTCATCCTCCATGTCGTCATCCATGGTGCTGCGTGGGACAGGAGGAGTCATCGACCTCCTCCGAGCAGACTTCTTACTGCGAGCACGAGACTTGGTCGTACGTGTGAGAATCGAGCCCGCCCAAGACTTGACTCGTTTCTGCTTCTTCTTCTTCCCGAAAGGTTTACCGCAGGGCTTGAATTCCCCGGACCTCAAGTTGGCCAACGCATTTGCGTCAGATCCAGAGTACTCAGACAAGGCAATGCTGGAAATTGCGCCCGTAGAGTAGGCACTGACTGGTCGCGTTTTGGTAGGCGGGCTATGACCTCCGAAGGGATCCAATCCGAAGAAAGACCATCGCTTTGGTGTTCTCGATGGGCTTGGAAGCGGTTCTGAATCTGCCGCGGATTCCGGTACAATCTTGAGAACTGGGATGGAGTTTCGCCTACGCGGCGATGGATTCTCGTTGTGGTGAACATGTGTGCTTGGCGTTCGCTCCAAAACTGCTCCAGCGGTGCTGGGCCTGGAGTCACTCTGAGCGGATGACTTCGATTGCTCTCGAAGTTCCGGGTTCCCCCGAGACGCAACGCCACGATCCGAGGGGATGTTCGACATGGAAATAATCGACGAGATGCTGTTCGAAACCGAATGGCTTGGCCGAGTCGTTGCCGTGCTGGTAGTATCGGTCGATACCAGCGACAATGGGCGCGGGATGTACTCGAGGGTATCCGAGAACCCAACACGGGCCCGAGGCGTAGGTCTTTCGTCCTCTACTTCGATAGCTGCTGGTACTGGTTGAGGAACCTGAGGTGGAGCACGAATTGGCTCTGGAATTGGCTGGGGTTGCAGAGCGATGGGCGAAACAGCTGGGGACGGTGAGTTGATTATGACCTCAGGAAACGGCTTGGGTCCGTCTTCGGGCTCAGACGGGCTCGTAGGGGCGCTGCTTCCCTTGGGCAGGGGGACGTTCGGGGTTTTCGGCTTGAGGATCATGGACAGGTCGTGGCTAGAAATGGCACCGGAGCGCTTGTGAGAGTGCCCTCTTCGGCGGGCAGCATCGGAGGGAGCAAGTGAGGGACCAGGGGTGGGGCCGAGCAAAGGCGATGCGAATCCGCTCTCAGACTTGGTTGGGCTGGTGCTCATGACAGTGATGGAGTCTCCAGAACGAATAGTACCTCCGACGAATTCGCTTCCAAAACGACGGTGCCCGCCGCGGCTGGGAATTGTCCGAGGAGACAGCGGCGGGCTCAGCATAGACTGGGGATCCGACGCGGCGCCGGGGTTGAAAGAGAACTCGGGAAGGGCTTCAGGTCGGGAACGAGGCTCGGCTGAGTCCATGCTTGCTCCAGGGTTGAATTTGAAATCTGGCAGTGCCGATGTCCTTGGTTGAGACGAGTTCGTCACAGCGCCCGGGTTGAACTTGAAATCGGGAAGAGCCATGGGTGTTCGAGAGGTCCGACTTGGCCCGCTGGCGAGATCGAAAGCCTGACCAGGCGGGTCCATGACTGATTTGGAGCGTCGTCCGCCAGCTCTGGGGAAAGGCTTGGCCGCTGATGGAGACACAGGCGAGGCCGGAAAAACAAAGCTGCTCTGGGGGGCGGGAACATCCAGAGTGGGCGGTGGCACTGTGTTTCCATCCATGGTGGGCATCATTGTAACGCTGTGAGCTGGGCGACCAGACAGATCTCCCATCATTTCGACAGTGTTTGTAGCACAAGTGGCAGCCATGATTGTTGTCAAGCCGCTCGGCGGCGAAAACCGGACAAGCAGCTGGTCAATTAAGCCGGCATATGGTAAGGCGATGGCTAGCAGTGCATTCGGGAGTTGTTTGTATTATTCTTGATTGACCAAGCCGTCGTCGAGTTGGTGTGCCCGTGGCAGATGGCGCGACCGGTCGCCTGAAGAGGGGTGAGAATGACGTCGTGAGAAGTCCCGTGCAACGTTCGTAGTTCCAGACGAGGTCGTGAAGGCGTAAAGGTCTAGGAAGGTAAATCGAGGTCAGTACGCGGGGCGTGCGTGAGGTGCTGGAGGGCGGGCTCGGTGCGCGAGGGTCGGTGGGTGGGTTCCGTCGTACCTCGTGAAGTCGTGATCAACCGCAGAAAAGACCGAGACGTCAAGAGGGCAATGACAGAAAGGCAATATATCCAGAAACCACCGGCGTCGTGAAGCGTGCTGTCGAATCCGTCCAAGGCGAAGGTGAATGAGGAAGGCGTCGAAGATGCTACAAGAGGACCAACAGGAAACGGAATCCAAACAATGCTAAGCAACAAAAACGAGCAATGGTAACAAGATTCTGAAAGGAAAAGGAGCGGACGGCCAGAGCCAGGCGAATCGTGGGGTTGACCAGATTCGCAGCTGGGAATGGACCAGGAGTACGGTGATGGTGGTGAGGGAGGGGGGGAAGAAGGTAGGGTGTGTAGGGGTGTGAAGCCGCAGCGAAGAGATGCGAGGAATGGAGAGGTTAAGGTGAGGGAGCAGATGATGGATTTGATTTGGTCGATACCCGTCCGGCGCCGTCCCTGCAGGTGCTGCAGGTGCAGGCGCAGGTGCGGGTGCACCACAGCGCAGCAGCAGGTAATCGTGCCTGCCCGCTTGCAGCGTGGTGGGCCGCCCTATCTGCAGTGTATGTGGGTACCCAATGGGCGTGGAAGTGGGTACTGCGCACTGAAGTGGCCTACGAGACGGACGTCCAGGTACCGTTTGATCCTAGCCCAGGTCGATCCGGGCCCTGGTACTCGCACGAGTACTCGTAGTGCGAGGGCTCGTAGGTACATGTAGCAGCCCGCTGGACACCCTGGCCGCCCTGTGCCCTGCCCGGTAGCGGCCACGGCGGGAAAGAAGTTCTCAGGTACGGCCATCCATCCATCCATCCATGCCATCTTTGTGAGAAAGACACAAGGCACGGTACCTCGGGCTCATTACTTGACATTTAAACCATGTAGGTGGTAGGTACATAGGCACATAGCGCTGGCGCCGCCCACGTCCCGAGCCACGCCTCCGATCCAGGCTCTGGAAGCCCGGCTCGCGCTGACGCAGTCGCGATGGAATAGTACCGTGGTGTTGGCGCTACGGCGTCCGGCTCGCAGTCGGGCACGCGCAAGCCCTCGTAGCACCCAGCATGACACCGCGAGCGAGCTGGCACCGTCGGGCAAAGAGCGGGGAACAGGCACCCGTTGGTGTCGGCACAGATGGATGGTACCTGGCCAGGCCCGCCAGCCTAGCCCAGGGCAGCAGTGAGGGTGACGAGGGAGGAGAGCGAGAGATTGATGGGCCCCACAGGCCGCTTGGCAGGCCGGAGGGCATATTTGGGCTAGCGCTCTGTAGGATTGCGACGCCCGTCGACGAGAGCGCCCGGGGCTGCCCTGTCATTGGCCGCACGGGGCCGGCGCCCTCCTGCGACCGCACGCCCACAGCAAGGACCTGGAAGCAGCTGGGGCGGCGAGATCTCGCAGCCAGTCGCCGCGCCAGAGCCGAGCCGGTGCGTGTGTGTGTGTGTGTGTGTGTGTGTGGGAGGTCGTCTCACACGCCCCGGCCTGTTCCCACAGGCGAAAAGGACAGAACGAGTACTTGATAAAAGTATCTCCCTACGGCACGGTCGCTCGGTACCTCCAGCAATCTGGATCCAGGTCGCGCGCCGACACGAGCCCCAGACCCGCCGGGCTGCCACTCCTGGCTGCAGACCCCTGAACAGTGCGGGTTGGCGTTCATTACTATCCGGGGCCAAGCACAAGATGAAGGACAAAGTGAGTGAATTTGCGTGCGCCCTTCCCCTTCGACTGTGTCTAATTTGACTGCCCTGCGGTCCAGAATATTGCACTCGCGCTCAGCCCATGTGAGAGGCTGGGTATGAGTGCGAGTACAGACCGATGGCCTTAAGACAGTGTTCTCACGCACGCAAATGGGTGCGACTTTACCTCATCATACTGTACTCGTACCCCGGGAGTTTCTAGGGCAGCCAGCCCGGGGTCGCAATTCCCATCCCCCATCCCACCTGAGCGGCATTCTGGGAGCACAAAGACACAACAGCACATGATGGATGTCGACTTCTTTCCCTTCCCACAGAGACATCACCACTTCAATTGCGTCACTGTGTTCCAAACACGTTGAACACCCCCCAAGGAACCCGGGTACGGAGTATCCGTAAGAGGCGATCCACAGACCGGGACGAGTTGCTGGCATCATCAGAGGGGGGGGGTGAGGGTGAGGGGCAGGCACGGCAGGCTGCGTAGCTGCCTCGAGTGTTCTGCGAGAGGACCCATCCACCAGGCCCCGTCAACCCCCCTCCCCTCGGTCCTCTGGCCCCTCCTACCAAGGCTGGTTTTCCCCTGGCGGACCCTACCGGACCCGAACCCGGGCCTGGCGCCTGGCCCTCGTCCCCTCTGGACCGGGGGCCAAACCTGGGGCAACCCTTGTGCATACGACCCGCTTTCTCTCGGTCTGCGCGGCCGTCTGCTGAGTAGGTACCTAGATACCTCTCGACGCGGCGAAGCCCGCGTCCGGGCTCAGGCACTTTGCCCTGGGCCTGCTTCCCGGTTCTTGTTCTCTTCGACACATCGTCAAGCACCGGCTATTGGTAGTCCATCCCCACGCATGCATGCACGCCCGCACGTACTCCCACCTGGTGGTGCGCCACTTACCAAGATGTGTTGTCCGCTGGCCGTGCCAACAACTGTTGATGGATGTGCTGCGAGCACGAGTACTCGTACTGTGTATGTGTACTCGTGCCAGGTTCCTGATTTAGTGTCAGGGCAGTAAACGGCAGTCAGGGCTCGTCACTGCCGCATCGATTTTGTGCCACCTGATCGTTCGTCGTCACCGTGGTGTGGCGGCCTAATGCGAGAAGCTTGTGCCATTGCCACTCGCTCGATAGGTTAGTGCACGGAGCATCTTATCATTTGAATGTGTGATATTTCCGACATGGGGACACAGCACAAGCACGTGTACTTTCGGCGTGCTGGGCGATCCTACAATACAATACTGTACGAGTACCTGTCAATGCAGCAAACGACTGACCGCGACGCCGTGACACGGGCAAATGTTGATATCGATGGCCATTTCGGCTGTTTCACAGGCGATCCTCACCATTGTCTGACTCGACTACTCGTACCAGGTCGCCCGGCTAGACGGGAAAGAGATTTAGCATCGTGACCACGGCCCAGCCTTGCGCCGTGGGACAACACGGCCAAACGTCACTTTGGGCCACCACGCACGCGCCGGGACATTGGCTTATTTGGTTCTTGTGGGGTTGTTCATCTTCCATCCGCCAGCGCACACAAGCAACACGGCCCATTTTATTGTCATTGTTGTTGGTTTTCTTCCTGTTCGCTCTCTGTCACGCGACCACCCGTTCAGTGCCCAGCGACAAACTCGTATCGTAATGTTCCTCCGGTACTCTCAGCACGGGCCGCGAGTCGAGTTGCATTGGAGGCCAACAATGGAGGTTCATCCATCACTCTCCTCCTGTCCAACGGTCGTCACTGCTGTCCAATTCGTGCGCTTATGGCTGCCCAGACGCACGACTGCAAGCCTACCTGCCCACACTGCCGTCACATCCAGCCTGCTGCTGCTGCTGCTGCTGCTGCTGTGTGCGCGTACGAGACAAGCGCCACGGGCGCCGGTCGCAAGCCATGGATCCGCTGATCGATCGATGCAGGGTTCGGCAAGTACGAGTATACGCCAGGAAGCTCGCAGAGAAGTGAGTCGCCCACGCGCGGCGCGATATGAGGCTTCAGCCGACCTAAGGAGTACTCGTGCGGGACTCCGTGATCTTGAAGGATTGCATGCGCGCGCGGCATGGCTTGGCTTGGCTTGGGTTGTCCCGTCGACGTTGTGTTTGCAAGCAGCCGACGACATCGCGCGCTTAATTTGGCGACGCGCAAGCGCAGAGCGCGCGCGCGCCACGCCGCTACATTTGATTCTCATCAGCCGGCGAGGCGCCTGCTTCTGAAGGATTGCCGCGGCCGCTCACCATCTGATGAGCTATACTCGTACATGCGGATACGTCGCGGGCGTTCGCGGCGCTGTGGAACATTCCTGCGGCCTGCCTGTTCCTCGCGGAACCTGTCCTCTGCAGGCAGGCACAATGCATGGATGGGCTTGGCTGTGCAGTCCTAACGCAGGCACGCGCTGCTGCTGTCGTAGCTGCCGCAGTTGCTGCCGTGCGTGTACTCTACATGTGCCCGTACCGCGAGCGCAAGTCTCCCTTCTCCAGGCATTGACTGCAACCCAACCCAGGCTCACCCATCTCTCTTCTGTGCCAGTACTTGAAGACAGAGTTTCATTTACCCAGACTCTACATGTACGCAGTTATTTACATCCATGTACGGTACATACATGTAGAGAAGCTGTGAATTCAGGACAGGTTAAGTACTCGTACGCGTACCGTACCACCTACTGGACTCTCGCCTGTAGAATAGGTAGGTACCTACCCGCGCCTTCCATGGTCGTAGCTGCGTCCACTGCTAGGTAGCTAGAGGTTGTTGCAAGTTGCAAGGGAACATTGAACCTTGCCGACCGATTCTGAACTCCCCTCTGACTGCCACTTTTCATTTGTGTATGAGACTGCCTCCCAGCATCAGAGCAAGACCCAGACACCTCACGCACTCATCGTCATTATCATCGCCATGCAATTTTATGCCTCCTCGAACACCATCTACGACCAGGCGTGACCACGGAGCGGCTCAGATGCCATCACGCAAATTTTGGTCGAGAGACTACCTTCAGGGCGACTCAGGTGACACGCCTAGAGGGGCACGATCCTCTTTCCGGCGCCCTCCCAAACTACGGACTACGAGTACCCATCAGCGGATACTGACTGATGCGGACGCGGCTGTCGAGGGAGCGATATCGAATTTGTCCGTACGGAGCATTTTTCCTGTGATGGCCCGTTGGAGGTTCTGGGTCCTCTCCACCCTGCCCCCGGCTAGGTCCGATGATCTCTCGCCCTCGACGCCCCTGAAGTTTATGCATCGGTCCAGCACGAATCCCCGCCTCTTTCCTCTTTCAGACACAGACATCGAGAGCGCTTGTGGCCTTTGGGATTTGCGCTGCCAGCGCCTCGCGCGGGTCAGTCGAGAATGTCGCCATTGCTAATTACCTTAGCCCACGGAGAACGGATGCGGTACGATGCCTCGTACGAAGGGCCGCCAGAGGCCAACGAGAACTCATCAACCTTGGAAGGTGCCGACCTGCGAGTATTTCGAAGACCCGGAGTCAGGATATGACGCGACGTCAGCCTTATGAGAAGTCGGCTGTGTGTTGTGCACACAACGCGAGGACTCGTATGCCCAATCCCCGCCTGGCCGACATGAGCCGTCTTCCCGATCCTGCCCTTGCCCGGCGACATGCACAGCGTCGGGCGGGCCCTGGAGGCGAGCACGAGTGCCGGGATCCCGTGCGCTCTCCGTTTGGCCGACCGTGACGTCGAGCGCTGTTTCATGACCAAGGCTTGCTTCTGACTGCTGAAGCCCAGAAGCCGGGCTGGCAACCTCAAACATTCTCGACGGCGGCGCCTGAGCAGCAACTGGCCCGTGAGGGCTGCGGATCGCGCTGGTGAGAGGCCTCAACGTGTGAGGTGTCGTCTCAACACGAGACGGCCCAGCACCCCTGCACGTGCCCTGCTCCTGTCGAGAGCCGGGGGCGATCCAGCAAGTTCAGGCGTGCCAGGTACGCCAGGCATACGAGTAGCTCCGTGGCTCCGCAATAATCACCAGAGTCGCCTGCACGGCTTGCGGTGCTAGCGTCGACTCGTAATCCCCTAGGCCGGGCCACTACGCCGGGAGGGTGGGCGCTAGGCCAGGACTGTCGCTCAGCGCTGGCCCTGTGGACCTCGCGTCTCTCGTCGCGGTTATCAGCACCCAACCACAACGCCCCAAAGCACATCACAGGCACCGCGCACGGACGAGGGTGCATCGTTCTAGGGCAAGGTTAACAAGGGGTTTCAGCCGGCTACGAGTACTACCATGGATAGACCACGAGCGAGCGATGTGTTCAAGTTCCGTACTTGTTCCGTACGGCTTATCACGAGCAGACCACGAGCACGACACGGCGCCGCAGACTCATACGGAGAACTACCTAATCGGACGCCTTCTTGTCGAGCGGGTAAGGATGGGCTGATGATGCTAGTACCCGATTGTGAATCCCGCCTAGCCGACCCGCGATGCACGAAAAGGGTGCCATGCATGCCATTGCTCGCCCGCTTCGGCCGTTCTTTTCTTTGTTGGTAACCCTTGTCGGCCCGCGTGTGGACAAGGTCTGCGATGACAACACGAGCTGCGCCTACGAGTACCTACTGCTCGTACGAGCGAGCACTCGCTCGTTCGCCAATGCACTGGTATTAGCTGGCTCGGATCTACGAGTATTCGGACTCGTCTCGTAGTAGTCGCCTTCCTTCCCGTGTTGATCTTGCCTGGCAGCTACGTAAGCGGTACGCGGCGTACGGATACAGCCCTGTCCGCAAGCGATCCATCTCCAATGGCGAAACGTGGAAGCGGCCGAGGACGAAACACCGCAGACTATCCGCCACCAGCAATCGCAAACTTGGGCACGCGCGCACGTTGTTGACGATGGCCCCAACCTTTGCGGTCGGGCGCCGACGGGCGGAGAAAACCGTCCGTTGTTCAACATGTCTCAGCATCGCGTGTTGGCACGTGTGCACCAATGCCGCTTGCTGCCAATTACTCGCAATATTTATTTCGAACCATGGGGAATGATCAATCTGCCGGTACAGGGCATCGGAGACAATGGTGTTTCCGCACGTAGCAGCGGCTCGGCGTTTGCGCCATTCGAGAGACATGGCAGCAAAAACGGGGCTCTTCATTTGGTGTTTGCGAAACCACCGAGATCTTCACGATGGCGGCTTCTCTGTAGTAGTAGAACGGAGTCTCGTACTCATCATACTCAGAGTGTGGTCTTGTGTGATGACAAGACGTGGTCGTATGCAGGCCAGAGGACCGACTTGCCAGTCCTTCGTCAGCGTCAGGCGCAGCATCTGCATCCAGCATGAGGGTGTTAGTTGCACGAGTAAGATCAAGCAAGACGGACGTGATGCGGTCACGCCACCAGCCCCGGCCGGAATATAAATCGGGATTCTCATATCACCACTGGCGTGCGTACTATTGTGCGACGAGTACGTCCAGCAGTGGACCAACACCCAATGAGTACGAGTACTCGTACCAGTAGCTCGGGCGCTATTCTGACAGGGCCGGCTCCAGATTGCGATGCCCAGGTGACGAGGCAAAACAAACACCGATTGATGAGTGAGGCTGGCTCCGGCACACAGCCGCCTTGCGAAGATAGCCGAGATTGCGGCCCCAAAGGCGGGGTGGGGGAAGGGTTGTCCGATATGTGATAAAACGGCGAGATGAGAATTGCAGCGGCGATGCTTTGGTACGAGTAATGCCATGTCATGCTGCCGGGGGCCGGCCGAGCCTGGAATAGGAAATAAGTAAACAACAATAACGAGACGTCGCGAAAAACAACAAGGATGCCCACCCGCAACAGGCTCTGCGTCACTGCTTGTGAGAACGAGTACCTACTCCCCTTTTCACATACGAATACTCGTACGAGTGCCGTACCTGGCATGTGTCCCCACAACGTACGCACGCCTCGACTCGGGCCGCGAGAACGACGTCAGGCTGGCTGGGCACACTGTGCGCTTGGGAGCCGCCTTTCCTTTGTCCAACCCAGCCAAAAGCCGGCCCTGGCAAGCTGCTCTGGGGGCCACCGGATGTTTTACGCGTACCGGTCGTTGGAACCTTTGGTCTTTGTGGCTGGCTCATGCTGGCTGGGTTGTCGCGGGTAGTACCCGCACGGTATTCGGACCTCTCCCTTGTCAAGGCTGTGCTTCAAGGTCTGTTTACGAGTAATAAGCAACTCCGATCCTTGCGAGGTCCTGTTCGTCGTCAACCAACATTAAAAGCTGCGGACGGAGGTATTCCTAGTCCATGAGCGAGTAGTGTCCATTATCGCAGCGTATGAATCTACTTTGAATGTGCTCCAGTGCCCTTTGTTCTCTTATTTCGACAGCGTTTGTCTGCACCCGGCCGGTGGGCAAGGAAAACGAATACAAGCAGATAGTGAAAGAAGAAGAAAAAGCAAGAAAGAAAAAAATGACGAGCCCTACGAGTTTCGGATTGTCAAGATTGCGCCTCATCCATAACTCGATCTCGGGATTGGCGGTTGTTGCTATTCTTGGCCAGAGCAGACATCACAGCGGCTTTTGAGCAGGTTATCGTAGGTGGCCGTGGAGAATACAATACTCGTAGGCATCTACGCATCTTGGTCGTAACTGGTCGGCGGCGTGCTCCACGGCAGACTGGGGCTTTCCCTTTGCTTTTTCCACCCCGCCGCAACTTGCGCATGGAGCGTGGGAGCTACCAAGCGTTGCGCCGAGCTAGCAGCTGCGCGGCCTGTACGGGCTCGCACGCGTGCGATAGAACGTGGGATGGCAAGATGGCTCGTATCCTAATAAAGAGAAAGTGAGGGAGGGAGGAGGAGGGGAGAGAGTGTGTGTGACGCCAGGCCCCACCATAATGACACAGGGTCCGATGGGAGATGAACGTTTGCGGGGCAGCGCTTCTTGACACAACGCGAACAAGGCGCAGCAGCAGCCAGCGAAAAGCCGGGATGGGGGAATGGGAACCAAACCGCCTGCCACTCTCATCAGCATTGTTCGTCCGTGTGCGGTGGTGTTCGAGACGAGTTACTCGTACGACGATGGGTGTTTCGCGTTTGGGGAGGTATTGGGCAAGCTGCCCCCCTTCCATTCGCCCCTCCCGCAGGCTACTCGTACTTACGAGTATCACTCATACTGAGGTCGTCCGTCTCTGTGTACTCGTACGGATACCCGGGATGGAGAGAATCGGCGAGGCGCATGTTACACGTCACATAATCATCTTTTCTGGCAGTGAGTGAGCCGGCAGAGGGCTCGGGCCCGGAAAAGAAGCAAGCGGGAAGAAGCACGGGCACGGGCACGGGCACGGCCTTTTCGATGGAGGGCCTGCCACGCCTGACTGCCTGCGAGACCACCTACGGTACCTGCCCGATGACTGAGGTGCCCCCGCGTGTCCATATGAGTACTGTATGTACGGAGTTAGGTCGGATAATGAGGACTGGAGGGAGCAAGGGCAAGGCTTCGAGAAGCCCTTGTTTCATCTCGTTGGATAAGAATGAGGCGCTCGCGTCCGCGCCCGTGCTGGCTTGACGAGAAACACGTCACGCTCGTGCATTGATCAGAGAGAGAAGGGGTGAAGAGAGCACGAGTCAATATCCATCCGTAGTGAACACAACCCTACGCGACCTCAGATACCTACCTACGAGCACCTAAGATACTCATGCGTACGAGTACATGCCCGCTTGGTCACATGGTCACACGCCGGCCGCAGCGCCCGAGACCTCCCATCCGTGTGCCAGGGCGTCGGATCCGCCATTCTGACGAGTGCTCGTACTCGTCAGCAAGCCCGCTTGTGGGCGGCGGGCTTCCGGGTTGTTGGGATGACGCTGACGGACGGCCGGCCACTTGATAATGTTCCGGCGGGTCCGGGGCGCAAGCCAACTTGCAGGCACTTGACACCATGCGACAGGTTAGGTACAGACAGGTAGCTAATGAAGTACTCGTACGCGTTGGTGGTGCTGATGATGCTGTGATGCTGGCGATACCGGTCAAGGCCATCCGGGCAGCCTGGCTATTCTCCCATGCTGCCAGTGCGGACTACTCGCTCGTGCTGGCACCTACGACTACATCCGTTCAATGATGTGCTGTGAGTTCTCGGGAAGCATCTCGAAGCCGGCGTTCTCCAATCCTGCCAACGTGGGGATGACGATGATGCGGGGACGAGTACTCGTCCGGTACGGAGTATGTAAGGTACTCGGACGAGTACGGGTATATTCCCGTGGCTCACTCGTGTGCTCTGCCGTCGCTTGGTGCAGTGTGACCCGGTCCCTGAATCCTGCCCGCCGCGCAAACGGCCGTGCCCAAACTGATGAACGACCGAGTTTTCCCCTTTCGCATCAGGGTGTCGTGGGTGTGTCTCCGGAAGAGTCACGTTCTCTCGCGCGCACTCTCACCATGATGGAGCACTCGTCCGCATTCATGGAACACTTCAGGGCTGGCTGTGTGTGGATCCGGGACGACGCCAACAGCCCGCCGAGGCCAGACCGCACCCTTATTACGGATACTCCTCCCACCTCTACCGCAAGATGAACCAATCACAGGCCCGAGCCTGGGATGGCCTCTCGACCTCTCCTCGGGATGCCCACCCTCTTGGGGCATCACGGGGCTGAGGGGGGGTTCCGGGCAGAGGCCGCGGACAATTTCGATAGGCTGCCAGATTTGCAGTTCGCGCCAGGATCCGTCCACAATGGAAGGGACCCTGGAAAAAGGGGACGCTGCGGGCTATTGGACTGACCAACAGACCTTTCCTTCCCCATCACATGTAATAAGACTTTTTTTTTTTGCCCTGGTCTCTTGCGCCTAGCGGTGGAAAGTTAGAAAACGAGCCTCGGGTAGGAGGAAAGGGGAGGCGGAGAACAAGCAAATGAAGCAGGGCATTTTTGTGGTGATTGCCACTACTGGAGGAAGAAAAAAAAAGCTTTCACTTCTATTGCCTCTGATGAGGACGACTTTATTTAGGTCTTCCCTTGACCCAGGGGAGTGGCAACCTTCAACGGTCCCTTGGCTGCGTGGCTGCTTGGCTGGTCCCAAATGTCCGGAAAGTGGCGTTTGAGGGTACTCGACTCTCATAGGTACGCGTATCCGTAAGTAAGGCCTACCTGACATACATGTACCTTACGTGAAAGTACGGAGTTCTCGTACGTGGAACATCCGGCAATAGTAGATCTCGTTCACGCACGGCGGTTCACACTCCGGCAGAGACCCGTTCAACCATTGTTGACTCGCCAGCCGCGTACGGGTAGTGTCATCAGGGTCTCGTCTCTGCCAGTCGGCCAGGAGACACCGACACCGACACCGACACCGACACCGAACCCGGCGGCCTGGCGCACCAATGGCGGGGGGAGGGGAGGGGTGGGTGAGCATAGCATATGGGATCTACGGATCACTATGAGGTAGGTAGTGCCGCCTGCCTACGAGTACTCGTACGGCACTCGTATCGTATTGAGTGGAAGCTGGCGTCAATCGGGCAACAGTCCGGATCTGGGACTCGTCCACTTCCATTCGTCTTCACCGCCTTTATGTCGGGTGTGTCGATGATGGGACTGCATGCACCGCCATAGTCTGTTAGTCTGTGTGTCTGTGTGTCTGTGTGTCTGTGTGGGCGGGTGCAATGCGCAGTAGGGGCGATCACGGCGGTCTTTCAAGGTACCTTGGAGATACCTGTGCAAGCCACCTTACCTTGAGTACCTACATGTAGACACCTTGGCGGGAGCGTCGTCTCCAAGTATTGGCGGCAGGATGCTCCCAACCAACTGGCTGAGCCGCGTACCTTCTAACAAGAAAATGTACCTTTTTGTGGCTATCGTACAGCAGAATCTTGCTTGTATCTGGGTACTCGTCAGGCTAGATACGCGTACGAGGAGGCGCGCTGGTGGTTGGCGTCCTGGCCCGGAAGGCAGCGACAAATTTTGCCGTTCTGCCCCGCCAGAATTCGGATCAAGACAGAAAAATTTCCCACGGCGCGCCGCAAACTCGGACAGCCCTGCCATATCGTTGGGACGCGATCGCCGAACGGCCAAGCACCCGCGCCATCGTCATCCAATATCGCCAGAGCCGCGTCAGTTCTTCCCACCGCGACCCATCTCCGGGTCTTGATTGCGCATCCTCGCCGTCCGTGTCGTCGCCGTGTTGATCTGCTGCCTCCGGCGCATCTTGATCCACCACTCTGCTCTGGCCCTCCTCCGAACGCGGCCCCGGGCTCACCGAAAGACCCCGTCTGCTCCCCTCCTCACGACCGAAGTCCCTCGCCATGTCCGACACCGCCATCGCGACGGAGCCCGTCGCTGCTCAGCAGCAACAGCAGCAGCAGCCTCAGGGCATGCGCAAGAATGGTGTGTGCGCTCATCCCGCGCTCCCCTCGCCCGCTCGCTCTCGCGATAGTAGCTGACCCTTTTTCCCCCACCTTCCCGCCAGGCAAGCAATGGCACGCCCCTCGCAAGGCCTTCCGCCCCAGCGCCGGCCTGACCTCGTACGAGAAGCGCGCAAAGTCGCGGACCGCCATGGCCGCCACCAAGGCCAAGGAGAGGGAGATGAAGGAAGAGAAGGAGGCTGAACGAACGGTGAGTGAAGTCAAGTCGGTCGGGTCCGCCACGCCCGCACCGGAGCAGCACAAATAGGCCCAAGCCCGGGTCCAAGCCCAAGCCCAACCCCAAGCTGCCCCCCTCACATCCAACTTCCAATGCAAACCCAACCAATTGCCCACTCGCTGACCCGCCCCGATCTCACAGCGACGAATCCAAGCCCTCAAGGACAAGCGCGAGGCCAAGGCCGAGAAGGAGCGATACGAGCAGATGGCCGAGAAGATGCATAAGAAGCGAGTGGAACGCCTGAAGCGCAAGGAGAAGCGCAACAAGGCCATCAACTCGTGATCCCACCGTCGGTCTGGTGGGGAGGGCGGGGCAACGACGAAAGAGCCGCTGGCGATGCCGACGCCCGGCCGCGGTATCGGCCTGCGAGTACAAACATTCTTGGACGCGGGGCGGAACCGCGGAGGGCTTGGGGCCGCTATGGCGGCTGCTACCATGGGGACATTGCACCAGCGTGGTTGAGAAACCACTGAATAGGCCACCATGCCCGCAACCGGCACACACACACCCGACCACTGGGCCCAAGGTCCACCACGTATCAGCGACCACGAGCGGCTGGGGCTGGACAAAGACGACCGGAAAGTGCCATCCTTGACGCAGCCATCAAGAGACCCAGGTGGAGGCAACACGGGGTGGTGACAGAGCTAGCGAATGCCTTGCCGCCACAGGTCTGGGACATGGCCTCGGGGGAGCTGGGCCTCGTGGTTGGAATATGATATGTCGGTGCGGGCTGCATGTCGACGATCTCATGCAGCCCGCGACTGACGGGGAGCGTCAGCTGCCAGGCAACGAACGGGCCCGTCCAGCCAAGGCGTCGAAGAGATTGGGACGGCAGACGGTCCTGTTAGCCTGGCCCGGCCAGCGCAGGCCCTCAACGAAGCTGTGCCGCACCAGTGGGATAGCAGCTGTACGTTGCACACGTGTGTGCGTATGATTGTTGAGCCCGCCACGAGTGCTCTTGCGCGAATGCGCTTTACGTGATCACACTTTACCGAATGTCTACGATACACCTACTCGCACGATATACGATATCCGCCGTCCTTTACTTACCTACGAGTACGAGTACCTACCGGGCGTCCGCGGAACCAAGTCAATAGCCTGTCCCGTGTCTGAGCGTGCCGTGCTGTGACGTGCTGTGACAGGCCGAATGGGACTGACCATGGGCGTGCTATTCGAAGGCCGGGCCGCCCTGCGTCCGCAGCTCGTATGGCTGTCCCTACTAATTACAGGTTGAGTCAGCCAGCCTGCCTCCCTGCCGTTCCGTGCCGTGCCGTGCCGTGCCGTTCTGGCCTGGCATCTTGGAGGTGGTGGTGGGAGTCTGGTCTATAGTCTGTGGTCTCATCAGGCCCTGCGAGTACTCGTATGTGTGTGGGCATTGGCGAGCTGCGACTGGGCAACGTGGCCAGGTGGCTTGCAGAACCGAAATGCGCCTCCATTGTTTCTCCCTGCCTGCCCGGTTGGAGTCTGCAAGCTCGTTGATAATCGTACCAAAGAGCAGATCTCATAGCATCGCCTCGACACGCTTCCACCAGACGCTTCTGAGCGACCCGTGCCAATCGATCTACAGAGCACAATCAAATGCCCATCGTACAAGCTGGCATGGGCAGGCCATTGACCAAGCAATTCCGTACGGCGTGGGGGGTGGGGGGTTTGCAGGCGGGACGGTTACTGTGGGCTGGTTGCTGGCGAGGTCCGCATGCATTGATGCCATTGCAGAAGCGCGGGTGCACTGACATGTGAAAAGCAGGGCGGCGGTGACGGTGACGCTGGCGCTGCCAACGTCTGCCCGCCTGCACCTGGGCACCTGGGCTACGCAGGAGTACTCGTACTCGAGTCCAGGGCTACTAGCATGCATGACCACGTACCAGTACAGTGCAGCGCAACGTCGGCTTGCAGTGGGTACGGCTGGACATGCCTCGGGTGGCAGCTGGGTCAAGTACTGGGCTGGTCCTGGGCAGTCTCCAGTGGCGGCCACGAAGGTCCAGGGACCACTTCGTCCAGGGGTAAGCCCGGGACGCGACTCGCCTCCAGTAGGGGGTGTGAACGCATGTACCTCCATTACGAGCACAGGCGGCTTTTGGGAGGTAGGTACATTGACTGGAGGCCCGTCCGCGGTTCGCTGCCGCAGACGACTGAAGATCATCTCGACCTCATCATTCTGCCTCCCCCCTTATCGGAAGGACCACCACGCCGACCCGACGACTGCATCCCACGGCCGGGACGCCGGACGGCACAGCTCAGCTCAGCGACAGCACCGACAGAACACTATTGACTGGATCTGCCCTCACGCCTCATCATCTGCTCAGCACTAACAGCTTGTTAGCATAGCTGGGCCGAGCTGACGGGCGCCATCAACCAAGGCCCAGCAGAGGCCAGACAGACTGGCTGACTCGTCTCGTCCGCGCCGTCCTGACGACCGGCCGGCCCAGGCGTGCGTCTCGACGCGACCCGGCTTGATTCGTCTCGACTGGCTGACTGCGCGTGGCGTCATTGAGTCCATGCTCTCGGGAGCCCACCGTGCCTGGCTCGACCCTACGAGAACTCAGTCGCCGCTGACTGACTCCCTGACCCCCTGGCTGCCTGACTGCCGGGGCGTGCGACATCAGTGTGCGCGCCAGCAGGCAGGCGTGCAGGTAGCCGTGCGTTCCCGCCACCCGCGTGCTCGCATGTGGCCGGCCCTGCGCGGCGTCGGGCCAGAGCAGCTCTAGCAACACACCGCACCACACCACACCACCGCCCGCCAACGCCAACGCGACAGGGAGAGACCGGCCGTCGCAAAACCCAAATCTACCCGAGACGTGCGCAACATGTCTGACGGCCATGGCCACGCACACCCCCTCGGCCTCGACCGTCCCAGGTCCAAGGCAGCGGCGTCCCCACCGCAGCGCCCGCGCCACCAGATAAAGCGGTCCCTCACTGAGCTGTCCTCGCCCATCAGGCTGCCCCGGCATCACCATCTCCACCATCACCACAGCAGGAAGGACCGCGACCGGGATGATCGCAGTCCCTTCTCCGCTAGCGCCATGCCCACGCCTCCCCGGGCCTCGCTGGACCTGCCCCTGACCACCGGCGCCACCACGCCCGCCCTCAACGCCGACCAGAACCGCGCCGCCAACTTCCTCGCCTCCGCCAGGGACGATGCCCTTGCCATAGAAGCAGCCATGGCTCAGATGGCCGACCAGACCAACCAGGCCCAGGTGGCCGAGGACCGCGACAAGGCCGTCTCCAGAGTCACGTAAGTTCCTGGCCCGCTACCCAGCCCAGGCGGCACGGCACGTCTGGGAGCAATAGCCACCATGTGTAGATAACAGAGGCCTTGGGGTTTTTGTGCTGATCTTCGCTCGCAGGGGCCTCCGGCATTCTCTGGTAGAGCTTCACGGATTCTCGAAAGACACCACGCGAAGCCTGGACCGTAGATACTACTCGATCCTTGAGAAGCTCTCTGCCCTGCAGAGCACCGTCGTCTCCATGAAGGAGTTGGCCACCATGTCCCAAGACATGAGCACAGGCTTCCAGGCCGACACCAAGGCAGCCGCCGCAGACATCGCTTCCCAGATAGATGCACAGGGCCAGTTCGAGGAACAGCAGAGGCGGATCGAGGACCTCCAGAGCCGCATCGAGGACGGCCGCGAGAAGGCCAAGGCCCTGAGCTCGAGGGTCGACGTGGTGCGCGAGCGGGTCGAGGGCTGGGAGCGGGCGGACCTGGAGTGGCAGGAGAGAACTAGGAAGCGCCTCAAGACCATCTGGATCATCTCGTCGGCCATCATGCTGGCGTTTGTGGTCATCCTGGTCGGGGGCAAGTACGGCCTCTCCGCCGAGGACGTGTCGCTGGCCACGGAGGTGGCGCTGGGCCTCAAGGAGGGCCAGCCCGCCATGGGCGACATGAGGGGCAGCAACGACACCAGCGCCCAGGCCATGACCGACCAGCTGCGCGAGGCGCTCGGGAGTCGCCGCGGTGATGGTCGGGAGGAAGACAGACTGATGCGGGCGTTCGACGAGTTATGACGAGTCGGCTGCGCAGCTGGGCTCCGTCCGTGTGCGTTCTGCGAGGTCTTGGAGATGATACCCCTGAGAGCCTTGGTAAAGGCTTTGCACAGCGACAGACTATCTTTGCTTTTGTACATGTAACCACGGCCAACCCGAAGCATAGCATTCCTTTAGTAGCCTTTCATATCTTGATCTTATGCCGAACTAATTTCGAATGATAGTCAGCCTGTTCGGTCTTTTCACCCATGCAGTGCATCAGTGTGTCTCCCAACTCCCCGAGCAACGACAGCCACGGTTTCAGACTTTCGAAGAAGTTCGAATATATATATATATATATATCCACTCAGACGCGAGGTTGAAAAGACACAGTGCTCTTGGCGGGCAAGCTGGATCGATTTCCGGGTATGCATGCATGTTGTGACCTTCCTTTCTTGGTTGTACGCAAGCCCATCGTTGTTGAGATACTGTTTCCCTCCATTTGCAATATTCAAATAATGTTGTGAGCACTTTTTCAGGTATTGTCAAGATGAGTGGTGTGAGTATCACAATATCTATACCGTGTGTGGACGACAGGTCGTTCAATGGCATGGCAATCTGAGCAGGAGATGGCTACATGCCATTGGGAAGCAAGGCTGCAGCTTGCAGGGGCCGAGCTGGAGACCATGCTGTATTTGTCTTTGGACTTGTGCTTCTACCGGCAGCCGTGTTCTCGAACAGCTACTGAATCCGTTCGTTTGAGGCGGAGTCGGCCCCCTCTCCCGCCGCGCAGATGGGGTGTGCTCAAGAACCCTCCCCCCCCCCCCCCCCTGGACCACGCACCTCATCTGGGTTCTCCCCTTCCACAGGCGAGTCTCATCTCTTTATGCCCTGTCTCCAAAGTCACTCCAATCCGTCTGCGACCCTCGATCCTCCCGACCCAGCTTCTACGGACCTGTCCGTTACGGATATCCAAGTCAACCTCGTCTTCGGGAACGACGGCAAACCAGGACCGAGCTTCGAGGAATCTTCCTGGCTCGAGAGAGGCTGGACGCTGCAAGAGCTCCTGGCACCCTCTATCGTCGATTTCTATGATGGAGGGTGGAGATACGTCCCGGCTCGAGATGACCTACTGGACCGCATCCGTGATGTCACAAGCGTCCAGCAAGTTTTCCTCGTCAACGCTGATGCGTCGCTCTATGGAAGCCGCGGCGAGTTTCACAAGACGGCCAGTGTAGCTCAGAGAATGAGCCGGGCGTCGATCCGCAGGACAAAAAAAGGGGAAGGACAAGGCCTACCGTCTCCTCGGATTGTTTGGCGTGGACATGCCCCTTCTGTATGCCCGGGGCTACGATGTGCCTGAAGTACTTGGGTTTCTCGCGCCCGACCCGGCCTACTTCAAGGAGTGCGGCTTTATCGCGTCCATTGGTGGCCTGCCCCCGACGTGAGCGTTCGTACAAGAAGAACGGCCTCCTCGCCGTCAGCCTGCCGACTTGACTCAACGGCGCACCTTACATGGTATTGCCCTGCGCTTGCCCCAGCGCATGCGAATTCGCGGAGTTGTGAGCATTGCCGCTTTTTCCATCAAAGCCCTGGCCGAGAGTCTTTTTGTAAGGGCGGGTCTCCCCGTCCGCCGTGTGTCGGCTGACGTGTGGCATATGGCGCCTGAGAGGATGATTCTTCTGTCTACTCGACGAGTACAGCAAACTAAGTCGGCCGTGGGCCCATGAGATATGGATTCGGAACATCCCCTTCAGAGTCCTTCTTGCAAAAATCCACACAGGAAAAAAAAATGGTCACAAGTTCAGGCACGCGTGTCGCCCATTTTATTGGGTAATCGACAAGTCTCGGCTGTTGACTTCGATGAAGCACGGGATGAGATGCACCGCATCACAGACTGGAAGATTCGACACTACTGGGCCGCGAAAACACATCGCGCCCGGCAGCGGGTTGCCCATTCTTTCCTCCGCGACCGCCTGGACATAATCAATTTCGCTCTCCCATATCCGAGTGTGCTGGCGCACAATCAGAGGTGGGCAGTTGATGGCGTTCACATATTACCTGTCTTGGCTGGGCGGACATTGCGCTGTTTTTCTGACACGAAATTGGCCTCTTGGGCTGTATGGTTGGCTCATCGTCTAGTCTTCTCAAACGTGACGCTCGAGGAAGTCTGTGGGTGCCCCCCCCCCCCCCCCCCCCTCCCGGAACAAGGGAAATCGCTATAATTTTCTTCTTTAATCGTTTCGTACCGGCCATTTCCCTCTTCATTCACGAGTCTTCCGACTCCATCAGAAGACACCGACTCGCGTTGGCGACCTTGACGTTTTACTTGTTCCTTGAGATAGTGACTCCCAATATCCCCCTTTTATGTCGGTTGTTTGGGGGAGCTGCCACACATCGACTCATTGAGCCTCGAGGCTGCTTTCAGTGACCCCGTCGTCTACAACGTTGTCCACGTTGTCGATGGATGCCCAACACAGAGAGATTACGCGTGCTCTTGGCGCCTGATGTTTGACTGGAGAGCTCTGCGAGTGACCGGCGAACGAGCTGGGTGGGGTTGCACGGGGTGGCGCAGAGGGGGTTGATGCTGGACCCTCTCGTGGTTCTGATGAGCCACGATGGTTGCGCAGGGTCGTCGCATCGCGCGTGCAGGGGGCCCGGTACTCGTAAGTGGCCACCCCGAACTGGATAGCGGATACCACTCTTTTCAAGTCATTCCATGGTAGGCCTGCAGTGGCCGGCTGTAGGGCTGACGACCAGAGAAAGAGATCCATAGAGAGAGTCAGAGACAGAGACAGAGAGAACCACCCGTTGGCAGAGGGGGAACCCTGTCCTGTAAACTTAGTGGCTGCTAACTTAGACTGGCTAGGTTGGCTTTGGGTGGCTGCCCTGCTTGGCACAAACACTTGACGGAGGTCGAGATGCCGTAGCCGCTGCCGCCGCCGCCGCCGCCTCGGGAAATCGGCATTGGCGTCGTAGGTAGTGTCTGCCTCATCTTGTCTTGTCAGCGCGTAATGGAGGGATGGATGAGGTCCCACCACACATCAGATCTACCACCTTACTCCATGTCACTAAAGGTAAGTAGGTACCTTCTGGCCAGCATACCCCCTGGTGCGAGTTACCTGGCCTGGTCGGGCCCGGATCTCTTGAACTCCTTGGCTCCGGGTCCGTGTCGCCCGTGGCTGAAGAGCAGGGGGTACTCGTAAGCGTTCAGCCCGGCCCGGCGCAGGAAATCCTGTTTCGTTGGCGCCGGCCGGCGTGTGCGGGAGAGGATTTCAGTGTTTCCGGGCGAGCAAAACCTTGCAAGGGCTCTAACTTTGATGCTGGAATCGAGCCACGGGGTTGGAAGAATAAGGTATGTAGGTGTACCTACCTGATACCTGTACCTTTTCACATGTTTCAGGGAGTGGATGACGTCCAAGAACGATGATGAGGCCCTGTACGCAGGCTATCCGTAGGATACATACCGTGGATGCCTACCTTACCTACCTACTTCCATATTACCTTATTACCTACGTGCAGATAATACTTGAACCGCAAACAAGGGTTGGAAGTTCCATGTCTCGAGCAGATGGGTCAGATACGCGTACTCCTACCTGGTCTCGTATGTGGGAGGTACTTGGTATGCACGGCTTGTTCTCGACTGGAGCTGTTTCGAGGAGATTGACCTTGAGATTATTAGGTGACATGTTCTCATTGAAGCACCGTGTTTCGTAGAGAGGCGTCTGCATATGGTGTCATGAATATCCGGTAGGTCATTCTACTCATACACTACCACGGCATTTCACCGGTACCTTCGGGTATATACTCGCACATGCGAGATGTATTTCTCGTCGAGAAGAGTGGGATGGATTGAAAAGAACAGTGAAAAGAAAAGAGAAGACCCGGGAGTATCTGCACGTCACGCACGCTGCTCGGGGCTCGGCGCCAAGGTCGGTTGGGACTGGGCGCGCGGAAAATCGGCATGGCGTCAGGAGACGAGGCGGCCATCCATCCAATGTGATTGACGGGCTCTACGAGATGAAAGGTACGAGTAGATATGTGCGTGCGGGCGAGTACAATGGCGGCGGGGCTATCCGCGTATTACGAGAGGTATTTGCATTTGCTGCCCGTCTGCCGTCATGTCACGACAAGAATAAAATAACAGCAACAACAACATGGGTAATCATCATCGAAAGACGCCGAATGCCGGGCTCCGCAATCCACTGTCATCACATGCATCCATCCATGCGCCTGGCAGCCCTGCCACCAAGATTCAATTCAGCACGCACGCACCCAACGAAGGATCCCAGTAGGTACCTCCTTACGTAGGTACTCGTAGTCATAACTCATCAAGCCACAAAGCTGTTCGGTCGCAATCCGTTATGTATGTAGGTTCCATGCATGTAGGTATTCAGCAAGAGTCTATCCGTACGCGGATACTCGCACTCGCCTCGCAGCGGTGTCAGCACTACTCACAAGCCGAGCCCAGCCCAGCCCTAACAATCGAAGCCGGCGTCAGTTTGCCTGTAAGCGCGACAGTGATGACAGGGACGCTGCGCGCGCAAGGGCACCTAAGCCAGAGCCCGGCAGGAGGATAGGTAGGTACCTAAGGTATCCATGGATGCATCCCGTGACAAGCCGCTCATGCTCCGGCCTCTTCGCAGATGGATCGCGACAGTTCCCATCTTCCTTCCAAGACAACGGGCGGTATCCTAGCCGCAAGGACGCTCGAAACGACGTCCCCGCCTCCGTGAGCTTATCCCGGTCTCATCGAGCTTTTCCCGCTCATGTACGAGTATTCGAGAGGCCAGCGGCGACCAACTGAGGCGGCTTGGTGGGGACGAGCCCTGGAGCTTTCCGGGAACAGCCATCCAGCCGTCTTGTTGGATGAAGAAGAAGAAGAAGTTGACACATTTGGACAACTTCGGCCTGGCGATCAAAGCTCATCCAGATGGATCAATGCTGGTTAAGTAGGTACCTACCTACCTACTACCTCTCTATACGAGTAGGTAGGTAGTCGCAGCTTCTTCAAGCCTCTGTCCAGCTCTCGGTTCTCAATTGCCTGTCCAGTCCAGGCTGTGCTGTGCAAGAGCACGCAAGACGAGACGCGCTTTCCCAGCCAGATCACCACCCCGTTTGGAAGAGCCCCCCCCACTGTCCACCACGCCCGGGCCCCTCCTTCCACGGGCTGTATCCGCACCGCCAGCTCCAGTCGTCCTCAGTCCTCCAGTCCGCGGGGCCAACTCCCGCTAAGAGCCAAGCCCGGCACTGCCCTGCCGTCCAGCACTCCAGCTAGTATGTAGGTACCTAAGGTTCCGGGTTATGAGGAAAGGTGGTAGGTAAGGTAGTAGCTAGGTACCTGCTGGAGGTTCGTCCCACCCATCCGGCCCGCTGACGCCGCTCTCCCTCGTCAGCCCCCCCACCCCGCCCTCGTCAACCTGCACTGGACTTGACAGCCATCCATGAATGGTATTGACCTTACCTCAGGTTAGGAGGTACCTACCTTCCTACCTACTTACACAGCACTCTACCCGTCCGACTCCTACATACCTCGTCGTCCCCAAACTTCCCTCCCCGTCGTCTTGCCTCTTCTCCCTCTATTTCTCTCTCTCCCTCTCTCTCTGACATTTCAATCCCAAGAGGCTTTCCCCCTACGGCATCGGGCCAGCCAGGAAACGGACACGGAGACGCCCAACCCACGGCCCCCGCGACCCGGCCCGACCCTCCAGTCCACTCTCGCCCACCGCCATGGCCGACTCCGACCCGCCCCCCGCCGCGGCAGCCGACGCCGCTGCACCCCGCGTCGCCGCCACCGCCGACGTTGCAACCCCTCCACTGCCCGGCCACTCCTTGACCGGCAAGCAGGAGCATTGTACGTCCCGCCGACCATTCTTCCCATGACCTAGTCCGCCCGTCCGCCCGTCCCTCTGCCGACTGACACTTGCCCCCGCCCCCTCTAGATCTCAAGAGAGAGCTCGTTTCCGAGCAAGTCAACTGGGAAATCTCCGAGCTCAACTCGCCCACCGCACTGCGCCGCTTCGGCGCCCCCTTCCGCTCCGAATATGGCGAGGTCTCGCCCCTCGACTCCGAACTCCCCCTCCTCCGTTACATCTTTGTCCACCATGTCCGCGAGTTCCCCTTCCTCGACAAGGCCAAAGAGAAGGAGTTCTGGCAAGATAAGCTTCAGGTGGTACGTTTCCAGCCATTTTCCGTGGCGCCCACGGTGCCCGCCCTGGCCACAACGCCCGATGCGCGGTCTCCTTTCCACACCGAAGCCCTCGCGCTCGTCCGCGACTGTGCCCTCCCTGTCCGGAAAACCATGCTGACCCTGATCGCCCCGCCTCGCACAGTTCCTCGAGTCCTTCTCCACCAAGAATATCTCAACTTCCGAGGACCGCCTGGAAGAGACGAAGCGCCGCAAGCTCGCCTTGAAATGCCGGAAGCTTGTGGAGCTCATGATGGTATCTGGCATCCCCACCGCCTCGGGTTTCGAAGAGCGGATAAGATTCGCCGAAATGGAGATTGTCGACCGCGACGCCATCAACACGGGTTTGCTGAATACCCTGCCGGAGGGGAACTTCACCAATGGCTGGGACGTTAATGTGTCGGGCGTGCGCATCACTTCCACCCGGAGAAATTTGCGCCATCACAAGCATGCCGTACGTCGACCTCCCTACTCACAGGCCTCGCGTCGCACAATACCTGCGCATGAGACTGACTTAACCACAGGAATTCCTTCTGCGCGTACATAGAAAGGGCGAAGAGCCCTACTTTGTTTCCCGGCGCTATGGCGACTTCGCGCGATTACACAAGGGCCTCAGAACAGAGCTCCCGGGCAAAGTCCTGCCTCCTCTCCCAAAGAAGAACAAGTCGGATACGACCACCTCGAGCTTCCTCACGCCTTGGTCGACCGAGGCTGGGGATGACTCGGATGACGCTTCCTCGGTGTCTTCTCTTTCCACGGCTACAGGTCCTGGATTTACCGACTCAATGCGTTCCTTGAGCGTCAAGGACCATCGCCGAAGCATATCAACTGCTTCCTTACGCTCTGCACGTGCTTCGCCAAGACCATCCACGGACGCCAGCCGCAATGGCTCAGTGCCACAGAGCCCCAGGAGCGAGGTGAGTGGCACGCCGCAGCAGCCTGCCCCATACTTCGACGGTACTGACGTGAACCAGACAATGGTCCTGGGCCGTGAGAACCAGCGGATATCTCTGAGAGCATTCCTGCGTTATTTGCTGCAGAACCCACAGACAGTGCAGTCCAAAGCGATCCAGGAGTTCCTCACAGCGGACCCTATAGCGCCTACAGATGCAGACATGGAGGACATTGCGCGGCGCAAAGCCATGGACGAGAAGCGCCTGGTCGAACAGCAACAATTCTACGAGGTTGCGCGGAAGCGCGCCGCCGAACTCGACGTCTACATGGAGCAGTTCAGACGAGACATAATCGAAAGAAACGGCCTGACGATGCTCTTCCAGGAGATTAAAGACAAGAAGACGATACAAGATCTGAGTATAAAGTATCAGAAGTTCGCCGAGTGGATGCGCATCGAGATTGCGGCGACGATATACCACCTATTCCTTGCTGAAGACAACTCGCCAGAGCTATTTGCCCAGCTCAAGAGGATCCACTCTCTGGTTCCCTACACGATTCTCAAGAACGTGATCCGCATCGCCAACCCGGCCGCCGTCATGTCCGGTGTTCTCGATATCTTCCTGGCGCAGCCATGGGGGTCTCGCTCGCTCTTGCAGCGCATATTCTCGGCGGCTCTGAATGATGGCATCAGGACTTATCAGAAGTCTATTGACGCTGTGGCCGTCAAGGTTGGAGATGAAGTTCTTGTGGAGAAGCTGAAGAAGTTCACCGAGCTGCCAGATGACATCAAAGCTGCAATCCGCCAGGAATCCGAGGAGGAGAGTGTGGACATCATCGTGGCCATCATGAGATCAGACGAAATCTCGCCCGATCTCACCTCGGAGCAGATCGGCAGGCTGTACAATGCTTATGTCGCCTTCAACAACGCCGTTGAGAACACGGACGAGGAGCTCAAGCAGGGAGCCCAGCTGTTTTCGTACCTTAAGCAGCTCCTCAAGCTCCAAACGAGACAACGCGATAAGGCTATGATGTTGAGCTTGATCGAGGAGCCGACGACTCTTCAGCTCTTCCGAGATCTCTTCCACATCTTCTACGAGCCTCTTGTCAGGGTCTACAAATCAGCCAACGTGTACAACAGTATCACGGACTTTTCGGTCTTTGTGGATGACATGATTCAGGTAAGTGTCCCCTATCAGCAGCAAAGCTGAACTGAAAAGCTGACTCCGGCCGTAGGTAGTGGAAAGCTGCAGGGAGCAGGACGCGTCAGCGGACCCCAACCAGACGGTACAGGCTTTCATCGACCTATGCCAGCGGCATGAGCACAACTTTTACAAGTTTGTTCACGAGGTTCACACCCACGACAATGGATTGTTCACGTCCTTATTGGGTTGGATCGAGGGCATCCTGGAATTCCTTCGTCACGGGCCCAAGGCCGGCGCACTGGACATCAACGCACTCTTTGAAGGAGCCGTGTCGAGCAATCAGCTGGACAAGGAGAAGGCCATTGGCGAGATTAACCAGCTCATCTCGTGGCAAGAGGCGCGCAAGAAGTGGCATCACAACAAAACGAGGCAGAAGATGGCAGCCGAGGGAGAGGCCGGGGTGGACGGGACGATCCCGGGCACCGGGTTCTCAGCTGGAGACTTTGGCTTGCACGACGTGGATCTGGAAGACCTCAACTACGACGACGGGTCAGACGATGAGGCGGAGGCGGAAGAGGAGGACGAACTCGACCCAATAGAGGCCGAACGACGACGGCGATCCAAGAGGCAAGATCGACTGCGGCGGACGGCGGGCGAGCCACCCAAGCCGGAAGTCAGCGAGGTGCATAACCTGAAGGACAACTTCCTGCAAATGCTGAGACAGGTCTTGGCTGATTAAAGGAGGTTGTTGGTTTTGGCGTTGTTTTCTTTAGTACCCAAGTCTTAGAGCGGCGAAGAGGGGGCAAGCAACAGCATGTTGGGATAGAGGATGGGCGTTTTTAGGCGACGGTTTGCGACCCAGGCAGGGGCGGGCTGGAGCTTGGCTTGAAGCGAAGCGTCTTACCCGCTCTAGCCGCCGTCTCCGTGGCTCCCGTCTATAGCATCTTAGTAATGAGTACGTGGCGATGCGGTGCGATGGATGCGATGCGATGCGATGCGATTACATCATGCGATCAACTTGCATGGGTTGGGCATCTGATCTGACAGAGAGCGTGCCAGTCGCATGTCAGCTTTGAACTTGTTATCCAGTATTAACATACGCCTGGAGCTGTGCTTTGCGAGGCGCATTGTGATGAGAAGAACAATACGAGTACGGTTCGGTTGCTACCGATCTATGAGTGGTACCTCAGGTCGGTGCTTGATAGCCGATTTGGGCGAGCCTGTGATTTCCGGCAGAGGGATTAACCGAGTCTGTCCGAGAACAGCGGTACCTGGTTTGTATGGAAGTGAGCTACATACATATGTACCTCTGTAGGTAGGAACGAGTGGCCGCTTTAAGTTTGCGTACTACTCAAGGTGTAGGTAGCTACTCGTACTGTATCAGTGCGCCCCGTGACCTGTGATGCTCACAATTCTCTTAGTCTACTGACGATGATGACGATGCGATATGAACAAATTCGGGATCTGCGACATATCGAACTGGCACGTTGCTATTGTCACGGCATTGTTGCCATCGCATCAACGTCGAGACGGACGACATGCGGACAACCTCCGTGATCGCGTCGTATCTTGCCCAAGTCCCGAGAAAGAGAGATAGACCCACAAAATAGCTCCGCGGGTGGGTGGAATAGGAAAAGGAAGGACCGGGCGGGTTTTCTTCCTCGGTTCAAAAGAAGGTGCAACGCCCGCCAGCCAATCCGAGGGCACAGGAATGTCAGCGCAGGGACGTAGCCCCCGTAACACCCCTCGTACCCTCTGCGGCTACTTTGCCGGCAAGTGACCTGGCTGGCCCACTCCAGACCTCGAGCCAGGCCCGGCCAATTGGCAACGACCCGAGAGAGCATCATCCATTCGTCCAATCCCTTCCGTTCATTCCACCTCTCCCATCCGCCCGCCGCCGACGACACGACTCGTCCCCCGGATCTCGTGAGTCTCTCTGCCTCGCACCGGCACCACATTGCCTTGCGCCGTTGTGCTCTGCCTCCCCTGACTTCCCTCTCTCTTGGCAATCGCTGACTTGGCTCCCACTCAGACTCTCCACTCTTCCCGCGTCGTCTTCCTCTCACCCTTCCCTTTTTGCCGATAGAACCGCTGTGGTAGAGATCACCTTCAGCTACTTCGGCCCTCACGATGGCGTCCACGATGGCCCAAATGAGGCGATTGGCCCTCAGCAGCTCCAATGTACGCCTCTCAAACCCCTCTGCCGACTGCTTCCTGCGCAGACACGGCGCCGCCAGCCCTTGTCTCGGCCGGGAAAAAGCCGCGCAACTCGCAGCGCCACGACCGACCAAGCGACACATCCCGCCGGCTTCATTTGGCTGAAGACCCCCTGCTAACGCAACACCCCTTGAACAGTTCTCGCGTGCCGCCCGATGCCAGGCCCGGAATTTCTCCTCGACCCGTCCTGCCGGTATGTGATCTCTTGCTTGTCGCCGGCTTCCCGTCGCATACCCGTGGTGTCATCGCGACTCAATAATCGACCATCCGCTCACATGGTCTGCAGCGCGCATCTTTGCCAACCAGCCCCTGCGGGCCAAGGAGGCGCCCATTCACCTCAGCAAGGACTACCCCGTCATTGTACGCCACCTCCCATCCCCGACTGATTCTCCCAACCGCCGATCGACTGACACCCTCCCAGGACCACGAGTATGACGCCCTGGTCGTTGGTGCCGGCGGCGCCGGTCTCCGTGCCGCCTTCGGTTTGGCCGAGGCCGGCTTCAACACGGCCTGCATTTCCAAGCTCTTCCCCACAAGGAGTCATACCGTCGCCGCTCAGGGTGGCATCAACGCCGCTCTCGGCAACATGCACGCGGACGACTGGAGGTGGCACATGTACGACACTGTCAAGGGCTCCGACTGGCTCGGCGATCAAGATGCCATTCACTACATGACCAGAGAGGCCCCCGACTCCATTATTGAGCTTGAGAACTACGGCTGCCCCTTTTCCAGAACTGAGGATGGACGCATGTGAGTTGCTTCCCCTTTGCGCCGAGACGACAGCCTTGCGCAGTCCACTGGACAGTGCTGACATGCATGCCTCACAGCTACCAGCGTGCTTTCGGTGGACAGTCTAAGGAGTACGGCAAGGGCGGCCAGGCTTACCGCTGCTGCGCCGCCGCCGACCGGACCGGTCACGCCCTTCTTCACACCCTGTACGGCCAGTCGCTGCGCCACAGCACCAACTACTTTATCGAATTCTTCGCCCTCGACCTGATCATGGAAGATGGCGAGTGCCGTGGTGTTCTGGCCTACAACCAGGAAGACGGCACCCTGCACCGTTTCCTCGCCCAAAACACCGTCTTGGCCACCGGCGGCTACGGCCGTGCCTACTTCAGCTGCACGTCTGCCCACACCTGCACGGGTGACGGTATGGCCATGGTTGCCCGTGCCGGCCTTCCCAACCAGGACCTCGAGTTCGTTCAGTTCCACCCCACCGGAATTTACGGCGCTGGATGCCTGATCACCGAGGGCTCGCGTGGTGAGGGTGGCTACCTGCTCAATTCCGAGGGCGAGCGTTTCATGGAGCGTTACGCGCCCACTGCCAAAGACTTGGCCAGTCGTGACGTTGTCTCTCGCTCTATGACCATGGAGATCCGCGACGGCCGTGGTGTCGGCCCTGAGAAGGACCACATCTACCTTCAGCTCAGCCACCTACCCGCCGAGGTCCTCCACGAGCGTCTGCCCGGTATCTCCGAGACGGCCGCCATTTTCGCGGGCGTCGACGTTACCAAGCAGCCCATCCCCGTGCTGCCCACCGTCCACTACAACATGGGCGGCATCCCCACCAAGTACACTGGTGAGGTTCTGACTGTTGACGAGGCTGGCCAGGACAAGGTTGTCCCTGGTCTCTTCGCCTGTGGTGAGGCTGCCTGTGTGTCTGTCCACGGTGCCAACCGCCTGGGTGCCAACTCGCTGCTCGACTTGGTTGTCTTCGGCCGTGCTGTCTCCCACACGATCCGCGACAACTTCACCCCTGGCGCCAAGCCCAAGCCCATCAGCGCCGATGCCGGTGCCGAGTCGATTGAGACTCTGGACCAGGTTCGCAAGTCGTCGGGCCCCAAGAGCACCGCCGAGGTCCGCCTCGCCATGCAGAAGGCCATGCAGACCGATGTCAGCGTCTTCCGTATGCAGGAGAGCTTGGACGAGGGTGTCAAGAAGGTGACCGACATTGACGCGTCTTACCCCGAGATCGGCATCAAGGACCGCAGCATGATCTGGAACACCGACCTGACTGAGGCCCTCGAGCTTCGGAACCTGTTGACCTGCGCGTGAGTACCATGTGCCCTGTATTCCGGATGTGCTGATTGAGACTGACCTGGCGTGCAGCAACCAAACGGCTGTGGCTGCCGCGAACCGCAAGGAGTCGCGTGGAGCCCACGCGCGCGAGGACTTCCCCGACCGTGACGACGAGAACTGGATGAAGCACACTTTGACTTTCCAGAAGAAGCCCCACGAGAAGGTTGAGCTCGGATACCGCAAGGTCATCGGCCACACTCTGGATGAGGCCGAGTGCAAGGCCGTGCCGCCCTTCAAGCGTACCTACTAGACGAGGCAACCATCAGCCGGGCCGCGTTGGCCCAGGGCTAGAACCAGCCATCAACGACCATTACAAACCGAAAGTGACTCATGCTACACTTTTCTATGTTGTCCAGGGGCAAGCCACGACGAGATGAGAGACGGGAGACAACCCGGTCGTCGGGAAGGCAGAGACGTCAGCAGGGGAGGATGGGCGAAAAGATGACGGGAGCAAAAAGGCGCCCGTGCCCATATCGACCGGACCTGAAGTCAAGCTGCTTTGAATGTACAGAGAAGCGAGCATTCCAGATCGGCGCCCATAACTTCGGTCCCAGTCTGAGCTGCGGATTGGCGTTATTGTATCTTACGGGGAAAACTGTTGTCTATCATGGCGAATATGTATACAGGAAGTTTGATTTTTTTTTTCTCTCTGCCTCTCTTTCCAGAACCCCACGGCCCTTTCGTGAGGTGACGTGATGTAGGTTTTCTCTGTCACCCGGGGGGGGGGGTTTACTCGTATGCAGGAAACCGTGATCCTACTCGGCCGTAGTGTCGGGGATTGACTAGCTGATTAGTGAGTTGCGTACTCGTACGCTCGGACCGAGGCTGGGCACCGACGCTTGCGCCCAGATGAGCGGTGTGTCAAGCATGGTCGTTGACAGACGGGCGCGTGATTGATGAGAAGATGGAAGCATTCTCCTTTGCGAGGCAGCGTGGCCCAGCTCCTCGCAAACCCGACACAGGCATTCGCTGTACACAACAACATGCGAATGCGATATGCGGAGTGCCTCTGCACCGCCCGAAGTGGGTTTAGTGAACGAGACGAGACCCGGGGCTGTCGTCAGCGTCAGCGCCGGAGTGCTCGTACGACGACGAGTATGATGGATGATGGCTTGGCTGGTCTTGGCTCTGCCCTACCGGCAGTTCAGCGCAAGGCGGCACTGTTTTATTAGTGAGTGTGGACCGCGGCTGAGGCCCGTCAGCAAGGCCACCCCGGAGCGAGTGGAGGAAGAGAGGACGGCGTCGTGCGGTGCGTGCAGCTTCCGGAGAGATGACGGGGATGAGCAGGCAGCGGTTTAAAAAGATTGAGGAAGGGGGTATTTGCAATTTCACAAGACAAAAGGGCATGGAGAGAGCGATCGAGGCCCTGGTCCGTCCGCGGTCTCGTGCCGTTCTATTTGGCATCATTAGGGGGGGGGGGGGTGTCCTGTATTATTATTGTCCGTCTGTCTGCCTTTTGTCTGCTAATGGAGTTTCTGCCCGTCTGGGTTTTGACGATCATTGTCTGCTTTTATGCGCGTATTGCCCACCCCTCCCCCCGCGTCTTGTCTCTTCTCGTCCTGGCCTTACCGCCTTAACAACAAGAGATCCGGAGTAAACAATCACCGCTGCTTGACATTCGCTTTGCGTCGCGGAATCTGACTTGCCCATCCACCCATTACCTACCAAGCGGACTCCCTACCACGCCGCTTGAGAATTCCGCGAGTTGCGCATATCGAGGTTCTGAGACAATCGCACCAGTCCGGCCATTCAGACGGTTCCGCCCCCCCCCCCCCCCCCTTCGCGGACCCATCAACATTGTCATTATTATCATCATAATGGTCCGCGCCGGCAAGCTCCTGGCCTCGGCCCTGCCGCTCCTCGGGGCGTCGGCGGCAGCAGCAGACGACCAAAAGCCCCTGCGGCTCAACATGACGGCGCTGACGGGGCGGGCCAACATCTCCGTCTTCGAGTGCTGGTCGCTGGCGGCGCCGTTCGCCACGTCCGACGTGCCCGGCGTGGCGGGCACGCAGACGCTCAACGTGGCCCCGGCGGCCGAGAACGTCACCTACACGATCCTGCCGGCGCGCTTCGACGGCGGCCGCCACAACGCCCCGGTCAAGCAGTGCGTTCCATTTTCTTTCTGTCTCTCCCTCTCTCCCTCTCCCTCTCTCTCTTTCCCCTTTACTCTGCCTCCTTCTCTCTGCCTCACTTTGTCTTTGCCTTCCATTTTCAGAGTTTGTTCCGTTCACTCTTGGATTGGATCTGCATGGTTCGAGTTGCATGCTAACACCGACTCGTCCCGCCCAGATTCGTGTGGTACATCAGCGGACTGTCGCACTGTGAGTTTCCTTCCCTCTACGAGTATCATCCTCACTGCCTCCACTCTCCATATTATTCAAGCCAGAAAAGCAGCAAACATCTACACCATTCAGAACAAACGAACCTACGTGTGCAAAAGGCCCTTACTGACGACCCGGGGGGAAAAAAAAAGTGACCCTCCCCAACGCGACAGACGAGGCGTGGGTGCAGGGAGGCAAGTACGGGCTCATCTTCGCCGACGACACGGCCGACGTGTCGGGCTGGGGCCACGTCACGCGCTACCCGGGCACCGACCAGACGGTGGCCCTGACGGTGCCCGTCGCGGACGGCAAGGCGCCGGACCACGACGTCCTGCACGATGGGCCGTGTTCGTTGGGGGAGATCTCCGGGGTTTGAGAAGAGTGGTGGAAGCAGGGAAAAGGACGGTCGGGGCTCATATTAGAGGATATAGAGGAGGAAGGGGGACGGAAAGGAGAGGGGGTAACGGAAAAGAGAAGGGGGCCGAAAGCAGAAGGGGAGGGGAGGTGGGGGAGAGGCGATGACAACGATCATGATGATATTCGCTTCTCATAGGCGAGCGTCTCTTCACTCTCACGGGCATGCAATGCATATGCTGGCCCGGTTGAGTAAGGCGAGCCTGCATTTGAGCACGTCGCGAGCGTGTCTCTTGATACACTGTTTCAACATCTTGGACCATTTTTCAACACAAAAAATAAAAATAATACAGTACATCTCCACGAGCGCCCCCCTCCCCTTCTTCCCTTTCTCTTCGCGCAACCCACTGCACAGACAGCCCGTCCGTCACCCGCTCGCCCCCTTGCTGCTCTCGGGAACGTGCCCGGCCATCTCGCCGTAGTCCTCGCCCAGCACCTCGCCGGCGGCGGTGCGCACCGGGCGGGCCTCCTGCAGGACGTACATCATGCGCGCCCACGCGGTCGCGCTGCGGTTGCGCCAGGCGTGCATCGTGGCGCGCTGCACCGCCAGGTCCCCCCTGCGCATCGCCCGCTCCTCCCCGCCGTCCAGGACCAGGTCCACCTCGCCCTCCAGCACCACGCCGTAGTCCAGGCTGACGGTCCGGTGCATCGGGCTCAGCGCCCCGGGCGGCATGTCGACGAACCGCACCACCGTGCCCCCCGGTACGACGATCCCCGGCGGGGTCTCGAGGAGGGGCGCGTAGCCGTCGGTGATGTCGCGCCCGCCCGAGAGGTCCACGGGCGCCGGCGGGCGCGTCGCGTAGCCCAGGGAGAAGACGACGCCGTCGCCCATGACCTGGCGTCCCGGGAGGGCCTCGGGGAGGCGCGTGGAGAAGACGGCGCGGCCGGTCGCGGGGTCGTGGTCGGTTATGAAGCGGCGGATGGCCGGCAGGTCGTTGGGCTTAGTGGTGGTGGTGGTGGTGGTGGTGGTGGTCGACTCGGCCATTGTGCCGGGGGAGGGTGGTAAAGGTAGGGTTCTGCTGTGATATCTGAGGTGTTGAGGTGGGTGGCGATGAGGGAGCACAGCTAACGCGTGTATAGGTATGTATGGGATATTCACAAGTGGAAATGCCGGGCTGTCAGTGTTGGCCAACGTGCGAAGGCTTGGAGGACGACAGCTCGATCTGAAGTCTGAGACACCCCGTATTTGATGAATCTCCCACACAAGATGGTGTCTGCTCTGTGACCACCCACCCCCACTGCGGCACGTTAATCAGGTAGCTGTCTACATGTATGACTGTCTACAGCCCTGGGTCGTGGCGACTGCTCTGTGCCCGCCAGAGTGCCGGTTGCCCCTGCCGGCTTCCTCGGATGACCATTGGAAGAGGAAGCTGCCGCCCGGAACCCACCCCCACACGCCGCAACCGGGCGTCGCTACCTGTTGCAGCAGCGGCAGCAGCAGCACTGTAACTTTGTGAGGTGAAACACGATACCTAAGGTATCTGCAGTGAAGCCATCAGCACAAGGTACATACAGCGGTAGACCACGTCGTTGAGGGGCCGGCAAGTGGGGGGTCGGGGTTCGCGACCGGCCACCCGCCCGTGATTATGTGGGGCTCTCCCGCCGCTCTCCCGGCCCTCCGCATTCAGGGGCAAGTCTGACTAACACACATACACTCACACACACACACACACTCTCTCTCTCCCCCACCAGCCCGTCGCTCACTATACTCTACACCCGTCTGGCCGAGAACATGTCGGGTACCCCGCGGCCCCTCACGACCTTGGCGTCGACAACCTCATAGACCGGGATCCCCGCCAGCCCCGCCGCGACGTGGTGCAGCGTCGGCAGCGTCGCCCACGACCCGGCCTCGAACCGCACCGACCCTGACGGCCCTCCCCCTCCCTCCCCCTCGCCTGCGGTGGCCCGCTCCACCACCTCGATCCGCGGCGTAACCCGCCGCCCCTCCTCGGCGTGCGATACGACGCACGCGTACTCGGCCTCCGCCTGCCCGGGGCGCCCTACCGCCGGCACGTATCGGTGGCACAGCTCTTTGTAGTCCGCCCCGCGTGCCGCCGCATCTCTCTGCTCAGCTTCGGCGTCGCCGAGCCGCAGGCCACTGAGCTCCAACTCCAGGAACCGCGTACCCCTCCACGACAGCGTGGCCCCGTAGCTGCCCCCCTTGCCCTCGCCCGCGGCTCCGTCCTCGGCCTCCACGTGCTCAATGTCAATGTCGGCGTACAGCTTGTTCATGCCCAGCTCTTCGCGCCCCGAGACGATGGAGTCCGCCAGGTTCTCAAAGAGCACCGGCATGAACGTGCCCGTCGCGGCGACTACGTCCCTCGAGTCTTCGTGTCCGTTGTTGCTGTCGACCCCGTCCTGGTCCTTCCCTTGAGCCCCCGTCGACTTCACGTACTCGACACCGTGAACGTAGAGTCCGCAGTGGCTGTACCCGCCGCCGCCCAGCCATGACATACCGTTGACCGTGACACACGTAAAGCTGACTGTGGCGACGGTCGCCGGGCTTGCGAAACGGTATCTGCCTCCACCCCTCCCCCCATCAGACGCCGTCAGCGGGCTGGGGAACAGCGTCTCCAGGTACGTGCGCGAAGTGCGGAAGGTGACAGTGGCGCTGCGAAACAAGCGAGACTCGGGCGACGGCTGCCGGCGTCCCAGTGCATCCTGTCGCGGCCCCGGGAACGGCCCAAACGACACGGGCATTCGCCAGTATACGTCGGGCTTGTGCGCCCACAGCCACCGCTTGAACACGTCCGCCGCATGGTCCGCCGCATCGTGCCCAAAGTTGTACGCCGTGTATTTTTGCACTTCTTTAGGTCAGTGGCACATTCTAATACAGAAGAACGGAGAGAAATCAACGGAAGGGGGGGCTCTGGGTGGAATGCCGGTGTAAGAGGGAAGACTCACTATCGATCGGCTCCGTGCGTTCCGAGGCATCCCGGCCCATCTGTCTCGAGAACCCCTGGATCTTGTGTGCTCGCTCGTACCGAATCTCCTGGTACAGGCTCAGCCTCTCTTCAACATCCTCGGGATACGTCCCCCGAGGCAGCACCGTTGAGAGCGCCGCGGCGTCCTCCATGGCCTGTCCGGCCCCTTGTCCTTGATCTGCAGAGAGGTCAGCGCTACGAAAGGTTGATGCCAAAGGGGTCTCCACGTACGTGGGGTGAAAGGGTGGGCTGCGTCCCCAATAAGAGCCAGCCTGCCCTTCGTCCACGACGGCAGCTTGTCCGTGTCGAGAAGCCGCCACACCTTAAGCACCGCCGGGTCGGCCTTGCTCAGAAGCTTCTTGACCGCCGGGTCCCACCGCTCGTAGACCTTGAGGAGTTGCTCGACGGTCCCGGTCTTATTCCATTCTGCCAGAGCGATCCTTTCATTAGCTTTAGTGAATAAGTCGACCGAAACAGCAACCTATTTCGTGATGTGCAGATACGCACCATCGCTCTGCACAGCGTGCGACTCGGAGTCTGGGTGGATGGCAACAAAGTTGAGCGTCTGATCGTCGTTGCACGGGTACATGATGAGCCGCCGGTCCGCGTCAAACCACATGCTCAACGCGTGGCTGGGCTCGGCGAACCGCGCCGTCTCGGGGTCCTCGAGAACGGTGCTACGAGGTAGTAGGAACCGGAAGGCCGCTTTGCCCGACTCCACAAGAGGCGGCTGTTTCTCGCTGACATGCTTCCTCGTCGCAGACTGCGGCACACGCAGAGTCAGTAGCTTAGCCTTTCCTCCAGGTCGTTCCAAAGGTGACCCAAGATCAGGGATTGGGACCTACATAAATCCCGTCGGCGCCAATGACAACGTCAGCTTCTACCTTTGTGCCGTCAGCCAGCGTCAGGCTTGCGGCTTGCGTGTCCACGTCGACGATTCTGCTCGCCGTGTGCAGTGTGGCGGGCGGGCCGGTTCCCGCGCCCGTGGCGACGCTCTTGAGCTTCTCGTGCAGCGCAACGCGGTGCACCGTGTGCCACGGGTGCTGCCACATCTTGTTCGAGGCGCGGACGTCCATGTCATTGGACACGTCGCATTGCGGCGTATACTCGATGATCCGATGCACCTCGGTCCCGCCAAACGTCTCCGACAAAATGCCCCATCTGCGCAAGATGCCGTTCGCGTTGGGCGCCAAGTGAACCGCTGCTCCAGTTTCACTGGCGAGTCGCGATTGCTCGTATAGCTGTTGATGAGAAAGAGGTGAGTAGCTTTCTTCTTCGCCATGTGGCTCCAGTCGAATCTCGTCCGACACTTACTTCGACCTGATGCCCATTTCTTCGCAGTCCTATGGCAGCCGAAAGCCCACCAATACCCGCCCCCACGATGGCGATTTTCAGGGGATGCGGGTGGTCATGGACCAGGGGATTAGACTGGTGGCTGTTGTCGGTGCTCATCTTGGATCACGGTTGTGCCAGCGAATGTGTCACGAGGATCACGGGATTGTTCCCTCAATCGAAATGATGAATTTTGCAAAGCTGGATGGGAAAACTTCCAGACTGACGTGATTTTTTTTTTTTTTGAAAATTTTGTGTGGTTGTACCGACTGGGAAAGACCAGGCTACCAGCCAGAAAACCAAGGGTGGGATCAGAAATGGACTGACGTTTTCTAGTTTTTCTTGGTGAACATGGATTGTGTTCCAACGCAGGTTTGCTCCGTGGCTTCACGGCTTCTGTCCATTGCGCCGTGCCGTTCCGGCAGCTGAGAACCCTGCGTGGGCTCCATCTTCTCGCAGAATGGACTGGTTGGATCGCACCAAGGCGCCGGGGCCGAGGCACGAAAGCGCTCGCACAACCAATTGTTCACCCTTAGCCAACGCCAGATATGCATTGTGGAAGCGAAGCTGCACCGTCGGCAGCTATCAGACTCCGCCTCCACCGCCATGACCACGACCGGGAACGGACGATGACTTGCCCGGATACAGGCTCGCGGAATGTGGGGGGGCTGAACTGGCCGAAGATCCGGGCCAGTGGTCAAATGGCAGATAGCAGTGAGTGGCACGGGGCCCTGCATGCATCGGTCTGTCCAAGGGGCCCGTCGGACGGCGGCCAATGAACTGGGCCCGTCGGCAAAGCTCCGAACTTGACGGGGAAGTGGGGATATATCGGACCCGCCACTTGTAGACGTCCATCGGAAGTGAGGGGACCCCGCTGCTGACGCATCCCACTACCCGATCAGCCTTCAGTGGAAAGGGCCCCTGAGACGCCAGTACCGCAAGCAAGACAGTTCTGATTTGATACTCGTTTGGGCGTCTTTCATCGTCATGGGTCGTCCGCCAGTCGTTCTTGTCACGGCCGGCAGCGCCGGACTGGGGGCGGCTGCTTGTCGGCTCTTCGCGAAAAATGGCTACCGCGTGGCCTTCAACTACTGCCATAACGAAGAACGCGCCGTGCGCCATGCGGAGGACCTGGATGCCATGTCATCTCTGTCCAGAGTCGGCGCCGAGAAACACTCCATCATGCTGAAGGGTGACCTCGGCGACAAAGACGCGCTCCGTCTCCTTGTCCACGAAACCATCCAAACATTCGGGCAGTTGGATGTTGTGTTCTCGAATGGCGGGTGGACTAAACAAAGGGGGCTGCAGAGTATCGATGAAAACGCGCACGAGGATGAATGGGATCGGGCTTTCAACATGAACGTGAAATCGCACCTCTGGCTCTTTCAGGCATGCCAAAAACACCTGAAGGCGACCCAAGGAGCATTCATCACCACAGCTTCGACAGCGGGTATCAGCGTTAGCGGGAGTTCCCTCGTGAGGATTTAGCCACTTCCCTGTCTTAAATGCTGGACTGACCTTGATGGCCAGGCCTACGGGGTAACCAAAGCCGCGCAGATCCAACTGGCAAAGTCTCTGGCCGTCATGGCTGGACCAGAGATTCGAGTCAATACTGTGTCACCAGGACTCCTCTTAACGGTGAGAAATTCAATTTCGAGTGACTTGCCGAGACTGACCTGGTTTAGGACTGGAGTGAGTGCTTCACGGAAGAGCAAAAGGAGGCGCACCGTGAGAAGACGCAGCTCAAGCGGTTCGTCGCCGTTGACGACGTCGCCGAGCAGGTCCTTCTGTTTGCCAGAAGCGAGAGTATCACTGGATTGAAGTAAGCAAAACGCGAGTCCGAGCTTAAGCTATCCCAGCCAATTCTAAAGGTGCTCTGTGGTCTCGGGCGAAACTGACCTGAAACAGTGCAGTGGTTGACGCTGGCTTCACAACGCGTTGAGGGTAGATGAGGAACGGGAGGAAGGCGGAGCTCGACCCATACATAGCTTCATACGAGTACAGCTCTGTTGACTCTAATGGAACCCTCGTGATCACTACTCTCCCACCTCGCGGTCTTCAGCCCAGCGAATGTACGAGACGAATGGCCAGTCCCACGTTGCTTGTCGCAGTTTTCTACCCCAGAGGAAAAGGGGCACCCACATGACGATAATGGCCGCTGCGATCCCAGCCATCGCGCCGAAAGCATCCAGATAGCCTGTTCCATCGATCCAAGGATTTGTATAGAAAGATAGGAGAAATCCAAACACAGCTGACTACGTTAGACACTGTTCCAGACCTACCAGTCCAGGTGGAGTCCACTTACATTTGAAGCCCATCACCGCCAGGGTGACCTCGCCAGCTATGGGTCGATACGAATCAATGACATACACTAGACATATGTTTGTGCCTTGAGCAATCGAGAAGCTCACTGCAATCCTGTCAGTGATGCGCAAGCGAAAGGTGATGAACACTCACAGAGGCCCAGGCCAACAGTTGGGCATATCCAATGCAGGCCCTTGTCGACACCTAATCCATACAACAGCAACGCAAGAGGCGCCGAAACGAGACAGGGTATCATGGCAGGGAGACGCATCTCGGGAGTTCGGATCCCTCCATTGCGCGATGTGAGCCAGTCTGCGACCTTGTCTCCAAAAAGTCCACCGGCGGGTATCCCGAGGAGAGAACCTATCACAGACGCGATGAAGCAGAGACCAATTTGCCAGGTATACATGCTATAGGCCTCGGAGAACGCCACGGCGACGTTGGATGTGACTGCGACGAGGAATCCAATGGTCACAGCCTGCACCAGGGCTGCCCACAAAATCGCGGGCAAGCAAATCAGCGCCATGGGGCGTAGGAACATTCGCATCAGGCTTTCCTCTGTCCAGACACGTTCGTAAAACTTGATGCTTCTGAGGTATGCGGCGAATGTCCAAGGGGCAGCAGGCTGCTTGCTGGGGACGCGCTCTGCGTCGGTAGGTCCACTATCCATTTTGTCCAGCGCTATGACTCCTGCGTCTCTGATGGCTCTGCTAGGCCACGCAGTCTCGGGAAAGGTGAAAACGATGAGGAGAAGCACGAAGCCCACCAGAGCTGTCGCCACCTGATAAATGGTCCTCCAGTCATTGTGTATGAGGATCAACCTGTATAAGTCATTAGCAGAATACTCAACCCAGAGGGGCATGCCACGTTACCCATCGACAATCATCCCCAGAGAAACCCCGATGGAAAGGAAGGAGGTGTATGCTGCCATGATCTTTCCGCGCTCGTGGAGAAAGAACATCTCGGCTATGGATATTGGAGCGATCGTCTCGGCAGCACCCCCTCCGAGGCCAATGAGGATCCTGGCAGCAAGAAAGCCTGCGTATCTGGTCTCGAATACGAGCCAAAGAATACAGACGAAGTAGAGAGAATAGCTGACGATGTATATGGGGCGTCTCCCGAACTTGTTGGCAAGCGGGACCCAGAGAAAGTTCCCTGTCCCTTGCAGCAATGCGGTGGTGGTGAAGAAGAACGCAATACGTGCAGCTGCTTGGCTCAGGGTGCCCTCTTCCAAAGCGGTCGGGTAGAAGGACAACGTCGTCTCCACGATGGCAACCGTAGGGCCTGAGAAACTTTAGCGAGACTACGCTTGACGGTTTGGGCGGTTAACGTTACCAGCAGCCGCGACGTTGGACATCATGATAGCCAAGCAGACAATGGCCAACACATAGTATTTTCGCGCCTGTGACCTTCTGAGTGTCAATGCAAGCATCCGGTGGTCATCTTCGAGTAACGCAGCTTACCAGTTGAGGGGGTCTTTTGGATCGTCAGAGGGAGTAGGCACGTAGACCAGTCTGTTTGTATCCTGATCCCGCAGTCGGACAGTACCAAGAGTTCTGTGTGCCGAGCGGCTTGGAACTCCTGATGGGGAGGAGACACAGCTCCCAGAGGAGGCCATCCTATCGTTGGCCATAACAGAGGAGCTCTGGTAGAGGAGAGAATCACTGAAAATGTGTTTGCGAGCGTATCGGCAACACAGGACATCTCATCCCGGAACCCAAGAGGCAGCGCTATGTAGTATATAGGACCCTTGGCCGGCCGACTGAGCGCCGGCCCTTTCCTTGAGGCACCCGATTGCCGCGAAGCAAGGTCCGTACGGGGGTCGCACAGATGGGGCCGAAAGAAAGGAGAGGGGCCGGCCGAAGATCCTTGTGTTCTGGGCGAGCGGTCAAGCCGGGTGCTCATCACATCATCCAATGGTCGTGACCCTTGTCTGGTGATACCCCAGATGACCTGGAGCGAGGGGAGAGTCTGGAGACGATCGAGGGCCAATGGCAAGCCGGGTAAAAGAACGGGCTGCTCTGGATTGACAGTTGGGGGTCCAATGGCGCGTGAGCTGTCGGCGATCCGGGGTACTCGTATGAGGGCTGACAGGGTCTCGACTCGGCCATGCAAGAGATCCTCGAACAGGGTCAGAATATCAGCTCGGAGCACCGTGGTAGCCAGGTGGCTTCAAGGACAAACCGGGTCAGAATGTCTCGGGAGGGAAAGACAGGGGGCGGGGCTGGGGGTATCATGCCCACAAGGCGTGTGCAGGTAGGTATGCCCTGTCAAGCCAAATTTTGAAGATGTAGGTAGGTAGGCAGTGGGCGTCTGTGGAGCGTTTCGAGGCGTGAGAAGTTGAGGCGAGGCAGATCTGGATATGACAACCTCAATCCCGCGCAGTTCAAAGACTCTGTGCCGCCTCCAGGCTGGAGTTATGGATCCAAACTGACCGGGAGTACCTTGGGTACCTACTTACTTCAGTTTGGTAAAGGCATGGCCTGGATGGGAGGTAGGCAGGTGCGGCTGGCTAACTTCCTTGACACGATACCTGCCGCCGCCAGTGGGACGCGGGCGAGAGTATCTCAAGCTGACACACCAAATGGCAGGTGTCCCTCGGCGCGGGTGGAAGGCGCGCCCGGGGGATAGGAGGGGGAGGTGACGGGCCACGCGTGGGCGCGGGCGCGGGTGCGGCTGCACACATGAGACGCGATCCCAGACACGCCTCAGCCGAGGCTTCCAGTTTCACGTACTCGCAGACCCTCGAATATCAATCTTTATACGAGCAGGTGATTCCAAGTACAGGGCGCGGAGGCCGCGGGAGACGGGCGCGTGTACGAGTATTGATATATCCACGCAATGTGAATGGATCACTGGGTGTCGTGTAGCGTGTATTGACACAATGCTGGGCGTTATCAGCGAGCAGGACAAGGCCCTTCCGAGTTCCGACAGTCCTGCTCCTGTTGGCAGGTCCAGATCCGCACCCTTGCAGAGAGTGCTTGGCAAGGACATGACGACGGCAAGACCCCATCGCATCCCTCGGCGTGATCCCGACAAGCAGCGACCTTGGGACATGATCTCATTGCGCTCTGAGCATGGGCCTAATCCGACGACGGTTTTTTGAGGCGAGTTCAACGCGTTTGCCTATGCGGCCAGTCAGGTATGCGCCGTGAGGCTGCAAATCGCAGAGTCTGAACAGACTTTGGAAGTCCTCATGCCATCGCAACATGAACCATGCCTCCGAGCAGCGGAACGTAATAAAAGCACTCGTAGGTATCCACGAGACGGACAGAATGCTGGCTTGATCAGCGTTTGGCCAAGAGTTATTGGGCAGGGGCCTGCGTGGAAGGCACTGTACTTCGGGGGCTAGGGGCACCTATCCGACGCTACCTCCTTACCTTGCGCGCACCTAACGCATCCATCAGAGAGGAGAGCAGTCATCAATCGCGTCGGCTCCCCTGCGCCACCAGGTACGGATGGGCGCCCTTGAGCTGCCAAGAATTCTGTGCGGCCCGACGCGTAATTCAAAGCCTTTCAGACGCGCGTCATGCGTGCGTCGACGCTTCAAAATAAGCGCCTGGAGGAGTCGAGGACAACTTGTCTTCTACCTGATGGCATGTGTTGTCGTCGCCTACTATTCTTGAGCCTGCAGCAAAGCTATCTGCATACTCGCATTGTACGTGGGGGAGATACATAGACACGGCTAGAGGGCATCACCGCTCAAGCTTGTGCAACAGCCAGTGTCGCGTCATCGAACTCGCCCCCCGACCACGGCATTTGGGTAGTCCGACAGATGATTGTCATGACTGGCGGTACCTACATTAGGAGGTAGGCGAGGTATGCTTCCTGTTCCCGTCTAGATGCCGGCCCTCCAGAACTGATCCTAGGCCATCTTCTCCACTCAGCGACGATGAGGCTGTACTCGTGCGGAACGGTGGACGGGGGACTGCTTCGTGACAAGATCAGGTCCATCTGCCTTCGTCGTAGGGCCAAGATTGCGTACTTGCTACTCGGTTGTCCGTGCAAGTTACGAGTGGTGTAGCAGCTGCTTACGTACCACCATGGCTCTCGACTTCGTGCAGATTGTAGAGGCGCTGGAAGCCTTCTCGAAAACCCCATCGTCTTCTCTAGCGGACCGTAGTTCCAACGTCGCCGCGCTACCTTATCGACCTCGGATGGTGGCCTTTGGGGCGCATGGACGCTGCTGGCGCCGTTTCATTCCCTACGAGCACACTACGACATTTGTGTTCAGTACCCCTTTAGAGTAGCAGCGTGACGCTATGACCGTGCCGCTTGCCGGCTCGTACACGTCAATCCGCCCTAGCAGTCGATGGTACTCGTAGATGGAGATTATCCGGTGGGGACGGTTCGTCTGGTAGATGTGTCTGTCAGATGTCCAGCAGCCCTGAGAGGGCCTGACTTGCATGGAGTTCCAACATGACGAAATCGCCAGAGCTGCAAGGACTCTGATCCGGGGCAAGAGAGACCCGAATACCTGTCGCTTCATCCTTCTCGCCCATGACGGGACTGGGTCCCGGTTCCGGGGCTGTACATCCAAGTATGAGGTGAGTTATGGATGGAAATCCAAGGATCTGGAGCACGAGCACAGTACCACTGCTGAGAGAAGGTACTCGCGGAACTTGGAGCTACATACAAGTACACAACTAGGTATGTAGGGTGAAGTACCCAGAAGCGATGCTTCCCGTGCCACGCCGAGCAATCGCGCCTTCCGGCGGACCAGGGCAGGACTACGAGTACGCTCCTGCCATTGGCGCTACACTCCACATTGTGAGGCTCTCTAGGAAAAGGAAACGGAGCGAGGCATCGACGCCCGAATGAATGGATGGTGGATCTGATCTGACGTGCGCCTGCCTCTGGCTCAAGGTACATCTGCCCTGGCTGGTGCCTCCTGGGTGTGCCTCTATGCCCGAGCCTGTGCCGTGCGCCGCCTGTGCGACTCGATGCCTCATCCACACGCGCCTCTCTTCTGACCTGCTCTCCCCGGTGAAATCTGCACCGTCCCCTGCCCCAACGCCGCCGCTTCGACGAACCACAAAAACCAAACCCAACGCCCGTCCCGTCTGCGGGCCCCCCTTCCGCCCGACCCGTCGCCATCATCGTCACATTCTTGCCTTGCTGCCGCCGACGCATTCGCGTCCACGTCCTCCCCAACGGCGCCTCTCCCCGTCAATTACCTACTGACCCCCGCTCTCATCAGCCACTTTCTGTGGAGTTGGGCTGCGAGGCGGCGGCATCCTGGCACTCACTGGTCGCTTGCCCCGGTAGCCAGGCGGCGCGCACAAGTAAACAGCTGAGCGCGCAGGTGTCGCCGACGGCAACCCCAGTGGCCTCCTTGCGGGACCAGGGCCTGCGCTGCAAGAGAATGAAGTTACCGGGATTCGCTGCTGCACCAAAAGAGGCCTTCACGAACGCCAACGCGTCTTCCGCCGTGCACTGAGCCGCCCATCATGTCGCTCCCTACGGTGTCGGGTCTTCTGCAGCATCCATCTGCCCCCAACCAGGCGCCTGGCTCTCAAAGTCGATTCCACAACCAGGCTCATGACTATCCCAGCCAGCCCCAGACTGCCCCAGCGGCCCCATCCCAGCCAGTAGACTCCAGATCAGTTGCCAGCCAGCCCGACACAGCGGGAGCGCCGCCAGCATCGTCTGCAGCTGCTCGCCATTCGCTGACCAACAGTCTTTATCAATGTGCTGATTGCAAAAAGCGATACTCTCGGCCCGAGCACCTGGCCCGCCATATCCAGACTCACACGTTGGGCAAGAGATTTATCTGCGAGGTCTGTGGCAAAGCGTTCGCACGCGCGGATCTGCTGAAGCGGCACACTGCAAACCACAGCAATGACAACGACTCGACAAAGAAGAGGCGGCGCATAGACGCCTCGCCCGCCGCAGGCCGCGTGTCGCACGCCTGCCGCGCCTGCGCTTCGGCACGAGTCAAGTGCGAAGAGGTCAAACCGTGTACACGTGAGTCGCATCTCTGGATGAAGCCCGCAGGTTCCATGCAAAATGGACGCATCGGCTACACGGGCGATGTCTAAGCGACTGACACTTCCACAGGCTGCAAAAACCGCGGGCTCCAGTGCGAATCAGTTTCAGGGGAACCTGCCGATGGACACTGTGTGCATTTCGAACCGGGCTCAAATGGGCTTGTAGAAGCAGAACAGCCTACGACGTATGCCGATGAATCCCAGTCTCGGTTCCGACCCTCAGGTCATTCTCTTGCGCTTGGTGTAGGGGCGAGCCCAGACATCAAACCCAGTCCAAGCCAGTCTGAATTCGCCGGTGCGCAACCCGGAGATGCCTTGAATCAAAGTGAGTCTCGCCGGCTTTGCCAGTATCTAGCGGTCTGGCTCTCCGATCTCTGACTCTGTCGATCAATGCTTTGGGCGAGCGAATTACACTGCAGTCTTTCCACACGGCATGTCCAGGCATTGATTTTGAACGATCATCAGACTGACGAACCTTCACAGACGAAATGAATCTCCCTGACTATCAAAATGTTGCCACTGACGCTGGGCGCTTGCCATTCTCCGATTTTCTCAGAGATGTACTGTACGAGAATGAAGCGCGCCAAGATGTTACGAAACCCACGGAAACTATGGGCCAGGGCTTATCCATATTGAATTTCGGGGATGACATTAATTACGACCTCAGTAACATAGACTTCGGCACTCTTGACCACTGGAACCTGGAAGAAGCGAGCGATCGCTTGACAGGGCCCGAAGCAACAACTCCGGGGACCGACAACTCTGAAATCGATATGAGCTCAATGAGGCGGAACCTGGTTAAAATATGGACCGACTCGCCGTGGCGATGGGTTCCCTACGAGAGAGAGAACGCATACGTCGAGCACGGTAACCTGCCACTTCCCATCAGAGACACCGCGAGTCAAAGGTTCCAGGAAAACCAGAAACGCGCAGACCGTGTCTTAAGCGACAAGATGGACCAGTCGAGTCGCGATAAGGTGCTTTCCGTCATCCTCGCATACTGTCGCGACAACGCATCCAGGAGTCGTGCCGCCTCCTCGTTCCCGTTGACCGAAACCCTTGATACACTCGTCCACGTGTTTCTAGCGGCACACTCGTGTGCCGTGTCCAGCCACATTCATTTCAGCACCTTCAAAATGAACGCACAGTGGCCGGAGTGGTTGGCAACTGCGGCAGCCGCAGGTGCTGTCGCCACGCCAATCACGGCCCTGAGGAAGTTCGGCTTTGCTGTGCAAGAGGTCATTCGTGAGTTTACCAGCCTGGGGTATTCGTCTGCGCGCCAAGTTAACACAGAACCTTGCCAGGCGTCATGATACCGGAAAAGGTGAGTCGCTACCGATAAATACCGCATGAAAAGAACTTCCCAAGTTGACAATGCATTGTTAGTTCGAGGAAAATAACCCCCAAATATCCAACCTGGGATTGGTGCAGACGCTCGTGCTCATGCAAGACATTGGGCTGTGGAGTGGAAACAGACGAAAGATGGAACTTGCCGAATGTCACTTGTTGATACCCATAACCGTAAGGGCAACTCGAATGTGAATACGGGCAGTGGTGGCTGACGCTATCTCGCAGATGATGCGTTACCGGGACAGATTCAAGGGCGCTTCTTATCCCATCATATCTGTGGAGCCAACCGATGAAGGGGAAGTCTTGGACGCCAAGTGGAAGAGCTGGTGTGAACGGGAGGCGTGGAAAAGGTAAAGACTCAAACCAGTCTTGCAGCTGGATTCTTTGCTGATCTTCCACTACAGACTCATATTCCACTGCTATCTGCGGGACGCTCAAACCTCTATGGCCACTCTTTGCAGTCCTCAGATGTCGTACGCCGAGCTGACTTTACCGCTTCCTGAATGCAAAGATTTGTGGTTTGCCAAAACTGCTACAGAGTGGAAGAAGCACTGGCTGCGTGGTCAGTGCAATCTGACAAAGCGACTGCCTTGTCTAGGCGACCTAATACGCGACAACAGCCTCCTGACGAGTCATCTGAGGCGGCTGGACGCGCAGTACGCCATATCGATATACTTGCATGGGTTCTGGAGTCTTATACACGAATGGCGACAGCTAAGTGCTGTTCTCAGAAACGGCGCGTGGGCCACCAACTACCAAAGCGATTCGAACTCGATTCTCGACGCGCGGCATCACGATCTGTGCAAGACACTGGCCAATTTTCAAATGGTGGTGGGGGGTTGGCACGCTACCTTGTCGGCACAGGAGGCGCTGCTGCTCAACCTGGACTTCATGAACCTGCACGTCTGCTTGGACGATTTGCAGCTTTTCGCGGGGAAAGAAGGCGAGGAGCAGGCGCGCAGGATATACCCAGCGCTTCAGCGATGGGCAGAGAGCACTGGGGGCGACATAGCGTGTGGCATGCCGGCCAGGTGTTGCGGCAAGCCAAGATGTTCCCCCGCCTGCATCTCAAGGACTTTTACGCCGTAGGCGTCCATCATGCCACGCTAGCGCTTTGGACATACGGAGTGGTGACGAAGGCGTCAGGCTCGCAGGCACAGGGCAGCGAAAGCGCGACGCTGGTCTACATGGATGGGGTTGAATCTCGGGAGGTCCAGCAGTTCATCGAATTTGGACATGGACGCCCCTATCTCCGCAGCCCACTGAGCAGAGATAAGCACGTGCAAGAGATGGAATCTGGACTGGACGACCCGAAAAGCTGCATGGAGATTGCACAAGAAGTTCTCCGGTCCAACTTCCATTTGGAGCACGAGCCCGTGCCGCCGATTGTCGAGAATCTCTGCTCACTGATTCAACGGCTGGGGGATGCAGCACTGGCGGTAGGTCTTGCGTGAGCTGGTGTCGGCATCGTGCCATGGGGCGCCAGGTGGGATTGGGGCGGCGCGTGAGTGTTTGGGGAACGAGCGTGGCGGGAAAAGACAAGGAAGGAAAGGAACGGGAAGAACAAGACAGGGAGAGACATTGCGTCTGCTGGAGGGCGAGGCGCCTTGCAATCCGGCGAAATACATTGGAAGTGTCAACGGTGTCGTGGAGAGCTCGTGGGAGGCGCCACCGGCTGAGAGCGGTCAAGTGATTCCTGTTCATGCGTAGGAACCTAAGATAAAGATACCATTTGCGCAATTTAGAGAAGATCCGGTTGGAGGTTTTGTTGTTGCAACTGCATCCAATGTGCTCGTGTACCATCAGCTATGTAGCAGACCTACTCGCACATAAGTGTGTAAATATGTACTTCCCAATGCTACAAGTACCTCCTAACGGACTTGTGTACCTATGTACCGTCATACGTAAGGCATGTGTATCCGTAGGTCTGCAAAATAAGGGAGCGACGGGGACGCAATTGAAGGATCGCGTGAGGCAGCGGCGTTGGAGGACACATTGGTTTGGAAGCTTCCATGTGACTGTCATCAGTCCTGACAGAGCCCGACCGGGCGTCTGACGCCCCCACGTGGCGGCAGACATGACATTGAGCCTCGACAGAGCAGCCCGGCCCACCGGCTCAGGCGGCACTACGTCAGCCAGTCACTCAAAGCCCTCCGATGTTTATCACCGCGGCCCCGGCGCATTTTCTTGATAACCTTACCGCACGTTCTCTGGCCCATCAGCCCTCCGCGCACTCCGCGCGCCACGCCAGACCCGGGATCTCGAACCGACATCACAAAGAACACCCTGGCGCTGCCTGCTGCTCAGGCCTCATCCTTGTGCACCCGCAACGGCACACAATTCCCGAGCACAATGGACGCGCTGGGCGGCTGCGCGGCGGGCGACACGACGGCCGCCGGCGCCCTGCCGGGGAGCCTGGCGATCGCGACGACGCTGACGGTCGTGGGCCTGTCGCTGTACGCGCTGCTGCCGTCGCGGCCCAAGTTCATCCGCGGGCCGCTGACGACCAAGATCCCCACCATGTCCGAGGCCGAGATTGCCAAGGTCACATACACGCCCGACCATTTTCCGGGAGCTCGGGACGTGGCGACGCCTGTATGTATCTTGATCTTCCACCCCACCCCTTCGGCTTGACTCCTGAAGCCCGATCGCTTTGCCCTCATGCCCCGCTGACTGTCTTGCTCTACGTAGTATGGCAATATCCGCGTCTACGAATTCGGCCCGGAAGACGGCCGCAAGGTGCTATTCGTCCACGGCATCAGCACTTCGTGCATGACACTGGCCGACGTCGCCCGGCCTCTCGCTGAGAAGGGCTGCCGCGTCATGCTTTTCGTGAGTAGTTCATATTTCAAGTCTTTTTCCAGGAATCAGAACGGCACCGCTGCGACCCCCTCCCCCCCCCTTTCAAACCCCCTCTGACGCAGAACGCAGGACCTCTTCGGTCGCGGTTACACCGACGCCCCCGCGGATCTCCCCTATGACACGCGCCTGTGGACCACCCAGATTCTGCTCGTGCTGGCCTCGTCGCCGTTGGCCTGGACGGGCAACCGCGGGTTCCATCTCGTTGGATACTCGTTGGGGGGCGGCATCGCGGCCGACTTCGCGGCGACCTTCCCTCAGATGGTGGCCACACTGGTGCTCCTGGCGCCTGCGGGCGTCATCCGGCCCGCCAACTTTGGACGCGCCAGCCGCGCCATTTTCACAAGCGGCCTGCTGCCCGAGTTCCTGCTCGAGCGGATCACGCGCTGGCGCCTGCGCAAGCCCATCGACAACGCCGTGTCGCGGAAGCTGCCCGGCGCAGCAGCAGAAGCAGTAGCTGAGCAACACCATACCAGCAGCGACGGGAAGAGGGAGAAGGAGTCGCTGGTCGGCGCGGCGCTGGAGGAGGTCATGGACCCGCACGATGCCGAGTACGCCGCGGGCCGCACCCCCGAGCCCACGGCCCTGGAGCTCCGGGTCGCCGAGTTTGTGCACTGGGCGCTCGACTTCCACCAGGGGTTCGTGGTGGCCTTCATGTCGACGATCCGGTACGCGCCGCTTATGGGCCAGCACGACCGTTGGCGCGAGCTGGGCGCCGCGAGGCGCGCGGGCACCACGGCCGTGGTCCTGGGCCGCAACGACCAGATGATCCGCCGGGACGACTACGAGGAGGACGCGCTCCCGCTACTGAGCGGCACGGGAGCCGGTGATGGCAGTGATGTCTTCTGGCGCGTGGTGCCCGGTGCGCACAACTTCCCCTTTACACATCCCGATCACGCTTTGAGAGCCATCTACGATTTCTGGGGTTGGGAATAGCCCTGGCTGGGAGAGGAGGGTTGAGGCGACTACGAGACTGCACTCGCTTTCCGTTGGTTTTGTCGCTCATGCTTGTGTACAGCGATTTCTGGCATTACCTGGTGCTCAGCCTGTTCGTTTGGCTGCCTCGAGCGGGGGCGGGGGGAAGGGGGATTAGATAAGTTGCTCAAGGCTGGTTTTATTGTTCTCTTTGGGTAGTGATAATAGGTAGAAGAGTGAAGACATTGTATTATCGGCCTCGAATTCGCCTCCAGCAACATTTCAACTCTGCCATTCCTCGGCTCCACGAACATGGAGACGGCTGCAGAGCAAACAGTCCAGCCTCGAACTCACACAATCGAATTTCAAGCTGGAGATAGAAAACAAATATATTTAGAAACATGACGGTAAGATTAATGACAAGAAACAGACCAACTCCTTGCCGTCGCCCTATATAGAAACTCTCTCCTCCCCCTCTCTCTCTTCCTCTCCCGAAATTCAGGATTCTAGACATTTCAAATCGCTAGGAAAGGCGCCCGGGCTCATTTTTTCAGTGGTCCATGGCGTCGCGCCCGTTGAGCAGGATGATGCAGGTGGCGACGGCGCAGACGTCGTTGAGCTCTGCGCTGTTGAGGGCGAGGATGGCGTCGCGGTCGAAGCCGAAGGAGGTGACCTTTGCGACCTCGACGCGCTTCTGGTTGAGACACTTGTAGAGGACGCCGACGGGCCCGCCGGTCAGGTCCCAGAAGTAGGGGATGCTGTTCTTGACGAAGGCCTCGTGCTTGGTGGCGGCGGCGAAGCCCATGCGGTCGTCGACGGGGCACAGCTCGATCTCGTGGCGGCTGTGCTTGCTGCCGGCGGGGAAGCGGACGTAGGAGGAGCCGAAGGAGACGAAGGTGATGTTGAGGTCGCACAGGCGCTCGCCCGACGAGGCCGAGGTCATGGTCTTGATGGTGCGCATCATGTCGCCGCACGACTTGATCTCGAAGCGCGGCTTGTCGGCGGTTTCGGCGCCGCGCTCGGCGGCCTCCTGCACGAACGCGTTGCTGAAGTTGTTGAAGGGCTGCTTGAGCTTGCCCGACACGTCGATGACCTTGGCCGTCGCCTTGAAGTGCACGGCGCCCTTGAGCAGGAAGAAGTGGTCGGGCGTGAAGACGGCGCGCTCGTCAATGTCGAAGTCGTCGGGGTGGAAGGGGTGCGGCATTGTGGCGGTTTTCGGGGATCTTTCGTTTCTTTCTGATGTGAGAGGAGTCGAGTGGTCTCGGTCGTGGTGTGGCGGTGATGGGTACACCGATTGCGTGTCGAGTACCACGAGAGAAAGCTCTCTCCCTTGATGTGATCCTATCTGGCGAGCAGGCAATCGTATACAGAATGGGCGACGACGGTTCGAGGCGGGCAGGCTCACACGGAAGCTCTTTCGACTGCGGCTCGGACCGTGGTGCTCTGTCTCTTTCTCCCTGTTTCTGTCTTTCTTTCTATTTCGCTCGCAACGATGGTTTTGTTCCTCGCCTCGCAGTAGAGAGAGTATAGTCGGGTGAATTTGAGTATACCTAATGGCGTGGGAGAAGGCGGCTTTGGTTCTAGGGGAACTCTAATGAGGAGGCAGGCGGCAAGAAGCGATGGCTGGCAGGACACTCGATTCCCCCCTCTCTCACCACTCGGTTCGGCCCCTTGCGCGGGTGCTCATGGTTCTATTAATATGTGATACCTGGCACCTTCCCGCTCTCTTACGTACCGCACCTGCCCGTCTTCCAAGGTTCGGGCTTGCCACACACATCCATACACGCACACGCACGCAACCCGACTCACATGAACGAGATCATGTACCTCTACCAGGTAAGGTAGGTAAAGTACGGTACTCATACGAGTACCTACCAGATACGCCGCGCGGCGTGCACCTGCTTTGCTTCTACGAGAGGTACCTTACCTTTCCCATAGGTATCCAATGCAATGCCTGACAGGTGATGTGCTTCAATTGCAGGAGGGCGGCCGGCCAGTCGGCGTGTACGCGAGTAGGTACTCCGTGGGTGCAGTGGGCGGTGACGTCAGACCCTTCCCTGGGTGGCAGGCCCCCCCTGTTCGCGCGTGCAAACCGGATTTCTCGACCTGTCGGCCTCTGCCTGTCTTGCCTCTCTGCCCCCTCTGCCCCTCCCTCTACCAACCCTGCTCGCATCTCACCACTCTCTCGCCTAGTCATGTCGAATCGGGTCAGATCACACGGCGGGCCAGACCAGGGCCATCTGTTGAATGCGTCGGGGGTTTTGGTGTGTCCCTCGTGGCCTGTGCCAGGTTTCCGTTCGAAAAACGCACAAGCACACGACAGGCGCGCGATCGCCACCCCTGTCATACTGTCCTGCGGCCCGCCGTGTGGCGCCCCGTTTGTCGTTCCCAGTCGATCGGCCGGTCGGTTCCAACCTCCCCCCCGGGGGGCGGCGCCCATCTCGAGTCAAACCAGCCAGCTGGACATTTCAGAGCGGAGGCGACAGCCAGAGATGGCGAGGGGCAAGGAAATCTGCGAGGGACAAGCTGATGGCGGAGGCCAGAAAAGCAAAGGTGAACTGTTCCATCAACACCTGGTTGGCTGGGGACGTGCAATGAGTGTTGAATCTGGCACGGGGCACGTTGTCGCGGGCAAGCGAGCCGGGGAGGGCAGACTCGGTTTCGGAGCGTCATCAAGGTTCCCCTCGGGCGGACAAGAACAAGAAACACGTCCCTTTCCTTTATTCTCAGTTACGCTCCAGGATAAAGCAAGCTGGAGGGCGGCCAACTCAGCACCCAGCTTCTCTCGCCGGGCGGGCAGCAGCAGTTCGGGGACAGTCCGGGGGCAAGGACTCCAAGCAGGCACAGCGCATACAGTTTCAAAAAGGCCGACGCGCACACGGAAAGCGGATAATGAAAAAAAAAGGAGAGACGTCTGTCTCGCACCATTCGCATAGCAAGACAGGCTGCAGTTACTCGTGGCTCTACTGCGCTTATCCAGCCCACGATATGCACACGGCGCGTGACTGTGGCGTCGCTCAAAGGCAGCCAGCAGACCAGACGAGACAAGGCGAGGCGAGGCAAGACGAGCACCAAAGTACATAGAAACGAAAAAAAGAAGAAGCACAGGCTGCCTGTTGTCGTAAAACTGGCGACAAGCTCGAGGCCTGATGAGTCGACCCACGACCGACCGAGACGGAAGCACGATCCGAAAGAACAGCTGCAACGACGTGGAAGAGCTTGTTCGCTGTGTCTACTCCGTATGATGACTAGCTGCAAAGTAGCGCTGCGGCGCTTCCATGGGCTATTTATTCGAGGACATACACGCTGGTCGATGCGAGCCGCCGCCGTCCGGCACTCACACCGCGTACTATACATATTCTTTTGATCCATGGGGAATACAAACACAAGTACACCGCGACGCCTGGCTCTCTCGGGCAGCTCCTCTTTCCGCCTATCAGAAGAAAGGGTACGTGAATATGAACCGTTCGAGTTCCTCTTTGCAGAAGAAGCCTTGCCACCTCTACGCAGCCGGCTTGTCCTGGGGCCTGAAGAAAACGACCTGCACCGTGATGTCGTCGCGGATGTCGCGTGAGTTGGGGTAGCGGAACGTCAGGGCCCCGCGCACCATCTCCTGGTCCGCGCCTCCCAGTCCGTTGCGCATCAGGTGCACGGCCACGTTGCTGTCCTGCAGCGTCTCCCTGTCCTCCGAGTACTTGCACTGCTGCTCCCAGCCGAGGAACGCGGGCCCAAAGTCGGTCTTGGGCGAGGGGGCGGGGGCGGCTCCCTTGCTCTGCCAGTCGAGCCAACGCCCGACGAGACCGACGGCCTCTTCGCTCTTCATCGAGTCCCACAGGCCATCCGTGGCCAGGATCAGGAACGAGGGCTGCGAGTCCGAGATGCGCGTCGTCGTGACCATGGGCTCGGCCGTCAGGTACGGCCCCTCCTTGTAGTCGCTGTAGCGGATGTGGGACGGCAGGCTGAGGCCGTTGAACCGGTGGCGCAGCGTCTCCTTGAGCTGGGCGGGCCACTTCCACATGCCGTCGCCGAACGTCCGCGACGGCTGCATGCCCCAGACGCGACCCCCGCGCAGCATGTTGGGCTCGTCGGGGAACTGGGCGCGCAGGCGCGCCTTCTCGTCCTCGTTGGCGCCCGTGTGGTCGACCGTCAGCTCGCGCGTCGTCCAGGCCCCGCTGCCGTCGGCGGCCCGCTCGCCCAGCACGGCGCGGCAGTCACCCGTCGACGCCACCGTCAGGCTGCGGCTGGACGGGTCGAACAGGCCCAGCAGCGCGCACGCGCCGGCGTAGGCGGCCTCGAGCCGCCGGGCCTTGTCGGCGAAGGACAGGTCGTCGCGCTCCATGACGGACGCGGCCGACTTGACGAGGGCGTCGTCCAGCGACCTGAAGGCCGACTTGATGGCGTGGTGCAGGGCCTCCTGCGGGGGCGACGACGGCCGCTGGCCGTCGGCGGCGGCGGGGGGCTGCTGGATGGCGAGGAGCTCGCGGCGGACGAAAGGCATGAGCTGCTTGGTCAGGAGGTTGGAGAGCTGCCAGCCGCAGTGGCCGTCGAAGACGGCCCAGGCCATCCAGTCGTCGGCGCCCTGGCGGAAGGGATCGGACATGGAGCCGTGCATGAAGGCGTCCTCGCAAGGGCTGTTGGAGGCCAGCTGGGCGCCGTCGTAGCGCTGGATGGCGGCGGCGGCGGCCGGGACGTGGGGATGCGAAAAGGCGTGCTCGTTGAGCTGCTGCGTGACGTCGGCGGCCGACGGGGCCGGGCTGTACGCAATGCGGTCCGAGGTGCCGAGCTCGTCCAGGTTGGGGATCTTGGCCTTTTCGGCGGCCGCCGCCGCCGCAGCGGCCGATGTCTTGCTGGTTTCCCAGTATCTGTTCGCCGCGAGGCCGAGAATTGCAGCGCCGGACAGGTAGACGAAGTAATCCTGCCAACGGCGGGGAGCTTCTTGCCGGGAGGGACCGGCCCCCTCGCTCAGGAAGCGCGCGCGCCGCGGGATGGTGGGCGTGGCGCGCGCCGTCCGGGCAGCAGCGCGCGGACCGTGTCTCCAGAGCTGGCGAGAAAGCATGGTGTGCGCGTGGTGAGGCGTGGCGTGGCGAGCTGAGCTACCTAGGGTGCGGGCTGCTCAGGTAAGTAATACTCGTAAGTCGGGTCCTGAAGGGAAAGGTGGACTGAGATCAGCTTTGGCGAGTGGAGGGAGCGGCGGAGCGGCAGAGCGGCCAGGCGCGGGTACGGGTGTAACGGAGGTGGTGAAGCCGGCCAAGATGGTTGATGGGACGGTGTTAACAGGTGGGAGATGGCGGTTGAGGTCGGATGGGGAACGCCGACGCAGGCACGGGCCGGCTGAGGCACCTGTCGTTAGTGCCGTCCCCAACCACGAGACATTCATGGCAGCAACGGAGCCGAATTGACTCTTGGACCTGGCAGGCCTGGGTGCCACTGATTCATTTGAGCCGCGTCAAGGTAGGTAGGTAGGCAGCCGGCCATGGCGATTGTCCGCCCCCGACGATCGTGAGTCTGTCCGTGTCGTCGTCGCGAGCGCGCGGTTTGGTTGGGCGGTGCGGCCCCAGGTGTGTGATTGTAGCTGGAGATGTAGCGTGGGGACCAACAGTGGTCCATTAATAAGGGTGATCGTATACGAGTATGGCCTCACAGCCTCGCATAGCCAAGCCTTGCCGTCGCCAAAGAAACAGCAGCAAAACGATGTTGTGAAGAGAGGCCGTTTCTAGGAATTTATTCTCTTTTTGCGTTCTGTGTCGTGGTGGGAGACCTGGAGAGCCTCACCTCCAACCGGTCGACTTCTACGCCAGGAACAGGTGCATTAAGGTACATGTAGGCAAGAACCCTTAGGTACTCCGGTACTGTACCTGACCTTGTTAGCCTTGAGAAGCTGTGTCCAATTGACAAGGTCCAGTACAAGGTCCAGTACAAGGTCCAGTACAAGGTCCAGTACGGATTGGATGCACAGCAACGCGCCAGGAACCTACATGGATGTATGTAGTAATTTGATACAGGTTAACTCTGACAGCCTCGGTTCGCTCGCGCCGTCCACAATATCAGTTAGGTCTCTCTTCTCCTCCGCCTGATTGCCAGGAGAGTGCCAAGGTCGACGTCGTGCCTGTGTATCTACCTAAAGAGCCGTCTGGAGTCCGCCCTACATGAGGTGCATGTACGTGCCTGAGCCCCGAGAGGCGGGACGCGGGGAACGTGGGGCGGGGTGCCACAGGTGCCTGCAGCACCCGGATGGGCTAATCTATGTACGGGCATCGGGAACATGTAAAGTTGGATTAGTAGGTGGTAGGTACATAAGACGTAAGTACCACCTAGTCCCTCCATAGCACGGTGGCATCCAATGGCCCCTGGGTCTGGACTGGATGACGACCCGAGGTGCGCCGGCCCGTCGCTCAGGTTAGCCTTAAGCCTCAGAGGCTCCAGCTGGGCCGTGCTGGGATACAACCGAATACCGCGCTTAATGGCTAGCATTGCACGTACCTGCCTACAGGATGTAATTGTACCTTAGGTACTCCTTGCCGGCACCTGGACGCATCAGGTGGGCTACGACTACAGGTGCCCCAGCTTTGCTCGGGTACTTTTCAAGCTGACCGCCGCCCGTACGGATGTAGGTACCTCTTAACGTAAGGCCACCTCCGCTACCTTGAAAGTAGCTACCCTGAGTTGCAGCCCCTGGCGTGCCTGGGCGGATAAGGTGTGTGGGTAGGTACCTAGATACCTATGTGGGTGTGGGTGCTCTCACTGGGCTGTGGCTGGCAACCTCGGCTCGGTTGAGCGGGGCTGACTGGGCCTCCATCCACTGCACCGCACCGCGTCGCACCACCACCGGCAATGCGATCCAGTGGGGCCACCACCCCGACGATGGCGATGCCGTCTCCCGAGCTGCCGGCGCTCCCTGCCCCGCCAGCCAGAGCACCGTCACGGCCGGCCGTCATATATCATACAGCAGAGCGCCGGCCGGCTGCTGTGCAATATCTGATTTCGCCAGATATACTTTACTTGCCACTCCACCACATACATAGAGAGCAAGAGAAAGAGAAAGAGAAAGAGAGAGAGAGACTAGCAAGCAAGTCGCCGACCACTTACCCCATACCCTCGCCTCGCCTCATACTCGTACTCGTGGCACTGGCCACGATATATCAGAAAAGAGGAGTACATAGCGACTAGCCGAGGCGCCAGGGAGCATTTCACGAATCTCTCTTCGTTTCGTCCATAGCATATAACACATAACACGGCCACCACACCCTCACCATGGCCGACGTCATCAAGCTCTCCTACAGCGGCCGCGTCGCCACCATCACCATCGACAACCCCACGAAGCTCAACGCCCTGGGCGGCGAGGGCTACTACGCCATCTCGAAGGCCCTGCGCGAGGTCGCCGAGCGCGACGACATTTACATCACCGTCCTGACCGGCACGGGCCGCTACTTTTCCGCGTGAGTCCGTCCTGCTGCTTCTCCCCTTGGAGATTTGGAGATACATATATATATGGCATATATATATATACACATATATATGTGTGTAGATGCATACTTATGTATATTCCAAGAGTTGAGACCTCCGTGAGGCCGGTCAGAGAAATGACGAGACTAACATTTCCCACCACCACCTCCAGAGGCGCCGACGTCTCCCTCGGCAGCCGCGCCCCCTCTTCCCCGGACGTCTACCTCGAGTGGCTGCGCGGCTTCGCCGCCAACAACCTCAACACGACGCAGGCCTTCTACACGCACCCCAAGATCCTCGTCGCCGCCCTCAACGGCCCCGCCGTGGGGCTGTCCGCCGCCCTGACCGCCTTCGCCGACTTTGTCTACGCCGCGCCCCACGCCTTCCTCCTCACCCCCTTCTCCTCCCTCGGCCTCGTCGCCGAGGGCGGCGCCTCCCGCGCCCTCGTCCAGCGCCTCGGCATCAGCAAGGCCAACGAGGCCCTCATCATGAGCCGCCGCATCCCCTGCGACGAGCTGCTCGCCGCCGGCTACGTCAACAAGGTCCTCCGCCCCGAGAGCGGCGACCCCTCCGACAGCCAGGGCTTCCTGCGCCTCGTCTACCAGGAGATCGACGACCGCCTCGGCGACCACCTCATCGGCGACAGCCTGACCGGCATCAAGGCTCTCATCCGCCAGCCCGACCGCGACCTGCTCGACCGCCAAAACGTCGCCGAGGTCTTTGCCGGCCTCGACCGCTTCGTCAAGGGCATCCCCCAGCAGGAATTCATCAAGATCGCCACCGGCAAGAAGAAGCACAAGTTGTGATCCATTCTGAAACACCCACGAACCAGGTCCCCCCCCCCCCAAATCATTTGTTGGGCTGGCTGGCAACCCCGACTGCATTCGGTCCCGAGGTGGCAGGGCTTGGCTTATAATGTGGGAGAGCAAGCAGCAATAGATTCAATATGATTCTTCACGTGACGTCTCTCGCCTCTCGCATTCGTGATGAGAAGAGTTCAGCAGAGGAGGGGAAGAAAAAAAGGCATGCTTAATCTGCTCCTGGGGTATCATGCGAGTAGTCCGAACAACAAGCTCGTCCTTTTCCAATACTCCTGGGACGCCTTGTCCATTCTCTCCGCTTCGTCACTACCCAGCCCTGTCTTCTGGAACATGTCCCCGCCAAAGTCCTGCAGAGCCGATTCGGCGTCCGGGTCGCTCTCAAGGCACTGCTGCAGCAGGTAGACGTCGTAGAGCCACTGTGTGTACAGGTCCCTTCTCGTGTCATGCTCTTCGGCCGGGGGCGCTTCCTCCTCCCCTTCTGCAGATGTGTTCTGCTTCACATCCGACGCTTCATCGTCCTCGTCACCCTTGTCCCCTCCAGTAGCCGCTGTCGTACTGGGCTCCTCGTTGGCGCTCCTTGCCCCCGCCTCGTCATCCATCTCCTTGCGCCATGCCTCGACTAGCTGCACGCCGACCCTTTTCTTCAGGCTCTGAACTGCGGCCGGGGTCCAAAGGTCCAGGCCAGCATCTCCCATTGCCGTCACGAGATTGCGTAAGAATTTGAAGGTTCCCGGGGAAGGATGCGCTGGCAAGGCAGGTTCTCCCTCCCATAAGGTAGGGGCGCCCACCCGACGGCGAGCCAGGGTTGTGCTGGCAAAGTTCTCGATTGGAGGCGTGGCGACGTAAGATACCAGCTGTTCGTGGAGCGACGGCACGTTCTCCAGCCCAAAGGACCTCACGCTGTCGAGGTCGGGCAAGCGGCTCCGGATGTCGCGCAAAATGCGAAGGAAGTACATGGACATGTGCCCACTGTGCGAGCCATTCTTGTGTTCCTGCCAGAGGGTCGTGATTTGCTTGTGCAGAGCCTCGAATGCCTCTTCAAGCGTCGAGTCGAGGCGGGCCTGCAGCTCTTGGGGATCTTTTTGGCTCAGCAGCTCCTGGCGTGCCTCGATGACGTCCTCGCCCTCGATATCGTCAATGTCGTTGTTCCAACGCTGTCGTTGAAGTTGGCCCACCAGCTCGAGTAGGTCATCGATGAACTGGTACCATGTTTGGTAGCATGTCACTGCCCGAGATACGGCTTCGTTTCTGCCGTGCAGGCGGGACACGACTTCACGGGTGACCAAGTTGGCCCCATCCGAGATGTCCATGTCCAGCATGTCGCCGTCCCAAAGACTGCGATGGCCATCTGTAGTGCCTGCTTGCCACGAGTCGAGCGTGGCGACCATTTCGGAGCCTACCAATCTCAGTTTGGAGGCCTTATTCTCCAGCAAAGACAACAAGCGAGCGCTGATGGCCTGTCTCAGGTTGTTCAGCATGATCAGAGGATCGAAGCCCTTGGGCTTTGCCCCGTTCTGAATCCAGTGCAGGAGGACCTTGGTCCGAAGCTCCACGACCACCTTGAATTCGGTGGCATGTTCCAGCGTGCTAGCGAAGCCGGCGAGAAGGACTTTACCACCTTTCTTGGCCCATGCCATGAGCATCTCCTTGGCTTGGGCCCCGTCCAAGTCATGATGGCGAATGTACGGGGTGAAGTCTTGAATCTCCTGGTTGCACCACTTGACGTATATATCTAGCCTGAGGCCTTCCAGGGCCTTCAACGCGTCATCCTGGAGAAGCGGCCGCTGCTGCAGCTCCAGAAGTGCGCCAGAGAGCTTGCTGGGCACGAGCGCCTGCACATCCAAGAGTGTCTTGGTGTAGAGATCCAAGCCCCTGAGGACATTGGCAGTGTTCCCATGCTGGTGCTCGATGGCCTCAAACTCCAGCGCTATCGCGCCCTCGCGGACGTCTAGGAAGTGTTGCAGAACATCTCGCACCCCCGAGTTGGAGGCCAGACTATATGCGCACAGAGCACTCAAAACGTCCTGCTGGTCGGTCTCCGGACCCGTCCGCTCCAGCACCTTCCTGATCGCCCTCAACAGGCGCTTGCGCAGATTGACTAGCTTTTTCTTGGTCGCCTCAACCGTGTCTCTGGTGTCGCCATCAAGCAGTGCGGCTTCGGTAAAGCTTGTGAGCAGCAGGCGACTGAGAACCAGCGTCTTGGCACCCAGGACCAGCCGAGCGCCCTTGCCTTCAGAAGAACCTTTGAGGAGGCGGCCAACGGTCAAGGAACAGGCCTCGAGCAGACGCAGAGTGGCGTTCCGCTCCAGGTTCGTGTTCGAGCTGGTTCCATCGTGGAAGGCCGTCAGACTGGAGACCTTGTCGTTGACAGGGGCGCGGCCGCACAGCCCTCCCATGCGGTTGAGTATATCTTGGACATCACGCATGTCGTGGCGCATCTGAACTATGGTGTCGGCGGTGCCCAGGAGCTCGCGGTAGCTGTTACCGACCTGTGTGCGTAGGCGAGTGGACTTGTCGTCGATTTGGACATGGAGGGACTTGTGGATAGCTCGGACCTGAGGCAGGGTGTAGGTGGTGAAAATCTGGGAAGAGCTGGTGAGGCCCGCGGTGTCAGGGGCGGCGGCCATGACTAGGACCGGCGAGCACGATGGCAAGCCTAGGCGCTGCGGTCATAGGAGCAGACAAGGGCGAGTATCGGGGCGGGACGCAATGACGGGGAGGCAGGTGGAGGCGGGCGTCGTCGTCGAGTAAAGGCAAGGGCGCAGGTGGTCGAGCAAGGATGCAGGAGTTCGGGCGGGCGGGCGGGCAACCAGGAATCGGGTGAGGTCGCGACGACGCGAGCCTGGATGCGAGTGGGTTTGGGTGAGGCGGTACTGCCGTGCCGACAAGGTTGATCTCCAGCCGGTGTGTGACGAGAGTGGCGGGGCTGGTGCCACGAGCCGAATCCAGGGGAACGCCAACGTCGGTCGCGGAGACTGAGGCTCCTCGTGGGCTGGAGCGGGCGAGGGATGTCGATCGCCGGATGGTGGTTGCTTGTCGCAAGGCTGACACTTGACACTGTGGCACTCGATTCCGCGATTCCGCCAAAGGGTCCGGACGCCATTGGATGTCAGATGTGGGAGCAGTTGCTCTAGGGTGGGGGACTACCTAAGGTAACCTTACTAGGGAGGTACCCGCAATGTGCCTCCGGGGGCTGGACCTCAGCCCTGAGCAGGTGCTGGTGCCGGTGCACTTCTCCCCTGGAGGGGCAATGGCAGTGAACACCTGCATTGAAAGTCACCTCCACTCAGACACACACTGGAGGGCAGTGGCCGTCCGGGCGGGCCAGTGGAGGCATTGGATGGGTGAATGGATTGCATGTACCTCCAGATGTGGCCCGTACCTAAGGTATTCGACTCGTACCCGACCCGACCCGACCCGACCTAAGGTCCTCTGAAGTACGTCCAGCAGCCAGGTGTACTTACCTAGATGTACCTACAAGGTAGCTGTAGTGTCGCCTGGGCAGCATTCCATCCCAGGCGGTAGGAGCCTCTGCTCCGTGACACGGGGCGCTTTCCAGCGGCAGAACGACCCCCGGGCCATCGGATACTGGAGCCCTCCAGCTCTGTCCGGTGCGTCTGGAGTCCCCCGCAAAGGCCCCCGTCCACTGCAACCGGGCCGTCGGGCTTCACCACCACCACCACTTAGGACGCACTCGGCACGGTCTGGCATGTGAGGAGCTTATTACACGCGGATCAGTACAGGTATATAATGACCCAGATCACATAATCAACGGCAGAAGAAGAAAGTCATGTCGCGCGCCGCGCGCCCAAGGCCAAGTCCGAGCCGAGCAGTCAAGAATGGAAACTCACGACAACTCGAGGCACTCGCGCGCGCGCGCGCGGGTTCATGCAAGTCCAAGTCGCGTTCGTCTGTGGTGCAGGAAACCTCCATCATCATCTGACTTGTAGGTACACCTCATGCTCCAAAGATGCCTTGTCCTTGTCAGAGTTCACGACAAACATACTCGTACCTGAAGGTATGTATGTTGGTCACGAGGTATTGCGACTTCAAGCAGGTGGGCACGACATATGTCTGTGAACTCGCGTGGAATGCATCGTGTAAGTGCCGGTGTTCGTCCGGCTACCTAAGGTAGGTTTCCAACTACGCAAAGAGGACTATTTTCTCGACAAAGGCACGCCTACCAGCAGCTTGCTTGGAAATAACAACATGCCCTCGGCCTTGCCACAGTGCCCGGGGTTCGATGAACGGCACCTGCTCGTTCTCGAACGATAGGTGGTAGACACACGCCGCAAAGCGCACAAAAGGACTCTGCATACCCACAAACCCCCTTCTGCCGCTCAAGGAAGCAAGGGAACGGACGGGTGCGTGTTCCCAAGCGGGAGCGAGCAAGCGTACGGGGCAACGGGTGCCGTTATTCACCCCGAACTTTGTCTGTCGAATGTATGAGAATCTACCGAATCGACTCTGCACTTCGAATTCGTGGACGGGGCGGTTGATGGCTGCTCGCATCGATCCTGCCTTGAGGTTCCGCAGGTGGGTGGATATTTGCTCGTCAGCATGTTGATGAGATCCAGCCTCTGCTGGTCTCTTATAAGTTATTCATCTCGCCCCCTACGAGCACTGCTGCTGATTCTTCATGACGCATGACACACGGCACATGAACGGGCTTCCCACTGATGTGTGTGCTTGGCCCCTGCATGAGTGCGTGTTTACTACCTACCCAAGGGAGGTAGCCGAAACACACAAAAACTCGACTGCCGAGAGTCAGTTATGCACTGCACCGGAGATCCCGCCTGCACCTCTATAGGTGCGTGTACTCGTAGAGGCATGGAAGAGTGTGGGCGGCTCGGGCATGAGTCCGATGAGTCTGCCATCCGCGGCGCATGAAGGCGGCTGGTTGGCGCGCTGCAACCCGAAGCAAGCCATTTTCTCCCGCGGAGACACAAGACGCCCGACCTCGATACTCGTGGTTAAGCAGCTATACTCCGTAAGCACCCCGACAGACCTGGCCGGCTGTGGCAAAGTGATTAGTGTGTTCGCAAGCGCCCCGCGGTCCACATCGACGGGGTGTTCCGTGGATGTTCCAGCTGTGTTCTACGATCCTGGGTGCGCTTGCAATCGCGTGGAACACCTTGTCTGCCACAGCGAGGTCAGGCGCTCTCCGCCCCAGGTAGATGCACGTCGGGCTTGGCTAGGCCAGCCAGACACAACCTCTCATCAGCAGTGAACCCTGGCTGCTCTGGAACAGGGAACAGCAAGGGTCCTCTTCTCGTATCTTATGCATGTATTACACCTGCTTCCAGGCTCGCGAATCCAAGACCATTGTCTGTACGAGTCCTCCCACTCTGCACACCGTGACGAGTGCTCCGCAGACCGGCCAGAGAGCTTGGCAGAAGGGGTGAGAAGAGGCAGAGAAGAGGCAGAGCAGGCCCTACCCGCATAATCCACGCGTCCCAGCCCGCACCAGTGGCCATGCCGCGTCTTCAGCTGGGCCTCGCCTCAGGCAATTTGCCTCGAACCGGGTGATTTCAGCTGGCTGACCGGGAAAGTCCCCGCAATGGATGGAACCGCATGCCCGGTGGTTCACCTTTCTTGCTTCCTTTGTCTCTCTCTTTCTCTCTCTCTGTCTCTCTCTCTCTAGCCCTCCCCCGATCCATTTTGATCATCGAGTCGGACGGGCGACACGTCCGCACGGGTCCACTGGCAGATTGACTGCCTCTTCCTCTGTACCACCTCGGCAGTGGTGAAATGATCGCCGTGCTGCTCTGGTCTCTTCAGGCGGGGGTTTGCGGGCTCGTCTGGGCATCCAATCCAGATGGCGGTGATACGAGTAATAAGCCTGTTAGCCAATATTAGCCTGGGGTGCCCGACCCCTGCTGAGTACTCGTACGAGTACTCGTGCGAGTGACTGCGTTCTCGGTACACTCTGAATAAGGCGAAAGTGCTCGCACACGTGCCTGCGTGCGTGAAATTGCGTCCAGTCCGATCCCTTGAAAGCCTCTTCCTCCCCGCCAGGCCTGTTGTTTTGGAGCCAAGGATGGCAAAGACAATACGAGTATCCGTCTGCCCGTACACCCGTGGAGCATGGGGGGGGTCCAATACATCCACTGGATCCGCCGTGCTTGAGGGCACGAGTTCTCGTACGAAAACATCGTGAAATGACCATCTGCTGCTTGCTCCCTCGCTGGTCTTGGGAGTGTTCGTGAGCCAGGACTGAGACGCAGGGCCTTCCCTGCCTCGCTGCCACGGATTGACCCTCATCTCGATACCCCAGCAGCCAGCCCATCTGCGACAATGGGACGGTCGATGGATGTGTGGGTGCGTGGATGCGTGGATGTGTGGATGCGTGGATGCGTGGATGCATGCGGGCCTGGGGAGTATGGTGACCTCTAGCCCGTCTCTCTTCCACCCTGACCCGCCCCTCCTCTCGCCAGCCGTTGAAGGACCTCCACCACTCGACTCGTGCGGAGCAGAGCTGCACGGGGTACGAGTACTCGTACGAAGCAGGAGCAGTCGCAGCTCGTCAGGTCGTCAGGTCGTCAGGTCGCGTCGTCAGTCAGCGGGTGGGTGGGATGGAGCGGGCGGCAGACAAACACGCCAAACGCACCCGTCTCCGGCCGTCTGTCCAGCACCAGGCCTGCATTCATCCATGCAATAGCTGCATGCACGTGCTGCGTTGCACTCCTTCCTGAGGCGGCCCGGCAGGTCGCCCAATGTTTTTCTTCTCAGCCGAGTTGATCTCATCGCAGACGCGTTCGGATCCTGTGCTCGCGCAGATCCAAGTACGGATAGAGGCTCGAGTTGAAGCTGGCCTGAGACGAGGGCGGATGACATAATCTCTCCCAAAGGACCAAGGTTTGGCCGCTACTCGTGCATGGGATACTAAAGATACCTTATTATTAGGCCGACATGGTGCTACGACTGTGTCGTGCTTGCCCTCCATCTGAACGTGAGCCGCGTACTGTATGAGTAAGGTAGGTACCCGTTCCTGCCCGCGGCGCCACCCGACTCTTTAGGTAACATGAAGATTCATTACCTGCAGGTGAGGTCTAAGTTTCGGGAAGGTCGGGTTAAGTAGGTACTTTGGGTGAAAGGTATCCATCTGGACCACGTGAGGTTTGCAAATACCTCAAGTACATATAGGGCGATGACGGGAGTGCCCTGGGTTGTGCAATGTTCAATATCAAATCTAGGTAGGTAAGAAAAATACCTGAATGTAGGAGGTATCTATCTTTTGAGTACACCACCCGTAGTAAGGCAAGTTATACATGTATCAACCCAGGTACGAGTTATCGTCCTCACCTGGATGCCCATCGTGTCAAAAGGGGCTCACCGGAGGATCAAGTACGCGTACGGCAGGGTCATGGACGTGCGTGGTGGTAGCATCACAGCCTGTGCCGTGAGCGAGTGACTGACTGAATGATGTACTCGTACACATCGTCCGATCCGAATCTGGCGAATGCAGAACCTGGAGATTGCCTCAGCGCCGTGGGATCTCGGGATGCGATTCTCGCCAGCTCGAATGTCTGTTCTAGTGGACCGGGTTCCCTTCTCGGCCTGGTCTCACACACTCGCATGCGCAGGGTAAGACAGCGATGCAGAGGGACATGGACCAGAAGGGGTGTTTGATGACTGTTCCAAGTCCTCGATTTACGGATGAATGTGTTTTCAATGTCCCTAACGGCACCCCTACCAGGGCCTCCTCGGCAGGTAGGCCCCGTCTTACCCTAGCCTTTCCTACACTGGACGCTGCCCAGGTGCTGCAAACAACGGTTCCAGGCAGGCCAAGCCAGCTACTCGCAAAACCCGCCGGCAGTTTTCCCGCCCCTCTGACCGGACGTCTGCATCGGTCGTGTAGGTGAGATACGAGTGGAGGCCGTGGGCTCCATGGAAGCCAGTGATTCCTGTGCCTGTTTGGCCTCCTGGCTGTCCGTCGAGTGCCATAATGGGCACTATGACGAGGTCTTCGGGCTCAAGACGTATCAAAGAGGGGGAAAGAGGATAACGCAAGGAGAACGTGGCCAGGCCGGGGTCTGGCTTGCAAATTCGAGCAGTACCGGTATTATGAACCAATCAGATGCCGCATGGATCGCCGGGATAGGTCAGAAAAGACAGATAGGTCATGTTGGGTCAGGACATGTCAAGTCCAGTCGAGTGGGTGCCGTGGCGTGCGTGGGTGCTCAGGATGATATGTACGGAGTAATAAGAAAGGAAAAGAGAGGAACGAACAAGCCTAACCAGGTCGAGTATCTGCTTGTGTCCGTCTGACTGCCTACCACCAGTCTCCGGTCTCCGGTCTCCGCCCACCAACTCCTATCCCGGCTCATAGCAGCGCCTGCCTGTCCATACCTTGGCTGCTACCCATCCGCACTTGCCATCCATGGATGGATGGATATTATTACTCGTGCCTGCCTGCGCAGCTTTGGGTGTGTGTGCGGGTACTTGAGGTACCTACCTACATGCAAGGTATCCGTCGCACACATCTGACCTATCGCGGTACTCGTACCTATGTAGAGGCTAGACGGGACTGAGGCATCGTAAAGTACTGCCTACTGATTTAAAGTATCGCTGGCAAATCATCGCTGGCGGATCCATTGCCGCCGCCGGTGGCCACCTCACGATCTGCACCCTGGTGTGTTCGTGACCTGCGCAGCATGAAGGCCATAAGATCACGACCAGACAGCCCTTTTCAGAGGTACCCGCGTTGGCGAGGTCCCTCGTTGCTTTGGTTTTACATACTCCGCATGTATTTATGAAGTTGACTCTTTCCGCTCTGTCGGCTTCTCTGGGGACACACCGCAAGTACTTTATATGGAAATATGGACCTTACACGGACAGGTCGCGAGGTACCTTATCTTGCTTTGGGTGTGTGGCTTGCCTGGCCTCACCTCCATCCGACGCGACATCCATACCTACCTAACCTTGGAATATTGAATTGGACCGGACACTTGCTAGACCTGACTTGACTGAGGCCCGACTTGACATATACATGTATCAGGTCCTACCTCCGCGCACCCTTCCAATCCAAGCCTGCCCGCACACTGGGATACCTGTCCACCGACCCCGATGAGAAACCTCCGAGGGGAGGGGAGGGGAAAGGGTATGAAAGTGAGGAATTGAGGTAAGTAGGTAGGTACCTGCCCACCTTAGCTCTGGAGGCTACGCGTACCTACAGCTGGAGTACCTACTACCATCGATGGAGGTGACCATCCCCAACCTGATCCCCACAACGACGCTGGCGGTCCGTATTTTATTACTGGAGCGGCCTGCCCTTCCAGAACGTCCTCATCGGTCGGTCTTGCTCGGCTGACAACCTGAACTGGCCTGCCTGCCTTGGCTCCTTCTGATCTTGCTTGCATTTGATCGCATCCCAATCAATCCATTCCGCTGCACGGCTCTGCCACGCGGTGCCCCGTTCCGCGTGCTCCAGTTCCAGCTGCCTTGCCCAGCTATTCCCTGTCGCCGCCGCCCTCCGTAACCCCCGGCCCTACCCTACCTACACACCTTTACCTGTATCTACCTACCTACCTTACCTCACCTTACCTTGCCTTACCTAACTGCCCACTTACCCTACCAGTCTACCTACCTTTCGTACCTACCCTACTCCGAACCCTGCCTGCCTTGCCCTCTTCCAATCCTCCCCTGCTTTTTGCTTCGCTCTCTGCCTTGCTCCAGTCATCCCGCCGTCGGCTCCGCCTTGTCCCGCCAGGCGCAAAGTTCTTCGACCCTGCCCTGGGCCCCTCTCCGGTTCGGCTGCTGCTCTCAGGTCGGCTCCAGATAGGTCGCGTCAGCTCGGTTAGCTCGCCATCCACCTTAGGTATACCAGCTCCGCCCAAGCCAGGCCAGCTTGGGATAGCCTGGAGGAGCACCTGCAAGCCAGACAGCCGGTCCGTGTTCTCGCGCGGCCACGACAGAGAAGTAGGATAAGCACACGACCCAGACAAACGCGAGCAGGGAGGAAGGAGCAGAAGAATAAAAAGAAGAATAAAAAGAAGAAGAAAGAGAGAAGAAGGACAGAAACATCCCGGGCCAGATCCAGGTCAAAGACCGGCATGCATACCACCCAACGTGTGCTGCTGCTGCCACTGCCGCTGCTGCTCTGATCGAACCCGAGGCCCTCGATCTGCTCCAAACAAACCCATACCACTCCTCGCGATGCCCATTGCTCCTCGCCGCCGTACCGATCGAAACGGACCCGGATCGCTGCTTCTCACCCTCTAACTCGTCTGCACCATCTCCTACCTTAGCTACGAGAAGCGCCTACGCGCCCACGCGCCCAACAGCCCTCCCCACGCTGGTGCCCCCCCCCCCCCCCCCCCCCCCTTCCACGGCCTGAAGGACCCCTCTGGTCTGCTGCAAAGCGTCCATGGCCTCCGAGACACCCCTCGCCGCGCCTCACGCGGCCCAGGTAAGCAATCAGACTACTCCCGCTCCCCTTTCGGGGCCACGGTGAGGCCATTCCCAACTCACTGACCCTGGCAGTACGATGACTCTCCACAGCCTCAGCTGGCCGAGCTGGCCGGTCCGCTGGCTGACGACAGCGACGACGACTCGGCCATTGGCGACGACATGTGAGCATCACCTTCCCTGATGCGCGCGGCCCAGGCCTGCCGGCTGTCTGCTTGCAGCTTCTGACCATGCTATCTTTGAAGCAGGCCAGATTCCACAACGTCCATTGAAACGGGCATGATCCAGTATCGAACATTGAAGTATGTCCCGCCTTCTCTTGGTTGAGCCAATCTTCCGGCTGTTCCCCTCTTCTTGCTCCCAGGTGCGGCGCGCGGCGCATCGTCCACGGCGGCGCGAAACTTGCCCCCCAGGCTTTCGAGCGGCGGTTGCAGGCTACCCGTGTCTGCACCGAGTGTCGCGCGCGCTGGGCATTGAACCCTGGCTGACCACGCACGTCCACCGCAGCGGCCGGACTTTCCACAGATATACCCAGTGCTGGGCGCCCAACGACGAAGAAGGCATCCAATCCATGTTTGAGCAGTAAGATACTTGCACCCACTGACCCGCTCGTGATCCAACGGGCTAATATTTCCGGCACAGCCATCAACTTTTCACACTTCTCCTGGGCGGGAGGTTGCACCTCGCACCCCTCAGCCAAACCATCGGGGTACGCACAGCTTGTACCTATTTCGCCAGTCATCACGTCGCATTCATACATGTACTAAGCCTTAGCAGCGAGCGCTTGACCTCGGAACAGGCTCCGGACACTGGGCCATGTAAGCCAAACAGCTACTCAGCCACCTAGCTCACTCGCGACATTGACCATATTGACGCCCTACCAGAGATTTCGCCGACGAATACCCATCGGCTATAGTGACTGGCACCGACTTGTCACCAATTCAACCCAGATGGGTTCCAACAAATTGCAGTTTTGAAATCGATAATGCCGAAGATGAATGGACGGTGCGCATATCCTCGAGCCCCTCTGGGCAGATGAGGCGTCGTCCGGCGCGAGGTTGGGCAATCAGAAGCTGACGATGCGTGGTAGTGGCCTGAAAATACGTTTGACTTCATTCACTTGCGCCAGAGTAAGTTGGCCCTGGTCTTCAAACCCTCTCAAAGGCACGCATCTTGGCCTATACACCTTTTCTCGGCGTGATCAGGATCGCAAGTGCTGTATAATACACAACACAAGGACCAGCATGTCTGACGGCTCGATTTACAGTGATAGGATCAATACGGGACTGGAATAAACTATACCGACAGGCTTACAGGGCCCTGAAGCCCGGCGGATATATCGAGCACTTCGAAATGGACAACTCGTTCCTCTGCGACGACGGCTCAATATCCGACGACAGCCCCATCCTCGAGTGGAGGAGGATCTGGGAAGAGTGCGGCCACAGGTCAGGCCGAACGTTCCGGCCGGTGGCAGAAAATGTGCAGATCCCGGGCATGGAAGCGGCGGGGTTCGAAAATTTAGTCGTCAAGGAGTTCAAAGTAAGTATCGTCTTGAAAATAGCAGCCTGGACGTTAGCTAACTACATTTCCAGTCACCTGTTGGTACAGTATGTGTCGCCTCGCCTTGATACGACCGTCAAATGATTTTCAGTGTCCCTCCACGCTCCCAATCACCGCTTTCTACGGTTGTTACCACGACGAATACTTTGTTGCTAACATTGTGTAGTGGCCCGTCGAAGAAGAGGCTCTGATGATTGGGCGTATTGCGCTCGACTGCCTGCTTATGGACATGGAAGGTAAGAATCGTCACGTTTCACAAGGGGTCTGGTTCACAGATCTTCCAACAAATTTCTCCAAGTTACTAATGCCTGTCTGTTCAGGTTACTTCATGCAAGCATGGTTCGATGTTACCAACGGGTCAATCGACGAAATGCGTGTCTTTCTGGCCATGTTTCGACGAGAGGTCCGCAGTAAGAAGGTCCATGCCTATTGTCCTCATCGCCTGGTGTACGCAAGAAAACCTCTGGATTCGTCCTGATTGTCGAACGCCGCCCTTGCAAGCTGGAACTGCTTGCGAGAGGGCTCACTCGACCCTTCACAGCCTAGAGAATCAGGCTCTGCACGCAAGATTCCGATTCGCCACACAGCAGCTTAGATTTATATGGATACCCCCTTTGAAGAATAAGACGATAATATTCCTTCAGTGCAGCCATTCGACTCGAAACTCAGAAAAATTGACCCTGAGCGGGCCGGTGGCCGACTTCTCGGGTCGTGCAACGAGGGGGCTCACATCGATGACCCACTCATCGCCGCCGCCCTCGTGCTCGTCCGCGAAGATCCAGCATATCTCTCGAAGCGGGATTCGCTGCTTGACGTCGCCTGAGCCATTCGGATCGACCACCAGCTGATATATCCAGGCGCTCTTGCCGCGCGAGTCGTCGCCCTCCCGGACGATTTCGATGGTGATGCCCTGGGCTGGGTCGATGGGGGTTGTGATGGGGCCTATGCTCCAGTCGGCGAAGCGCTCCGTGTTGACGGTACTCAACTGCGGTGCTCCCATGTAGAATTCGAGACCTGTCTTGATCCAGTGCTGCGCCGGTGTCGTTACCGAGGAGCGCCGGCGTGGCACGAGAAGCAGACCTGCCTGGTCGTACTGCTCGGTCCAATCGGCCCAGAAGGTGGTGCGTGCTGAGCGGAACTTGCTCAGGGGGCCGGACTCGGTCCGAGACACGGGTGCTGTGAGCATGGAAGTGGTGAGCGAGCTGGAGGGATGCGACAGGCGGAGGACAGTCTCAGGAACGGAATTCCCAATATTGGCATATGCACACACCTATCCAGACATTGGTTCCCGGCGGCTTTCTCCAAATATCCGTGTTGGGGGCCGCCTCGAGGGAGAAAGACATGATTACAGTGGGAGCGACGGCGTTGGTGTCGGAAACTGGGCAGTCCCTAATTCTATTTTCTCGGGTGGTACGGTGCTGCCAGGGACGTGTTTGCCTACGTATGCTGCGTGCTTTCGGAGAAGCACATGGTGGCTTTTATACACGAACGGCTTTTGACGCTGTCCTTCGCTGCCTGCCGCCCCTCGCTTACGTCGCAGTTCATTTCGTTTCGAGGAGCAGCTTAATGCAGACAAGGACGAATCTGTAGCCAGTGACCGGGTAGTTAGCCGAGCTTCAACGACGGTGGCCTCGAATGCGGTAGCCAAGCTTCCTGATCTGACTCATGTCATTGGGATGTTGGCATCGGGCGGGTATTCTTCGGCGGCGTTGCAGTGTGACAATCGGGGAGGGGTGACAGGGGCCGCGCTTGCACGAATGGCTGCCCCGCGTTGCGATCGCCGGCGCCATCGCACGTGCTTATCAGCAGGCACTGCACCAGCCAACTAGCTCGCTTCAGTTTGCAGCAGGCGGCGCGGGGTTGCGAGGGCGTGACGGGAAGACGGGGGGGAGGGCTTAGGAGGTGAAGCTGGTGAGTGGCTGCTGAGCCGTGGCTAGGCGTCGGCGCCCCTCATGGTGGCCCACGATCCGTGGGGTTTACACGAGGGCGACACGAGGCGGCCGTGAAGAGCTGCCACGCAGACACTGCAGCCCGCAGGACTACCATGGAGTGCTCAACCTTACGAAGCACCGTCGGGTCTGCGGGGTGCTGCTGCAGGATGCATACTCGTAGCTACCTACCTGCTAACCTACCTACCTAACCTACCTAACCTACCTAATTACATGTACTCGTACCTCCCGAAGATGAGCCGGGCGGGGGGATCAATTCAGGTATTAGTATGCCACGGGCTGTGGTAGCCATTCTCAAGCATTTGCTCGAGGATGTGATGGTCTCGAAAAGTGCAACTAGGGCATCGTCGAATGGCAGCAAGAGCTTTAGGTGCTCGGAGAATACGAGCAGGCCCGAGTCACCTGCTGTATATTGAGGCTTCTTTCGAGTACTTGGCCGGCAGGCGGCACCCATACGAATCCATATTTTCCGGACGACGGTGTTTTACTATCACGTAGGCATCTACCTACCTACCTTAGGTATACCCGCGCGTGTGTACCGTAGGCGCTGGAGGTGAGTGGGAAATACCTAAGTACACGTATATACCTGGCAGATATGAAGACAGACTCAATGGTCCCTTAGTGGCTCGAGATGTCAGATCTCATCTGGCGTCTGTCTTTGTCTTTGAAAGAGCGCCATCCATAGGGCTCCTGCCTACTCGTACGCGTATGTAATACAGAAGGCAGGCACGCACTGCCATTCCTGACAGGACATGCAAGCAGGCCTAGGTTTGGTCAAGCTGCCCTTTCCCCCTCCCTCTCCCTCTCTCTCTCTCTCTCTCTCTCTCTCTCTCTCTCTCTCTCTCTCTAACCTGGTCGCCGAACCCCCTCCAGTGGCTCTCTCCGTTCCGTTCCATGTCTTTGTGTGAAGTCTCCTTTCTTCTTCCTTGCTCCCATTGCTACTTGTACCTACCTGCCTACCTTACCTACTTACCCATTGTCTTGCCATCTCGGGGCTGAGACAAGACTGCACAACGTCGGCGGCCTCCAAAAGCCTCGGCGTTCTCTACCGTCTCCTGGCCCCGGGTACAGTACACAGCCGGGGGATTCGTCTAGTCTGACTCGAGGACGGGCAGATGTGGCTGCGGCATTTGACAGGGGCTTCCCAGTGGCAGACGCCCTTCTGCCCACCGGCACATGCGCGACATGTCCCGTCCGTCTCTCCGTAATGTCTCTGGGGAAGCCCCCAAGACCGTGACCTCGAAGGGCAGCATCCCTGACCTCGTGGCAGGACCGGCAGTCAGCCGGACAGCCTTGCCCGGCTGTCTCAGATGTATCAAAAACCAGAAAGGACCAGCGGGTGCACCACCGGGCACGATGCAATCGAGAGGGCCGACGGGCGATCGTGGCGGTGGCCCAGTCAGGAATGATGAATAATCGGAAAATATAAACCAGCCGGATGCCCCTCCCCTCCTCCCTGCCTCTCCATCCTCTCACCTTTGAGCCTGACAGACATACATCGAGATAAAAGACCATCTTGTTTCTTTTACCTCTACACGAATGCCTTGATATCGCCAAATCCCGGACGATCTTTCAATGTTTGCGGCTTACCCCAGGCATGCTCGCCACGCCGCACCCCCCTCTTTTCCTTCTCTCTGAACACCTAACCTGCCCGTGCTCACCCCAACTGCACGGGCGACATCACTCTCGCGCAGAGCAGAAAGGGGGAATGGGGAAGGGGGCGTGTTTCTTGACAGGCGCGTGCGGATCACTGCCACTCACCACCCTAGGCACTGAACGCAAGCCATCGTCGAGGTGCAGGACAAGCCGAGTACTCGCCCTTACACACCGTTGGGGTCTACTCGTACCTGCTGATCGCCGTCGCTATTCCCCCCTCCTGTTTTCACACGCATTGAAACAAGTCAAAAACCCGCACGTCGAGTGGGATACCGCCTCATACCCCTTGGAAGCCCCCCCGTGGACCGACCGAACATGCCCCCGTCTGGATTCGGGCTCCCCGGTTTCCCTTCAAGTAATCTCTGAGCCCACTGATACATTTCTGCTCGCCGAAGTCCCGGGTCATGCCCACTGCAACAGCGGCCCGGCGACTGCACAAGGCCGAAGACGGAGCAGGGACGCGTGTGGCGGCGGCCAAACAGTCAAGAAGAAAACAAGGACCCAGGACAGCAGCATACCAGTAACAACACCTTGACACCAGATGCAAGGAGAAGTGAATGGGGGCTTTTGTCAGGAAAAAACAGGGTCCTGTCAAAACCAGGGGCCCAGACTCCCTTTACTTTTTCCTCCTTTCGAGCCGCTTTTTTTTCGTTTCTTTTTCTACTGCTCCCCTTCAGCTACGATCTATCGTCCCCTTCGCTGCCGTGCTCGCAGCGCACGAGTAGACATCCATTTCTCTGTCGCTCGACCCGGGGAGGACCCCTGATTTTCGTTGGCACGGCGCGGTCGCCTCGGTGCATACTCGGACGTGTTCATGCCCTATGTCTTCATCCCTCAAAAAATACCTGCGAAGTCAGAGTACCCTACTGGCTCGTATTTTGCTGGGTGGGAATTCAGTCGGGGGTGGGGGGGGGGGGACCTTAAAAGGCGGAATGCAACACCACTTGCATTTGCGAAGATACGAGTAAGCAGTCCCCCGTCCCGCCTGAGCGATGCCAGCAGCCACCCAGAGCACACTACTCGTAGCTACCTAGGTACGAGTAGATACTACCCTGAGCTTACGGCCGTCACCAAGGGCCGAGGTAGCGGGTGGTGTGTGTGTGTGTGGGCATGAGCGTCGCGGTGGGCGTGTAATACTGTCTGTATGTGCACGGATGGGCGGGAAAACAGGCCAGAATGCAATGCAGGTCAGATCTACGACGCGGGTCCTGCGTTCCTGCAGTCAACATCCGCCCCCTTTCAGACAACCCCCCCCCCCCCCCCCCCCCCTTTATCCTCAGTTCCTGTCTCTGCTCGCGAGCGGTGACCCTCTCGCTCTTTGGCCATGGTGGTGATGGTGGCTGGCTGGTGGGTTGACACACGGGTCAGGCCGCGGCCTCAGACCTCGGCCCCTCACCCTTTATTCAGGGCCGGGTATTCGCGATGCCGGTCAATCGCAACGGATTCTTCGTCGCTCCGGGGACGCGGGACCCGGCCCGTCTGAGTCGGCGGGGGGCCCAATCTGAGTCGACGCTCACCTCTTGGAACGTGATCTTGTGAACTCGTAGGTGCAAGCTGAATCGCGCGAGTGAAATGTCAGACACCTCAAGTCTTTCCTTCTTTCTCATTTTTCGAGCTCTCCCCCAAACGAGCCGCCAGGCCTATGCGGCCGCTTCTCTAATCCTACATATGAACGCCTTTGCTCATGTCATGAATAGATGCGTGAGCCCAGATTCGTAGCTCGGTTCGGCGCGCGAAACCCCCTTAAAGCCTCGAGAAGCTATAAAAGGCGCGACTCGTCTCGATTGCACGACTGGTTCCATATATCCTGAATTCCTTGCCCCGGAAACCCAAACTTTGTTATACTTTTGTTACCCTGCCCGTTATTGTTTTTTTGAACGCCAAAAGCAACCCATACACATGAACTAACACATCGACAGGCCTCTTTACTCTCAAGCCTGGCCACCAGAGTCGTAACGCTCCAGCAGTGGGCGCTGGTCCCAGCGCTGCTCGCCAATGATGCTTTCATCGTCTTCGGCTGCCTCATCGTCCACGGCAAGCGGCGCCTCTGCCGCATTATCACCGTAGATGAAGAACTGGGCAAAGACGCCAAGATCCAGGAACAGGGTGCCCAAGCTGCCCGCCAGCCACGACGCATTGATGAGAATGTAGGTGCCATAGATGCGGCCAGCCTCGCCGGGCTCGCAGTGAGTGTGCTCGCACCTCGGTTCGTACGCGAAGATGGACAAAACATATGTCAGGTTACCCAGACACGCAAAGAGGAAGAACAGCATCGAGATGCCCTCGGTCGACTTGCGCCGCCAGTTGAGCAGCAGCTGGGGGACCCGGGATCCCAGGTAGAGCACTGCGCACAGCCAGCCGAAAATCTGACCCCAAAGGTTGAATGTCGGCAGGCCCTCATCCTGCGGAGCACTGGCTTCGTCACCCGAGTACTTTAGGCTCAGGAACCAGCCAAAGACGCCAGCGACGCAGACCATAAGAACCGAACCAGCGTTCCACAAAGTAGCCTGTAGAGCCGTGGGCGAGGGCGGCGGGGTTGTAGGGGGCTCGGACAAGATGGGGACGGCGGGGCTGAGGTGCGACCAGTCACTACCCCGTCGTTCAGCGGCGTCGGGCCGGATAGCATTGTCCAAGAGGCGGGTGCGCTCGTCGGGGCGTCCATTGGCGTTGCCGTTGGACTTGGCGGCAGCCGGCCGGACCTCGTCCTTCCAGGTGAAACCGCGGTAGTAAAAGCACTGGGCGAGCAGGACCAGGTCGGCAATGGTGTAGTAGAAGGCGAGAATTAGCATGGTGGGCAGGACGCCCTGCAGGATGGCGCCCAGTATGTTGAAGACATCGCCGAGGAGCCACAGAATGATGAATTGCAAGGACAAGCCGTCGGCGGAGCTGCGGCGGAAGTTCTCGATGATCTGCGGGGAAAAGACGACAACCCAGGCAGCGATCGAAATGGACCTGGAAGGGGCGAGGAGCAGTGTCAGCGCGGGATCCCGTGGGGCACAGTCCGGGCGGCACAGTCGGGAGGGGCCACGGAGGCGTGGTCACTTACCCACAGATGCCGGAGATGGCCTCGACATCGAGGTTCAGCGGCGCGGTTGGGGGCGCCATGGCTTGTGACCCTGGATGGGGCGGGCGTGGTTACACAGGCGGGACGCGGTGTGGTTGGCGACACAGCACGTGGATCGGCGGGTAGTGGTTATCGGCGTGGTGGTGTCGGAGAATGACGCGGCGGCGGTTCCCAATGCGGCTCGCGCAAATAAGCCAGGGCTGTGTGTTCTGACCAGGACGGACCAGGACGGGACAGGAACAGGCGGTCAAGAGTCCGAGAGATGCTTTTTCTTTTAACAATGGATTAACGAGACAAGCTTGGGGGCGTTGGTGGTATTCGTAGGGTTGACAAAGCACGACGCGCGCGTAGGCAAGGTATGAGCCAATACAGGGTTGAGAAGGAAAGACGGAGAATCCAAGAATAAAAAGTACATATATGGTGAAAGTCGATTGGCGATGAAGAGCCCTACCCAAGCCAGGCAGGGTATGAGGAGTGAAGAATCAAAGATGAAAATTATGACCCAAGCAGGCTGCGGTCGATGTTGAAGGGAAGAATTGAGTCATGAGGTCCCGAGGAAGAAGTGGAAAGCAGACCTCATCGGTCGAGTTCTCCGGCTCGGCGCGGTCGGTACATCCTGCCGGCACGAGCACAGGCAGAATTTGCGGGAGCCCGAAGGAGACAAGAAGTATCTCGAGGGCGCATCATCAATATTCAGGTACTCGCACGCGCTAATAACTGCCTGGAGCCGACGGGGCCAGATGAATGTACCTCTGTATCGTCATGCACGAAGACGCTTGCAGGCTAGCGTGGCTAGTTAGCAGATGCAGCTTTCGGGTGGGCGCGAACCGTTCGGCGGCCTTTGCTGGAGGATGAGGCGGGGCGCTGCCCAACGCTGTGACAGTAGCGCCTTTTCCACTTTCCGTCTCAGAAACGGACGCCCACGATCTATGTTGCATCCATGTTGAGCAATGCCGCCTCGTTGGCACGAACGGAGTATGCGGCACGATAATTACGGTTGCAGCCGTGCACAAAAGAACCTGCAAGTATGATGTGTACCTAACTCGTCCATATGTCCAAATGGTCAGCGTCACGGAATCACACAGGTTTGGCAGACATATGCTCGCGCGTGGATGGTTCACGCATTGCCAGCAGAGCGGGGGCAAACCCAATATCTCGGGTATCCGCGCTTACTCGTACGAGGCGCTCGAAAGTACCAGGCAAAGCAGGACCTTGGGAGAACAGCGCGGGGGCGAGGGCGGACGGCTCCAATTATTACGTGTTCCTGTCCGTTACGAACACGGAAAGGCACCAACCGCGACCGATGACGCCAGACCAGCAACCCCACGAGATGTTACTCGTAAATGCACCAGCTATCCACCTTGGGTTGATCCGGCTGCCCGTACATTGCGGGGAAGATCTGTGTCGTTTCCTGGTTAGACAATCAAGAACCACTCGTCGTCCAATTCCGGCTTTTGGAGAGAGCGTTGGGCTTTTGATTGAAAATACGGGTGCTTGGTTGAGCGGCCATGGCGCGAACATTTGTGCGTGGCAACCCTCCGTAGGTAGGCAAGTAATCAAGGCTCGCTGGATTTGAGGAGTCTATCTGTTCATGATGATCGCGCCCGCCATGCCTCAAGAGGAGTTAAATGATAACTGGCGAATCGACCTACATTATGGCGTGCAAGACGTGCGCCTAGGGATCGTGGGTCGGCGCACGTGAGAGAGCACTCGACAGGTTCAACACCTGAGCTGGTGTCTAAGGTACCTGATATAACGGACGAAGAACTGCTTCGCCCGGGATGAAGACGTTGTTGAATGGCCGAAACCTCCATACCCGTCTACCTTGTGTACCAAACACTCGAAGCAGACCGGGAGGTGGCAGCGGAATAGCATTGATACATACATGTACCTTGTCCATGTCCTCTGGTAAGCAATGACGTAGATGCCGCTTTCGGCATCTATTCCAATCCACTGCAGGCGCAAATGGGATGTCTCCGCCGCCGCACTGCTTCCGCACCTGCCCTGACCGACCAGGAGGGAATCGGGCTTGCCGTGCAACGTGGTGGAAAGAATCAGTTGCGCGTTTCCCAGCAGAATCTGCCCGGGCCTGCGCAGACTGGTACGCAACTAATTCTTATCGGCGCGGTGCGTGCCTCGTCTCGCTCTCCTTCCTTGCCGCCCCCTCCAGTCCCACGTCCCCGCGCCCCGAGCCCGGCCCTCGTCTCCGTCCTCTCGTCAGATAACGCCCCAGCACCATCTCCCGGTGGGGTCGCTGCGGAATTTCGAGGGTCCTCTCCCTGCTGAGCAGCCCTATTATTCATCATCTCCGCGACCACCGATCAATCCGACCCCACTATACCCCCCGCCCTCCGTCGACCGCCGCAGAGCTATCCATCATGGCCTACGAGAACCAGTCGCCCTCGGCCCTCTCTGTCCCGACCTGGTCTCCCCTCCCAAAGCATTGCCGCCGGCCGCCATCGGAAAGGCCTCACAAAAGCTGCTCGGACTTCGCCGTGCTTCGTAGACAGCGCCACTTGCCACATACACACAGAGACAAGCAGACCGACCAGCTCACCTTCCCGCAAACAGCCCCCACCGCTGTAGTGACACTCCAGACCGCCAGCCGCAAGTCGTCAGTCGCCAGATAACCAACCCAACACACACGATTCGTACGGAATGGGGTTGCCAGTGCCGGATCTTCCAATCCTGACCGAGGACGACTCGATGCTGTCCCGCAAGTTCGGTCGCGAGATCATCAACTATTTCAGCGGCTCGCCGCTGAACCGCGTCTCCTTCCTGCGCGGAGACCATGGCTTCCTCCGCGCTGCCTTCGCCCACCCGGCCGCCTCCTTTCTGCTGATGCGCGACCTGGCGCCGCTCGGCAGTGATCCCACCAAGCTTGCCTTCGTTGGCCGCGACGACGTTGTCCAGCTCACGGGGACCGACCCATTTCGGCACTCAGAGGCTGAAATGATAGCCGAGTTCAACTCTGACGTCACCAAGCCTGTCATCTTGTTCCTCGGCCTCGATGAGAGGAACCAGACCGGCTTCGAGTTCCGCGAGTACAAGGGTAACCCTTTCTTCGCCGTCGATGCCACGCCCAAGGGCTCGCACGCCGACGCCGCGAGCGGCGTTCTCGACGCTGTCAAATCCAAGACAGGCCTCTCCATCCTTCCCGGCGGCCGCTTCACCAATTTCAGCGCTCCTGAAGGTAAGTGGTTGAACACGTCTTCCGTCTCGTTATCTGCTCTCGGGCCTTCCGGCTTTGAATTTTCTGGCGGTATCCTCCCAAATCAGTATTCTGTGAAATGCCAATGTTCTCATGCTGATCACTCGAGATAGCCGCCATCTACGCCCAGGCCCGATCGCTCCTTGATTGGAACGCCCGCAACACATTCTGCGGCGGCTGCGGTCAGCGAACCATGTCCGTGAACGCGGGAACGAAGCGCGTGTGTCCGCCAACCGATTTCGCAGGCGGTTCCGCAGACGGCAAAGCGAAACAGCGCGAGGACTGCCCCACGCGGCATGGCATCAGTAACCTGTGCTTCCCGCGAACAGACCCAACGGCCATTATGGCTATCGTCTCGGCTGATGGGACGCGGTTGCTACTTGGACGCCAAACGCGATACCCCAAGGACCTCTACTCGACCCTCGCGGGCTTCCTAGAGCCGGGAGAGTCGATTGAGGAGGCGGTGCGGCGCGAAGTGTGGGAGGAGAGTGGAGTGCGCGTCGGTCGGGTCGTGGTTCATAGCACTCAGCCCTGGCCCTACCCAGCCAATCTGATGATTGGGGCTATCGGGCAAGCCCTGCCTGACGGCGAAGGGATCAACCTCGGAAATGACCCGGAACTCGAGGCCGCTCATTGGTACTCGTTCGACGATGTGCGCGAAGCCCTGCGCCTTGGTGCCACCAACATGGGCGAGGCCGCCTCGGAGGGCTACCCGGAGGGCGCCCTCAGGCTGCCACCTCACACAGCCATTGCCAACCGTCTGATGGATGCTGTTGTAAACGGAGGCTTCCTCAGTGCCGAGCCGAAGATGTAGACAGCGGGACAGACTGAAGTCAAGCTCGGTATACACGTACATATGTTTTTTCCTCTTCACAAAGTCTGGATGTGTGATCTGTGCCAGAGGTACGGGGCAAAATAATTATATGAGCAGTCAGAGATGCCCAACAAGGTTCTTTTCGCATCCGTACAATGCGACAAGTATACTCGTGTGAGAGCAATTCCTACCCAGCCGACGCTCTAGAATCTAGCAGAACTTTGGGACCTGCCCCTCATGCTATCTAGGTAGGTGACAAGATCTTGCAGGTATGGCCAGAAACCGGAACCACGCACCACGACTTCGCTTGACCGTGTGCAGGCACCTGGGTTCGCCGCCGAGGAGGCAATATCGACCACACTCGGGGCGGTCACTTGGCAAACCCACTTAGTACTGAGTATTCTGCACGGTAATCGTCATGGTGATCCTACCAAGCGAAAGAGTTTTCAATGGGTGTAGAACTCCAGCAATCTCTGCTGCTGCTGGGCCTCTGCAAATATGGCGAGCCAGCGGTAGCGATCTAAGATACTTCGGTACATCGAAGTCCTCTCTGCTCTGGGCCCGTCTCAATCCGACCGGCCCTTTCCCAGCAGTCGTGGGCAGGGATGCACCTGCCAGCAGACCGACAGAAGCCGGCGGAAGATGTAAGTGGATCCAGCCACCTGCAGCTCGGCCCGCCAGATGGAACCGGCCAAGGCAGAAAAAACCATCCATGCCTAGATGGCTAGGCAACGGCAAGCTGGGCGGTGGGCGTCGCCGACGGCGGGCGCGGGCGGGCCGCCAATAAATACCGGTCGCATCTGCCGCCCATCTTTGAAACTTCTTTTCCCTTTCCTTTCCTCATCATCAGTACGGGATAAATACTACATCGTCAAATGTTATATTTATTTCTAATGGGGGCTTCGCTACGGCGACTTGCTGAGGGTTACTCTCTTTTCTCTTCCGTGGATTTCCTTCCGTTCCCGGCCTCCTCCATCAAAGGTAGACGCCCTTCCCAATCAGTCCCGCCGACGCCGGCTCCTCCAGGTTCGGGACTGTGGGGCGTCGACCACATTCAACATCACCACATCATATTTTCTCCTGCTGTCCTTCTCTGTATAGATAGGAAACTGCGTGACTGTGGGAAGTGCTGCTGCAGGCGCTGGCGGCGGTCACGCGCTGGCCAGCGAGCGAGCAGTCTCCTCACATCGAAGGAAGCGGCTTGCGTACAGCTGGTGCACATCGTATTCTGTGATTTGACGTTCCGTTACGTCGCTCCCCGGGCTTGAAAACTGCCGGATGGCAGTCCGCTGGTAATGGCAAGTCCGCCTGGCTATGTTGATTACGCCGCGACTCTCGCCGATGCCACGGCGGTTCGCTCGATTGCGGTGCCGTAACAAGTTTGCTGGGCCGTAGCCTTTCGACGGCGCTTCTACTGCTTGATCGGTGTGCGTTCAAGTATTTTAGCAGCATGGCACGGAGAAAGCAGACAGCTCAAGGCCTCCTATGCTAGATTTCTTCTACGTCGACATTTCAGGCACTGGTCACGAGACGAAGCGACAAGTTGAATTTTGCTCTTGGTTGGCGATGGGAGGTTCGCGTCGGGATTCGCTGCTATAGAGAAACTTGCTAGTTCTGCTACCAAGCTTCCAACATGCCCGTACCGACAGGACTACTTCCCCCACAACAATCTCCTCGAGAGACCCTCGACGTTGTTGCTTTTGTTCTCCTTGTCGTTGGCAGCCACCACGTGACGGGCGACAGGCTTAGTAGATGCGCTTGGGAGGAGACATGGAAGCCTTGATGGTCAGGCTTCCGACGTTCTGCCAGCCCTTCTTCAGCAGGGAGACGAGGTAGTTGATGGCCAGCATGATGTTGCCGACCAGCTCCTCGGTGTTCATGCCGACGTTTCCGACGGAGACACCCATGCACAGAACCTTCTTCAGCTGGAACTTGATGGTGGACTTGACCTCGTTGATCTTGCCAGTCAGGTCGTCGCCGTGGCCGACGGGGGTGGGGAACTTGCCGGCTGCAGAAGGAGAAATACATGTCAGCAAAGGGTTGAACGTATGCGCGGGTGTGCGTGCGTGGAGCAGGGACGGGGGTTTCTGCTCTTTCTTCGAAACTTACCCTTGGACAGACCGGGACCCAAGAGACGGGGGATCTGCTTGATCAGAGTCTCGGAAGCGACGAAGGCGTCGTACTTGCGGGCGAGCTTCTTGATCAGCTTCTTGTTCTTGTTGAGCTTCTTGAGGTCGTCGGCGGACATGGCGTCGACGCCGCCGTGCTTGGCACGGTCAATGTCGTGCTGGTCACCCAGAATGCAGATGCTCATGTTGGGGCGGGGGATGCTGGGCAGGCGGATGGTGCCCGAGAAACGCTTGTCACGCTGAGGGTCATAGTTCTTGAGGCCGATCTGGAGCTCGACCGTCTCGAGGAAGTTGCGCTTCTTGGTCTCGAGAGAGTACTCGAGGAGCTCAGTGACCTGAGAACGCACTCCGGCTGTGAGAGGGGCGGGCTAGGTCAGCAAAACTGGTCCTTTTCTTTAAAAGGGTGCCTGGGCGGTCGCCAGTGCGCAGCACGCCGCGTGAGCTTGGGACCCAACGTACCGACTGTGATCTTGGACATCTTGACAGTCTTCCAGTAGATTTAATCTAATGGTGAGGATTACTGCGTTCGTTGTTGGAGGGATCGTGGGTTGATGATAGCGGGGTGGAGGAGGAAAAGTCAAAAAGTTCGACCGAGCCTGCGAAATAATTATCGTTTTGTGCGCGGCGCCCTGATAGAAGTGCGATGGATATCAGCGAATGGCCGTGGAAGGATATGTGGGGTCTTTTACCCTCCAGGGACCTGTGAGTACTCGTACGAGTACGAGTACCTTCTACTCCGTGCAGGTGAGCGGTCAGCCCGGAGGTACACAGATACCTGTAGACAACGGGATGCTCGTGCAGTCCACCATTGCAGGATTTATTAGCCAGTCACGTTCGAGGCGACGAAACCCGCCACCCAAACGTCAGGAAATCCGCAGGCACCGCCAGGTCCGATGGACACCCTTGTGCACGGCATCGCGTGCCCTTCCTCTGTTCTCGCGAAATCCACCTATTCAGATCAACTACCGCGATCTATCTCGCTTCGACAAGGTTGTAGACGGTGAGATGTGGCCATTCACGCAGAATTTCCAGCCAGCACAACAAATCCGACAGAACCCGTTCTTCGATTCAATAAAGCCCTGTCTATAGAATTCAATCTTTTATATAAGGAACAAATGTGCAGTAAATAGGCATCGCCAAATGTTACCCCCAGTCGTCTGCTTACAAGACCATGTACGCCCCTGCTCCCGTAATAAGAAATATTCCAACTGCCAACCGACAGATCCTCCCGGAGGGTATATATGTGTAGAGATATTCGTCATGGCCCATCCCACATCATTAAAGTGATACATTAACTCGTCAGTGCTGGGGTTCTTGCTCGAGGCCTGCCCCTGGCAGAAGAAAAGACCTAGAACTGCCCATCAAACAAATACTTCTCATCGGTGAAAGAGAGAAGGAATCTCGCTATCAGTCTACCAGTGTAATTGAGCGATACATCACGAGGGTAGGGGTGCGTCTCCTGGTTCGGCAGAATTGGGTCTGCGACGAGGAAGTCAAGCTCGTGCCCTGGTTTTCTTGTCAGCATCCGCAATGGACTTGAGGTTCAGGATCTCACTTACAGCCGTCGCCCTCGATAAACTGCCTCAGCTCCGTCACCATCTCCACCGCCGGTTGCTCCAGCTCGCCCTGCTGAATAATGCTGTCGTCGGTGAGCGGGTTGTAGGCCTTGGTGGCGGCGTCCTTGGTGTGGGTTTGGTAGATTTGGTGGAATTGGTAGGCAAACTGCTTGAAGGGCATGTTGTCGATCTCCTTGACTAGCGAGAGGGCAAAGTTGCGCTGGTATTCAGGCTGAGATCGGTTGCGGATGCTGATTTCGTTTTGCGACACCACAAACGTGTCTGCCGCTGTCTCCACGGCCTCCATGAAAAGGCACAGAACGAGGAATGCCGCCAAGCACGGCGCCCATTCCTTGCGAGATTTGGGCTTCAGCGATTTGGAAAAGCCGTCAAACAGAGTCTGCATCTCCTTAAGCAGCATTTCATCGAGCATGGCTTTGACCTGTCGGTTCAGCACACGCGTCGTCACCCAGGCGGTGTTCTGGGACACCATGTTGGAGGCTTGAAGATCCAGGATGCTGTTCTGCGTCAGGCATAGCTGGCGAGTGAGTACGTAGTGCATAACGTAGATGGATAGCGCCCTCTTCACCATCGGTGACTGCAACTGGTTGTTAGCTTATGCGTCGTGGGGAAGGACCTGTGGCGGTTGCTGTTACTCACGTTTGTTTGTTGCGCGAACCGCTGGACGATCGAGAGCACTTTGCGCGGGACCATGGTCGAGCGGATCGAGTCGGTAACCTGTTCAGCGTACATCGGCTCGAATGTGAGGCCGTTGATATACTCGCGGGACTTCTTCTTCAATTCCTCTCGCTGTGTGTTGTTGTCGGGGTCAATTCCGATGGGAGCAGATCCTCTGGATTGCAAGTCGATCTGGTTCGTGCCCGTGGTCAAGTGCCAGTGCTGGAGAACCTCGGCCGTCTTGGCAGTAAAGAAGCTCGCCGGCACCGTAAGAGTCGATTGGAAGCGGCTGCCCGAGAAGAACTCGACTGAACATTGCTGTGCATCGCCGCCGAATTCTTGAACATTGTCCGAGATGAAAGCAGCCACCTGCTCCTTTCTGAAGTGGCCCCGAATGAACTCGGGAACAAGATAGGAAGGAAGTCCTGGAATTGCCAGCACATAATCTGAGGCACCTGTGTGGTCAACTTCTTGCAGTTCTTGCAAGGACGTTCCTTGTCGCACTATCGATGAGTTAGCAAACGTCAGTATCATCCACAGTTACCGAGTCTGAAGCGAGAAGGGACTCACCTTGACTTTGCGACTGTGGCAGCAGAAGCAGGCACCAAGTCTACGAACTTGCAGAGCGCTCTCCTTGGTTTCATTGGCCAGAGGGCCCTTGCGGCCTCGCTGGGTCGTGCGCATCGCCTCGAAACACTCAAATGGGTTGGGCTTCCCGGATTGCTGGTTGATCAGGTTGGGTGTCATGATGACAAACTTGCTCTGCTCGGATCGCCTCTTTTCGATTCTGCTGCTGCCCTTGACCTTCCGGATAGGGCTGGGCGTCTTGCCTGGCTCAAGCTTGACCGGCGGCGATCCGGGGCTGGAGAAGCTGGAGCTGGCCGATGGGGAGTGGCGGGGAGTCTCGCGAGGGATCATCTCGCCGTTCCAGTGGGCAAAAGTTTCGTCGGTCTTGAGGTTGGTAGGACCCCAGGGCGAGGCATCGCCGGCGGTGCGGAAGTGACTGGGGATGCCGAGATCGACAGGCTGAGGCGCGACCTGGAAGGTGTCCATGCCGGCGATGCCAGCCATGTCGTTCTGCATCATGCCATTTTGATAAGTCGGGTAGTACTGCGAACCATCGACAGCACCTTGTCTTTTCGTTAGCAGTTGTTGGCGCAGTGGCTTGCTGGCGGTGGTAGACGTACCGGCATACTGCCCAGGAAACAGCAGCTCCTGGCCGCTGAAGATCTGCTGGTCGTTGAAGGCGTACATGGCGTTGCCCTCCATGGCGGTAGTGGTCATTAGCTGAGGGTCTGGCTGTTCAGGGTACGAGGCCGCATAGCCATGCTGGTGGTCGGTGTCGAGGTTGAGTGGAGAGACAGCAGGCGGGGAGGCCTGGACTTGGTTCTGGTAGCCGACAACCTGCCAACTGCCAATGCTGCCGCTGACGCCGCTGGCGGGACTGGGGAAGAAGCCGACGGAGGAAGGGTTGCTCTCGATCTGCTCCCAGTCCGAGTCGGACTCGGCGCGGGGGAAGCTGTGAGGCGGCGGTGATGCTGACGAAACCGACGCCATCTTGACTGTGTTTATTTTTGACGTTTGCGCCGCCGACGTTATAATAAAAGATTTGCAGTTATTAGCCACGCGAGCAGGACCAGGCAAAAACCCTTCAGGCGTAATACTGGGCCCTGGGACAAGAATATGTTTGGATGGACAGGAAAAGAATTGCCTCGTCAGGCAAAGGGCAGAAGCCGAAGGGCCACCCGGTCGCGCCGCGTCTCGCCCAGACTGGAATCCGGGGCGAATCTGGGTCCAGGCACTGGACTGGGCCTGGGAGGAAAGGCGCAGACAGAATGATGCAAGCCGGTCTGACAGAATCCGGGTCCGCCTGGGCCTTGCTTTGCTTGGTGGAAGTCGCCGGAAGTGATGATTTAATCGAGGCGCAATCGCAATCCCCGTCGCATCTGTAACAGGACCAAGGACAAGCGAAGCGATGGAAAAATGCCTCGCCGGGTCGAGTTGCGCGTCCAGTCACTAAGTCGGTCGCCCGTGCGGGTGAGCCGGCGTATCAGCTGTACAGGTGGTGCAGAGAGGCGCGGGTGGGAGGTAGAGAGAGAGGGAGAGCGGGTAAGCGGTGTCGTCTGGAGAAGAGGGAGGCGACAAGAGTCCCACGTAGCAGCAGTCGAGCTATATTGAGACGCGGCAGTAGCGAGTCGTCGGTCGATAGCGGCGGCGGCGGTGGTGGTGGTAGTAGCCCGTGGTTGCGTGTAAGTGCCTTCCTGTTTCCTGCGGCATGGAAGTACAACCTGGGCAAGCACGGGCGCGGGCACACAGGACTGTGCCTGCTTTAAGGGTGTTGCCCGCGGGGTGGTGGTACATGGGGGGGAACGAACGGGGGCTCGCCCACACGCCCCCAAAGAGCGCTATGCCTGTCCGGGCGACCGACCGATAGGGATAGAGACCGCTAGCCACAACGGGCTTCGGTCGATCCCACGGTCGACCCCTTGTCGACACCGAGAGCCCCCAGCCCCGCGGCCCCGACGCCGTGGAAGCCTGCCAGCTTCCTGCGTGCCTGCCACGCCCTGGGTCCGCGCCGCCGGCCTCTTTGCGATCACCGCAGGAGCTGCGCCAGTGTTTGTGACTGGCACTGCAGAATGTTGGCAGGTCGTTGTGCGTGTGAAAGCTCTCGTTCGCGCACGTCCGATGGCGTGGGCGAACTCAATATGCGCCCGTGCCCAGATCGGAAATAGGGAGCTTTGATTCGAGAGATGGGAAAGCACCAGAATGCGAGTGCAATTGAAGTACAAGAGGGTAGGTCAGCGACTACCACATGGAAGAAGCCTACCTACGAGTAAACCTACGAGTACCCAGAGTACCTAGGTATGTACTCGTACAACTCAAGCGGCGCTTGCCAAGTTTCCGCAACACTCGCCCTCAGCATTGGCTGAGATCATATGAGCCACTCACAGGTATCTCCCTGATCAGCGATGGACAGGGAAGAGGAGTCAGGGGCCTCGGTCAAGTCTCTCGTCTGCCATCGGGTCTCTTGTCTCCATTCTTCCCCTTTGCGCTTACGACTATCGTACTCATCACCCGTATCCGTCCACCAGACATGTGTGTGTGGTGCTGTGTGGCAGGCAGGCAGGCCCCTTTCCATGCTGCTGCTTCCAACGGACCCCTTTACGAGTATGATGGGCGCTCTTTTCTACGATTTTCTCTCCAGTGGCAAATCTCAGGGGTTTTGCGTACGAGTATCGTAAGCAGCCCGCTATGAAGTGACGAGACGGTCCAGCAGCTGCGTGGACCCTGGCATGCCTGGGCAGATGCCAGCCTGACTCGACTGGTCCACGCTTTTATGAAGGTTTTACCCAGAAGCGCACGTACTCGTCCTTCAGGCTCAGCAAAGGACGGAGAGCTACTTGTACGGGGTGCTCGTACGTAGACGTTGGAGATTTGGACGGAGTACGACTGGAGTATCCCGTCTGCTGTTCTATTTCAGGAAACAAGACCCGCAAATGTAGCCCGGGTATGACAGCTTCGAGAACGCCCGAGCCCACCACCACACGGGCGCCACGGCGTCTACGAGTACAAGTACGAGTACAGATTCTTGCTGCTGTGGGCGCCCACACTGCGAGATGCGAGTATAAGAATCACCTTCCGGCGCGCTGGCACCATGGAGCCATGGATGTGATATCCATTCATCAGTCACCGCATTCATGCTATGAATGCAGATACGGCCATTGCCGGCCAAGCAACGCGGACGCTTATTAAGGATTCTGATTCCTTTGCGGGATCGCAATAGCATACGTTATGCGTGTAATTAGGGCCCCATCCGGCCCAATCCTCCTTGTCCGTTCTATGCCTGTGCTCCTAGGCAATAGCTGAGCGCAAAGTGTGGCTTGCTCCAGCGAAGGCTTATTAGGGCCCTTATGGGCATGCTGTATCCGTAATGAATGGGCCTGCGAGTATGTGCACTCGCGGTTTGGCTGCTCGGGTGTTGGCGTCCAACCGATACTCATAACTCCGTAGCTCATCCGCCCGCCCCGTCCATAGGTCCGTCCATGTCGGACATGGCTGCCCAACCGTACATGTTCGTGCTCCGTCACGCTTTGGCTCATCCAAGGTCCGGATACCCCGATCGCCCTTCCCCTTGAGCCAGCGCGCCTAGACTCCGCACCGCTCGATGCCCGACGCAAGTCAAGTGATCGTGTGGCACCATGAAGATGTGTCTGTGTGTCCGGCTCGTTTGCCGCGATTATATTTGATAGGAAGCGGCGAGGTAAAAGAAAATAAGAATCAGTCTGTGCCTCCAAAGGTTCTGATGTCGATCCCGTGTCGCTTCGCCATGCGACACTCAAAAATAAAAGGTGAAAAAGGGTTGACTTGCGGCGCACCGGCTCGCCCTGTGTTCGCTTCAAAGCTTCGGCCCATCGCGTGCTGTGATGTCGTATGCTGCCAGGGAAGAGAAAGGAGAAAATATGAGAAATTTCGTTAATCGTTACACATCGTGGCGTCTCGTTGCGTCATGGACTTGGGACAACACTGTCCAGCGTCCATCATGATGCGTGCTCCGTCTCCGGGGATTAGAGCACGACTTTTAAACGTAATATGCGAGGAGGGGCGGGCAGAGCAGAAGGGCAAAATCCTCATGCCTGCCGTCGCTTGTCCCCCTCTTGGTTGTTGGGGTCTCAGGCGGAGTTCTTCTAGCAAAGCCTCCAGAACTGAGCCCCTTGAACGTAATGCCATGGTTGCTTCTCGCGTTTGGCGGCCGGCGTTAGCGGAATCGCACTGTCGAGACGGTGCTCCGCTCTTGAATCTGCTGTTCAGTCGAAATGTATAGGCTGTCAAGGTACTGCACTGTGGGCGAGGAAGAGTGGTTAGCAATTGGACACAGGCAAAGCGGGACGTTCTTCGAGCCCGTCTTCTGCATTCGTCGCGGTAGGGAGAGAAGCGGCGACTCACTGGCTGGAGCATCCTTGAGTATCTTCGCAACCTGTATTCCAGCGCTGATGAGCTGGAGAATCTGCCCACGGCATTAGCTGGCTTGCCATCTCGGGTTGTTTTACTCGCTCGGCTCAACTCACGTTACGGTCATCTTTCAGGGGCCGCGACTGGTGCTTGGCCGCGTGTCTCATCTCCAGCGAGTTCTCGAGGATCGTGACGAGCTGCTTTATCTGGCCATTGTAGAGCACACGCGCGGGGATCCGCCTCTTGGTGGCCAGACGCTTCAGCAGGTACACCCACTCCGTCCACTCACGGTCTTGTGGCCGCTCAACCTGAGAAGCGTAGGAACTGTCAGCGAACCCATCACACGAAGAGCTGCACTGCTGACCTCAATACGGGTCCCGAATTGGAAGTGCCTTACAAGGGGAGGGGGAGGGGGCAACTCACAGGTCTCATGTCTTGAGTGAGCGGGATCGGGAACTGGTACTTTGCCACGAAGTCGAAGGCGCATTGCGACAGGCGGTCGTTGACCTGAGCCAACACGCTGTCTTGCTCCTGAACTAGCAGGTTGGTCGGGAGGTGAGGAAGCTCGCGCTCCTGCATAGCCATGTAGTCGGGAGGGGGCCGCTGCAGGAACTGGTGCGGGCCATCGAACTCGTCGCGGTTAGATGGCTTGCGCTGCGACGAGCGGCTGCTCCGGCTACCCGTCGCGTTGCCGCTTTTCGACTTGTGGGTGACCGACGACGCCGCCGCGCCGCTGCCACTGTCCAGGGCATAATCTGAGACGTTAGGCGACGCCAGAATGTCGTCCACCGAGTCCGATGGAGAGTAACGGCTCGCTCCATCCCAGCTCTGTGAGTTGGCGCTGTTGTACGAACCGTACGCACCACCAGACGCAAGGTAGGAACCGGGCGACGCTGCGGACGCGTAGACGGGGGAGGTCGAGTAGGAGTCGCTGCGGATCAGGGCGCCGCCGCCGCCGTACGCGGAGGACGAACCGCAGGAGTAAGAGGCGCTTTTTCCGTAACGTGTCAGCATCCCGTTCTGGCTGGATAAGTCCACTGGTTGGATGAATGGGCTGCGCTCGAACTCACCCTGCCCTTTGGTAGGCATCGTACGGGCTGTCTTGGAACAGACTATCATTGTAGACATAGCTTGGGAAGGGTATCAGCAACATGGTATCCGACACTACATGGCGCAACTACCCACCTGCGAGAGGAGTTCCATGGTCCGTTAGTCATTGCCGGCATCTTGTACGGTGGGCTATGTGAGCCACCGGGAGGCTTTGTTTCGATTCGAGTTTGGGAAAGTCGGCCGAAGATGAAACTTCTATAATGGGGAGAGAGAGAGACAGGGAGAGAGGTTCTCGTTTGAGAACCTGGAGGTGTAATTGTATATGCCCACGATCCGTCTAAGGAGCAAGCCGTTTGGCAGCCCGACAGATGTCTGGCAACGGGACGAAGCTTAACAGGGCCTCCTAAGATCCTGGGATTCACGCGGCTAGTATCCGCAGCTGGATTCGAGAAGGCTCATGCGGCGGTGAGATTGCTGCGAGGGCGCGGGGGAAGGGCTGGGGAAAGAAGCAAAATCGAAGGCTTGGAAACGAAAAGACGTGGAGGTGCTGATCGCGAGTCGATTACGGTACAACACTCATGGTTTTCCTTGGGCACAATCGTCTCTGTCTTGGCTCGGCCCTTGTTGGTCTGCTGTTTGTGGTCTGCGGTCTCTCTCAAATCAACAGGTCCGGGTTATGTGCCCAAGCTCATGGTTGTGTGCCGGTCCGTGTCTGAGCTGGCGGGTCTTTATGTCGGGATAGCTGAGCAATCTGCACTCGCCACCTTGATTAGAGACTGTTTATGTGAGAGCCTATTCACCCCGCGAACAGGGCACCTCCCGGACCGCGGCCGGGGTCACGGCGAGCCCATTCTGCCGGAGAACTAGGGGTGTTCAAGGGTTTGCTGCAGTGTGGTGCCCAAGCAGAACCACCTACTACGAGTACTCGTACCAAGCTGCTTGCCCACCTGCGTGCCTTACGGAGTACGGAGCACGAAAGGGGGGTCACACGCATATCCACACTACGGATACACTCCGCACGCTGCACTTTTAGGGGGGGACATAGATAGAGAAAGGGCCCGCCGGCGCCCCGTCGTGCGGCGGCTCTCTGGTCTCTCGGGCGCCTGTCAGCTAGGGCCGAGCCTGGCGTGGCGTCAACGCTTGCTTGTTGGAGGCATTGGGCGGGGAGATCGACGAAAAGGAAGAAGGGGAAAAAAAACAAAGGGCTGCTCGTACCTGTAGATGGCAAGGCGAAGGCCACATCAGAAAATCAGTCGAGGGTAGCCGGGGCCATCCCGGCGCGGCCGCAGATTCAGGGAGCCGGGCCATTCTTGTTTCATACCAACCGACTGACCTTGGACGGGCGGGCATGCGTTCTCTCACGAAGAAGAGCCCGGGTATAAGGGGAAAGGGGTGGGGAAAGAAGGCAAGGGGAGCCGCAAACGGTTGGCTGTTCCCCTCCTCCCCCCACGGATCAGGGTCAGCTTCGGGTAGCCATTGGGCACGCAGGTTCCAACCAAGTCGCCGCCCCAGAGGGCTCGCGAAGACGAGATGGCCGCATTCGGGAAGAGGGGGCGGCGCGGGCGCTTCGGGTGGCATCGTGGTTCTCGAGGGTCTAGTTGGCGGCGATGCAGGGTCTTCCCTGCGAGTGATTAGCGGTGACGCTATGTGGCCGGAAACGTGACGAGATGTCGGGCAGAAGCATGGGCGACAATCCGGCCCAACGGGTCCACTGACTGACGCCCGGCATTGACGCACGCTGCGCTCATGGTGGTTTTGCGGTGATGAGGTCGTGGTGGCGGCGGCTGTGGATTTTTCTCCTTCCCCCCTTCCACGGAGTACTCGTGCTCCGCAACAACCTACGAGGTTGACGATGATGATGAGTGGAGGTAGAGAAGAGAGGCGAGGCTGGACGAGGCGGGCCAACGTTGAACATCACCGTATCATTGCGCCTTCCCCATCGCAGCAGCTCCGGTTCCTTCCTTCCCTGCCTCCCTGCCGTGCCTGCCTTCCCTTCCATTCTCACCCATGTGGAGCCAGTCCATGCTGGAGACATCCAACCTTCCACTCGTCTGATGAGAGATGGACCTGCCTGCACGGGTACCTACTACAGATACTTTCTATGAGTACCTAGATACCATAGGTACACCTACCTAAGGTACCTAATGGACCTCTCTACATCCAGTGTACCAGCTGAAGATGGAGCCGGGCCTTTCGTCGATACCGTCTCTTCGAAATCCGTTTCGCGACTCCGAGCACGGACGTGGAGACTTCAATGTTGGGCACGTAATAAGGTCCCGAGAGAATAAATCAGGCAGGGTACATGTACCGTACGTACGTACCTACACAAGGTAAGGTAATGAGGTAGCAAAAGTAGGGCGATCGATGGATGTGTGGAGTTGGGCTCTTCCGATGCTGGCCCCTCCAACGTGGGTTTGCCCATCGCGGTTAGTTGATAATAATACGGAGGTGCTCGCCTCGCTTCGTTCTGCTCCGTTGCCGTATAGACTCCAATGGATCCCATGCCCGCCCGCCGTCTGCATACGAGTACCCTGGGCATTTTGTTGCTTGCCTCAGGTAAAGTAGTCCTCCCTTTTCCCTTTGTCACCTCAGTCTAACTGGAAATCGCACGCGGGCGCTCGGTCGGAGCACAATGTCGCTGGACTATATGAGTTAGCTCGTTAGCTCACGATCCGTGTCCCACGGCTCATGCACCGACGTTCTCTCCTCCGTCCGACTTCGCTTGGCTTCTCCTCTTCGTTGCGTTGCCTTAACATGTGCAGCCGCCGAGTATTCTGACACGCACGTGACAAGCCGACCCTTCCTCCCACAGCAGAGTCGGAGTGCGAGTTCTTGTCCTTTGGTGGATAAGAATGACCGTGGCCATCTGATGAAAGGGCCACCACCATCACGCTCGGGCCCCGGGGCGTTGCGGCTCTTGCGCCGCCGATGGGGACCTGATGGACGCGCGCGGGCATCATCCTCAGCCGTGCCTCTGACACAAATAAACATCCCGTCAGCCCTGGCAGCGTCCTGTGCTCCGTGCTCGTGTGTACGAGAACCAACTGTGTCATGGAGCTCTTTCCAGAGAGAAGCTCAGTCGGAAGAAGCACCAGGACCACTCGAAGGCCACGGCCGTGCCACGCTCCTGAAATACCAACCGACTCACGACCTCTGACTCGAAGCCGTCCGCAGACCTTCGAGCGTTGTCATTCGGACAACTGATAAATGACGACTGACAACCCGCGGCCGCTCCAAAAGTGAATAATCCGGATTGCAGCAGGCTTTCGCTTTTGCATATCGTGACTTGGTTATTCGTCTATCCGACACGCAGTGCTGGACCTGATAATCTCACGATTGCCTGCCGCCCGAAGGTGTGGGAGGAACTTGCACATTATCTGAGACAGCGACCCGGGCACGTGACACCCGCCTGCTTCCGCGTCCGATCGTACAAAGTCGAGTCACAGTTCATCAGTGTCCCTACCTATCTCGCTGTGAGGCAGACCGATGTCTTGATGTCTTTGTAGAGGCCACCTGCGATTCGAAATTCAGTTGAGTCCTGATAATGACAGCCATCCTTGATTGACCTGACTTGACCCAGCTTCCTCACTGATCAATCTTGCAACCGGGTGTGCATGGTCTACGCGGGGAACACTTAGTCAGCATCGTCATGGGGCGCTGACCTGCAGCTGCCAGCTGATGCCGGCAACCTCTGCCGACTCGAGAACCACCTGACGCTCGGCCCAGCCCGTCCGCCCGTGGGTGTCACCAGCCTGACGCTACCCATACAAACATCGGATGGAACCCAGCAGGGGCATGATACGCCTGCTAACTCGGGCCGTTGCGTCAAGAGGCGCTCAGCTCACTGAGGTGCCGGCCGCGAGCTGACGCAGAAGAGAGAGATAGATGAAAAGACAGGAAAGGAAAGGACGAAGAACGAAGTTGACAGGCGCCACCACGCCTCATTCGCTTGAAAGCCTCCGCCGTACAAAGCCATTTCTGCTGTTGTATGTCGTCCTCGGCTGAGACTCAATATGACGGATTTTCGGGAGGGGATGGTCAGCGTCAGCTCCAGCACTCTGCCCCCCTTTCCGTCAATTGTCGTCGTCACCTTCATGCTCCTCGTCGCCGTTGGGACCGGCGTGAGCCTTCGCATGTCTGGGCTGCTGTTCATCCACCGCCCAGGTCTCAAAAGAAAAAAAAAAAAAGCCGACTCACAGATATTCCCAGCGGTGCTCGCGCCGTGCCATGTCCTTCTCTTCTTGCCCGACAGGAAAGACGAATCACGCAATCCCAGGAGCCCTCCCCGGGTACCCATCGACAGAGGATCCACGCCGCCCACAGCAAGACTCTTCGCGTCCACCAGTAGGCGTGCCGTTTCCCACGGACTGTGGCCGGAGCTTCGGTCAACAAGATGAAGCCCAAGTTCCATTGCAGATTTCGACACGGATGCACCGTTTGGTAAGTCGGCGGCGTATGCGGCCGCATGGCCTGGCGTTCGCCAGCTTGTCAAGATGGCCTGGGAGACAAGGCTAGAAGGGACAGAATTCCGGTTTAGCTTGCTCAGGATGCCACCGACTGACCGATGCCTGCCAAATGCATAGCAAGCAGAAGCACCCCGGATGCAACGAGAAAGGGCCTCTTTGGTTGAGTTTCTTGTGCGTCTCACGCCCGTCCGGGGCGTCGGGCGCTTGTCATGTTGCTACCTCTCATCGCCGAACGTCCGCTCGCCTGCTCACCGTCTTCCACATGACAGCTCACTTGGCCTGGAACACGGCTCGGACTGCAAATATTCCGACGATGATGAATCAGGGCGCGGCTCAACGGGATCGCCCCAGACCACGAGTCCAGGGACCATAGTCAAGAGGCCGCTCGCTCGTCGATGCGACTCCAAGAAACCCTCTGCTCAGCAGGCTGATTCTCCTTTCAAAGGAGGCACAGGGGGCGTTCAATCTCTTTGCCACACCAAGGTCCTGCATACCATCCGTGTCAGTTCACAGTCCCCTCGCAAGGACATCGGGTGGGATCGCCACCATGCTGATACTCGAGCAGGCGCCAGGAAGGCCCCCTCACACCAAGGGTTCCTGCACAGTGCCCACCTGATGACTGCACTACAGGGAGCTCGGGAGACGGGAGAGCAAGTGTCGACCGGTGGCAGCAAGTCGACAAAATTGTCAGTTGACGGGTCACCTGCTGTGCTTCGATGGCCAGCCCCTGACCAGCCGGGCCTCTGTGCCCAGCCTGCAGATATGCCTGAAGCCGAACGGCTTTCAATCAAGACGACTCCGACGATACGGCCGGCAGTGCCGAGCGATTCCACATGTCGTATCTGCACCTGGGTGGCAAGGGCCTTGGGTCTTTTAAGCAGCAGCTGGCAGAGGGGCGACATGCCGCAGCCAGCGACGATTTGTTCACGGCAATCGTCGCCCTGGCCGTGGTGGAGACATGTCCCCGAAGGCTCCGTTTCGAGAGGCTTCGCGGCATGCAAAAGTCCCAACGGCCTCAAAATGCAGTGGTATCAACGGCGGCCGCCGCATTGGACGGAGGCGGACTGACCGGATCAGGGCCCGCGTTAACTTTATAAAGCAAGTTTGTGACCGAAGTTGGAAAGAAATAAACAATGTCCCTGTCGACGACGACAGGGCGGCCCGAAGAATGGCGGCTCGGCCCGCCTGGAAGTTGGAACATGTTTTAACTTTAGCCGTACCGATTCACCTCGCCACGCTCTGGGCTTCTCGCTGCTCGCCATGGCTCTGAGCCCCATTTTCAACCTGAACACCTTCGCTCTCAGTGGGCCCGTTGACGTGTCAGATGCATCGTCTGCGCCGGGCTATCACTGCGATCCTCTGAGCAAGGCGGCTGGGCCCAACAACTCCGTGTTGAAGTCGGTAGGCCGGAGCAGGACCAGCTCCATTATGTGTCATCTGCACATCCGGGTCGTGCTGCGGCGGGGCACCGTTAGGCCGCTTCTGGTGACTTGGTGCATTGAGCAGGCGCTTGCAGATGCCGAGAGAGACCAGACGGCCCTAGAGATGGAGGAGTACAACGCTCCGCTGTGGTTCTGGGCCGTCATGCTTGGGGCTCGCGCCACCAAGGCGACCGGGGCGTCGAGCCCTGATGAGACCAGCCAGCTGAGCGAGCCCCGAACGGCATTCACGCACAAGATACGCCGGGCCAGCCTGGCATTGAATTTATACGTGTATTCGTGGGCACAGGCTCAGCCAGTGTTGGCTATGTTCGCCCTGCTAGATGACTCGGGCGACGACCTGGAGCTGGCCGAGATGTGCGGGGGAGGCTACGGATAGGGCTTGTGGGGACGGAGGGGAAGCCGCTGGTGGAGCACAAGGCAAGGCGACGCAGACTGAGCGGCTCGCTTGAGCGAGATAAGTTACGCGAGAGGCAGATGGATGAGCCACGAGGCGTCGACAAGCAAGCCACAGATCGCTGACCAGCCACAGAGCACTCGCGGTGTCAAGCTGCTCAACTCTGCCCGAGCCTTGTCCACGCAGTCGAGTCTGCACGTTCGCCCGCTCGCCCTCACCGCCAAAGATCACATTACTCGTGCTGGTCATGGTCCGAAAGCCGCACGTCTTGCCTGCCGACCCCCTTGAGTCGTGGGCGTGTGTGTGTGTATGTGTGTGTGCGTGTGTGGCAAAGCTGCGAGAAATGCCGACCTACGAGTACGCGTCCAGGTCGGTCGTTTGTGCAAGTGCCTGTCCCCAGAGCGCAGCACACAGGGCGGGCATGATGATGGCCGTGCACTAGTCGACCGGTGTGGTGAGATCAGACTGCGGCTGGAACATCTCATCTCATTCATTAGATTGGCGTCGGATATTCTGCAGCGTATTCGTGTTAAGGAAATGTCCCGGATGCTGACATTTGATTCACCAAATTCCCTTGTGCACGACACTCTTATTAGGGGATGATGAACCAAAAAAGCAGGCGACACACGCGAACAAGACACGGACCACTCAGGTATGGATTTATTGATTAGGATCAGGTCGGGGTAGGGTAGGGCAGGGTAGGGTAGGGATAGGGTAGGGCAAGGTGAGGCGCGTGCATCTTACGACGAGTATTGACTCCAAGAAGCCTGCTGACTGCCAAGGCAGTGCAGCCTCCGGGCCTCTGCGTATTCCGCGCAAAAGGACCCATACTCGTAGCTCCCCCTCACCCGGACTCTCTTGCTCTCGCCTCGTCATTCTTTGGATGCGCTGTCCGTCCTCGTAAGCTAAGAGGGCTGGCAATGGCGATTCCCCACCAAAGCCGTCTCCTGAAGAGGTGCGTACTAAGCCACCTGAGGCTACAGAAGCGAGAGACGTAGGCTGCCAAGGGGAAGAGAGAAGGGGCAGAGAGTAGTTACGAGTAGAGACAGAGGAGGGGGGGTCGGCCAGCCAGCTGTGACTCAAAGCAAGAGAAATGCAGTCGTCAGAGGCAAAACAGAATAACACAGAGATAAAGAATAGAGAGGAGAAGAGAGACAGATAGAGGCTGACGACAAGGTGGCGGAGGTGACGAAAGTGACGAAAGACTTGGATTCGACAGCGCACGCATGGGGAACGCGAGATTGGCTGCATGGCACCCCCCTGTCTGCAGCCCTGCAATGCTGAGTTGTCACTGCAGGCTGAGGCAGGCAGAGGCTCGTCGTGTCGCGGCACGATGGCGGAAGGCGGTTTAATAGGCTGTCGAGCGCACTCGGCCCTCCACATGGCGCGCGGGCTACCCCTGCTAGACAAGACAATAGTCCAATGGGCGAGGGCGCGAGCCAGGCGATGGAAGCGCGGCCTATGGCGGCCGCAGAAGAGGCCGGCCAGCGCACAGAAAGGCCTGACACGTGGGCGAGGTGAGGGCCGAATAGGAACAGCGGGCAGGCGGGCGGGCGAGCGGAGGCGGAGGGGGAGAGGCGCCGGGGCGTGGGTGCGGACAGGGTTGCGGTGTGCGAAGTGTCGTGGGTGTGTGTGAGTGTGTGGGAATCATCACGATGGCCTCAGGTGGGCGAATCAGCAGCGGCGACGTGAGCAAAAGCAATTCTGGCGGTGTGCGGACGCGCAGGCCCTCGAGTACGAGTACCTACGTACCTCTCGTAAAGTCAGTGCCTCCGGGGGGCGAACCACCCGAAGGCCTCTATCGTAACCGGGAGGGGGTGCATCCGGGGGGGGGAAACCCCCGAGAGGGGTAGGGGGCTACCAGGTAGGGGCGCCTGCCCAAACAGGCCTGGCGGGGCGGCCACGACAGCAGCTCAACTTGGAAGCAGCACCTCACACCTCCTCCTCCAATCGAATGGACCGGGGCAGGCGCGTCGCTGGCCGGGATGGGCCTGCATCGCGCGTGCCGTCCCAGCCCCGTTCCTGCCCCGTCGCTGCCCCGTCGAGGGCGAAGACAATAAAACCCGCAGCTCCCCTTTGCGTGCCCAACTCTGCACTTCCCCTTCCATCTTTCAGCCCAAGCCCAAGTGTTACTGCCCAACCCTCTCATCCGCCTCCATTCCTCCCGCCTTTCTTGTCTTCGCCTCCGGCGCGCCCGACACGCCCGCCCCTGCCTGTGTCTGACTCTCTGTTCTGTTATATCCCAGGATCATCTCCGTACAGACCCTGCTCCCGCCACCGTCCTCGTCTCTGCCACCCAAGCCACAGAAGCCAGAGTTCCGAGAAAGAAGCCTGAGACTGCTGCCCAAGCCTGGACAGCCCTCTCTCTTTCTCTCTCCACCAGGAGCCCAAGCCATCCCAAGGATCACACATGACAGCTATGGTAGCTGCTCGCCAGGACAACATGTCCAACTTCAGCTCCTCTCTAGACATGGACGATGTCCACACTCCCGCGAGGTATATTGAACTGCTTTCCATTCTACGCCGGAGACTATCCAGTCGAGGCTTGTTTCTGTTGCTCTTGAAAATCATGTTGCGAGCCAATCCATGTATCTGTTTTCTGTTTCTGCCACTCGAGGCCGCGGCAAGTGCCCTGGTTTTCGTTGCCCAATGGACAAATTCTTCTCGCGTGACCACAGGCCTCAAATGTCAGGAAAGGAACCAGCCCAGACAAAGGAACCACACAAGGAGCCCAGGACTTTCTCTTCAGACCACACCCAGGACTGCTTTCTCTGAGGCTCGACTCTTCGAAGCGAGCGGCTGGCTTCGGCCAGCTTGCAAACCGTCACTCAGATGGACTAAAAATGAAAAACAAACCCAGAGATTCGTCTCAACGGTGAGTATTGCCCGCGATTGAATTGTGACAAGACCAGCAGCATTTCCCACGGATGAACAAGGCCACATTCTTGCCACAGGAAGACTCAAGGAGATACACACAGACCCATGGATCCCTACCTCGGAACACAAACCCAATATTGGAACTCAACCCAGGAATGCACTTTTGAAATGGACCACAATGATTTTGTTTCCATGCGACCCAGGAATTCTTTCACACATTCCACTGTGTTTGGCCCATGCTATCCAGGACTTCTCGCCATTTGGTACCGACGCTTCGCTGCTTTTGCATGCGTAGATTCTCGCAGTGTTGCACCTTTTGCTTTCTGGACCCTTCTCTCGACCCATTGGATTTCAACGACATGTGCAGCCGCACGGGACCTTTTTGAGGATCATTCGACCCAAGGATCGAACGCCTAAACATGACATTGCCCCGGCCCTTTCTGTTCTCTTGTAGACCTCAACACCATGTCGAAGCGCATTGCCTCCGCGGCAGGATCAAGCAACAAAACGCACGTCGTCCGCCACCCGCATCACAAAGCCCGGGATTGACACCATGAACCATTCTCGCCGGATTGCAATGCATATTCGACACAATACGAACCTACTGGATCTCATTTGTTTATCAGACCTGATGGATCTGAAGTACCGCACGAACCTGGACCCATACGGATGTAGTAATCACTACGAACACACGGCGTCTTGCTTGTCAACCACACCTACTCCGCCATGGATGGGCATGTTGTCTAGAGGCAGTCGGCTCGGTCTGTACACCCAACCAACACCAACACATCCCGCCGTTCGACTTGCTAACCTTGATGGTGATACAGGAACAAAGTTGTACCAGCCGACCATTTCTTTTGTACCACGGCGCGCATCGCAATGAACTCCACTCGCCTAGTAGTTGGACACAGAACACTAACCTCAACCTCAGTGACTACAGCTCGTACTCTCATGGAAACATGATGACCTCCAGCGGACCATTTCTTTACTCTCAAACAGAACCCTCTGACCTGCACGGGTCAGTGTGGGAAGCGACAGAAGGACCTCAGAACTTCCCCGGAGATGATGAATTTTACCCATATGGCCACATTACTCCCAGAGGACAAGGAATGGATCAGCCCGATGCCATGGATGATCTTTCAAGCAAATGGATTGCCACCGAGCAGGCTCCTGCCGTTTCTGAGCCGATGCGCCGCATCAGCTCCAAGAGTTCCGCCGGAAGCCGGAAGCACAGAGTCCTCAAGGCTGCTCACAAGAGCCGGCCGAGGCTGTTGTCTACCGTGTCACAAAGTTCTCAAATGTCAAACATTGACATGACAGGTAACCAGATGGATGCCTACCTTCTCCCGGACTCGGATGCCCAGTCCGCCTCTTCTCAGATGTACTACCCGTCGCTCTCCATGGGCCTGCCTCTGACTGCGGACCCTTACTCTGCCACCATGCTCGCCCCAGGCATGCAGCACATCGACCCTGCTCAGATGCAGCTGCCCTTCGACCCTCTCGCTGTGAACTCTCCCAACGGCTCTTGGCTGTCCCACAGCCCTGTGGAATCCCGGATTTCTTCTCCTGGAATCCCCGAAGATGCTTCTTCTGCCTGGTCTGTGCCCATGGCTACCTCGCCCGCACACACTAACGACTCTTCGCCTGTCATGAACGGCGTTTCTCCAAGGTATGTTGAGTGCGACGAATCCAGCCTGGAATGCAAATCTGACGTAGCCGCTTCTTCCAGCTTGGACCACCAGCTGGGACTCATCTCCCCTGACGTCGCCAATGGAACTGCCCTTAGTGAGGACCTGTTCTCTCTACCCCCTCTTTCGTGCGCCGCTCCAGCGGTGACGGAGAGTCTGCCCGGGATGACCCTTTGTACAAGAATGCCTGCCCGTCGGCCGACGGCCTTTTCCACTGCCCCTGGGAGGGCACCACCGGCTGCAACCACAAGCCCGAGAAGCTTAAGTGCAACTACGAGTGAGTCCAGCCACCTCTCAGGCCAAAATGGCTTGCTAACATTGTAACTCAGCAAATTCGTCGACTCCCACCTCAAGCCCTACAAATGCAAGATTGACTCTTGCGGAGACGCGCGCTTCTCCTCCACTGCTTGCCTTCTCCGCCACGAGCGCGAGGCCCACGCCATGCACGGCCACGGTGACAAGCCTTATCTCTGCACCTACGAGCGCTGCGACCGTGCCATGCCTGGCAATGGATTCCCCCGCCAGTGGAACCTTAAGGACCACATGAGAAGGGTGCACAACGACAACGGAAGCTCTCTCAACCTGCCCAGCGCGTCTCCCCCGACGGCGCCGAGCTCGGTCAAGGGCCGCAAGCGCAAGGGCAAGGAGTCCATTGACAGCACTAGCAGCCGTAAGCAGTCCTCCAAGGCTGCCCAAGCCATTGACGAGGCGGCGGCCGTCAAGGCCATGGAACAACCCATGTTTGAGCAATGGAACTCCCACCACCAGGCCCTCAACCTTTACCTTCAAGAGTACAGCGCGGCCGATGCTTTTGACTACGCTCAACAGCTGTCCGCTGCGCAGGAGCACCTTGAAGCCATGGGTCGCATCTCCCAGAAGCTTCGCCACACCCGGAAGAGCCACTCCAAGGATGCTCACCGCCGCTCCCACGGTCGCCTTTCTGGCTGAATGAACCAGTGAGTTTTTATCTTGGCACGTGGTTGACGTGTCGTGTTGCTAACCCTACCCCAGTTCAACGCCAACCCTTGGACATAGGATGGCATAGATTTCTCATATTGCAAGCGCATATTTCACAGCCCCTGCTCACAGAGCACGGCGGCTTCGGCAGAAGCTCACAGCCACGAGTCACCCTACTCGATGCAGAGCTAGCCCACAAGGAACCCAGGCTCTCCGGAAACAGGTCTAAAATAGAGACGAACCATAAGAAACCATGGACTTTGCCCAGGATAGCAGGATGCCGCCCAGGACAGCTGCCCCGGCTGAACCAAGCCGAGAGGACCAGCTCCGCGGAGCCAAGCACCTATCTGGAAGACATGACCCGGCCCGGCCTACTCGTAGAGCTTTGGCTGACGGGTCGTGTGTGGAGGACAGACCAAAGGGGGAGAGGTACAGATTGAACCAGGCCATGTGCCATGCCAAGTGCATGCAATTTCCACCATGTTCGCTCTCGAGAGAGTCGACTTTGTTTTGTTTTTGTTTTGAATATTGCTACCAAATTGGATACATCCCTTCTGTTCATCCTGTCTCAATATTGTTTTTGTAATAACCTTTGTAACGACTAACCCGCGTCGACACCGGCCGTTGCTCCAGTCGTGTCTTGCGATCCAAGTTGACTAGTAATCCAGTTGACGGCAGCAGGCTGCTTACACGCACCAGGACTCATTGCATTCTCTGATGGTCTGGTGAAGGTACTCTTATGAGTGAGGCCCCATGTTCTGATGTGTCTTAAACGAGCCTGAAAGCGTCTGTGGTGGTGTTTACGCGAGCCGGGCCGGTGAAGAGCGGACGTTCCTGGCACAGAAAATTGCTTCGTGTGGGATTTGCGCACGTCAACGCCTGCACATGTATACCTACTCGTACTCGAATGCCCTGTTGAACCCGATCAGCTCGGGCGGTATGTGGAGTGCTGGTCGGGATGCCCGGGAGGTACACGTTTGAAAGGGGAAGGAGAGAAGCTCCAACTACCTTTCCTGGGGTCGCAGTCTCGGGGCTTCGGCTGTGGCGCCAGACAAGCTTACCTGGAGGTATGCTTATCTCGAAAAGAACCGGGTTGTGGAGGAGCAGCCACGGAGCTTGCCGCTCTTTTCCCCTGGGGCGACACAGTCACCACCAGCACCCTTATGACGCTTTGCAGCATAGGTAACTCTTCGGAGTTTCCGAGTGACGGTATCATCTATGTACTCGGTTCCTGTCGATGCCACCCAGTACGGGTACGGGTACGTGATGATGACACGGGCAGCTGGTGAAGCTGATAAGCTCGCGCCCCTCCTCTCATTTCCCCCTTGGACTGTTTCACTTTGGCTGCCAAGAGTGCACGATCCCTGGCGCCCGCCAGCACTCGTAAGCAGCCCGCCCAGCCTCTGATGCAGTAGGGCTTTCAGCAGCTCGGCTCGACTTCTCGAGGAGGTCCCGTAGACGCTGCTACTCGGGGCCAATCACAGCCCACACACGTGCCGCCGGCCCGGGGGGGCCTGCTGGTGACGGCGCGAGTCGTGCTCCTGTCTTCGTCGGGGAAGTGCGGTGTCAACTCGGCGGCCTCATACCCCCGTGGGCAGGCCAAGCTTTTCCGCATTCTCCTTTGAGATGGCATCTCCGTCCGAGGATCGTCATCGCCTTTCGAGTAAACCACCCCCCCCCCCCCCCCCTTCACCGTCACCCTCCATTGGGAGGGCTGACGCCACCCACGTAGGACCAACTGGTAATGGGATCACTCAACCGCGGAGACGTGCCAGACCCAGCCGGTTATTTCGTATAGAGAAGCACGCGGTACCGGGGACCGACCTTATTAGGAGGTACATGTACGCGTACTCGTAGGCAGCTGGTGATGTAGCGATTGCTATGGGAGAACCTTCCCCTCCTGGGTGTCCAGGCCGGGACGGCAACAAGCCGAGCAAGGGCCGCAGGAGCACAGCCTCCATCATCAAGTAGCTGCATGTATGTGTGCACGACGTCACAGGGCACACGAGTATAACAGCCAGACACTGCAACGCCCGTCTACCTTGGCTTTTTGTTCAACACTTCCCAAGTGCTAGAAGCAGAGGAACAAACTCGGAGAGAAATAAAGAAAGAAAAAGAGTGCCGGGCGTCGTTACAATACGGGACTGAACCCAAACTCGCGCCTTTCGCCCCGCCCCCTCCCATCAAGAAAGAAGAAGAAGAAGAAGAAGAATATGCGCGCCAACTGCCGTGACGGGACGGTCGCGGCCGTTCTCTCGAGCCTGCTGCTCCTGGCGGCCGGCCCGGAGCCCGCGTCCGGCCTGCCGTCGCTGCTGCCGCTGCTGAGCAGACGGGACCCGCCGACGGCGCTGCCGGAGAAGGCGATGGTGGATGACAAGAAGTGAGTACCGATGAAGGGGGGGGACCAGGGGGAACGGAAGGGGACCATTATTCTACCTAAGTTAGGTCCTTGGGCGCGGCTGGCTTTTCTGACTGTGTGGGAGGTGCAACGAACTGACCTGATCCAGATGGCAACCTGCCATGGACTTTGACACGGACGGGTGCTACAACACGCCGGCGATCGGGGCCGACGGGACGATCAACCCGGGGCTGGACCCGGGCTCGGGCGACTCGGACGGCTGCCGGGACCCGGCAGACCTGAGCAACAATGGTGCGTTCACTTCGCGGCCGACATTTCCCAGTCCCTTCTTCTGTCTGTTGCCTTCCTCTCCTTGGGGCCTTTTGCTGACATTGGGAGAGCAGTATGTCACATTCTGAGCCGCGAGCGACACTCATGGTCACGGTGGCTAGCCCTCGTCAGACCGCGCAGATGAATGTAGCCTGCTACCATCCACACCCACAAAGCAGGGAATATAAAACACCCCTCGTATCCCACACTCTCTCTCTTTCTGTTGTGTTGTAAGAGCAGGGACCAGCTAACTCTCCTCTCCCTCGCGCCGCAGAACGTCTACTCCCGCGCGCGGTGCAACGGCGGGTGGTGCGTGTACCTGTACGACTACTACTTCGAGAAGGACACGGCGTTCTTCGGGGCGGGCGGGCACCGCAACGACTGGGAGCACATCGCGGTGTGGACGCGGGACGGGGCGGCGGTGGCGGTGGCGGCGTCGCAGCACGGCGAGTACGAGGTCAAGGCGGCGGGCGACGTGCGCTGGGACGGCGACACGCACCCCAAGATGGTCTACCACAAGGACGGCATCAACACGCACAACTTCCGGTTCGCCGCCGAGGCGGACGAGGCCGTCGAGAACGCGAGCGGGCAGTGGTTCTACGGCGCGCTCGTGTCGTACGAGGGCTTCCCCGACGCCGACGCCGGAGAAGGGGGAGGCTCCTCCTCCTCCTCGGCTCTGCGCGACGCGCTGTTCGCGTACGACTTTGGCTCGGCGACCATCGCCATCAAGGACGAGCAGTTCCAGGGCAACCTGGACAAGGCCAAGGGCGACGCCGTGGACGACTCGTTCGACACGGGCGTCGACGATGGGTCGCCGGGCACGCCGTAAAATTTGCCTCCCCCTTCCCTCCCCCGCGTCTTTCATTCATCTTTCCTCTCCGTTCTTTCTTCGGAGTGTTGCTGAGGGCCCCGGGAAGTCCCAAGTCAGTCGATGTTGCCGGGTTTCCCAGAGCCGGTGCCTTGATTCTCTCTATGAATGGCTTCAGACTGTACCACGCGGTAGTAGTAGCAGTAGCAGCAGCAGCAGCACCAGTTGCAGATTCTTGTACATACTTCTTTTTCTTTCTTCACGCGCATCAGGTTTCACGAAATGCAGAAAGCCCACACGGATTGCTGAGTTGAGATGTTTGTCCGAAATAGTCCCGCTGCCGCACTATAGTCTACGGCAGCAGGGTGGAATGGACTGGTTGTCTAGACCGTTGGTTCAATCTCCCACATCGAACGATAAATGATAAGTTGCCCTCTTGCGCATTGAAGAGTCGCGAGAGGGAGGCAAATTGTGGGGGTTTCTCGGCTTCAGCTCCTTTTTTCGTCTTGTTCTTTTGCTCAAGGTCTTGCTGGAGAGAGAGAAGGCGGCGAGAGAATATGTCGTCGTCATCGTCATCGTCGTGAGCAGCGACGGCGACCGACACACGTCACAGAGATTTGGATCAGGCCCAGGCTTGGTCACTGATGGCGTATGTTTGTTGATTACCTTACCTGGAGGCACTTGGTCATGCTGACGCCTGCGGGAGGTGTCTGGAGTGCCGCTGCTGCGCGTCAATGCGCACTGCAGTACATCTGGACACGCAGAGCTGCGCCGTGGTGCGGGGCAGAGCACGCGTGGTCGTGTCGATGCGGATGCTTGGGTGGGTGGTTGTGTGTGATGAGGGAAAGGAGAGAAGGCCGCGACGACTTTGCAATCCGAAAGGAAAACTGAAGAAGTACGAGTAGCAGAATCGGCAAATTTGCTGGTTGGGTGGATCGGTCGGGCCGTGACTGGAAGGCGGTCTGGGTGGCTGGGACAGACGATGTATCTTCACACGTATAGTCGGTGCTGGGGAACTTGTCAGCCGCCGTCCTCGCCGCCGCCGCCGCCGCCGCCGCGAGAAAGAAAAGGCCGAAAATTCCGCGGCGGGTTCCCTCGTTTCTCCTTTCTTCTTTACACTTTTTAAAACCTCTGCACGATTAATCAACCGATTTCGATTCGCCCACTTGCTGTCGGTCATATTTGCGTGCTAGAATGATCTGTGTGTGCTGCCGTTCAACTTTTCTCGCGGCGTTGCATCGCCGTCCCCGGCGTGCTGCGGGTTTTTACGGCGGCACACATACATCTATCTACCTACGTGCTGCAATCTACTACGTACTCTTTTGTCTTGTCTGGTCTGCCCGCCGACAACATTTCCCGCCCGTAATCAATTCACCATGGCGTGGAATAGACGTCGCGAGCATTCATGAAGGAGAGCTGCGGGCGGTCCATGGACGTGGAACATGGGAGTCCACTGCTCCAGCTGCCTGCCTGCGCGGTACGGATAAACGCGTCTCGTATGTGTTTGCACCCGCTTCAGATGGAGTCGGCACGCGCAGTGCGATTCTCCGTACAGATAAGACGGGTCCGTCCTCGTAGAAAAGACGGCGAGAGCAGACGCTGCAGCAGCCATTGATGGATCGTGAAGCCGAGCTGTTCTGGGCCAAAGCAGTAACTGGGGCCGCGCCTCTTCTCTTTTCTGCTCCGCTCCGCTTCGCCGGGGGTGTCGTGCTCGTGCGAGGGTGTCCAACACCCAACACCGGCCAATTTCCCGATTTCCGGACGCCAGTACGAGTGATTACCCCCAGTGCCCCCGCGTACCCCGTCGGACAGCTCCCCATACAGCGCATACATGTCCACATGAGTCGTAGCAGGTACCGTACTCGTAACAGCTCATCCATCCCATCCACTGATCAGTTACGTAGCTGCCCTTATCGCCAACGCCCGCTTGCTCACCATCGCTCCCACCAAACCCCCGACGACCTCCGACGCTCGCAGACCACCGCAGCATCCCCGCGACCCAATTCACCTCCCCGACACTCTAGAAGAAGAAGAAGAAAAAGGATAGTCCGATTGACAGGCAACATACCCGCCAGCCAGCCAGCCAGCCGACCAACACAAACATGGGCCTCATCCGATCGACCCTGCTGGCGGGCGCCGCCGGCGTCGCGGGCAGCATCACGTCCGTCGGCGTCGGCGCCGCCTACCTGGCCGCCACCACGACGCTCGTCGACCTGACCCGGGACGACCCGCTGTTCCAGTCGCGCACCTACCAGAAGTACAACCCCAAGGGCAACCCCGCGCTGCAGGACGTCGTCACCAAGCGCGTGCCCCTCAGCAAGATCCGCCCCGAGCTGCGCGACGACGAGGAGGCCCTGACCCTCGAGTTCTGCCGCGGTGTCTGGAGCCGGTGGGGTATGTCGTTCCTTTCTTCTTCTTCTTCTTGCAAAATTGATATCCTCTCCCTTCCTCCTTCTCCTCCTGCCCCTCTCTCTCTCTCGCTCTCTCTCTCTCTTGCTTTTATATCATCTTCTTCTGGTCCCACCACCAATGGCTGAACGATCGACTGACTGACTGACTTTCTCTCTCTGTCCCCACCTCTCTCCAGGTTTCTACGCGCAGAGCCGGCTGCAGGAGCGGTACGACAACCCGCCCGGCGCCGAGGACAACCTGTGGCGGGTCAAGGACCTGGCGGCGTCGCGGTTCGGCCGGGGCCTGCGCTTCTCGAACCACTTCGAGGTGGTGGAGAACACGGGGTCCGAGGTGTTTGTGCGGTGCGGCGGCTCGCCCATGGAGCCCGGCCTTCGCGCCTCGGACGGCCTGGTCGCCCTGAGCGCGCGCATCGACCGCGACGCCCAGCAGGCCGAGTTCGTCTTCAAGTCGGCCCTCTACAGCAGCGCCGGCGACTTCGCCCCCGGCGCCGCCCACCCCGTGCCCCCCAAGATCGAGTTCCTGCACCGCTGGTACGTGCGCATGCTGACCTCGAGCGCCGTCCGCAACGTCAAGGCGTGAGTGGGCGGGTGGTTTTTGGCTGAGTGGCCGTGATTTTTGCTGTGCTCTCCTCTCAAGAGGGGCACGCCTGGGTATATATATGCCTATACACCATATATGAGTCGCCAGTCCAGCTTCGTCTGGCGATGTTGCCTGCGTGATGAAAGGAAAAAAGATGACATGACTGGATCCTTTATAAAAATTATCCCCCTTTTCCCCAGCCTCTACTGCATCTGTCCGCTCGCCAGTGCCTATGCGGAGCCACTATGCGGAGCCACGAGGCACTTCCCTCGAGTACAATGGCCCATTGAGCTACATGTAGTCAGTCTCCAAAGTTGTCAAGCTCGACGTCACCAGAGTCCATTGGTCAATCATAAGCCATGCCTGCCTCGGCCAATGAGCGCACTCGGCTGGCCGGGAAAGGCTACCAGGCGCTCGTACTCGCGGTATGACGAGGTCTGCGGAACGTCGGTGATCGTCGTCTCGGGATCTCGAGCTTCCGCGCCCCCCTCGGCCTGACACTGCCAACCCCACCTCCCCAAACATCGATGCGCCTGTCGCGAAAGAGGGTTTCGATGCCGTACTGAGCAGAGACGGGCTGGTTGCTGGTGGTCCCGTGCACGCATGTGTGTAATGTCAGGTTCCACTCAAGCTGGGTGCCAATGATTTAACGAAGAACAGGTGGAGGTACTCGTACGAGGACTGGAGGTTGGTACTCCTGGTTGATTGTAGGTAATTGTAATTGCCTACCTACCTACCTACCCTACCACGCCTACCTGTGTATAACATGCAAGGCAAGAAATAACTAGCCCGATTCCAGCAGGTCGGATGTCGCTCTTGCCGTGCAGCCCTCTGCAATCGTCACTCAGCTGCAACCCCGTACCTACCTTATGTTAGGTACCTATCTACGTGTTCTGCCTCTTTGCGATTGCACAGCACAGCGCAACGCAAGCCATCGCACTTGCCTTGCGAAGCAAGGTCAGGATATCTAACTCGTTCCTAACCGCGCAGTGTCCCGTCCGCATCGCCACTTCCACCGGTCCCGCGTCGTCACCTTTCCCTTCCCACAAACCCACCTCCTCGCTCCACGCCTCCTCATCTCTCCACGGACGACGCCGCCTCCAAGAGTCCCCGATCTCTACCAGACTTGCTGCGTAGAACCACCCAAGACCAGACTCGCTCACCATGGTGACGACGCGCGCCTCCTCCTCCTCCGCCGCCGCCGCCGGCGGCGCTGCTACCACCGCCACCACTACCACCACCACCTCGGCCAACAACTCGTGGGTCCACGCGCCCACCACCGCGACCTTGTTCTGGTTCGCCGTCTCCCTGCCCCTCGTCATCTGGGACACGGGCTACGTCCTGCTGCGGCCCCTCAGCATGCCCGGCGGCAGCCTGCACTGGCCCCTGTGGGCCCCCTACGACCTCTACGGCCGCGTCGACTACGTCTACGGCTGGAAGGCCATCGAGGCCCGCAATGGCTTCACCGCCGCCCAGGCCTCCCTCAACGTCGTCGAGACCGCCATGTACCTCGCCTACCTGTGGCTGCTCTACTCGCGCGGCGTCCCCGTCGCCTTCCGCCGCGGCCCCGACGCCAAGGGCCCCCCCGCCACCCGCACCGCCCTCGCCGGCCGGCCCGCCGCCCTCGCCGTCCTCGTCGCCTTCAGCGCCTCCGTCATGACCCTCAGCAAGACGGTTCTGTACTGTAAGCCTTGGACTTCTTTGTGGTTTCCCTACCCGAGCCGCCCCCCTCCATTTCTCCCCGATGCGCGGCAAGCCTGCGCACTGCTGCCCTGCCAGTTTCCGACGTGACAAACCGCGTTGCTGCTACAAACATCCATACTGATGGTGGATTCAAACAACTAGGGCTCAACGAGTACTTCTCCGACTTCAGCAACATCGGCCACAACCCGCTCCTGGACCTGGTGTACCTGTGGATTATCCCCAAGTAAGTGGCTGTCTCTTCTCTTTCTTACTCCCTTTTTTCTTTTCGGTTCTGTCCTTGTGCTAACGGCCGCGACAGCGGCGCTTGGCTCGTCTTCCCTACGTACATGATTTACGTCATGGGCGGCGAAATCATCGAGGGCCTGGCGACGGCTTCGGCGGGCTCAGGAGTCAAGTCCGAGTAGAGCAGGCTCCAATTAGAGTGGCCAAAGGGGTAGAACGACAGCAGCGGCGGGGGCCGGCGTGGGGTATACCCCGGGCCATTCCGAACGCACCCGCGTATCTGACATAGTCGCGACCAAAGCTCACCAGTTGGTGCAAGTCGCCCGAATGCTCACAGATTTGTATATAATCCCATTTATACCATGTCCGTCTAACTATCTAATCCGTTGATGGCTTCGAAACGACACACCGACTGCAGTCCTCATGGAATACCCAGCCGCTATCATCATTGTCCAGAACACCAGCTCAAAGAGAGGCGAAGAAAGGTTAAGATCAACAGAAACCCCTATATCCCCAGCAATGCAGTCCGGCTTTTTCCTGGCACCCCCAAAAGCGAAATCCCTTCCCCGCCAGAATGAAACAAGAGTTGCGACTTTTTTGACCCCTCTCACTATGCCGTGGACATTGAATGTCCTCCTCGTTACCGTTGTTGCTTTCGGAGACTTTGGAGTCTCTCTTTCCAAGCCCTGAGATAAGAAAAACGAGAAGCGAGCGAATGATCTATATACGGGGTATCAACATACGACGAGGCAGGTATGCAAGCAAAAGACAACGAAATGCAAATGCGTCGTGCCACCGTATGAACCTGGCGAAACAGCGAACCAAGGCCGCGTCCCCAAAGGCAAGGCGGGATTATGGGGCGAAAAGAAGAGCCCGTGCGAAAAGGAAACCAATACCCGTTGCCGAATGCTGATGCTGGTGCAAGAATGATGGCCCCAAATGACAAAGGGAAATAGCGACGAGTCGTGGGAAATGAGTGGCGGCTCCAATCGAGCCAGAAACTAGGGAGAGGGGGCCAACTGTCTCTCCCCCCCCCCTGCTCTCCAACATGCCCGCTTCCCCCTCAGAAGACGGTCGACACGGGCCTCATTCGGTCACTGGCGGCGGCGAAAGTCGTGGCCGTCGGTGTGGGAGTGCCCATCTTGAACTCGGTGAAGCCGCCCAGATCCGTGAACTGCTCCCACTCGGGCTTGATGTCATTGTCCGCCGCCGTGGCCCCGAGGCGTGCGGCCGCCAGACCCGAAGCCCCGTCCGCGCCGCCGAGCAGGCCCAGCCTCATCATCACCTTGCTTTCGAGGGAGTCGTCTTCGCGCGCCTCGAACCACGACGTTGGGCTCTTGGGTGCCACGGGCGCCACCAGCGGGACCCTCAGCCTAGCCGGTGGGGATGCCGCAGCTTTCGACGATGCCGACCCGGGCAGAAGTGACGGCGCGGGCTTCCTCAGCCTGCCCTTGCGGATGTTGAGGGGTGCCGGAGCGTCGTCGGTCGCGCGTCGCGCTCCCATCGACCCGCGCTTGCCTCCCGTGCTGGGGGCGCCTACCACGGGCAGCGTCGGTGTCGATGCGTTGGCCCATATAGCCAGGGACAGCGCTTGAGGAACTGAGGGCATTGAAGCGGTTCGCGGGGGTAGAATGTGGGCGAATTCGGCTGGTTCTGAGGCAAAGGGTCGTTAGTATTGCTGTTGTTGCTGCCGCTGCTACTGCTGCTGCAGCTCTCCTCCTCGCTAATGAAGCTGACGCTGCCAGTCAGCGATCCCAGCCGCTTCGAGCTATTCCGACGCGAATGCCCTGCGACCGAGGCTGGGCGACCACTGATGCTGGCGCCCGCGGCGGGTATCGCAGCCCGAGCCCCGCCCGAGGGCCAGACGACGATGTTTTTAACGTCTGTCGGGCTGCAGTTGGGCGATGTGGCGGCTGTGCCCTGGCCCTGGCCCTGCTGGCCCTGGTCTTGGTCCGATTGGCTGCCGCTGCTGCCATTCGAGGCGATTGAGTCGCTTGACACCGACGGAGTGAAGGGCCGCGTGTTAAACTCGACCATGGGTGACGGCACTTCCTCGACGGGCGAGGTTGTCATCTGCTGCTGAAGGTTGGACGCGGCGGCGGTCATGGTGCCGTTGCCGTAGCCGCGAACGACGATCTCGTGGTATTGCGGGTGGCTACTGCCCTTGCGAGCGGACGGTTCTGACGCCACGAGCTTCTCCTCCGAGTCGTTGGCCCGGCCGAACAACCCCCACGAGCGTCGGATGGTAGAAGAGCGCGACAGCGTCCGCGTCAGGCTGTAGCGCCGGGTGGGCCGGGGTGGAGTCGAGGCGCCCTGCTCGTTGTCGGCTACGTCGCTGTCATCACGATGGTTTAGGGCGAAGTAGTTGATGTCAGGCTTGATCTCGGGCAATGCGCCAAACGAGGGGCTGTCCGCGTTGCTAACCCAGCTGCCCTCAGACGTAGTCGTGGACGGGTTGCGCGTCATCATGTCGACCTGCTGCTTAGCCAGGGCCGGTGTTAGGGGCTCCTCGGTCCAGGGAGGCAGGCTCTGGGTCGAGATGCACAGGTTGTAGGGGGCGCCCTCCGCGTCCTTGACCTCTGGCGGGGGCTCCGTGGCCTGGCGCAGGGTCTGATAGATGGCGTATATCAGGATCCAGCGGACCTTGCGCGCATCCACGAGGCCCAGATTCTCCTGCCTGTCCGCCTTAATGGGCGTGTAAATCGAGTCGTACTCAAACTGCATGTAGGCCTTGACGAGCTTGTTGCCCAGGAGGCTGGCTCGTTCCCGGTTCGTGGCTTTGAGCAGGGCAACGTGCTCGGCAGACTTCTGGGCCACGGTTGGCTTGATCTGGCGGCCAAACCAAGAAGAGCGCCGGGTAGTGCCCTCGGCCATTACAGGCAGCAGTGGCAACGGTCGCGGCAATGTCGTGTAGGTGTACCGCGCGTCGAAGGACTGCACGCTCTGAAGAGTGCAAATCCCGCCCGTTGCCATGAACGGGCTCGGCATGGATGCGTCAAAGGCCTCGTTTACAAGGTACTGGTACAGCGCCTCGAAGTCGGTTCTCATAGCTCGGTAGATGGCGACGTCGAACACTGTCGACTTGGAGACGATAGACGGGGGCGGGTAGTACCCAAACTTGGTCGAATAAACGCCCTGCAGGAGGGTGCGGAAGCGTTCGAGGTGCGCGCGCGCGCCAGGGCAAAGCCCAAGATGTGCCTCGGAGAGCTCGTCTTGCAGGAATGACTGCAGCATGCTCCCGCACTGTCCCAGGCGCAGATCCATGTCTGCCCTTGCCCGGCGGATGAGCTTCCGTGTCACCGAAGACAGCAGCTGGACAGGTTGGTCAGCAGTGTATCTTGCCTGTTGCCTGCAAGGAGGGGCTTTGAAAACGAACCTGATACTCGGGGCCGAAGAACACGGCGCCGCTCATACCACAGCAATGTGCAAATGCGTCAATGTAGAGGTCCCGAATCTGGAAGACCTCGGCGAGGCGCAAAATTGCTACCGCATGTGAGGGTTGATTCATGAAACCCAGGTAGCCCTCCTCGTCAAGGTAACTCAGCATGTCTCCGACGTTGTCGGCGCCCTGGCTGCGAAACTCGTACAAAGAGTGCATCACGGATATGAGAGCATCTCCCAGGTTCTCGCCGACCATTGACCTTCGGCAGAGAAAGGCAAAGAAGTTCCGAGTCGCGAGGTGGTGAGAGAACGACTGGGTCTTGTCAGACTGTGGCGGCGCCGGAATGTAGAGCTCGACTAGCTGGTCGTTGCCGATCGAGCGCATCCGGGCCTCCCACGTATCTTCGAGGGAACGAGGCTCGTCTAGAGCAGTGTATCGGTGCGACACGAATTTCCGGAGCAGAGGAAAGCACTCCATCTCCAGTAGGACCGAGAAGGGAATCCTGAATGCGGGCCCCCTCTGACTCTGGCCTGGGCCGTGGAGATGAATGTGGCAGTTGCCCTCTCTGTACCATAGCTCGGGGTCCTGAAGTTGGCGCTGGGTCAGTATGCCGGCGCGCATGGCGAGTATAGTTTTCCCCCAGAGGCTAATCGCTTACCCTTCGCAAGTTGTCCCACATTGTCCTCGACCGCGAGGCACCGTCCCACCTAACCGCGGCTGCACTGGTCGAGGACTCGACTGATTCCTGAACGGACCTCCTGGTTTTCCAGCCTCTTGAGCGGTTCGAGACCCCGTTATATAGTACTGATTCCTGACGCACTAAGCTGCTTGTCGTCTGAGGCGAGCCGTACGTGTGGCGGCGGGTGTGGCACCTGTAGCTCGCCATGTCGGATTCCTTGAAAAAGAGAGCTCGACTGGTATATCTGTATACTCCGTCGGGAAGTGAGGCTGAGCACTCCTTGCTGAGGCCACGGTGACTGGGTTGTGGGTGTAGAAGGCCTCGGTGATCCCAGTAAGTCGGTGGCTAATGGTGTTCAGAAAGTAGCGGCGGCCTGGCTATCAAGAGAAGTCTGGGTCAACCGGCATGTTGTCGGGCGCCGGCTAGATGAGCGTCGGACGTGCCCAGGCTGCTGCTGCTGCTGCTGCTGCTGATGAGTGCCGTTGAGTCGTGTGCGGGTCGGCTTGTGAGTACTCGTACCTGGGCAGGCAAGCTGAGGGCAACACTGTTGCGTCAGGGCGGGTGGCGGGTCGGGAATATAGATATAATGATGCCACGGACGTGCGCGCCAACCCCAGTCCGTTTCGGGAGCGGGTTCAGAGTAAGAGAGAGAATGAGAGACGGCTCGAACGCGGCCCAGAAATATCGACCATCGTGGGGGTGTTGCCCAACGCGGCACAATGCAAGCCATTATGCGCAAGGGATCCGGACTCTGCAAGGACTCGACCACCCTACTCGTACATGGATACCCATACAGGGCTGGACCCCTGTTGGATCTATGACTTGATCGCGGCCCATCTTTATTTTTGGCCCAATGACATCCGGGTCCACCATCCCTCTCGAGCAGGCCGAAGCTCTGTGGCTCTGCTGCTCTCCAAGACAGGCCGGCTCCATCGAGGCCAGGATCTGGCCACTCCACACCTCGGGGCGTGCCTGTCTCTGCGCCCGCCCAGCACTGGGCTGGGAGCTCCCTGTCCTGCCCTCGTTCCAGGGGATTGAGCAGTCGAGTTTCAGGAAATCCTCAGCCGGAGAGAGGACGCGCGAGGCGTCTTCTGTCTGCAACAGCGCCTCTGCCGTGCACGTACACACGAGTACGCGCAAAAGGAAGCCGGAGAACCAGGGAGAGGGGCGCGCCAGATGCCCGGTCGGTCGGCTCAACGAGCGCCTCGTGCTCTTTCGGACGCATGCGCTGGCACCAGGGCGTGCTCGTACAAATCGTGCGTGGGCGGCGGTGGTGTTTACGTCGCCCTCGGCCGCGCGCCAGCTCCGAGCCGCATCTGTAACCTGCATTGCATCTGGCTCGATGGCCTTCAGCCATGCATACAGCCCAGCTCCCGGCGTTGCCTTGCAGAGAGGGACGGACTGAGCAGCCAATGCTAGCTGAGCCCGGAATTGACCTGGGGATCGCCACGAGCGATGCAGTTCTCGGTGTTGCGTGGACGAAATGGCTGCATTCCTCGCTCGATTCCGACCGGGGGAGGGTAGGGTCCCACCCAAGAGGGCGCGCAATACTCGACTCGCATGGCGTAGGGACGCGTACTGACTAGTCCGAGCTCTTGCGTCGGCTGCTTCCAAAGGCCGAGGCATGCCAGCTACACAAGGCCATCGGACGGCCCGGAGCTACTAGACGGAGCCAGACCTTCGGGGTCATCACGGTCACGGGGTCAAGCAACGGTTCCAGACTGCCCGGTCGAAGTCAGCTGTGGCTGGTGTTCATGAGCCCCCGATTCTCTTCAGGGGCTCTGTGCAGGTCGCGATGAGCTGGGAAGCGGCATGGCCAGGACCAGCCCGCGAAGACGACGACGACGACGACGACGACGACCAAAAGTACTCGTACTCGGCCTCAATAATCAGAATGGCGGGTGAAGACCGCCTTTTGCCGGAAGAGGAAACAGCAGAGCTGCCTGTCTCTGGTTATTTGGTTTTGGTCCCGCTGCGCAGCGGGATGGATCGAGACATGGCCATGACGGTGTGCAGTGACGGATGCTCCGACACCCGGCCACCAAGGCACGGCCCCAGGTTACAGCAAAACAGCCTTGGGTCACTGCGGCAGCTGGCGTGTTGTGTGTGTGCGCCGCTGGCGCCCGATTCCTAGACATCTGAGCTGTCCCGCGGCTGGACAAGACGCCTCTGGCTTGCCGGTGCGCCATTGTGGCCGCCCACGCGCTGCACTGCGCTGCACTGCGCCGCGCCGCGCCGCGCTGCGCACAGCACCGCATTCTGCCGGAGTGACATGTCCCAAGGTCCAGCGCGATCGACCGTCGATGGTGTGCGTCTCTGAAATCTCCGCGCAACCCGGCGGCGGACAACCTATGCATTCTGCAGAGGCGAAAACCTGCTCTGCCCTCCGCTCGGCGTGTGCCACAACAGCCAGCTCAGCTGAGATTGGGCGGGCAGCGGGCATGACGCAAGTGGGATACGGGTGTCAGTGCGTTCTCCAGGCCGTCCGCAGATTGAGCACCGGTGTAAGTATCGAGATGAGTCGGGCATGCCAATGTTCAGATGACCATGTTTCGAAACCAGCAAAGATCGCAGGCCTGGCACCATTCGGGCAGAGACGAGCGATTTACCTGGCGAGCGGTTCAGTCTGAGGAACTGCGGACCTTGCAAAGAGATCATGTCGGCCGGAATTGAGCGCACTATGGAGATGGGTGGTGGCCTTGACGTCTGATTGGGCAGAGCTTGCTCGATCGGGGGTGTGAGGCATCCTCCGGGAACCATATAAGCCCTTCCAGGAACTCCTCACGGGCCGCGTTGGATTGAGCCAATGTCCTGGAGTGTGGTCCTGAATGGCAGGCGAAGGGGGCTGTACGAGTACCCGTAGGACCTGATGCGTCCTTTTCAGGCCAACGAGATGAGCCTCGATCTAGACATCCTCTCGGGTGTGGAGTATACTCCGTCGGCGGCGACCATCCCAGCATCGCCCCAGTGCAATATGGCGAGATGCTGCTTCTGCTGTCCCATGCCAGCCAAATCAGGGCTGGCCTCTGATCGGAGCACTCCGGTCGCGACGCGCGACGCGATAGACCACGCCACTGGTAGCGTCGAGGATGTGCGTGGAAAGCCATCTCGGGCAGAGCCGTTGGAGGATGACAAAGGGTCGACTAGGATCCAGAACCCCGTCCAGGCCGCCCAAGCAGCTCCCCACCCATAGCCGCGCCAGACACCGAACGCGATGGCGTGCACCATGTCATGACCGAGGGCGGGCTCTGGGGTAATGGAGTAGTCATCTGACTCGTTGCAGAGGGTCTTCAATCGAGCTGCCGTGGAGCTGTTGCTCGACCCGCGCGTGCCGCGCCCAGAGGTCGAAGGAGGGTGGGCGGCAGCGGCAGGCTCCCGTGTAGGAGCCCGGGAAATGGAGACAATGGGGACAATGGGGACAAGGAGGAGAGAGGACGAGTAACGTATGGCACAAGCCCACGATTGGAGCCGGCGCGCTCGGTAGTGTGCTCCAGGCTGCTGCTCCTCGCGCTCCCCGAGCCACGCGATTATGGGACTGTCTGCGTGCCGCTTCTCGTTCCTGCGTGTGCCATCGCTGGCGCCCCGTGGCCCACGTTGTAAGCGCGGTTCTCTGGTGACAGGACCGAGACGCAGTGGCAGCGACTGCTTCACCTGGAGAGCCAGGCAGAAACGAGATCTACAGGAGGCCCACGTGAGTCTCCAAAGGACGAATAGTGTTGCTGGGGATGTTTCCTCGAGGCCACGGCAACGTGCTCCTGGATGCCCGCGCCATTTCAGCCCAGTCTCTGCCGGTTGCGGAAGAGGTCGTGCGCAGGAAAGGAGATGCTCGTAGTTGGGCGGGCTTGGTCGACTTGAGGGCCGGAGAAGGCTTAGTTTCTCAACACGGCCGACCCCCGCGACCGGCTCGCCAGGTTACCCTGTAGTCTTGGTGGTGACCCGGGGACGTGCACAGCCACGGCGCAGTGTCGGACTAGGCCCGGGGCCCGGGACAGAACCAGGGAACAGGGTCTTTGGCTCGGCGGGAGGTGTGAGAGGTTGAGTTTTTCCAGGTCCGTGGGCCGTGGGCAACGTTGAGGTAACGTCGAGGCCCTACCGGTCGACCCGAGTGGTGGTGTGGTCTCGTGTTGTTTTGGAGGTGCGGCAGCCCCGTGCGCGCCATTGGTCTCTCGGCGTGCCGACGGCCGCAGCTCGCGGTCAACCATGAACCTGGAGAGCGGGATGACGAGATGCGAGGGCGATCGAGCCGCGGGTTGGCCGGCGGTCTGAGGTCTGAGGTTTGAGGTTTGAGGTCGGAGGCAGAGGGGTGAGGGGTAAGTTGTGGTGATGACAGTGGTGAAGGGGTTTGAATGAGTGAATTGGGCCTCGCGATTGGGCGCTGCACTGAGCGAGGCAGGCACGGAACAGTACTCATATTATGAGGCAGGTGCGACGAGCACATGAAAGTTGACACATAACATGAGGCAGGAGCCACCTTGTCACCTTGTCACCTGCGCAGATTACCTACCTCCATACATATACATGCTTGAGATACTCGTACATCGTCGCCACCAGCATGTTTCGGCACTGGACGCACCTCTGCCTACACACAAGCTGCATGGAAAGCTGCAACTCGAATCCAACCGGCCCCGTGTGCTCCGGATAATGCGATTACGTGGGTGGTTCCGTATCCCAGCCCTAGAGGATCAAGGGACGCCGGGTATGCATTCGATCAATGCGCATCGGCACTAACTAGCTCTGCCTTAGCCTGCGGCCTTGGACTTTGCACATCGGACGTGCTTTACACTCATAGAATGGTTGAAGCTGCCTGTCATCGTATGAAAAGAGCAGCATTGCCTCGTGTTGGCCATGCTGTGTCTGCTTATTGGCACATGGTTTTGTTGCTTGACTCTGTGTGCCGGTGGCGGACCTCATGTTCGGGCGGCCTGCGTATACGAGTACTGAGCTGGAGAGAGACCGTCTTGGACGAACGCTGAGGAATTGCCGAACCAACCCCCCCGGCGCAGATTTGCGTATTTGCTACGAGTGTGTCAGACACTGCGCAAGCATTGCCACGTTGGTCCTTGAGCTTGACGATCTGCTGCTGTCCTCGCGACGGGGCCACTACGCGGTGGTGAGGTATCACATTCTTCAGGACTCCAGCCCCACAACAGCTTGTGTGCTGAGGAAAACAGATAACTTCTGCAGCATCTGGAAAGCCGAGGTTTGGGCCTGTCTCGGTCTTTCAACTACTTGAACTGGTCTTCCACCTACTTGAATTGGTCTTCCACCTACTTGGACCGGCACAGTTATCGGTTCGCTGGCTGATGGAACCGGGACAGAGCCAGGCTGCGTTTGCCGTATGGCGATGCTGATTGCTGCCAGTGGCTTCCCACTGTGTTGCAACCGTGTTGGAGCGCATTTTCATTTTCTCAACATGGACTGCGTGTAAGAGAGCAGAAAGCGGCGAAGGCAACCCCCAGCAGCTCTCTCATTACTAGCGGTCAAGCAGAGCGGGCCGAAATCGTTTCACAAAACGGCGTTGTGGGTAGGCTATCGATGGAATGCCAGAAAATCTATATATCACGAGAGGGTCTTACAGGCTTGGAGTCGAGTCTATCCCTGAACAGTTATATGATGTAAACATTTGAACCTTATGTTCAGGTAAGGTTCTAACAAACCCCACCAAGCTTCTGCCCGCTCGCCCGCTCGCCCGCTAGCAACAGTCCCTGGCCTACCTATCATGTACCTAAACTTTAGGTAGAGCTACGAGGTGGGGCCCTGAGCTCAAACGGAGCAGGCCTGGGCTGAGGGGCAGTCCTTTCATCGTACCATACGGCGCGGAGGGGGTGTTTAAAAACGATGATGGTGATCGTTTTCACCATTTTAAAACGCCTTGGAAAGACATACCCGCGAAAGAAGCTAACTGACCTCTTTCATATCTGAAAACCTTGACTGTGCTTATTTTCAATTGATTAGTACCATTTTAAAGGTGAATTTATTTTCAGTGCTTAAAATCATGAAAATTAGGTACTTAAGGAAGGAGCTACCAGACAGTCTAAAAGATGGGCTATCTGGCCAGTCTCCCACACTAGAACTTCACAAGTAATTTCATTAGATGCAGAATTAAAAGTACCCCCTAGGTAGAGCCAGATAGGGGGGGGCAGAGTGGTGGTGGTGGTGGTGGTCCTGTTATATTGAATCTGGGGGTTGTGCAGGCCAAAATGCAGGCAGGGAGGCTGGCAGGCCAAAGGGATTTTGATCTTAAAACGGTCAGTTAGCTTCTTTCGCGAGACTGGGATTCTAAGGGATAAATTGGTCACCATCATCGTTTTCAAACACCCCCCCCCCCCCCCCCCCGCGCGCCGTAAGGTACCTGATAGCCACAGCTTGCGCAGGACGGTACCTGAGTCGCAGGGCTGCTATTGGGGGTCGGTGAACGACAATCACTTTGTTCCTCATCGACTGCCACATCACGACAACGACGACGACGACAACGACCGCGACAGCGACGCTCCCGCCCGCACTTGCCATCCCCCTAGATACACTCTACTGTACCTCGGCCGCCAACTCTTACAGTTCAAATTGTGGTTCCCCAAACCCGCGGCATTCCCTCGCCCCAACACCTGAGCTTCAGGCCGCGCCGAACGCCCCCAGTCAGCACCGGCTGCCATGTCCCTGTAGCGCCCCCGCGAAGCCAGGCGACGAAGCTCCAGATGGCTTCATTCACCCCTTACACGTACATCCAATGTCCATGCCACGATGACTCCAGCTCCCAACAACGCAACGCCGACGACGCGCCTGGCGCGGGCGGCGACGAGACCCCGGAAGACGACGACACCGACCTCGACCCCCGCGCTCCTCGCTCCAACTTCAGCCTCTACCCTCTCGAATACCTGCTGTACTGCGATGTGTGCCACCAAATTCGATGTCCGCGCTGCGTCGCCGAGGAAATTGTCAACATATACTGCCCCAACTGCCTTTTCGAGGTCGCCACCAGCAGTCTGAAAACCGAGGGCAATCGGTATGTGCCAGCTGCACTCTCAACCTCGTGTTATCGGCCCGCCCCTCTGACTCTCTCTCTCTTCTCGCTACAGATGCACAAGAAGTTGCTTTCAATGCCCGATATGTGTCGGTCCGTTGGCTGTGCAAGCCATGGAGTCCGCTCCTGAGACTGGCTTGCTTTCCGCAGACAGTGCAGCCGCGCCCTCCCTCGGCCCTTGGATGTTGGCTTGCTCCTATTGCCACTGGAGCTCCGCAGAAATCGGCATTAAATTCGACAAGCCTCAGGGTATATCGGCCCAGCTCTCCAAGATCCGTCATGGCGACGACCCGTCACGCCACCAGTCCATTACAGGTGACGACGCGCCCTCGCCCCGACCCGATGCCGAGCCCACCAACGCGAAGGCTCGTTTCTCAGCCCTCAAGGCCTTCTATCAGACACAGTTGAACAGCACAAACCCTGCAGCAGGCATTTCCGGCATATCCGACTATGGCCTCAACTCTCCAGGAACGTTGTCTCGCATCATGGATATATACTCTGGCAATAATCTCGGCAGGATGAAGCCAAAGAATAGGAGCGCCTTCATGCGAGAAGCAGAGACCCTCAGCGAGGGTCTCAGCGTTCCTGATCTGGACGAAAGCTCTGACATTGACCGACTGCGCCGCGAAGGTTGGGATGCGACGGCCACCTGCGAACAGACAGATAACCAGCTTGATGAAGGAGCCCATTTTGTTGACGAGTTGTGGCCGGTCCCCTACCTCCTGCGTAGTAAACGGTCTAAACGATGCCCCGTCTGTCGGCATATCATCAGCAAGCCTGAGTCGAAGGTCGGCAACACCCGCTGGCGCATCAGACTCGTGGCCAACAATTACATACCGTCTGTAACAATCAAGCCCCTGAGCCCTTCTGGATCATCTGCTCCCCAGAATCCTGCGCCGTCCGACACCACGCTCCTGAAGCCATTAAGCGCGGTCCAATACCTCCTGACCTTCAAGAACCCCATATTCGAGGACGTCAAAGTCACGCTGGCAACGCCCAACACGACGCCTGGTCGCTTCGCTCACAAAGTGACGCTGCTGTGCCCGCAGTTCTCCATTGACGCTAACACCGACAACGACGTCTACCTCGAGGACGTGCTGAAAGAGAGCGGGCGGCGCGGCGGGGGCGACGAGGATGCGGCTACAGGGGCCGGTGCAGCCTCGGGAGGCGCGGGCGCGCACCAGGGCGAGGCGGGCAAAATCTGGGAGCGAGGCCGCAACTGGGTCAGCATTGTCGTGGAGGTGGTCCCGGCATCAATCAAGCCCGAAGCGCCACCGGCCCTACTCTGCAAGGTGGGCGACCCCGAGCCCGACCTTGGCCCTCTACGTGAAGACGAGGACGTCCTCGAGATTCCCCTCTTTGTCCACCTCGAGTGGGAAGGCGACGTGTCGCAGGATCAGGTCGGAGGCACCGGCGGCCTCCACTCGTCCAGAGGCGCCGCTGCTGGCAGGGAGAAGAAGGAACTTGCCTATTGGTCCGTCCTGGGTCTTGGGCGGATTGCTGAGACGCTGTGAAGGGGGGCATTAGGGGAGGGCCGGCATTACTGGATCACCTTCAGCTTGACAAAGTAAGCCACGAGCATTGGCAGCCGAGGATTGAGTGGTGACAATTCCAGATGGGCAAGTTTGGTCAGGCCACGAGCAACACGGCTGCTTCGGCGGTGCAATGGAACTCGTCCGCTGGAAATAGGCAGATAGATGAGCAGAAATGAAGATACCCATTGATACGACACTCACAAACAAGCCTGGCACGGGGCTTGATGCTTCCGGACACGTCTGGTATTCATGACAATACAGTTGTGATTCGTTCTCGTGGCTGCGTTCGGCGTTGTTTTGAGAGGCTAATTACACACGAATTCATTCTTTTAATTATCCGAGGTGGAGACAGGGAAGTGTGGTACGGATACATCATAATATCCACTGTCGAGCAGAACTAACCCGGGGGACTGATACCTATGCGACGATCAATACGTCTCTTCAAGGGAATTACGACAACAAGCATAGCGAAGCGAGTGACATGGAAGTCGTGAAGAACGGAAAGAACATTGGTCATGCATGTTTAGGCGATTAGGGTAGTTGGAGATGGGAAATCAGTCGTTCAGAGAATAGGCGGCCTATCTGCCCGTCCTTCTAGGGACTGCTTACTCCCTCCTTGAAAAGCTTCTCATCTCGTGTCACAGAGGATGATGGGCCTCTTCGTTTTACTTTTTCATTTCCCATGCCCAAAAAGCCCAGTCCCGCCGAAAATGTCAAACGCCAGGTTGGTTTCTGCCAAGTGTCCCCAGTAGTTTTCACACACACAGTCACGCGAACGCATGCGCGCACCCGCTTAGTACTCCGCGGCACCGGCCTGAGGGAACTCAAAGGTGACGCTGCGGCCCGTGAGGCGGCGGTAGACCTCGCTGTAGGTGTCGAGGCGGTAGTCGACACCGCCGCGCTCCTTCTCGTCGAGGATGACCTTGAGGAGCTTGCTGTTGTCCTCCTTGGTGCGGAGGCGCTTGCCGACAATCTCGACGGGGTAGACCAGGTCGCCGAGGATGGCGTCGTGGACGGCCGTCAGGGTGCGCGAGCGAGGGCGCTGCTGCTTCTGGTTGTTGCGGGCGCGGGCGGAGCGCTTGGGGCGGGGCAAGATGCGGCGCGAGGCCAGGATCAGGACGTGGCGGTCGGAGAACTTCTTCTCCAGCTCGCGGGTCAGACTGTGCAGGCGGGGGAAGATTAGCTCGGTGCCCGCGAGTAGAGAGGGGGTGCCGGTCTGGCACAGGCAATGATGGGAAACTTACCGCTGCTGGACGCGGTGGAAACCGGGCAGCGAGGGGACGGGGACAAAGATGACAATAGCCTTCTTGCCGTGGCCAACTTCGATCTAATCAAGACCCAAAAGTCAGCAGGCGAGCTCCAGGAAACATATAGCTTTTGACCATGTGTTCCTTGGACCGCTTCCCGTCCTGTTCCACTGTCTTGTTCTTGGATGGTTGTCTGCGTGGGCGCAATGCGTCCTCATACACGGCTCGTCGCAAGCGAGCCCGGTTGTAGCCGGGGCAGAGTCGAGACGAGCCGCTGGGAGTGTATGTGGATGCTCACGCCCACGTGTACGCCCTGGGGCGAGACAAGGGCTCGTGAACTTTTTTTTTTTCGGTGCCTCGACAGATGGGACAGTCGCCGATCGCATAGGCCGCCGGGGGCTTGAGTGGCGCGCAACGGCATGCGACTGGCGCATCGCGGGTGGGATGGGTCCAAGGCTCTCAAGGTCAAAGGCTCGAGGCTTTCGGAAGTCAATTCATACCTCACGGGCAGAGACGAACTGCAGGGGGCGGAGGGCGACCTTCAGGTCGGCAGTGTTGGTCTCGAGGTCGTAGAGAGCGCCAGCGATGCTGGTCTCGAGCTCGGAGGGGTTTTGCCGCGAGGGGCTGTTGGGGGCGATCTTGTTGAGGGCGCTCATTTTGACGGTGGGCGGTGGTCGACGGGGAGACTGGTGGTTGCGGTTGGCGAGATCTCTCGAGGGCGGGCAGATCTAGGTCGAAGACGAGGTCGAGCACGAGCTGCAAAATGTGGGCTGGCGTGGCCTGGCCCAGCAGAGTCACAAATTGAATTCGAGCGGGTAAGGTTGAATTTGGCGAATTGTGTGCGCTCAGCCACAGAGGGCTGGCGAGATCAAGCAATTCGATACATAGGTATCTACAGGCGAGACTTCCACTTCCAAGGTTGAGGCTTGGATGTGGCTGGTGCGCTGGGTATGATGATCTAGCCTGAACAGGACTAGAGCAGTCTGCTCGTCAGACTGCCACGACTGCGTAACTGCCCGCCAGATTGCCCGGGTGTGAGTGGGTCCCGCTCAACCACAGCGTCCCGGCGCTTGTTACATGTGTGAAGGCAAGGGCATGCTCGTAGGTACCGTAGCATCAGATCGATCCCTTGCCTAGACGCCGGAGCCAAAAAGGCACTTGACCAAGACCTTGGCCTTTTCCAGCCTCGACCGAGATTCGTTTGCAACCCCCGCGACTCAATCTCTCGTATTCCCCAGCATGCCCCCGCTCCCTGATCAGGCTTTGTCGTCGGCTGACCCGGCGCTTACCAGGCCTCTTGCAAACTGCCTGCAACAGCCTGGAGTCCTGGCAGAGAGCCTTACGGAATTGACTTGGGTGTTCGCTGCAGCCTGAACGGCGAGCCTTTCGAATCTCCTTCAGCACCTCCCTCCCAATATGGGCAGCAACAGTGAGTGGATTGCAGTTGCATTCAGCGGCACCGGTATGTGAACGGCAGCAGCTTTAACGATCGAGAACAGCCAACACGGCGGCTACCTGCATGAGCTTGGTCGCACTCGGTCGCACTCGGTCGGCGCCTACAGAGGGAGCACATTCCGGCTATTATATCTTCTTGTAGGGGGGAGACCGGGGGGACGAGTGATGCAATCTCGGCCTGGACAGCAAATTCTCCATCTCCACCGCGGTATCTGCGTGTGCTTATTAGAACAGGACGAGCCAAAGGGCGAACACGAGACGGCCTCCATGTCGACTGGACAGAAGGGAAAAAGAGGGGATCCAGACCAGCTCAGCCCCTCCGCCTTGCGGCTCTGGGCACACGTGCCACGCGGCCAAAAGATGCAGGCTGACCTGGGCACCACCATCTCACAGGCGCCACATGCCCTCACCCGTGTCTGGAGAGATGAAAATCTCCCGACGGCAGTCTGAAACAAGCGAGGCCGCGGGGGCGACGAAAAGGCTCGCCTCAAAGAACTGCCAGCCTGCTGTGCCGCGTGCACGGTAATCTCCTGCCGAAGTGGCCGACTACGATGCGAGTACGTTTGCCTTCCGCTCTCAGGCCCGGCACGCACACAAAGGGACGGCTTCGAGAGACAGGGTGGCCCGAAATAGTAGCCGCGGCCGTCCAGCGAGCGCCGCAGCACACCACACTGCCGCGTTGCATGTCGATAGTAAACCCAACATGCAGGCCAAGACTTCTGTTGGTTGCTGAGGCGTGCTGATCCCTCACTACCCAGCCCCCGCCCTGGAGACTCGGACATGGCCATGCTGGCTGGGCGAGCCCAATCGGACACTGTTCAGCCTCGATATGCGACCCACCGGTGATATTGATGGGGAGGGAAGCCGCATGGTCAGCCGGGGGGGCAGTACGGTCTTCGCCGTCATCCACGGACGTTTGCAGCGAAGCAGGGAGCGAGCGGCCTACAGCCCCGGCAACAGCAGGCTCCCGCCAGTGCCGTCCGTGTTATGTCTCTTAAGAAGATGGCCTGCTGCTGCGGTGAATCCGGGCCCTTGCTTAAGACCCTTTTCTTCACGCTCGATCACTGCCAGCCATACGATCTACTTCGACTCGGGCCTGTTTGCCAAAGGTCCTCCTCTTCCCCAGCGTCGGCCAGCCCAGCCTGGCCACTCTCCGGCTTCTCTCTCGCCGACCCGAAACACCGGCCTTGCAGCCATGACAACCCCCAGCAGTCATTGGGCCTGGACTGCCCCAGAGGAGGAGATTTCTACATCTGCGACAAGGCCAATCTGCGTTTCATAGGGTGCTGCACGTCAGATCCATGTGCCGACAACAGCGGAGAATGCCCCAAGGACGACCTGCGGTACTCGTCCTTCAAGGCAGACATCTACAACCAGATCGAAGAGCAAGAGTGCCAACTCAATGGCACCAAGCCCTCTGACGCCTCGTGGTATACCTGCGCCAACGAAGGAAGAGAGCAGCCCCCTTTTATGGGATGCTGCAGCAACAACCCATGCTCAACTGGAAACTGTCCGCAGAAGAACCTGACAGCCGCGCGACTCAGCGGCAACCCCGACAAAGCCAAGGTCTTCATAACAGGCCTGGACTCGTCTGCGGGCTCGTCCGCGGGAATCACACCGGGCGCCATAGCTGGCATCTGCATTGGCGGCATCGCCCTCATTGTGTTGGGTTTGATAGCATGGCTCATGGTGCGGCGTCGCAACAACCGCTCGGCGCGGGACGAGCAGCAGCGCAAGGCTGCCGACGAGGCCTCGAATTTGTACAGCCCTTACACTGGCTCCGGTCGTAAGTCTTCCTGCATCTACTCAACATGGTCCCGAGCATGTTTTCATTCTCCCACCCCCCCATATATCGATCGTCCGCTAACGAGATCTCGCCTCAGCCTACTCGTCGGGCTTTCCCAGCCCGTATCAAGACCAGCAGTCCAGCGGAGTCGGTTCGCCCGGCGCCCAGTTCCTCAACTTCTCGCCCTCGCAGTTCGGCTCCGAGTCGGGATGGCGCGCGCCCGACGGCACGCACGTCTCGCCCTCGCACCTCTCCGCCGCCGGGAGCACCTACGACGCGGCGACGAACCCGGATATCCTCAAGTTCCTGACCCCCGAGGCAGCCGCCGCAGCCGCCGCGGGCGGCTACCACCACAGCCACCACCAACGCCAGCAGTCGGAGCTCGAGGGCCTGGACACTGAGGTGCGCCCCAACCCCGTGGAGCTGCCTCTGTCGGTCCCGGCGCCGGCGGAGCTGCCCACCGCGCCGCAGAAGTAAGGCCCAGTGTGCTCCTGGGGTACAAAGTAGTAGAGAGTGTAATCAGGCGAATTTAAGGGGGTTTCCAAGCCTGTACATCGGTTCTATCATGGCGTCGGCGCAGGGGGTCTTTTTGTTTGGCAAGATACCAGTTCTCTTTCTACCCTCCAATTTTAATTATTATTCGTTAGGCGGGACGGCTAGAGGGCAACAGGGATGAATAGAACGCCGCCTTCCTCAATTCCATCTGTCGCAGGGTTGAGTGAGGCCTTTGTTGACGTCTTGGGTGTGTGTTCGCACCTGCCAGAGAAGCGCTTTGGCGCTGAATCATCCTTGAATTCCGAGACAAGAATGTGTTAACTTCTACCCAAACTAACCATAGCACCACTTTGCCTCAAGAAGGTCGACTTCGGCGTCAGCTAGCCTACTCAAGCGCAGAGTCGGAAAACACGACCCCCTACTTTCCACCCTCTTAAGCCCCAAACGCCTGGTCGTAGTCCGTCATGCAGAAGCGGTAGCGCACGTCGTTCTTGGCGAGGCGGCCAAACGTCTTCGTCAGGTTGTCGGCGCTGATGGGGACGGTCTCGACCCAGGTCTTGATGTTACGCTCGGCGACCAGGCGGAACATGTCGAGCATCTCGCGGCGGCTGCCCAGGTGGGTGGAGCTGATGGAGCAGGCGTTGGGGTTGAGGTCTCCGGGGCTGATCTTGAGCTCGGCGTCCTCGGGGAACCCGACCGAGATGAAGCGACCCTGGACGTCGAGCAGGCCCAGGTAGCCCGACAGGTCGAAGCCGTCGCCGAAGTTGTTGGCCGTGCTGATGATGAGGTCGAACGTCATTCGGTGCTGCTCGTTCCAGTCCTTGTCCGCGGTCGCAAGGAACCCGTCGGCGCCCATGGCCAGCGCGTCAGCCTCCTTGCTGTGCGTCCGCGAGATCACCCACGTCTCGGCCCCGAGCGCCTTGGCGAACATGACGCCAAAGTGGCCCAGGCCGCCCAGGCCCACGATCGCGACCTTCTTGCCGGGCCCGGCCCCGTTGCGCACTAGTGGACTGTAAAGGGTGATGCCCGCGCAAAGCATCGGCGCCGCTATCTCGCTGGGTACCGAGTCGGGGATGGGATATACCCTGCGTGCCGGCTCCAGGTCAGCCAAGGAAAAGAGGGCGAGGGAGGGGCAAATGCTTTTCGACTCCCACCGAGTAGGGGACACGAAAGAAGGCAACTTACCAATACTCGTCCGTGCGAATGTGTGAAGCGAAGCCACCCTGTGTGACGACGTTTTCGATGGGCCACACGGCGCCATACGTGTTGCGCTGCTTGGCGCAGTAGGTCTCGTTGTCGTTCTTGCACTGGCGGCACTCGCCACAAGACCAAGACTGGGCGCCGACGCCGACGCGCTGGCCCGGAACCACCGACTTGACCTTGGGCCCGACGCGCAAGGCTCTGCCGACAATCTCGTGGCCCACAGCGAGTGGGAAAGGCTGTTTGCCCCAGCCGCCGTTGATCGTGTGCATGTCACTGGCGCACACGCCGCAGCACTCAATCTTGATATCGACGTCGAGGTCGCCAAACGAACGCACAGGGAACTCGCGCAGCTGAAACTGAGTCCAAGTCTCGGGCGAGTCCACCTGGAAGCCCTTGAACTTCTCTGGTACAGACATGGTGGGTTGGAGGGACGGACGGAGGGTGGATATCACTGGGGGTGTTGCTTCGGGAGGGGCCAGCGCGCTCACTTCTGGCGGATCCTGACGCGTGATATAGTAGTATTATGGATAAACCGAGCAGAAAGACCGAGGATAGACAGCAAAATGATATCGTCGAAGATGACTGTGGATTGGAGGAGGGGTCCCAGCGGTCTTATATCGCGACTTGGAGCGGTACAGCCAGCCGAAGGTGCACCCCGCCTCCGGGAATGGAGGGGCGGTTGAGTGCGGGAGTCGGGCCCAATTAACCCCTCCATCTCTGCCTGGGTGCAGCCAGCCTCCATCGCCAGCCGCTCAGCTTCGACCTGTGCAGGCCCCTTCGACCAGCGCAGGTGCCTGCACAGGCCGAGGAAGTCCGGTATGATGAAGCCCCGTCGCGTCCTGTACAGGGTGATCCAGATCCACTATGCGATCCACCAGGTCGATAATTCCACCAATGGGCTGCCCCGAATTGCGGTGGGATGCCGACAGTCTGGGCAAACGCAGGAAACAACCCCGAGCGCCACTGCAAGTTGTCCGAACACACGTGCCTCTTGCTGAGGGCGGCGAAGGGCGCGTAGATGGCGAGGTGATCCTTCAACGGTCGCACCGTCATACCTAGCAAGATGCGCGAGCTGAGGAGATGTCTGTCGCCCAAGAACTCCTTCAAAGCCTCTCTCGAAAACTCATGGCGCGCGAGGGTCTCGTCAGCAGGCCGCACACGTCGGGCTCGGGCGGCGTCCGTCGGTGGTAGCCTCGCTTAGCCTGCCTTTCTCGCCAAGACTGTGACTCGCAAGACTTGCCCTGCTCTGACCTCTGAGGTGGTCTTGGGTGTCGGCTGAGCTGCTCCACGGCAATGGGGTGCACCCCGCTGCCAGGCAGTTGCGCGCTTGGATGAGCTTGTCGGGCGCCTGCCAACGGGTTTTGATGGGCGCTGGCCAAATCAGCGCGTCTTCTTGTTGCCAGTAGACTGGCTGCCCGACAAACCGACTCCGGCAAGAAAGGCGACCCTCATAGCAGCGCCGAGGTAGACGAAAGGGATGTTGCCAAAGTCGATGGCGTTCCAGCGGGTGACGTCCCAGAAGATGGAGGCGCCGTGTCCGCTGACAGAGTAGAGATGGCCGAAATCGGCAACGAGCAGGGCGAAAAGCAGGGCGCGCCAGACCACCATGTCGCTCGTCGCGCGCAGCACCAGGGCCTCGTTGAGGGCGAACAGAAGGTACAGGTTGGCGAGCTGCGACATGGCAATGGACGTGCCGAGGGGCACGTCACTGGGCGCAGAGGCGGCATCGGTGAGGGCGAGGTATTCAGACTGGCGGCAGTGGGCATAGAATGCACCGACGATGGTGGAGATGGGCTCAACGATGAGGAAGAACAGGCGGTACGGCACGGGCACGATCACGGGCAGCGCCCTGACCTGAGGCTTGGCGTTGGCGGAAGACATGGCGAGGCGAGTGGCGAGTGCGTGCAGACAGAAAGCAGCGTGGACGGGCGGGTTGAGCGGGGAGATAAACTTAGGTATGGTGTCGAGATGTAGTCGCGGTCGCGTTGTCGCTGAGATTTCCAATGGAGCCGGCCGTCGAAGCACGAGGTTGGCGAGGCAGGCGCGCGTCGAAAATGGGCGGCTGGTCGTGCTTTCCGGTCGGTCGGCCTTGGAACAACCTTGATCCTCCGCCTTTTCCCCCGTCAGCCTGCCCAAACTTGGGGAAGGTATGTAGGTACCTCCTGGAATCGCGTCGAGTTGAATATCACAACGTTTACATCCGACGTGTCATTATTTGGGAAGCAGGTTTCCATTTGCCTTTTATCATCCGCCGACTGTCTGGTGCCCGCCCCCGCGGTGAGAACCCTGGCGGCCTGCGAAGTGCCCATGCTGTCGGGCTACGAGTACTCGTAGAACCTGGCGTCATGGTTTGAGCCACCTTGTGCCATCAACGCAAAGCCGGCGTTTAATCAGAGAAACTCATCGTCTTGAGACTGGAAAAAGCCACCGCCAAAGTCCACCAAGAGTCGTCGCCACTACGATAGGTACCTACCTTATCCATCTCGAGGTGCTGTGGTGGATGCAAATGGTACCTGATGTTCTCTGGAGGCGAAGTTGTGCACTCAATGCCTATCTGCCAGGTAGCCAAGACCAGATCGGTTCTGCCCCGCACTTCAACATATTGCCACCTGCCACGATCGAGTTCAGTCGGGTGGTCTGGAAAATGTCCAGGGCCTCCGTGATGCCGAGTTCCCCGATCAGGTCGCCTTGACCATCCTGGGTTCAACTTGTGCCCAAGCTGCCGATTACTTGAGCGGCAAGTGTAGCCCCTGCGCACCTAGACAGCTCACACCGTCTTTCCGCGATACCCAAGACTCGGATAGCCGCAAGACCACGACAGGTCCGAGCTTTACCGGCTGCACCGACAAAAGAATAACCCCGCGGCTGTGGAGTGTATCCCGGTCTGACTCCAGCTTCATCAACTGCAAATATTGGTCAGAAGACACCACAGACAGGGTTGGCAACAGACAGGCAGGGCCGCTGGGGAGGAGGGCTCCTGGTGTTATTTGTGTCATCAGGAACCGCAGCCTGACACGACTGGCGGCCGGGGGAGCGGCCGGGCATCCCGCGCTAGGTTCCCAGGGTGGGGGATTGAGAGACCGAAGCATCGAAACATTCCACACATGTTTCGGTGCAGAGAGGGAGGGATGCAGACCCGTTCCTCTCTGCCAGTCCGCCGCCTGGGTTGCCTTCCAACCTACGAGAGAGGAAGGGGGCGAATGGCCTCATGCTCGACTTGCCTTTGTGACCAGCATTGCTTCGAGTTGGCTGGCCTGCTACGGAGCGACGCGACACACATTGCGCAACGGCGTTCCGGCCTTCTCTTTTTTACTGTCTGCGCAATGCCCCTCTGGACCGAAAGACGAGCTGGGCGAGCTGAAGAAATCCAGCGTACGTTAGGTTCCTAACAACAAGGATAGTCGACCTGACCCTGGAGACAAACATCTCCAGCAACAAGGGCCGGCTTGATCGCCCGCCAGACCTGGTGCGCACTGTCTTGATACCGGCTTTTCAGCTTTTATTCGTCTCGCAGAGCAAGTTCCATGGCAAAAGGGTCTCGCGAGGAGTTCAAGTATCTAATAAGGTACTTGATCCAATGAAAGATCCCCAAGGTACGGTATTGGGGCGAGTCATGATCCTGTGTGACAGAGTTCTTAGGTCATTAGCCGCGAGCGAGCCGACGCCGGCGCGCCGGCATTCTGGTTGCACGCACAAGATTGTCAGAGACGAGCTCGCACGCCCCGGGCCTCCACGTCGTTAATGCCGGCCGTCTGTCTGCTGTGTGTATCCGCGGTCGAGGCCCGAATCCACATGCGCGACGCCGGTAGGACTTGACCCGACCAGACCTTCCGAGACTGACTGATACGAGTACATCACTGATGAAGGTCGGGAGCGCAGGGACGGGGCGGGCGGGCGTGCCGATGGGCCTCCCTGAGTAAGACACAACAAGGGCGCGCGTTTGGCGCGGTCGGCGCGTTCTTTGGCGGCCTGTGCTGTCCAACTGACTCTTACGCGAGGATCGGAGGAGGCGATGAGGTCCCACGTACCCGTACTCGAGTACCAGGCACCTAGGCAATGATATTGGCCCGCCGTGCCATGCAGACCCAGACTGACGTCTCTGCCCCGTCTCTGTGACAGGTCAGTCAGTCGTCAGGCCAGCGGCTCCTGCTGGAGGGCAAAGTGGCCGGCCTCCATCGCTGACGGGAGCGTACGGGCGGGCACTTCGATCCAAGCCGAGAATGTCGCTTGCACTCGGCAAGGGGACGACACGACCGACAGAATGCTAAAAGCGTGACGTCGATGGATCGCGCGACCCGCCGCGGCCACAGGCGGCGCACACACACGATTCAGGGACAAGAGCCCCGGCAAGCGCCCATGCATGAGTCGGCTGAGACACGCTGAGGGTGCGCGAGTCCGTCTGGTCCTGTCGCTCGCCACACGCCCCGCTACTCGGTACGCCGGGTCCTTGTTCGGAGTCTTCCCACGTGCGGTGCCTGGGAGCCTCATGTTGCGCACGGGCAGTACGAGGACGCGTGCTCGCCGATACATCCATTGCCTTCATCGTACTTGACCAGAGGCGGCTCATCAGTCAGCCCCGGAGGTCGTGTGCGCGCGGATCGGCTCATTGAGGTGAGGCGTCTCCGCAACGTGTCGGGGACTCGAGAGACGCCCATCACGCCGATTCCATCTATGTAGGTACCTAGGTATTCAATTGAAGATACGAGCACATGGATGCATGCTCAGGCAGCATTATGAGACAGGCTGACGCGCAGCTTGGATGAATTGGATGTCGCCTCCATCGTGGGATTGTCCCGCTTCCCCTCCGCCGCCACCTCCGCCCGGGTACTTAAGGGGGGTACAGTGAGTCCGGGCTATCACAACAGGCACTGGACGCGATACGCCCATTCAAGGCATTGTACCCGTACCTCATTGGATCCATGGATTTCACGGTTAGAGCTCGCCAGGTACGAGAGGTATAGGCAGTCTACCTAAGATCCATTGGACACCTTACTCGCACGAATACCACTTGCGCCTACATCAGGTGTATTTCACTCTCTGACTCCGTATCACGGAGGCCATTCGAGCACCCAAACGCAGGGTCGCGGCGGGGCGGGCTGTCTCTCCACCGTACTTGTGCACAATAAGTCACATGCGGGGTACGGACCTGAAGCAGGCTGAAGAGGTCGAAAGGTCTCGCAATTACATGTACATCCGGCCTGCCCGAGAGCGACGGAATTTGGTCTCATCCGCTACCCAGGTACCTACAGAGAAGTCTGCGGCTTGACGGTATTGTATGTAGGACCTCACAGTCCTTTGCTCACCGGACCTGGCCAGGTACTGCTACTCGTAGTGCACACACACCCGTGGACGCGACTGTACACACTTCCAATAGGATGGATGCCCCAGCAAGAGTGCACAATACTTGGCCCAGTACCTAAGGTATCTGGACCAGCCCCAGTACCCACAGGCTATGTCGCCTGCAACCCCCGTCCCGTTGGTCAGCGCTACTTGAACTTTTGGGCACCTTCGATACTCAGGTAGGTACATCCATGTATCTTAGGTAATTCCTGGAGCCCGTTCGTTACCGTAGCACTCCTGCCCCTGCCCCTGTCCCCCTGCCCCTCCGGCTCCCCTTATTACCTCTCCATTCTTACGAGCGCTACCTTGCGTGCCGTTCGTTGTAAACCCAGTTCTATTCTCAGCGCCGACCATCCCATTTCGTTACAGTGTAACCGTCTTCTCGCATTTCATCATCCCGGCTTTCCTTTCACCACCACCGATAAACAAACACCTGCGTATCTGCCGCCTTGAACGCTGTTCCCCCGTTGCATCACCCTCGTCGCCGCACCCAACCACACCCACAGAGGCGCGCCCACACACCGCGTGGCCCTGCGGTCTTGCCCGCCTGGCTTTCTCGGCCTCGACTGCCTTTTTTCGCTTCCTCGCCAGTCTCGTCACTCTTTCCGCCCACAGCCCACGCTGTCCACGCCTTCTCATCGAGCCCTGCTTCATTCTTTCGCTGAATTCTTGCACCGACAGCCGCATATCCGTCGTTTGCCTGTCGTCTGCGCCCGCCACTCCTTCACGCCCATATCTCCCGACCGCCCGCCTTTTCAATTGGCTTGGCTCTTCGTCTCGTCATGATTCTCGTTCGAATAACCCCTTAATTGCCTTGGGCCGCCGCATTCCTCCCCCTTTGCGCACACCATAGACACCAAATCGCTTGAAGCGACCAGCAGCAATTGCAATATCGAAATCCATCCCAGGCACGCCGGCGCCATTCCATTGCTCTTTCCAATTCTCGTACAACTCACGCGCGATCCCAGAGGTTTCGCTGTTCGCTGTTTTGGATAAACCGAATATTGTATAATCTTCTTGGATTACGGCGAAAGAACCGTTTTCTCACCTCCTGCAGTTCTCAATCCCTACCTTCCTCCGGAAATCAAGCGCTTCGTGCTGGGTCAAGTCGCGTCCACCTGACCAGGCCCCGCTTCAGAAACACAACCACGCTCTCGGGGCTTCCTAGCCTCGACTTTACCTTCGCCCACCATGCCATCTCATTCACGCCCCATGACTGGCTCTGCGAGCATACACGACAACCTACTACCCAGCCCCATTTCTCCGTGCGATACCGACCTCGGGAAAGATCGCAGCCGGCACGAGACCGTGAGGCCGACGACAGCACAGCCTTTTCACAGGGATCGAAGCGCCAGCTCTTCTTTGCCGTGGCGGCGCAGGCCCAAGTCCTTGGTCCTGGTCGACGATGAAATCCCGCAGGGCTTGGCCGACTTGGTTCTCGAAGAGCCCGCCCCCGACGCCTCACTCTCCCCCGACGCCCACAGATCACCAACCTCCATCAAGGGCAAGATCAGGCGGGCTTCTTTGTCTCTGATGAAAGGTTTCACCGGGCGTGGCCGGCGAAGCTCGGAGCCCACGGCGCACCTCGACTCGCGGTCCCTGAATTCACACTCCGCTTGGAACAAGCTTAAGCACGCCACCAATATGCGCCACCCCAGGTTACACAATCGAGCTGTTCTCGAGACAATCTACTCGCCTGCCGAAGCCTCCTTTCCGGTACCTGACGCACCCGTGCCTGGCCACGGTCGAGCCCCACCAGTCATCCCTCAGCACACGGGTAGCGCAGCTAAGGCCGCCGCCGCCCTGCAGAACGAATACCTGGCCCACGCGCGAAATCGACAAGATCGGAGCCCGGAGGAGGCCAACGACTGTGAAAGCGGCATCGGCATCACTCTGACCACGACTGAGTCGGAGGCCGAGGCTACCAGCCAGGAGACGCCCGTTGTCAAACTCGATTTCATATCAGAGCTGCCATTGGAGCTGGCTATGCAAATCCTCATCCACCTGGATGCTTCGCAGCTGTCTGTCGCTAGCAGGGTCTCTGCCTTCTGGCATGCCTTGATTCAGGATCAACACATCTGGCGCCAATCTTTCTTGAGGGAGAAGACGTCTACGTTTGCCACGAGCGTGCCTGTCCAGCCCGGCGTGGGCCTAGGTATCCCTGCCATCAAGCCCGGGAAGGACTGGAAGAAGATATATAGAGCTCGGGAAGAGCTGGAGAAACGCTGGAGGAACGGACAGCAGGGCCGGGCAGTGTATCTGAATGGTCATCTTGACAGTATATACTGCCTGCAGTTCGATGAGTGCGTTGCATCCACCGCCCGAACCGAGAAGATCACTTACTGACTGTTTGCGTATAGGAACAAGATTGTCACGGGCTCGCGAGACAAGACAATCCGCCTCTGGGATATGCACACGCTGCAATGCCGACTCATCATTGGCCCCCCTGAAGTTGTCAATGAGACCTCGATTTTGTTCGACCAAAACGGCAAGCCTCTCCATTTCGCCTCGAGCCCCCATAACAACCGCTCGAACCCGTCAGTCCCCGTGACTGTGTCTTTCCCGAACCACCACAAGCAATCCATCTTGTGTCTTCAGTACGACGATGACATCCTGGTCACTGGCTCGTCAGACTCGACCTGTATTGTTTACAATGTGCGGTCCGGGTACCGGCCGGTGAGAAGACTCGCCCACCACACAGCAGCCGTCCTGGATCTTGCGTTCGACTCAAAGCACATTGTGACGTGCTCCAAGGACATTAGCATCTGTGTCTGGGACCGCGAGACGGGCGCGATGCTGAAGCAGCTCAAGGGACACACGGGGCCGGTCAACTCGGTGCAGCTGCGGGACAACACGATCGTGTCATGCTCTGGGGACTTCAAGGTCAAGCTGTGGAACATTGACAGCGGCAAAGCGGTACGCGAGTTTGTCGGACACACCAAGGGACTTGCTTGCAGCCAGTTCTCGGACGACGGGCGTTACATTGCGTCAGCGGGCAGCGACAAGGTGATTCGCGTATGGGACGCGCACACGGGCGAATGCGTGCGGGAGATGCCGGCGCATGACAGTCTTGTCCGCAGCTTGCACATTGACAGCGTCAGCGGGCGGCTGATCAGCGGCAGCTACGACACGGACATCAAGGTGTTCAACCTGGAGACAGGTGACCAACTCCTCAACTTCCAGAACTGGCACGCCAGTTGGGTGCTGAGTGCCAAAAGCGACTACCGGCGGATTGTGAGCACGGGTCAGGATCCCAAGATTCTCATCATGGACTTTGGCGCCCAGGTGCCGGACATCCGCATGCTCGAGAGTGCGCGCAAGCACGCCTCGACGTACGAGGCCGGCTTCATCTGAAAGCTGACGCAAAGCCCCACGCAACTATCACTCACCAGGCGGTAATAAAGCCCGCTGGCGAGGTTTCAGAGACACAGGCCCCTCGACAGGGTGCGTTGTGGCTTGTTCTTAGGCCCGGGAGTCTCCCTGCGACACGGCCCCTCTGTCATTATGAAGCTGGAGGAACAAGGCAGGCTTTGTTCTGTCTTTTGACAAGACCGTTCTTGACATGGATTTATTTTTCTCGAAATTCTTTGCGTGGCATCAAATTTTCTTTTGGAGTATGGGTTATTAAAAAAGAAAGGCATTGGTTATTCTCAGCGAGAGGGCGGTTTCAAGGGCGTTTTTGAATATAGTCAGTTACTTGGTTGGACGGGGGAGGGGATCTCAGCAGGCGGCTCGGGTATCTCAGGAGATGCACCGATGACTTGGTGCCCGCCGCCGCCTTTCCGTCTCGATTCGTTGCGAAGCCGGACTGGGCGATAACCCCGTCACATGACGCTTGTCTTCATTTTGCCTATGCTGTTTGGATCACCATCATTTCTACCGAGTTGGATAGACCCGCATTGCATCTGAGTAGCGTGTTATTGAATATAGATAGTTGGTACAGGCAATCAAACAACCTCTCACCAAGGCTACTGGGTCGTTGAGCCGATGGAGACAGTCCACAGCTCGAAAGTGCCTCGCTCGCGTCAGTCTGAAGTGAGGGGAGAAGAAACTCCGCAACGGGCGATGCGATGACTCTGCAAGCAGCCTTGCCGCGGCGAGATCGGCGATGACAACAGTCACCTGGCACGAGAACGAAACGCCAGCAGAGATGACATGAAGTGGCGGGTTAGCGGGCGTTGAGTGAGTAATATGAAGATGGGAAAACCTCGTCACGTCGCGCCCAAACGAGGACCGGCACAGGGCGCTCGGGGGCAAGGTTTCCCGTTTTGGAGTTCTCTTGATAAGCAAGATCTCCATACTGACGAGTTTTAGTCTGGGCAGCTATGAATACCTAGTACCTGAAGTACCTAGTTGCGGAGCCAGGTAAAACCGAAGAAGGAGGATGGATCGGTTCGTCTTTTCCTTCGTACGGAGGCGCGATCGTCAGGGGAGTGATTTCCATGACTTCTTTCTTCTCTCTCTCTCTTTCTCTCTTTCCGACGTACGGGGGGCAGCGTTCAGCATCTGCGGATGGCATCTGAGAAGCACGTGGGCAGTGCCTAACGTGCTGGTCACGACAGAGGAGGCCAAGATTTGAAAACGGGGGCGCGGAAGAGGGAGCCACGGGCTGCGGTGGCAGGTGCCGGGCGCGTTGGCAGATTACTCACTCTACTAATGAGTCCGACAGGGCTGAAAGAGACAAGACCTCAAAATAACAGGGTGCAGTGGAATGCCCAGAAGGACGGGCGGGTACATCCCGGGGTCATGTCTGGTCTTGACAGCCCCTCTCCCCACGTTTTTCTCTTGTCAAGGCATGAACTCGCGAGATGGCTCGAGCGGGAAGGATGGAAGCAGAGGGCTGTTCTTCCGCGGACGTCAACAAGCACGGGTGCAAGCAAGGCTCTGATGGGGATGCCCCTTTTTTTTTTCTCTCTCAGTCTCTCTTATTCCAACTGTGAGCTACATAGCTGGCTGAATAACATCCCATCTATGAGGAGCTGGAGGGATGGTCGCGGAACTCGGGTGGTTCCTTTGACCCGGACAGCGACAGCGATGGGCGTCGCCTCATCGAGCCAAACCCCCACCCCCGGGTAGAGGCCGCGATCGCTGCCCGCGAGACACACACACACACACACTCTCTCTCTCTCTCTCTCTTATCTTTCCCAGTAGGGCTGACCGAGGATCCAGCGAGGGAAGCAGCCCCATGTCGGCAGTTCAAGAGGCCAGCTCGGGCGGCGGCGGGGGAAGCTTGTCGTTATCAGGGGGTAGGGTCCCATCTTATTACCAATCGCCACCAGGCCGAATCTGCGCTACGGCCTTCCTTGATACGAGTACGCGTAGATGGGTGGGATGCCACTCGTAGTTGGCAGATGATGAAATGGTTTTTGGTTTTCTTTAATTACTCGTCTTCGTCGGCAGCTGGGCCTCGCAAGGCTGATTGATGTATTTTGGGTACCCGGACGAGTAAACACTGCGACTGACTGGGTAGATGGTCGGGTTTGCTGATGGACCCAGTTGAGTCTGGATCAGCATACGGTTCTTTTCGAGGCTGCTGCTGCTGGCTCTACGCGTAACTCAGGTTGCCAGGCGCGCCAGGGCCTTGCTCAGCCACGGCCAAAGTGCCTTGTTCGCATCTGGTCGAGGGGGCCGTCGAGCTGGGCGGCTTACCTGGGCTGAGCTCGTTGTTGTTCATGAGTACATCGACAACGTCATCCCCACTCACTATGAGCCGGAGATGGATCCACTGGATGTCAGCCCGGTGACCGGCGATGGAGTGGAAATAGTAGTCGCCTGCCTCACCTCGCCCACGCACTACGAGTACAGCCAAGCCGCCTTCTCGATGCTCTTTATGCGTATGCCCAGCGGTGGAGCCGCCGCCTGTCGCTTGTATCCCATTTGAGCCCTCGTGCCCTCCTCCCTAGGAGCAGGCGCAGAACGAGGGCTGTGGTGGTGATTGTAGTAATCTTGCCCAATAGCTTCCGATCGAGCAACTGGATGCGCCTTGCCTCTTTCTTTTTCTCTCTCTCTCTGCCTGCCCCTCTCTACGATCTTTCTGGCTCTCGGCTGCAGTCGGCTGCAGCCCGCCCTGAACAGACCGCCCGTCGATCGATGCTGGCATTGCGATGCGCAGTGACCAGGTACTCGTTCGTACGCGTGATGAGTTCTGGAGTGTCTGGTGGTGCGATCACGTCAGCTAGAGCTTGTCTTTGCTCATCCCGCGGTCTGGAGGTTGGGTGCGAGTATTCTTCTGGTCTCTCGGCACACGCGCGCGATACGCGGCTCGCACGAGAACAAGCCGGCTTCGAGAGAAGAAGAGACAAGAGAGTTGGTCGGAGAGGCATGGGGAGGGCAACATGCAAGCGATCCCGTTACTTTGGACCCCTCCTCCCCCCTCTCGATTACTATACGCACATGATGGTGCCCCCGGCCTAGACCTGCCTGCGCAGCACGCAGAGTGGCTATGCATAGCCTCGATCATATTGCGGCGTTGGCTGCCCCGGGGGACGACAGCACCAGCAAAGTGGACCCTTGGGGGCCCGCGGCCCTTCGATGGCCGGCCAGACGACCAACCAACCGTGCCAACGAACGGTCGTCAAGTCGACCCTTTTTTTCTTCTCATTACGAGTGCGGAGTACTCGCACTGACAGGGGAGAGGGGAAGAGGGTCGCGAATGATGATGAGGCTCTCACACCATCGGCGCGCATGCTTAGGTGATTGTCACCCCCCTGCTAGCTGGCAATATCCGTGATCAACCTACCTACTCGTACGACGGGAGTGCCCGGCACGCCACTGGTACTCGCATGTGCGCTGTGGCGTGCGCGTGAACGAACGCGAGGGTGATCCAAACTGGGTCCACGTATGGGCATTACGTTTGTCGTGGATACCAAAGAAAGAGAAGAGGAGGGCGCGTGAGTGCAAACTTACGGGGTAACTTAGACAGTGAAAGACAGAAAAGGGAGAACATTACTCAACTTATAATTCATCAGCGCCAAAGGAGAGAGCCCTCCACTGGAGAGGCCTACGAGTACCTAAGTACCTGACGTATGGCACTGAAGTGCTCGCCGTACGAGTAGGTACTCGTCTGAGGTAAGGTACCGAGGTAGATTGCGATATGCGCCCGGGCTCCAGCTGAAGTGCACTGATACACAGTCTGCCCACTTTATTATCTGTGCCTCGAGGTTGCTCGTCCGAGACTTCCCAAGCCTCCCACCTCCATCCATACCTTACCTTATGAACCCGTGTGTCCACGGCTTCTACCGTCGTTGCCCTTTTTTCGATACTCTATCGTTCAGTGGGAAATACATGTATGGAAGGCGCCTCTGAGTTTGTAGGTAGGGTATGTACGAGTAATGAGGTACCTATTCGCATGTACCTGAACGATTGAAACCTTTCATCCTGGAAATCCTGCGCCCTCCTCTCATCACTCCCTAACCCTCTTCTTCCACTTCGTCGTCCTATCCACCCTCTGATGACCATTGACAACGGTCCCCTTTGTCATCAATACGTACCCCGTAAGATACTACGAGTAAGCAAGGCCGTTCTTCGTAAGGCAGTGGTTCTGAAGCACGGCAAGGCTCTGCCTGCTTGCACCGGGTTTTGGCCTCGCCGAGACAGACAGACAAACAGACCCGACCCTCCTCACTAAAGCAAAGCTTGGCCGGCGATCCTCACCTCGACGTTTCTCCCGTTGGGAAATTCCACACCTCCCTCGCGGCACGCCATCGTTGTATGGTAACCTTGCCGTTCTACGAATACTACCGTACGGATACTCGTCCGCCTGTCTGTCGGTCTACCAGGCGCTCGAGTCGGTCCATCTCTGAACTGTACGCGATCACGTACGAGCACGTCGTCATATCGTCGGTCTGCGCTCGTCATCGCCGCCCGGCCCGCCGACCCGACGCGATCCCGACCCCTACATGGACCCGGCCTGCACGCTCGGCCCCGCGCCGTCGTCTGCATGGCAGTCGCACTCGCAGTCGTCCGCCCAGCAGCAGCAACAGCAGAACCTGGTCATGGCCATGGGTCATGGGTTATGGCCCGTTCGACACGTCGTCGTGACCCCAATGGCGTGCTGACGCCAGCGTAGCAGACTGACGAACCCAACGACCAAATGCCCGACTGCCGGCATCACGGGCTCGCGGCGATCCCAAGCTCGCCATTTCGACTGCCGAGACGCCATCCCGGAGCCAAGCGATAGTAAGCAAGCCGCAGCAGCAGCAGCAGCAGCAGCAGCAGCAGCAGCAGCAGCAGCAGCAGCAGCAGCCTTGGCTACAGCGCCCCCTCCCCCACCGTCAAGGTTGAACTCGCCTGCTGATCTCATCATGCCTAATAGGTTAAGGTGGCCTGGCCTGCACCGTGAGGTGTTGGTGGTGGTGGTGGTGGGGGCGGCGTCTATGCGGGAAACTCGTTTCTCACACGAGTACGCTTTACATATACGCCGCGTATACGCCGCCCATGACCAAGCAAAGGAGGAATGCCCGGAGCGTGCCGCCGCGAGAGATGAAGGGCCACAAGGGCTGAGACGCGTCCAGAGTGCGCGGGGACCACGACATGCCTCTCTGCAACCCGCAAATGAATAACAACAAAAAAAAACCACGGAAGAGACAAGCATGCGCATCCATTGGTGCACACACAATTGGGCAGATAAATGAAGGTGGACGGCAACTCCCACTTCCTTCCCGAGAGAGAGCCGGGACCGCCCCGGCGCCGCGCGCCTCAGCTCGAGCCAGGCAGGATGCTCGTACCAGACAGGGTGCAAGTGCATTGCAGAGGTGAGTGAGCCCGGTGGGTGCTCGGGTCCCCTGTCAGCCCCGTCAGCCCGCCAGTCAAGTCACGTCCCATTCAGGCATATGGATGGAGACACGGAATACTCGTACACACACATGGTGACAGGGCAGACAGACATACAGCCCCAGAGCCTTGTTTAGCGTAGCTCGCGAGATGGAGACCGTGGGGCCCGGGCTGTTCAACGCAGGACCGTAGCACTGAAAATCATCTACTCAGCGATCCAGCTACGCCAGCCTGCGCCAGCCCACCCCTACCTCGCTCTCCCTCTCACTTACGAGTATTAGCTTGAGCTTTCTCCGTATCAAGTAGTCGTGGGCTGTCGTGGCTGTCAGGGGGTGGGGGAAGCAACGTTTACTTAACTGGCCCTCTCGTCGCTCACTTCAGATCTCCTTGAGAGGTCAGCTTCACCCGTTTGGCCCCCGTTCACTTTCCTCCCTTTTTGTCTCTTATACTGTCCTCTGGTGACTTGTGGCAGACGAGGACGTTGCCGACGACGGAAAGGGAAACCCCCACGGAGAGGAAGAAGAAACGAAGAGGAAACAACAGCATGCTCTTCACGTCGGTCCTCGCCGCCGGCCTGGGGCTGGCGGGCACGGCGCTCGCCCAGCAGAAGAAGCCCAATATTGTCGTCATCATGACCGACGACCAGGACAAGCTGCTGGGCTCGCTCGAGTACCAGAGCGTCGTCCAGCGCGAGCTGCGCGACAAGGGCACCGAATTCGTCAACCACTACACCAACACGGCCCTGTGCTGTCCCAGCCGCTCCAGCTTCCTGCGCGGTCAGATGGTGCACAACACCAACATGACCAACGTCATGGTTCCCGGGTGAGTTGGCTGCCCCGAATATTAAGAAGTTCTATCAGAGGAAAAACCAATGGAAACATTCCTTCCACTGTACCTCAGAGAGGGATAAGACACAAGAATGCTGACCAGGTTTTCCCCTCCTGCAGTGGCTCGTATAACAAGTGGCTCGTCTCCAAGCAGGACGAGAACTACCTGCCACACTGGCTGAGCAAGGCCGGCTACCGAAACGAATGTACGTTGCCAGTCATTGATCAATAAGTACCCGCGGTATATATCATAAGAAACGGGCTGCTAACCCCCGCATGCAGATGTTGGCAAGCTGATGAACGGAGTGGGCATCTCCAACTACAACGCCGGTGGCAAGCCTAAGGGTTGGGACTGGACGGACGTTTTGGTATGACATGACACCTCCCAAGTCTCTTCTCCTCGGGTTTACCCACGGGCTCTAACAGACCACCGTTTCACAGCTCGAGCCCTACATTGACGACTTCAACGCCCCCGTCTTCTCCCAGAATGGCGAGACTCCCGTTTACTACGAGGGTTTCCACCAGACCGATGTCCTCCGAATCAAGGCGTAAGTCGCTGACAGCACGCGCTACCCTTCCCCCCCCTCCCCCCTTTTTCTATTCCTGCCTTTGCACACGAAGGGAACGCCCCTTTCCCCCGTATTCACCCTTCTGAATCGACTGACACAAGAAGACAACAGCCTCGAGCGCCTCGACGCCCTCACGGCCTCTGACCAGGACAAGCCCTTCAGCCTGCTCATCTCGCCCTTCGCGCCGCACATCGCGTACCAGTCGCAGAAACCCGCGCACCGCACGATCCCGCAGGCGCGCCACGCGCACCTGTTCCCCGACGCCAAGGCGCCCCGCAACCCCAACTTCAACCCGGATGACGAGTACCAGGACGGAAAGGGGGGCTGGCTGGGCTCGCTGCCCAAGATGAACGACAGCGCGGTGGACTGGGCCGACTACGCGCACCGATCCCGCCTGCAGGCCTTGCAGGGAGTGGACGAGATCGTCGAGGACGTGGTGGCCAAGCTGGAGGACGCCGGGGTGATCGACAACACGTACATCATCTACACCAGCGACAACGGGTACCACCTGGGCCAGCACCGGGTCCCGGGAGGGAAATCGCTGTACTTCAACGAGGACACCAACCTTCCGTTCGTCGTGCGCGGGCCGAAGGTGCCCCAGGGCCAGAGCTCGACCATCCCGGGCCTGCACGTGGACCTGGCGCCGACGTTCCTCGAGATTGCGGGCGTCGACGAGGCCGACTGGCCCGAGTTCTTCGACGGGCGCAGCCTGCTGGACCAGTGGCACAACCCGACGGGCGCGCCGACGGGCGAGGGCACCAAGGACGCCGGCGGCGCCAACGGGAAAGAGTGCATCAACGTCGAGTACTGGGGCAGCGCGGGCGTCGAGGCGCCCAGCGGCGGCACGCAACAGGACAACACGTACAAGACGGTGCGCACGCTGGGCTCGGACGGGCAGAAGTGGCTCTACACAAAGTGGTGCTCCGGCGAGGCGGAGCTGTACAACACGGCCGAGGACGAGTGGGAGCTGACCAACCTGGTGCCCGGGGGCGACCACTCCCGCGTCGTCGACCGCCTCGACGCCCTGCTCATGGTGACCAAGTCGTGCGAGCTGGGCGCATGCCGCGACCCCTGGGCCCTGCTCACGCCGCCCGACTCGGACTCGGACTCGGGGCAGAACGCCACCCTGACCAACCTGGCGCAGGCCCTCGACGAGAAGTACGACGACTTCTTCTCCGACTTCCCCAAAGTCGGCATCAAGCAGTGCCTGCAGATCCAGGACACGGCCAACGAGGGGCCCTACTTCCCCGAGCTGGTCGAGGGCGACGAGCGCTCCGGCCTGGGCCGCGCCCACCGCGAGCCGACCTCGGGCGTCCAGGCCCCGGGCGGGGTCATGACGATCAAGGTCGGCGGCGCCCTGTACGGCAGCGAAGAGCAGCGCCACGCAACCCCGGACGACATCAAGAAGGCCTCGCGCGAGCTGACCCAGGACGAGATCGACGCCCGCGCCGACAACACCGGCACGGCCTCCTCGTCCGCGGGCGGCAGCGACCACAAGGCCTCGCTGCAGAAGGACAGCGTCGACGGGGACTCGTCCGCCGCGGCCAGCCTGCGCAGGTGGTGCTGCGACTCGATCGCCGGGCCAGTCGCCGCCGCGACCGTCTTCTGGTCCTACTTCCACCTGTAGGGACAGCGTGTGGAAGGAGGAGAGACAGTGGATCATGTTGGCTTTCACATACACCCTTTTCCCCCTACCCCCCTTGCGGGTTACACGAGCACACACACACACACACACACACACATATTACTGGTGCTCGTCCGGAAGAGAACACCTTCCAAGACTTTCCTGGACGAGCCACGGCTTTCCCTGTTTATATTTGAACACCTCTTAAACGATACCCTTATAGATCTTGTTGCATTTAATGATTGGATAGCACATAGTGGCTTTGGGCGGAGATGGGACGAGGGGATGCCGCAATAGTGGGCAGGGCCAGACGAGGACATTTTTCTCTAATGAGCACGTCGCTCCCCTTGCTCGCTTGCTCCATTCGTGTCTGCATATTCAAAAGATACTCCAGCCTATTAAGACTATTTTCACTTCGTCGCAGCCATGCTCTGCACAGCCTTCCAGAAGGGCCGCGTAGTTATTCCAGAGTTTCGTCGATCGGTGAAAGGACCTCAAGATTCGAAAAAGCCACCGTCCTTGCCATCTCATTCCATCGCCGCCCTGCTCGACCTGGAGAGGCCGGCTGCTGGGTCACGTCTTCTGCTATCTGATCAATGCCCCTGACCGGGTAATGGCGACTGTCACGTTCGAGATATCACTCTGAAAGCGCCAAGCGACGAGACGCGGCCCACTCTGGCTGGTCGCAGGAACGACAAATCATCGCTCCATCATCGGTTCGACGAGTGGCGATGACACCCCTTATTACATCTATTCTGATTAGGAAGTATATCCCAGAACGAAAGGCGAAGCAAGCCAACGACGACGCTGCCTGCGGTCCACCCTGCCTCATGACGACAGAAGCCTGCGTGTAGCTTCTCCAAGCGACAACGCATTCATATCCCGGGAAGACCCAGTACGCCTCTGGCGGCCGGGATCCACCTCGGAAGGAAGTAGATTGGGTATATGGCCAGGAGCGCGGTGATGAGCCCGGTAACCTACGACGCACGTCAGCATGGGCCCCAGAGCAGCATATGGCAGCGACATGCACAGGACTCACCTTCTCAAACCACGTGTGGAAGTAGATCGCCGTCATGAGCAGCATCCACCAGCACAGTGCAATCACCACGGCCGCAAAGCGGCCCCCGAGGCCGAGCCCCGACCCCCTGGTGTCGGCGTCCTGGTCACTCTCGACGCCGGCACCCTTGACGGCGCCGTCGGGCATCACCACGTCCCTCTCGTCGCGCCGGGCCATCCTCAAGGCGACCCACCCGACCTCCTGTATCAGAAAGAAGCTGCCCAGCACGAGCAGGAAGACGTGGCCGCTGATGTCGTGGCCGCCGCTCCAGCGACCGCCCGCAGCCTTACATGCGACGGCGGTGAAGAGCTCCACGTCGTCCGCGACGCCCTCCGAGACGGCCTCGGTGGCCACGTCGCACTTGCCGCCGGTGAAGCGGAAGCCTCGGTCGATGATGGGGGCCCGAAGCACCACTGGGTGACGAGGAGCCACCACCCGGTGACGAGAGCCCACCGCAGCGCGGCCCTGGCGCGGCGCGACGTCGCGGCCAGCGCCGGGTGGCTGAGGAGGAAGACGAAGAAGGCAATGGTGATCCAGGCCCAGCCACGCTTGACGAACAGCACGTTGAACAGGTTGTCCTTGCGCGCGAAGTAGCTCGGGGCGTCGGTCGGGACATGCGACTGGCGGACCGTGTCGTACGGGGCCGCGCGGGTCTCGGGGCTGAGGACGGAGAACAGGGTTCCGAAGACGAGGATGATCGGATACGCCAGAAGCGCCAGCGCTTCCGTCGGCGTGGGCAGTGCGGGCGGGTTGCGGCGCGTCGGTGCGCTGCCGGTGGCCCGCGTCGGCGACATGGGCGAGCTGCTGGTGCGGCGGGGGCTGCCAGTGCCGGTGCTGTTCTTGGGCCGGAAAGTACTGGCCATGTATCCGGGTCGGGATCTTAGGGAGCTGTTTCCGTCGGCCATGAGTGACGGGTGCGAGGCATCAAGGTCGCGGGCGCGTTGCGGTTCGACGATGAGGCTGTGCGGAACTGGGTGGGTCTCGTGCAAGGAAATGAAGAGGAAAGAGGACAGAAAAACACAAGCAGCTTCTCTATCTCTGCGGTGCTTCAGTGGTGTCGTGTTCGAGCTGTCGTACTGACGGCTTTGGCGGGGTTGGTGCAAATAGAGAGAGAGAGAGAGAGCGAGGCCGAGAATGGAGGCAGAGACAGCCGAGGAGCTGGCATTGGCAGGTTGCAACAATGACGTGTGTTTTGCACACCTGCCTCAGTTCCGTTGACCTCATGCGCCGCACCTGCCCACTCACCACTCTGTCCCGTCCTGCCCTGTTCCGCGATTTGCCAAATCGGCGCCATTCCCCTTCTGGATTGGTTCTCATTGGGACAAGTCCCGGTAGCGACGACCCCTTACCACACCACGCACGCGTATCCGTACTCGTACATCAGGTACAGTAGGTGCCTGCCTGATGAGGTCAGGTAGGTAAGCAGCAACGCGGTTTGACAACTCGCCAACCAACTCACAGACGACTCGGCAGATCACGCATGTACACTGAGGGCTCTTGGGGCTATCTTTTTTCATTCGTTCTCATCTTTCATGGCTTCCCAGGGTTGCACATGTGCCTATCGGGGCTATCTACCACCATCTGTCTGGGCCTGGTTTTCCTCCTCTCGCCCACAAGACATCCCTACCAAAATCAACCTTTGCCTCTATTGCAACTCCCTAGGCCATGCCGTGCCAAAGTCAATGGGAAGAAAAATTCTATGTTTCCAATGCCACTGTGGGCCGCAAAAAAGAAGTGAAGTCTGGCATTACCAAAGAGCTGTACAGGCACAGGCCCTCCCACCGCTCCTGCTGCGCACCGGCTGCTGATCAGAAGGCGCAAACGGGCATCGACGTGGTTGTCTCCGTCGCAGTCACAAATGTGGTTGAGGGCGTGGACGCGGGCATGGGTCCGGCGATCCCTGGGTGACTCGCACCCTACGATGTCGTACCGCAGGCGCCAGCGGCGGTGACGGTGGTAGTAACCGTCACGGTCACCGGTTCCTCGCCTCCGCTTCCACCAGCAGCACCAACGTCAGCCGAGCCCGATGGGCCAGCGACAGCGGGGGCAGCGGTGGTCTCGGCACCACTGCCTCCCGTCGCTGTCGGGTACAGAGTCTGCTGGCCTCCTTGGTCGCTACCACTTCCCTCGCCGGCAGCATCAGTGGCAGCAGGAGAGGTAGGTGCGGCACCGCCTGCAGCATCAGTGGCAGCAGCAGTCGTTGGCGCGGCACCGCCCGCAGCTCCTCCATCGTCGGTAGGAGCAGCGCCGCCGCTAGGAGATCCATATGCTCCTCCCTGGGTGGCGCTCGGGCTTCCGCCAGCACCGCCAGCACCGCCAGCACCGCCAGCAGAGCCAGCACCAGTGTCCGTGCCTCCAGTCGAGCCGGAGCCGGAGCCCTCTCCAGAAGAGCCAGAGTCGGAGCCATTGCTACCGGAACCGGGGGTAGATCCAGAGTCGCCGGTAGATCCAGAGCCTCCAGCAGAGCCAAAGCCAGAGCCCGAGTCACCAGTCGAAGCAGTAGGGGTAGATGAAGGCGAGCCAGAACTTCCAGATCCAGATCCCGAAGAGGGAGCAGTGGCAGATGGTGCCTCCGAACTGCTTGACTCCGATCCAGAACCTCCAGAGCTGCTACCGCCAGGGTTGCTCCCAGGCGCAGGTCCGCCAGAAGACTCCCAGCGGGCGATGCCACCACAGAACGTGCTTCTGTTGTCCTTGTCAAGCGCGACCGACTTTCCGTTGTTGGTGATCATGTTGACGGAAGCCTTGGTGTTGACGCCAAAGAAGTGGACGCTCGACTCCTCGACGCTGACAATGTTCTCCTGGCAGTTGTTCTTATTGACACAGACCTGACCGTAGTTGTCGAAGAAGCTGTACAGGCCACCACCGTACATAAAGACCTCGGTCGAGTTGGCGACACGGAGACCCCAGGTGCGGGCACAAGTCTGAGAGGAGCCGTCGCAGCTTGCCTTGAAGTCGGGGTCGGAGTAGCCCGCGTTGGCGGTGAAGGGCACGGTGGCGTCGGGGTTGCCCTGCATGTAGGCCGTCTCGGTCTGGATCATGCCCAGGAAGACATTTTCAGCGTTGGTGACCTGGTAGTTGTACATCTGGCTGTGCTCCGAAGCGGTGCCCAGAACCAGACAGGCTTCTGAGACTCGATGAGAACTCCACGGCCGTTGTAGAGGTTGATTTGCTTGTGGTCCTCGAGGTCAAGCTCGTGGTCAGCGATCCAGAACCAGCAGTTCTCGACGTAGGCAGAGGCCGTCTTGGTGAGGTGCAACATCATGAAGGCCGCCTCGCACTCGGGGTTGGGCGTGGTGGTCTGCTTGGGGGTCTTGGCACACTTGTCGGACTGGAGCTGGGAACCGGCAGTACCGCCAACTCGGAAGTGAACATCCCACATACCCGCAGAGCCAGCCTCGCTGCCTTCAAGGTTCCATTCCATCAGGATAGCTCCCGGGGCGGGACCCTTGGTCTCAATGATGAGATCGGACATCTCGACGTTGCCCACGTCGCCAGGCTTGCCAACCTGGAGCACGGCGCGAGGCTTGGACTGGTCTGCGAACTTGGGGCCGCTGGCCATGAGCAGAGACCAAATCTCACCGGTGATCTTGATGTTCTTGGGAATCTGGATGGTGTCCGTGATGACGTAGGCACCGTGGTCGACGAAGACGACCTGACCTTCTTTGGCGTTGTTGAAGACCTGCTGGAGCTTCGCCGTGTCGTCCGTCTTTCCATCTCCCTTGGCGCCAGCCGACTTGACGCTGATAAACTGGTCGGCAGCGATGTTAGTGTACTGGGGCTTGCTGCGGGTGAAGACCTTGCCGTTGCTCATCAGGGCCTCGGGCTTCTTGGCCGGGTTCTGAGTGGTCTGGATGGCCTTTCCGGTGGAGCCCTCGTACTGGCGGCCCTGGGTGAATGACTTGATGACCTGGTTGCCGGGAAGAAGGACTGTCTTCTCCGTCTTGTGCTGGACGGCAGTCGGCACGGCTTCAGACATGTCGACGTTCTCCATGATCAGGGTGTTGTTGGTCATCTGGTGGTCGGGCTTGTACAAGGTGCTCACACCGATGGCAGTGTTGGAGATCTTGCTGTCGAGCAGAATGACGGAACCGACCGTGAGCTCCTCGGTGCTGAAGGCCGTCATGTCCACGCCAATGTTGGCACCGTTGATCTTCATGTCCTGCAGCAGAAACTGCCAATTCCAGATGAAGTGGATGGCAGTGTAACAGTTGTTGAAGGTCATATTGCGCAAGGTGAACTGCTGACTGCCCATGTCGATTCCGTATCCGCCGCCGTTGAAGGTCAAGTCGGACATGAAGCCTCCGGAGCCGTTGTCGATGAAGACACCCTTCTGCTGGTTCTTGCTGCTCTTCTCGGGGTTCATGTTGAAGACAATGTTCTGCAGCGAGGTCGCTTGGGCCACCTGCCAGTGGATACCAGCGCCGGTACTCGAGGGCATACCCGTGAGGTCGATGACGAAGTTGCGGACTTGGCGGAAGAAGTTGTTCTGGTTGATGTACCAGTTGACTCCTCCGTCAGCGTACGGGTTGGCATCGATGACTGCCATGCCCTCAAAGTTGGCGGCGGCCTTGAGAGTGGGCAGCTCGACGGCATCGCCGATGAACTGGGTGTAGTAGGACTGGATGATCGGCTTGCTGACAACATAGGTACCGGGAGGGAAGTAGACGATGGCCGGGGCATTGGTGCGGGAATCGCACTTATCCATGCAGCGGTTGGGGCCATCCTTGACGGCCTTGTTGATGGCCTCGGTGTCGTCGGTAGATCCGTCACCCTTGGCACCGTAGTCCTTGACGTTGCGCCAGATGACGTTGCCAGCATCGCCAAAGGCAGCCTGGCCCTGGTGCTTGATGCTGGCGTACCAGTAGCTGCTGGCAGCAGTCTGTCTCTTATCAAGAGAAGTTGAGACCGGCTCAGCACCTGCGATGCCCGAAAGCAGAGGCAGAGCCAGCAGAGACGCTTTCAGAAGCGTGGAGAAGCCCATCATGATGGTAGGGCCAGCTATCCGTGAGGTGAACTTGGGGAAGTTTGCCCGGGTCAGAGGTCGAGAAGCTGGACAGGGTTAGCTTTACAGCACTGGTGTGTGAAGGGAGCTGTGTCAATATCGTGGCGAGGGGACTGACTGAAGGGAGATGCCGGCGTGGCTGTGATCAGGGTGATGTGGGGGAGATGGCGATGGTGGAACAAGAGGGGCTTGTAGAGTTGATTGATTCTGTCAAATACCACAAGCGCACTTTGTAGGTGCGAATGGGGCCTTTGTCTGGCGGCAAACAACGGGGAGAATGGTGGGGAGAGGGAAGACAATCAAATGTCTTTGATTGCTGGTGTGATGTGCGGGTGTGTGGGCAGGTGGGAGGGCAGGCTTTGTGTTGTGAAAAAGAGGGCTTGTATTGGTTGTGCTGGCAACAGGGACAATGATGGCAACAACCTGCCCACCAGGGGTTGTCCCAGGTGATGGGATTGAATGATGGGCAAAGACTGGTGCAAGAGAGGCAGCAATCATTCAATGGATAGACGTACATTCACCAGCTCCCTGGCAATAGAAGGGAGGGCAGTCAACCAACCAGGATCCACTCGGGTGGACAGGAGGGCGGTTTGCTTAGGTATGGAGCTGAATAGAAGGATATGGTGTCTGCCTGCAGGTCGGGCTCGAGTGTGGTCGGGTGGCCACACGAGCCAGCGGGTGAACGAACGAACGAACGAATGGATGAATGAATGAACGGGCCAGCGAATGGCGGTTGTTGAAGGTACTGTCAAAGGATATGAGGAAGAATAGAGCGTGGAGGGCGTCCAAAATGAGGGTGGATGTCGGAGGGAGAGGGAAGACGAGGCGAGGTCAGGCCAATGGAGGCGGGCTCGGGCACTCGTAGACGCAAAGGGCCGACGAAACGGTGCAACACGGGTGGCGAAAAACGCAGGCGCAAGAGGCCAGATGGCAGGCGGATCACGAGCAGAGCCCCGTCAAGAGGTCAAGGACGATGCAAGAATGGAAAGAATGGAAGCGGAATCCGGCGCACGACACAGTCTGCGGAGGCTCCGGGCGCGATGTGGTTTTGTTTTAGGGAGTAAGGAACGGACAAACACAGAAGAGTGAAGCAGCAGCGGCCACAAGAAGACAAACAGACAAACGACAAGCAGGCAGGTGCGAGTGCTTGTGCGTGTATCAGAGTGCCGGAGGCGGCTATTACATATAGTACAACCTGCGTCAGGTGTGCCTGCATCCAACCATCGGGTCGGATCAGGCCCAGTCCAGTCCCAGTCGAGGTATACATGGATCCGTGTGCATGCAATGCGATCCATGCACGTCAGTACAAGTTGAAGCCGGTCCAATGTGACTGGACACGGCATTCGTCCACAGCCAGTGGGCTCCCCGCCGAGCGCGTGCGCGCCCGAGAGCGAGAGCAGCTATTGGCTACCGCTGCACCGTCCACCAGGCAGTCCGGACCCGCAGCCAAGCGCAGGCCGGGATGGACGTGTGGTCGTGGGTGATGGGATTTCTGTTGCAACCGGCTGGCGCCAATCGGTGGGGCTGCGGTCCGGGGGGGGGGGGGGGGGGGGGTCCCCTGCGCATATTTTCCCCTCTGCGTTTCCCTCTTGCTATTAGATAAGCTGCCATCATCAGGTGGCAGAGGAGCTCCGACTTGGGCATGAATGAGTGAGGTAGGACGGGTGTACATTGGACCTAGCTGGCATGAGGATTACGTTGCTGGAGGTGTCACTAAATGGCATCCACTGGGGGCTCGGGATTCCAAGACGGAGTCCAGAGGTACTTGCATCCCTAGGTACTTACTTATGTAGGTACATGGCTTCCAACATTGAAGGCTGCCCTGTTCCTCGCACGAGTTTGGTAGAGGCGCTCAACGACGGGCCGCACTTTCCTGCACCCGTGCCTGCCCCCAGGGGCTTCAAACGAGTGGTGGACTGGCCGGTCGAGGTCGTTGGAGACGAGTACGAGTACACGCCGCGCAAGTCCCGCTCCAGACCCGTCAACTTTCAGTTCAATGACTGCCCTGGGCTGCCCAAGACCTCGACTGCCAACCTTGGCCTGGTAGAGCCGGGCGGGAGGTCTGTAAGCTCCTGTAGCAGGTAGATTGCCAGGTCGAGTACCTGCAGGGTTCGAACCCCCTCAAGGAGCCTCCCGAGGTGGATCGCCGTTGATCCCTGGCGCCCCTTCGGTACTCGTGCGAGGGGGCAGGCTCGAGTACTCGTGGTACCACCGCGGAGTGCTCCGAGCGTGCTTGTACCTATGTGGTTACCTACCCCAAGACTGATGGGGATCCAATCTTTGTTTGCTCAACGTTTGATCACAGCTTCATGCAGCCGACAGGTGAGAGGGGGCCCTGGCCGGGCCTCACCACGGCACTCGTGGGGCATCAAGAGCTTGAGCACCCGTGCGCCGGCGCGGGCTCGGGGCACTCATCCCAAAACCCCCGACTGCCACTGCCGCCGAGGCCGGTCTAAGAACACACGAGTAGGGGCGCGTGCGAGGACGGGCGCTGAGGCGGGAGGGCGCGTGCCCCCAACCCGTCTGGGCACAATCGACATGGGGCCGGCTGGTTTCGAGACGTTGAGATCCATTCTGAATGATGGGTGGACCTGCGACTACATGTACCTAGGTACGAGTAATCAGATGCAAGGACAGGTCCCTCCCTCCCTCCTGCCTTGCCAGTGCCTACTATGGACGATGGGCGTGCGCGTGCGAGTGCGAATGGAAGAAAGACAGCCAGCCCATCGCGGTGGTGCGCGGTGGTGCGCGGCATACAGAGCCGAGATCAGATGCGCCAATCCCGAAGGCTATCGTTCCGCCCGCTGGACGCTAATAATATCGATTTTAGCGTACACGATTTGATCCCATCCATTCGAATGGCGTCCGTCGCAAGCCCTGCATGCAGGCAACTAACGCGGCAGCAGGAGCAGATGTAGAGCAGGATAATGTGTACCATACCTCAAGTAGATTTGTAGCACAAACTGCCCCTGCCGATTTCGAGTGTTCCCGTTCAGTAGTTCCCAAGGCAAGTACTCGTAGAATTGCTCAATTACTGCTCAATAGGCGTCTATCCGCATGCGCGGCGCATGAAAGGGCTCCGGAGTACGCCGTGTGTTGATTGGTCCCCAAGTGCCGGGGATTCACGCTTCCTCGCCCCGAGGTGCTGTACTCGTACGAGTAGGCGACCCGAATGGCCTGTGTCGCTGGTCCCCTGATTTCCCACCGGGGGCGGAGATTCAAGTCTCCCAGAGAGTGGAAAGCGCCACTTGCAAATACAAGTACCGACCGAGGCCTGCAGAAAACCACTCGCGATGCGGTAACGACGCCGCAAAGCAAATTGAGCCCACCAGGGCCCTCAATCCAGGGCTCAGACGTTGATGCGAGAATTACGGGCATGAGCAAAAGTGCGCACAGGGCACGGCGCGAGGCGCCCTCCAAAGACGGGAGGGGGCGCGAGGGCTTGGGCGGCCTGAGGGCCTGACAGGACAGGCAGAAAAGCATTGATCCGAGTGACGTCTGTGGGAAGCCCCTCGGGCCTGATGGCGTGTTTCACCTGCGGGTGCTTGAGCGTCTGCGAGAGGGTACTCCGTATTCGTCCTCGCGGGTGTGAGCAGCAGACAGGCGGCGGTTATGGGCGTTGATTGGCGCCGGGCCTCGCAAGGAACAGGCAAGGCCTTGGCGGATCGCTGGCCGGAGCCGCCCGGCGGAACCGCCCTCATCCAGTGGTTCTGCCCGCCGATCGAGACCGACCGTGGGAGGGCGCTAAGTCAAAACACTCGTACGAGTCCATAAGCAAGCACTGAATGGCGCGCAGAGGGAACAGCGAAGATGGTGAGCGGCTGTTGTATGGACGCCCATGCTGTTGGCGATGCGGTACGTGTATGAGCTGGAACTTCATCACATCTCACAGGTCGCCGGCGTCAATCTGCTGTGTTTGTGTGTGTGTGTGTGTGTGTGTGTGTGTGTGTGTGTGTGTGTGTGTGTGCGAGCACCGCCAACCGGGCCGTCTCTTCAGCGCCGACGAGCCCCCGCGAGATAAATCCACTCTAGAGCGCCCGTTGCATCTAAGAAGCACACAGGTACTACGGGACATGATCAAGCCTTCCATAACACTGGATGATGGGCAGGGCCGCATGAAGCAGGGCGATTGTTTGTTACCAGCAGCGGAGGTCGCGTTTCACCAACGTTAGGGGCCCTGGGACGTCAGCCGACGACTACATAGTACCTTTAGTACAGGTCGCCCGCATGGAGGGGTCCAATTGCACTCGTACCTACTGCGTCAGGCACGACTGGAGGTTAACCCTCGACTATTGAGGTGCTCCGGGCACACCGCGCTCGTGTTCGTCACAGCAGACACGAGATGGGCAGTTGGCCTCTCCGGGTGAATCGCTCCAGAAGTGGGCATGACACCTCGAGACCCAGAGTTATTAGCCTGGAGCAGAGCAGATCTTTGCAGCTCGAATGACGAGGCCATCCCTCTGCTTGCTTCGTCCATCCATCGGGCCGTGAGTGTCGCCCGGCACCGGCCAGGTCGCGCCGCTCAACACCTCAACGGCGGCCTCCAGAAACGAAACGATCATCAGGCACGGCACAGCTCTCGCGTGGGGTTTGCGGGGTTCGGCCACGAGTGTTAGATTGCAGGACGGGCCACCTGCGGATCTGAGACGATGCAGCGTGCACCAGATATCTCACCTCGTAAGTACGGATAAACGAGTATCGCCGTCTTGTACGATATGTGTGTAAGTACTGACGTCTGCTCGCACACCCATGTAGGTCAAGTAGACATGTGGTGTATCTGCATCTTGCTGTGCAGTCTCGCGACCTGATGGAAACTCATCAATGTTGATCCGTACAGCTGCTGCCTACGAGTACCATACAACCCGGGCCCGCTTGCGCTGACAACGAGGCCCGGCGGGCGTGCGTCTCGCCAATCCTCCCGATCCCTTGGCATCGTCGGCGGGACACAGCAGCGCCATGATCCAGATTCATGCTAGGCTCGTCTCGGCCCAGCCTCTGCTGTGCGCTGATGAGGTGGAAGCAAAGCAGTGCGACCAGCAAGACGAGTACAACATGCCTCGGACAGGGCGCCGAATGCCTCTCAGCAAGCCACTGCAAGGGCCCTGGCACAGAACCGGGCTGGCTGTTCTCCTCGTCCGCGACACGCAGGGCCACGCGCAGCCATGGCACTTGACCTGGTAGCACACATCGAGGCGCCAGTGCAGCCACTCGCGCACAGACACACACACACACAGAGAGAGAGAGAGAGAGCGCCAGGGGCCGGCAGTTCATCAGTCCCCCTCCCTTGGCATCCGTATCCCTGGGGCGCTCCGGATCCGACCAGCCAAGAGGAGCCCGTGTTGGCCCATTGCGTTTCGAAACCGGGATCAGCCTCCTCCACCTCCGGGCCAGGGTCCCGTGGGCCGTGGGCGTGGGCGTGGCACACGTGGACGGATGTGGGCTGTACGAGTAGGGGTTGATCGCGGTGAGCGGAGGACGAGTGCTGGCATGGTCTTTGTTTCAGGGCCTCGCCAGACGAATCCTCGTATGGTGAGGCGCCCCCATTCTGCGCTGCCTGGACAAAGAAACAGTTCGTTGGTAATTAGGTAGCCTTTGTCTACCCGTCGATAGATTGGGCTCAGTATACCTGTCTGTACGTTCTGCCCAACCCTTGCAGCACCAATGTCGCTTAATACTCCGTGCATCAGTCCCACTCTGATAATTCATGCGCGCGACCCTCGACACGTACGCGTAAAGCCTTCTCGCCACGATCTTTACTAGGGTTCGGAAGGCTGAGATGAGACAGCCAGCCTTGTGGAAACTCCGCAAAGATAGCGTCAGCGTTCCCGTCCGGAGAACACAATGGGTTGTCGTGAAAGACATCTCTAACCCAAGTAGGCCGCGGCGTGGATTGGACAGAAGCATCGCTTCCGCATCAGTGCGGTGTACGAGTACTCGCGCTGCCTCTCCAGGGCGCCTTATTACAATCCATTTGCTGCTACTCAGTGACGACGGGCACCAAGGTGACTCCAGTGCCCAATTCATGAATACCAGCTCACGCTACATACATTACCTGTCCTTGATCATCTAACGCAAAGCTACACACATAATGTACATTAATGCAGTTAAGATGTAGGTTACCTAAGGTACTGCAGGTGAGGTATAAGAAACGCACCACTCGAACACATTTTCTACCAAAAAGAGAGCCTCATCCCCACAGCTGCTTGCCAGCTGACGTCATCGCGTGGGTGCCCAGAGTCCTCGCGCAATGTAATGTAACTCGCGTTCAGAAGGCGCGACCCGGACGTTCGTACGGAGGCAGGTACTCGCAGTCCTTGTGCCCTTGCGCCGCCGCGACTCGCGGGAACATCGCCAGCATCGTCGACGACAGCGTCTCACCTCTCACCTCCTCGCCGCGATTACGCCGACTTCAATCTTGAAAAAAACCCGCCCGCCCGCCGGCCGCGCAACCACCTCCCTACCTCCCTGGTAGCTTTCCGGCCTCGACGAAATGGCGCACATCCAGGCCCCCGCGAACCTGCCGGCGCTCGTCAAGTCGGCCTTCGCGCGAGCCAAGGCCAGCGGCGACCTGACATATTACGCCACCCAAGTCGCGGTCCTGTGCCCCGCCGGCATCCCAGTACGAGACCGACCCCCCCCCCCCCCCGTTTCCCGTTCCCTACCATACCAGCCAGCCAGTAGAGGGGAAAAATACGTAGAAACCCCGCCCCCTCGCCCAGCCGCGTCCGCAACGAACTGACACAGCCGCGCGAGTGATGTCGCCGCCGCCCGCGTAGTTCCAACTTCGCTTCTCGCCGGCGCTGGCCTCCAAGCCCAAGGCAGCGCCTCCGCCGAAGTCCAAGGAGGGAGAGACGGGGGAGGGTGGTGAGAACAACCCCCCAACCGGCGCGGCAGCGAAGAAGCCCTTCAACCCCTTCGAGGACCCGACCCCGGCGCTGCTCGTCCTCGACCGGCTCGGCCCGGCCCACCGGCTCGTCCTCAACAAGTTCGCCGTCGTGCCCGAGCACTTCATCCTGGCGACCCGGACCTTCAAGCCCCAGACCCACGTGCTCGAGGCCGACGACCTCGCCGCCGCCTACGCCTGCATCCAAGCCTACCGTCACTTCAACCCCTCCCCCGTCGGCAACGAAGGCAACAGCGGCAACAACGACGGGGACCGGGGCCGGGGCCGGGCGACGGACCTCTTCGTCTTCTTCAACTCGGGCCCGCACTCCGGCGCCAGCCAGCCGCACCGCCACCTGCAGCTCCTGCCCGTGGAGCGCATGCGCGACGGGCTGGGCGGGGAGGAGGGCGGCGGCGGCGGCGGCGACTCCCCCACCTCCACGTGGGACGTGCTGGCCGACAGGCTCGACGAGCACGCCGCCGCCCTGCCCTTCGCGGTCTGGTCCGCCAGGCTCACCCCGGACATGAGCGCCGAGGCCCGGCACCGCGTCTACCTGGACCTGTACGCGCGCGCCGTCCGGGCCGCCAGGCCGCCAGGGCAGGAGGGGGAGGACGTGCCCGCCGCCGAGGGGGGCGAGGAGGCGGCGATCAGCTACAACCTCGCCATGACCGGCTCCTCCATGGCGCTGCTGCCCCGCGTCGCCGAGGGCGGCGCCGTCGTCGTCGCGGACGACCGGTCGGGCGAGGCGGCGCAGGCCGGCGGTGGTGCCACGGTCGCGCTCAACGGCACCGTGCTGGCCGGCACCGCGCTCGTCAAGAGCGAGGCCGAGTGGGACGCCCTCCGCGGCGACCCGGGCAAGCTCCTGGCGGTGCTGCGGAACATTGGCCTGAAACCCGCAAGAGCCCAGGCGCAGGTGAGCCTGTGAGGGCAGACTGGGCCTTCGGTGGCTTGGATCGGTCTCTGAGTGGCACGATGCATGTCTTGAGGCGCGGGATGGCGTCTTGGGCAAAATTGGCTTCACGGCATGGGCGCAGTAGAGTGGAAAATGAATTCATTCATAACGAGCGGAGTTCTATAAGGAAATACATGGGTGACCTTTGTGCCTCTATCCCTGACCGCAAACACCTATGCCATCCGAAACCTGATTCATAACATAAGCTGGAGAGACGTTTCTTTTCGTCAACTTTGTGACATCGCGGCAAGATGGCAAGGCCTCCGCTTCTTACCCTCCGATCCCCGTCGGAGCAAAGAGAGGTATAGGGATGCTTCCATGTCTCTCAAATCGAGGCATGGGGCTCCCGTTAGTATTCTAGCGGGCATGCGTGTCCACGAACCCCGACGCCTGACGAGTGGAACCTGGGAATAGCGGAAGTCGAACAGGGCAACTCGGGAGTGTTCGCTCCACCTCCTCCTTGGCCACGCTCAGGGGCCCTTGCTCTTCTTGCCCTTCTTGCCCTTCTTACCCTTCTGACCCCCATTCCCGTTGAGTTCGTCCCACCTCTCGCTGGCCTTCCCGTAGCTGAATGGTATCGAGCTGCCGCGACTCTCCATTGTCTCGACTACCTTTTTCCACGGGATGTGCCCGCGCTTGCTCTGGAGCTCAGAGATGGCTTGCACCAGGAGTTTATCCTTTCCCCCCAACATTTGTTAGCAAAGGGTTTCTCTGTTTCTCTTCTGCTATCCTCAACCTCCCACTCTTCGCCTGTTTCCAAGGAGATAACAACTCACATCGTTCTCTTTAAAAATTTGTATGCGTGGTCGGTGATCTTTGGGCTTCCGCAAGGCCCGGTCGCGTCCCCGCAGAGTGGAAACTGGTTCGGTGAAGTCGCCAATTTTGATGATCTCCGCGTACGAGTATCCCTCCCCCCTGAGTCTGTACAGCAAGTTGTTTTGCTCCTCGCGGACTTCGTCCCGGGGTCGAGCGTTCCGGCGCGGCGCCGACGATGTCGAAGGCGCAGGCGCAGCGGACTCGCTGCTGGCTTGTGAGCCCAGCGTCGTCGTGGCAGCTCGAGGCAGCAACTGCGCCTGCGGCAGAGGATTCGGCTGCTGGCCCCCGGGCGAAGGTTGCACGGTCGTTGGGTTGCTGCCCGATATGCCGCTGCCACTGCCGCCACCGCCCAGCCTCTCAGACGCGGCCTGTCCACGTCTCTGTCTGTGCTCAGACTTGGCCTTTCGGCGCTGGCTGCTGCCGCCGCCGCCGCCGCCTCGGCCTCCGTGCTGCCCCGAGGCGCCTGCGGGCGACCCGCGCTTCGGCCGGGCCGGCAGCTCGCGACGGTGCGGGCGCTGGGCTGCAGTGCCAACAGCAGACGAAGCCGCAACGCCATCAGCCTGCCCAGCAGCAGCAGGAGCGGCGGGAGACCCATTGAGCGCCGATCTAGCGGGGAATTCGTGATGCTTCCCCTGCTGCTGATAGGCAGATAGCTGGAGTGGCGAATCCATCTGCTGTTGGTACTGTTGCTCCAGCGCTGGCGGGTCCGTGTCGTGCCACGGCGTAGCTGAGCCGCTCTGAAGGTACTCGTAGTCGCCGTCGTCCGGCGGCGGGTATCTCTCCCGAACAGAAGCCGTCGGGTCGCAGTCAAACCACTCGTGCTTTGCTGGGTAGAGATCCCGGTTGCCGCCACTCTGCAACTGCCACGGCTGAGGCTGCGACTCCGCCTCAACGAGGTCCGTCTGCAGGTATTGGCCGGACGGGTCCCAGTGTGCTGGGTTGGGGCAGAGAAGTCCTGCGGTGCAGTCGCCGCCACCGGGGATCCGAAGGAGCCGGTGGTCGTAGACGGAGCGAGATGGCGGCCGTAGACATGGCCGGGCTGCGCGGACGGGATAGGGGGGAAGCCGGTAGCGGGTAGGGGGAACTGCTGAGTGTGCTGCATCCCCAGCTGCTGGTGTTGTAGGCCACCGGTGCTGCCACCAAAGGCCACCTGGCCAAAGCCCTGGGCGGGAAAGAGGGCCTGAGAGGGCTGCTGGTAGCCTTGATATCCGCCGCTGGAATGGAAGGAGGCGCTCGAAGGTTCCATGTAGTCCGGCTGGGAGTACTCCCAGCTGGGGTGTCCGGGCGGCAGGAGCTCCCCCTGTGTCTGGCGGCGCGGATGGGCAGGCGCGACCGATGGCGCGGTCGTGTAGGGGACCTGCTGCGAGATGTACTGCTGCATCAGCCGCGTCGCGGCGTCGAATGCCACGCCCTGCTGAGATCCCTGCCGCTGACGGGGCTGTTCGGGCAGCGGGCCCCCAAAGCTGGGCGTCGACCCGAAGGCTCCGTACTGATACGGGGGTGGTGGTGTGTTGTTGAAGTCCCACGCCCCGGGGACCGGCTGGTCCGACATGGACGCCATGGTCGTCGCAGCTGCGTCCGGTGTCATGGTGTCGGTGGCCGTCGTTGTGGCGGCCGGGAGCCCGGAGAGCAGGTACGGGCCCGGGACTGGTGGCGACCCTTCGATGGCCATCTGGGACTGGGAGGATTGTCAGTGGTGTTTTCCATGTGTGTTGTTACTTGTGTTGTTGAGAGAGGGAGGGAGGAAGAGAGAGAGAGAGAAAGATCTCGGAAGGTATGCCATGTACGTGTAGGTAGGTAGGTATGGGACTGGCAGGAAATAAGGAGAAACTCGTCAGAGTATGAGTGCTTGCTTACCATGTCCAGTGCTAGATATGGACTCTCCACGTCCCCCGTGTACCAGGCCTCTGGGGTGCTTCGCATGTCTATCGACCCGCTCAGTGACGGAGTGAGGTCACTGGAATAGTTGGACATCGTCTCGAGTTGGGCGTGGGTGAAGGCAGAAGCTGAGGGGAGGAGCTGTGCTCGGTGCAAAGACTGTACTGCGAAGGATGTCTCGATTTTGTGCCTGCCAAGTTGCGGGTTCCCGGGAGAGGAGCTTTTGCTCGAGGGAAACTTGGATAAGGTGAGTTGAGTCGGGGGGAAGGCGTTAGAAATACGCATTTCGTCCGCTGGGGGAGTTGGAAGTGGTCGGTGACCTGGGTCTGCCTTGGAAAGAGAACGGGCGTCGGTCGACGGCGCCACCAGCCCGAGGTTCATCTTGACGGACGGAATAGTGAATGGCGGCAGAGTGTCTGGTTCACCGCCTTAGCTAAGGAAGGCCAGGTCTCTGGAAAGCCACAGAAGCAGTCCTGTGACAATAGGGGTCAAGACAACAAGTTACCGTGCCTTATTGCTGGGTCGCTGTGGTGGCAAAAGCCCGTCTGCTGCAGAGTCGTCCAGGCGGTCAGGAACCGGTTCAAGAGCCGCTCTGCAGGTTTGCCGCAGCGTCCCGACGGACAGACAGCTGGTGGTCGATGAACGGTGGCCGTGCCCTGGTCTACACCGCAACCACGGCAACTGTGAGCGATGGCTCCGGCCGGTAGGTGTGTGTGATTCGATGTGGTTGGTGCCGGCAAGCGTTGAATGTCGGTACTGTTCGGGTCTTCTGTGGAGGGTCAGAACTTGAAAGAGATAGTGAATGCTCTACGGGCGCACCTACTGAGCTTCGAGACTGAGACTTGGCAAGGCTCTAAAACCTGTTTTCGGGGTGGAAGAGGATGGGCAGTGCAAGCAGAATGGGCTGGGACGAGTTGGGAACAATAACTGCTGGCTGGGCTATTGTGAACAATGGTTTGAATGGGGCTTGACACGTGCAAGTAGGCTCTGGCACGCAAGAGGATATTTTGATATAGCCCGGGGTAGTGACAGCAAGCTATACGTAGCCAGACGGACACGAAGAGTCGGAGATGAAGAGACAGAGAGAGAGGGAAAGAGAGATGGCAAGGTCGGACGAAACACGGAGCTGTTCTTTGTCGGCCTGCCCGCTGGGCGGTCATGGTTCTATACTGGACCACCCTTCACTGGCCGGCAGTCTCCGGCCCAGTGTCACTGACGGATCCAAGCACTTGAGGTCCGTCCCAGCACCTGCACCATTCGACAGAGGCCTCTAATGCTACGGGAGGGGCCAATCACGCATCGAGGCGTCCCCTTACGTGCCTCCCACCGAATGACTTGTAATATTCTCAGCGATTCCGATGATCCTACTGGGCGGCGGGTTCTGCGTCGAGCTATCCCATCTTCGCTCGGGAGCGGTTGAGGAGCGTTAACGTCAACCGCTTGAGGACCGTCGGCCGACCCGCGGGTTAAAAAGCTGCCCCTCCGCCCACGGGCGGGCCGGCAGCAGGGTTGAGGCCCAACCCCCTGCCGGTCTGTTGTAAGTTACATGCCGTGCAGGGGTCAAGTGAAGTGAGTGAGCCGTTGATGGGCGATCACGCCGCACGGCGACACCAGTTGCTACGAGTATGCCCGAACACACGCGTGAACGCTCCTCGCAATGGTTTCTCTTTCCAGATCAACGCAATTTGAAGACTCACCGCCTAGGGAGGTCGAGACCCGGGAATGAGGGCAGTATCCACGGAGGGTGCTACCAGGGCATGGCTGTGTTGGACGAGCGATGCCTGGGCTGTATCTGTATACACAGGTTGACGCGCCGCTCATGGACTGGACCACCTGCTACAGGCATACACACCGCTTGACTCCGCTTTGCTCCATGCTCTGAATGCAACGCTGGGCCCAACTACGAGACGGCGAGATCACGTGCAACGGTCTGGATGGATGGACCATTCAAAGGATGGACCGTTCAAAGGATGGACCATCCAAATCCGAGTGCAAAAACATTCGTTTACCTCGCAGATGTAGATAGATATAATTGATCTACAGCCACGCGGTGGTGCAGATGCTCATCTCCTGGGATCAGTTCGCGCTAACCCAGTGTGGCTACATCCCATGAGTTAGAGTACGAGTACCGTGCACATACAGTGCTGTCAGTACGGAGTAGTCAGCCCGGGCCCACGAACGCCCGGTTCCACGAGGGATCCGTCCATGGGTAAGGTATCAAGGTACCTATGCAAAGCCGTTGAGAGCCAACCTTGCGGGACCTACTCGTACGAGTACTCGTAGTCAGTTAGTTCCCCACCACCCACCAGAGACTTGGCAGCTCTTTCGGGACGGCTGCCATGGAAGCAGAAGACTCTTATTCGCCGCCACGCCACTCACACCCGCAAGTGGAGCGCGCTTGCTCAACTGGCAAGGGATGTAACCGGCGAGACAGCAGGAGAACCAACGCCGCAGGCATTGCGTGAGAGTCCAGAACGAGGACACTACTCGTAAGGTAAGGCGATTGCCTCGCTCGCCGGCGTCAATGACGTCATAGCCATAGCCAGAAGCGCCACTACTCGTACTCCTAGGTAGGGAAAAAATATGAGTCGCGTCCCGTCCACCCTTAGGATAGACGACCATACCCAAGTACCTACTTTGCCCTCCTCACCGTGGTAGGCCGGAAGGGAAGCTTGCAGCACGAGGCCGCCGCCGTGCTCGTGAATTGTCGACGGGAAGACACACAAAGAACAGGTGAGTGAGAAGGCAACCACTCGTGCTGGTCTGGAGTACTGCATACGCGTGCGAGTTTCCCCACCTGGCTTGGAGGTCCCGACTACCTACCTACCTACCTAGGCACTTGTGCTCTGCAACGCCTTTCTACAACTGCCCACATACCCGTCAGCATGGGACTCAGGTGCCGACCTAAAGACTTGATAGGCAGGGTCGCTTGTTCGAACATGCGTTTCGTGCGACCAACCACTGCAGGTGATCGCCCCGTTTGCTCGAGTGGCTGATTCGATTGCGGAGAGGAGAGGGACGGGAGTGGGGGGGGGGGGGCGCCGTAGGGCGCCGTACTGCCATGCCGTTGGACCCAGACTCGGATGGATCTGTCCCGCTCCGAGTGGTTGCGCGTGCGCCCGTACAGAGTACGTGAACCCATAAGCTCGCAGGTGGTCCGTCCGTACTGCGCGCGAACGTTTTGTGAGGTGACTGCCTGCGGAGTACACAGATGCACAGGGGGAGGATGCGCAGCGCTCGTACCCGCGACCCGCAATCGAGATGCACTCACTTGGCCCCTGAGTCGGTCCAGATCCATTTCCTCTAAGTGACCTGTCACATTCTTGGCACATACACCTGCGAGTGTGGGTACTCGTACACCTGCGAGTGAAGTCGGCACATACGCCTGCGAGTGTACTCGTAGGCAGCCCCAAGATCGCAGGCGTTGGATCAGTCCGTCGCCGAAGCTGTGGAAAGATACGCGTGCATATGTAATCTAAAGAGACCCCGGACGGCCCTGCATTCTCGCAAAGGTCAAGGCCCCTCACGAGTGCATCAATCTGAGGACCCAGATCCCACACGGCGTGCGTCTTGGTACTGGCAGGTCGTCATGTCGAAGAAGAAAGTTGTGGCAATCACGTACTAGTCGCCTGATAAAACGGAAAAAGAAAAAAAAATTCTCCGAGTATCCATGGAGTGCCCGAATTATGGGACAACCGCGCACCCACCCATCCATCTGTGATCGTCGTCAGGCCGTGGAACCCTTGCCTGTCGAAATTCGACAGTTACGGTACGTACCGGCTACCATGGAGAGCAGGAGCTATACCGTTTTGGAAGGAGGATAAGCCTTATGGGGCTTCCATGGATTTGAGCGACGAGGCCAGTCATTGCAAAGTGTCGATGTCCGATAGGTAGGTAGGTAGTTAAGGCAATGTGCCTATGGAAGCCATCGTGAGGGAAACGTACCTAGGCACGAATACCTGTTCATTATCTGTCCGGGAGGAGGTAGGAGTTCTTCTCATCGTGCCTTTGCTTGTACCTAATGGACTACATGTATTTTGGAGAACACAGACACGCCCGTCAGCCACATGGCTCCAGTTGGCAAAGACACACTTCGAAATTAAGTAGATTAGGGCATTGGACTCGAACGGTCGCTAGCTTAAGCTGTCGATGGATGGATCCTCGAGGGTCCTGGATTTTGCAGGCACGACAGTACTGGGACGCGTGAGTCAGTCTGGCCGTCCCCATCATGGGCCGTCCCCATCATGGGCCAGCCCAGTCATGGCACGGGGCCGTCCTCACCTCGTTCGTGCACGTCCCTACATATTCCCGGCACGTGGAACTACTGATGCACGTATGCAGTGCACGTACGCTGCGCATGCATGGGGGGGTTGTAAGAAGGTACTTCAGTACTTGTATTGGGTAGTGCGAGTACGAGTATTCCGTAGAAGCGGCAACCATGACCCTTCTGCCTCTACGGTCCAGACTCTGGACACGCGTGGAGAGGTTGGTGGGAGAAAGAAGGGATGATTTCTCCTTCTACCTCAATAGATGCCCAATCTCACTGTGAGGCTTGTGGATCCCAAAGGCGCAGCTCAACAGCAGCGCCGCCGGTCACGACGATCGAGGTTCTAGCTTGCGAGGATAGCTTACCAGGTACACGCAGCGATCAAGGATGGGGTTCAAAATGTCCATGCTTGAGGTGAGGTATGTACATACACCATTACCTTTTGGGAAGTGCTGACCCTTCTAAAGCTTTATTTGGGAATACCGTGGATCGGGTCTGGACCACGCCGTTTGACATTGTCGTTTTCTGCCAAGTACCTGGAGACATCATTCTGCCATGTACGATCAGCACCTCACTGGTAGTCTGGACATGCTCTGTAGACGACAGGGGCCTGCGCCGGCATTTAACATGGGCAGTCCACCTAACCACCCGCCCGAGCGTGCGAGGAGAGGGGCGATCTGCCACCATGTCAAGGGTCCTTTGCAAGCGCGTGCAGGTTGTTGAAGCTCTCGTGGCTCTCACCGGGTGGGTACCGCTGTGTCGGTCATCCTTCCTTTTTCATCCATCCAGCCCGTGAACGAGAGATGACTGAGGCTGGGACTCGTTCATCCGACTCTGGATCTGGTGGTCTATCCGCCAGCTTTGGCAACAGATCATCACGCCGGACATTTCCGGACGTCTTCGCGAGACAGATTTGGGCCTCCTGCATGGCCAAAAAAAAAGAAAGACATCCGGGATGCCCACGCCCGTCCGGGCCGTCTGTCGTGGTCCAATCCCAGTGAAGGAATTTGGCCTCATTGTCGCCTACAGAGTCCGGACCATTACCTGCAAGCTCTGCCACATCCCGAGCGCTAACATATCCCGGATAGGTATCTACTCCGTTCTTGACTTGGGTGCAGGTGACGGGTTCGTGTTGCCGGCCGCTGGGTCGCGATGCTCTACGAGTACACCTTACTTATTCACGGCTCACGCCAAAGGGGGGGCACGACGGCCCATTTGCACCCCGGTCGCATGGTTGGATTGGGCAAAAGATGGGCGTTGGGCCGTCCTGGTCGCCGTTGGCCCAGCAACCGGGCGGCGCTAGCGCATCCACGTTTTCCTCTTCTTATTTTCCTCCATCGCCCACGTCCCTGCTCTTGTCGCGTTTCTTCTTATCCTAGTCCCCTTACTTCCTTTAAGCAGCTCTCTGCCCTTTACCCCACCCGTCCCGATACGTTACTGTACCCTTTATGCGTTATCCCTTAGCTTAACAACTTATATACCTAAGCTGGTTTAACTGATCACGAAGCTGGTTACCGGGGTTGGCGACTTTTTTTTTTTATTTCTCCCTCCCTTTGCGGTCCCCTTTGTCCCTTTCTAACCCGCGACCGAGCCACTGGCCGTTGCCTACTTACCTATGTTCAGGCTTAAACCGGGTACGGTAGCGGGAGGAAGTGAGATAGGACCCGTTTAACACGTGGACGGGAGAAAATGACGTAGAAGTACTGTACACGATCGGGCCCCTCGGGTACTGTCTGCGATCGGCATTTGCCGTATTTACATTAGGTACTCAGGGCGATATCTATGTCAGATATACTCACTGTAGCTAGAGGTGTTCAGAAGGAATGGAATGGACTACATGTGGTGCATCCTCAAATGTGTCTTAGGTGGTATGTACCGTAAATGGGGTAGTGACGTACCTACCTCTGAGTGTGCCGGCTCCTACCTTCACTGTTAGGGTATCCTTCCTCGCGTACAATTGAATGTTGGAGACGGCCTCGAGCACGAACAGTTGGCGTCCCAACTCAACAGAGTCGGGGCTCGAGCAGGCGACCAACCCGTGTCAGAGTCCACAGTCAGAGCCTCCTCTTCTCGGTAAGGGCCCCTCCAGGCCCGTTCATGCTGGAGTGCTGGCTGGCACCTGTAGCCCAACCATCGGCTCTACTTGTTTACGCGTCGAGGGCGTTGCCATGGCCACAGCTTCTGCTCTGCTCTGCGCTTTGCTGCGTTGCGAGGCACTGCGAGTGGTGATTCCACCAACGCGTGAACCAGCTCGACGCTGCCATCACGCGTCGAGCTCTCTACCGCGTCGTGTCTGGTTTCTTTTCTTTCTGCTGTGATCCGATCCGACCCGACCCAACTCGACCCCATCGACGCCCTCTCGTCCGACTCGATGACTGACGGAAGAGCCCCTCAACTTGGACATCTGTCATCACATGAGCACAGCAACACACACGGAAACGAAGCACACCATCATGGATGACGGCCAGGTAAACTGGCCGCTGATCCTGGGAACCAGCGTCCCTCTCGGATGCCTGATCATCGCGGCCCTGCTCGCGGCCCTGCTCCGACGTCTCTGGGCCGTCCGCCAGAAGCTGCGACGCCGCCAGGTCAACGCCACCCTGTACGGCACCGACAACGGCCCCCTGGACGATCCCTTCCTCAAGCAGGCGCAGCTGTTCGACCTCGAGAACATGCATCCCGAAGCCGAAGCCAGACTGGCAGCCACAGCGTCGCTGCAGAAGAAGGAGAAGAAGAAATTACTCGTGCCTGGTAAGCCTCGACAACGGTGATGAACACGCCCCATCCCAGTCCCCGGCGTCTACGAGTACTCGTACGTTGGTGCGTCGTAGCGCCCGCGGCACCCTAGGAGGCGGTAGGACATAATAGCTTGGCTAACATAACGACCCTCCACCTTTTGTAGCAAGCTTCCGGCTGCTGGGCCGCCACGCCAAGTCGACCAGCTCCCGGCCCGATCGACGACCCGAGCCCGCGTCTCCGCCCTCTCGACACCACTTCAGCATTGCTCACCAGGGCAATGTCAGCCCCCCTGATACACCCACGCCCCTGCCACGCAGTACCAAGGGCACCACCCACCGCTTTCACGTGCACGCGCACGAGTGCGACAACCTCAGCCACAGCGGCAACGGCGGCGACGCCCAGTGGCGACGACTGCCGCATTCCGCAAAGGCTCTTGACCAGTTCCCACCTCTGCCCACGAGCAGTTCGCAGAGCCTCGACGACGACGACCGCAACATTTACAGCGTCTACGACGACGACGACGACGACGACGACGACGACGACCCTGGCAGAAACATCGACAACGGCTGCCTTGACTGGCTGCACGCCACAGCCCCCAGCACCATCCCGGAAGAATCGACGGCCAGCACCCTTGGCGCCAACCCGACGCTGCCCTCCAGAGCCACGAGCGGTCATCCCTGTCCGCGGGATTCAAAGGCGCTACTACCGGGATCCCTCCTGCGGAAAAGAGAACCACCTCGCGGAGCCTTCCCTATCGTCATCAGAAGCAGCAGCAGCATCGCGCAGCCTCTGCCTCGGCCACCACCGCCGCCTGCCTCTACAGCTCACTGCGCCCCGAGATCTCCTACCCAGAGCTGGCCCCCGCCCCGCTGACCATCGTCAAGCGGAACTCGGTGCGCGAACCCCCCTCGCAGCTCGGCTTCGGCATCAGTCGCGGCATCACCGAGGCCGACCTGCAGAGGTCGCTGTCCATCTCCGAGCTTCGCAGCACCGCCAGCAACCACAGCAGCGACCCGTTCCGCAGCCATGGTGGCGGTGTCGACAGCCGCGAGGTCGCCAACAACATCGCCCGCTTCAAGCAGCAGCAGCAGAAACAGCAGAAGCAGCAGCTTCGCGCGTCCGGCAGCATTACCACGACCACCACTCACGGCAACTGTCTACCCCCGGCCGAGTCCAGCATGTCAATTCTCTCGCGCCTAAGCGAGGACGGCGTCATCACCCGCTGGGGCGGCGGCGGCGGCTTCATTGGCCGGCCGTCCCACGCCGCCCTGCACAACGCCGGTGCCAACAATGGCAGTGGCAGCGGCATCTACAAGCAGAGCTCCTCCTCCGCCTACTCCCCCTCGCGCGCGCTGCCCCCAAGCTACGCCAGCAGCCAGATCCTGCCGCTTCCAGACTCGGATACGCAGGCCCTTGTCCTGGCCCCATGCAAGAGCACCACCACCACCAGAATCGGCGGCGGAGAGGTCGCTGGCGAGAGCGACGGCAACAGCAACGGCGTGCAGCTCATGGGCGAAGCAGACAAGGAGAACGTGGCGCCCGCAGAAAGCCCCGCGGGCAAAAAGGCGGCTGCCAGTCCCTCCATACCCTGGCCCACCCCCTGCGATCCGCAAGGTCGTGCTGTTGCGCCCGGCGTAGGTGGCGTCAGGACCCCGACCTCGGCGTCGCCGTTGCGGATCCGCGATGCGCCGCCTCTGCGATTGACGCAGCTCCGTTGAAGACTGGAGAAACCGACAACATTGCATACCAGGACATACGCGTACACGAAACCTCTGTTTCTTTTCCTACTTGTTGTCGCGCAGGGGTCCCCCCACCCCCTTCTTTTTTCTTTTGGGAGGCAGAGATCAATTGCAGATAGGTGTGCTTTTTTTGTGTGTTCTCTAATAATGACGAGATTCGCCCCATACGAATCGAATCGGTATCGTACATGCATGTATCTGCATTAGCGACAAAGAAGCACAGAGATTGAAAAAGAAGAAAATCGGCTCTGACTGGGGTGGTGGCGCCCTGCATGGGACACGAAACGGTCGCGATGCAGCTGTATTACTGGGCAATTTCGGCCAGGCTCGGTTATTGTCATTTGTTGTTTTTTAACTTTATATTGGCCTTGTTTTTTTCTTTTCCTCGCCGTTGTCATCCGGGTTGTGCGTGGTGCCCTGACTTGCCGAGTGACTGAAAATTTTCCTTTGTCGTGTCGTATCGCATTCTGTCAGGTGGGGTTCGCAAGGGGTGCACGATCTCGCCAGAGACGCCGCGAGCAGCGAGAGAACATCAAGAGAAGCTGTCGCCTCACTGATGGAACGAGGAGGGGTGCGGGGAAATTGGGGAAGACGGATTGGCGAAGAAAAAAAAAAGTAATGTATACTTGACGTAATTGCAATGGCAGCAATGGCAGCACAGCGGGTGTCACCAAGAGCTTTGAGTTGGTGCTGTTGCTGATGACTACCTCTCGCGCGCCTTGGTATTCGTGTGTGAATGAATGGGGATCGTGTTCTGCCTTCCTGACTGCCTTACCGTCAGCTTTCCGCCGCCGAGCCTGGCAGACCGGTCCCACTGGGGCATTGCTTCAACAGAGCTCGACGACCACCAACCAGCACGGGGGTGACGATGTCGTCACGAGCCCGGCCCAGTCTTTGGCACGTGGGTGGCGGCCGTTGCAACACAGACGGCGAGCTGTCAGACGCAGCTGTGTTTGCACCAGCAACCAGCAACGGAGCCGAAGGGCGGAACGCAGGTGCCGCCCGTCAGCCTCTGGGCAACTGGGAAGGCACGACTGTGCCAGAGGGGTATTTAGGTCGAATTGGCCGACCGGGAGTCCGACTGGGAGATCTTCCTTTCAATAACATCAATACACCCATTTGCTGCCCTCATTGCTATCCACTCTCTCTACAACCCTTTGCGCGATGTGCACCCGAAGCTGCACGCCCAGGTCAGTCTGGTGCAGGGATACTCCCTGTCGTACTTCAGAGGGTTGGCAGCAAGGGGCACGGCCATGAAGTATGTTACATCACGTCTCTGCGAGGCTGGCTGTAACGCCAGCCGGATACTCGTACACGTCAATCTTTTGCGTGCTAGAATGAAGCATCGTGACTACATCCATGCTGCCCCTTACGAGGAGCCATCAGATATACATCCCCCCCTAGATTTGTTCCAGGCCGCCAGACCGGCCCCACCAGGCTGCCTCCCCGCCGGGGGTTTCTTCTCTCCAACAACGGAAACGCCCCCAACTCTTCTGGGCCGTCTCTGCATACCGGTCGGTCGGTCCCTGTCCTGGCAGCGGGCGGCAAAGAAGCAAAAAGAAAATACTAGAAAAAATATATTACCCCGCCACCTCGCGGAGCAAGGCCAGCGCGTCGGCCAGCTCCTCGGACACGGGCGACCCCGGCGGGGCGCGCGCGGCGGCCTGCGCGGCCAAGCCCCTGACCGCGGCGGCCGAGTGGGCGTACCGCGCCCGCATGCCCGCGCCCGCGCGCCACAGCAGGCCCGCGGCCAGCTGCAGGACGTCGGCCTGGAACTCGAGCAGCAAGAGCGGGTCGCCGGGCGTGCTCTCCTTTGGTGGTGGTGGCGGTGCTGCTGCTGCGCCTGCTGTGGCGATGCCACCACCGACGCCGTGGTCGTCGTGGTCGTCTCTCGGGTGGGTGGGCAATGTGGATGTCGATGGCGGCGGGGGCATGTCGTAGGCCGCCACCGCGGTGACTAGGGCCATCCAGTCCTCGCGCGGCGCGCCGCCGCCGCCGCTCGTCTGGCTTTCCAGCACGATCAGTAGGACCAGCACGACCCTGGTGCCGCGCAGGAGGTCGCCCGCGTCCGGCGAGGAAGGGGGCCAAGACGTAGACGCAGACGTAGACGCAGCCGTGGTGGCGAGCGTGGCGGCGAGGTCGGCCGCCAGCGTGGCCCAGCCGCCGTGCTGCTCAAAGGCGTCGAGCCCTTCGGGCGTCCGCAGGATGCCCTCGAGGGCCGTGAGGACGGGCAGGCGGTAGTCTTGCGGCGGCGGCGGGGCGGATGACGAGCCCTCAATGCGGGCGCTGCTCTTGCTGCTGCTGTTGTTGTTGCTCTCCTGGTACAGCTCGAGCATCATGTCCATCAGCCCGGAGCCCTCCTGGCGCAGGGCGTCGCCGTCGTCGTCGCGCACCCACAGGGCGACGACGCGCAGCGCCGACGGCGTGAAGGGGTCCGTCTGCGCGGGGGCGCCGCCCGAGTCCCACGCCAGGGTCATGCGCGGGCCGGCCGAGCCGGCGGCGTGGTGGTGCGCGGCCCCCTGGCGCGCTTCCGGGTGCAGGCCCTGTGCGCCGGCCACGGACGCGTCCCACCGGTCGCGCAGGTACTCCATCACGAGCGAGACGGTCTCGCCGATGGTCCGGCTGAGCCTGATGAGCAGGTCGGGGGGGATGTTGAGGGACGAGGAGGACGAGGAAGGCGAGGACGAGGACGAGGTCGAGGGGAACCCGGCTGGTTCATCGCCGTCGTCGAGCTCCTCCATCCACGCGATCAGGAGACCGATGAAGGCGGCCAGGACGTCGAGCGCGCAGGTGAGCCTCTGGGAGATGGCGGGGTATTCCGGGTCGTTGAGCTTGCCCAGCAGAGAGGGCAAGGTGGCCCGGATGTCCACCAGTATCAGGTTGATGAAGAGGTAGGAGAACGGCTTCTCGGCGCCAGGGTCGTCGGAGAAGAGCAGCCTGGGAGCGATGTGAGGATACAGGACGACCAGTGCCCCGGCGCAGTTTGTGTAAGCGGCGCGCCCGGCGGCAGTCGGGCGGTTGGTGCAGAGGTTCCGGATGAACTTGGCCAGTGACGGGATCCATCGCGGGGTTTGCGGTATGAGCTGTGACTGCGTCAGACGAGCGGACTACACATAAATGGAGGGAGGTGGGTTGGCGACTCGATAGGCGGCTTACCTGGGCGTCCAGATTGCCCAGATGCGACATGAAGTCCAGCAGACTGGTCGCGTCGGTTCCGACAAAGGACGACACGAGCGACTGGACCCCGTCGTCTATCTTCTGCCTCATGGCGTCGCGTTCCTGCTGCGTTTCCAGGCCCTGCGTGCCCTTCTCCCACGCCCAGATGAATATCGTGAGGACGAGGGGCTGCTCGGGCGCCATCTCCATCAGCGGGGTCCATTCTTCAAAGTCGAGAGCGGCGAACGCCCGAGCCCCCGCGGGAGAAGAAACCAGCGTCAACAGGGTCTGCAGTATGACCTGCGTCGTCTCCTTGGAGCTTTGGCCGGGTTAGTCTATAGTGAGGAAAGGTAGGTGGAAAGGGGGAGCCGGCGGCTTACCTGTACAGGACGGCGGCGGCCAGCTTGGAGATGCGGCCGAGCAGCTTCGGCTGCCGCACTGCCTCCGGGGGCAGCAGGACTGCGAAGGTGTGGATCACGGCGACAGCCAGGTCCAGCATGTCCCTTGCGTCCTTCTTGCCGGGGCCGGAGCCCGGGACGGAGCCAGTGCGCAGGAGGCGATCCAAGAACCTGGGCGAGATGGGGTCCCACAGCGAGGCGACAACGTCGTGGTTCTCGTGCAGCGCGGGCGAGTTGTCGAGCAGGGACTTGAGCAGAGCGAGGCCGACAAACCTGGACGTGTCGTCCTTGGCCGCGAGGAGCTGCTGGATCTTGGGGATAGAGACATCCTGGGCCGGCGCCGAGGCGGCAGCGTCGTTGTCGGGGACCTGGCTCATGGTGGGGTTGTCATTGTCGAATTTTCCAACGGAAAGGTAGGTATTCACAGGAGGAGGGGCGACGGCTGCGCCATGCGTTGGGCGCAGAGTCCAGAAAGATTGATCAGTGGGCGCTGATAGCTTGAGGGTCTCTTCGTAGCTTGAGGGCCAGTGGGTCAGGTGAGGCGCGTTCAAGTCAGTCAGATATGTCGAGGAGGGCAGTCTGCCAGCTTCAATGTGTTCCATCCATCGTCAACTCCTCGCGCCATTGACGCCGGTGCGCGCACGTTATGCAAGACATGTTTTATGCAATATGCATAAAACATGAAGTGGCGGTTATGCATATTGCAGAGTCTACTTGACATGCGTCAAGTAGTACCAGTTGACAGCACAGTCCGTTTAACGGCAGCACGGGGTATGCACATTGACAGCCTCGTGTCTGATAATATGAAGCTAGATAATACACACCAAGTTCCATATCGTTGGCCTTGAAAGCTTCCTTTGCTGGAAAATCTCGGATCTGCACATCGCTCCAAGAGACGAAGAAAGACCCATTGTGGACCTCTTAGTATCATGGGGCGGTACTGGTCATCGTGTCATCAATATTCGAGCATGTATATACCTACCTTACTATGCAATGTAGATGGGCCGGGCAGACGAATTCTAACAGATTTATTGATATATTGCAACCTTAACTATCGTATAAGGCTATACTCTGAGAGCGTTACGATGATAGCAGCGGCCCATTCAGGACTGACGGTGGAAACTAGAGACACAATGCAAGTATACTGGCATTGAAAGAGCCCGCGTACAAGCCCATTGCTAGCAACCACCGGAAGGGCCGCAGTGGAACTCCAGGGCTCCAGGTCGGCTCAGCTATCACTCATCAGCCAAAGACACCAAAGACCCGACACCCGCCGGCCATTTCGGCACGCAGGCGAACCCCCCGCGCTAAAGACAGTCCTAATAGCCTGCGCCGAATCGCCACATGCGGCGTGCTATATCCACGGGCTCCACCTGTCGCAACCCTCGCCACCGTCGCCGTCACCCCTTCACCAAGTTACCTAATACCAGGCATCGGCCGCTCACCCCCCCTTCCCCTAAAAGCACAATCAAACCCCCAGCAACACATTGCCGAACAGCGGAGCTCCGGGCAGCTACCTACCTACGTACCTACCTACTCGTACCTAAGTCGGCTGATCGCGTACTTCTCACCACCAGTCCGACGCCCTCACACCCAGCGCCTCCTCGAAGCTCTCGACGGCACCCAGCCATGTGCGGCGCGTCCAAGTAGCCTGTTCCTTAGCATGGCCGGCCGCAGGAGCGCCTTGGACAATCGACGCGCCCATCCAAGCCACTCCCAACCAGCCCATCCCGCCCCCGCCCCCTCCTCTTCGCGCCCGAGCCCGGGCGCCGCCACCGGCATACTCATAGACGATGTCGACGGCGACGGCGGCGACGCAGCCGACAACATAAGCGCCCCCACGCGCGACGACGCCGACCTCTTCGCCGCCGACCCCCTCAGCGACGGCAATGCCGAGCCCCTGTCCTTCAAGCGCAAGCAGAAGCAGCCCTCGCCCTCCAAGCCGGCTCGCCTGCTCTCCTCACTGACCGGCAACCGCCTCGGCTCCCCCACAGCGGCCTCTCCGGCCTCGCTGTCCGGCACGTCCACTCCCACCCGCCTCGGCCCCGTCCGCCCCGACGCCCCCGACTCCGCCCGCCCCCGAGACCCCTTCAACGGCAGCCCCGCCTCTGCCGCCGCCGCCGCCGCCGCCGCTGCTTCCAAAGATGCCCTGCCCCCGACTGGATCGGCGAGGGCCCCGGCCGGCGCGTGGGCTACGACAACCTGACGGCCATCGACTGGATCTTTGAGTACACCAAGGAACGCCAGCGGTTGCGCCACCTCTACTCCTCCACCACCGGCTTCCTCGGCTATGTCCAGCAGCAACTCGACGCCAGCCAGGTCTGGATTGTGCTTGTATGCACCGGCCTCCTCGTCGGTGTCATTGCCGCCGGCATCGACGTCGCCTCGGACTGGCTCGGTGACCTCAAGCAGGGCTACTGCTCTTCCGCCATGGACGGGGGCCGCTTCTACCTCAACCGCGGCTTCTGCTGTCTTGGGTACGACCAGGGCGACAAGTGTCTTGCCTGGCGCCCCTGGGCCGCTGCTGTCGGGATTTCCTCCGCCGGCGGCAAGTGGTTCATAGAGTATTTCTTTTTCGTAATCCTATCTGTGAGTCAACACCCGCCGCACCCGCAACAGGCCCGGGACCCGACGTGCCTCCTATCCTAACCGTCATCCGACAGGTCTCGTCTGCTTTCTGCGCCGCTGTTCTGGTCAAGGAGTACTCGATCCACGCGAAGCAAAGTGGTATACCCGAGATCAAAACCGTTCTGGGGGGCTTCATTATCCGTCGCTTCTTGGATGCTTGGACCCTCGTGACAAAGTCGCTCGGCTTGGTATGTCCAATCCAACCCCCCTCCAACCTGCGCGTCAGAAGCCAATGGCTGACCCTATGCAAAGTGTCTTTCTGTTGCTTCGGGCATGTGGCTTGGAAAAGAAGGCCCTCTGGTTCACGTAGCGTGTTGTTGCGCCAACATATTTATCAAGTTCTTCCCCAACATCAACGTCAATGAGGGTAAGTCGCCGCCTTTTGCGTCATCATTTCTCTCCATCCACCAGCCTCGATACGCTCCATCAACCAATCACGACCGGAAGCTGACCGTCTGTCTGCAGCTCGGAAGCGCGAGGTCTTTTCGGCCGCCGCCGCCGCGGGCATCTCTGTTGCCTTCGGGTCGCCCATCGGCGGTGTCCTGTTCAGTCTTGAGCAGCTCTCGTACTACTTTCCAGACAAGACCATGTGGCAGAGCTTCGTCTGCGCCATGACGGCCGCCGTGGCGCTGCAGGCCGTCGACCCCTTCCGGTCCGGCAAGCTGGTCATGTACCAGGTCCAGTACAAGAACAGTTGGCACGGCTTCGAGATCCTCCCCTTCATCTTCCTCGGCATCCTGGGCGGCATCTACGGCGGCCTCTTCATCAAGGCCAACATGTGGGTCGCCCGGTGGAAGAAGAACAACGAGGGGAGGATTCCCCGCCCCCTGACGCAGGTCATCTGCGTGGCCCTCCTGACGGCCATCATCAGCTACCCCAACTTCTACATGCGCGCCCAGCTGCACGAGCTGGTCCCGTCGCTCTTCTCAGACTGTGCCCTCGTGCTCGACGACCCCTTCGGGCTCTGCCGCAAGGGCGCCGCCACCGTCGGCACCATCGTGCTGCTGGTCTTCGCCGCCATCCTCGGCTTCCTGCTGGCGAGCATCACCTTCGGCCTGCACCTGCCCGCGGGCATCATCCTGCCCTCCATGACCGTCGGCGCCCTGACCGGCCGCGCCGTCGGCATCCTGATGGAGATCTGGCGCCACAACCACCCGGACTTCATCCTGTTCGGCACCTGCGACGTCCGCGACGCCGCCTGCATCACCCCGGGCGTCTACGCCATCATCGGCGCCGCCGCCACCCTGGCCGGCGTCAGCCGCATGACCGTCTCCATCGTCGTCATCATGTTCGAGCTGACCGGCGCCCTGACGTACGTCCTGCCCATCATGATCGCCGTCATGCTGGCCAAGTGGGTGGGCGACGCCTTCTCCCGCCACGGAATCTACGAGGCCTGGATCCACTTCAACGAGTACCCCTTCCTCGACAGCGACGACGACGGCGGCGGCAGCCGGCGGCAGCAGCAGCAAGGCGCCCGCGCCGCCGCCAGCGGCTCCGCTGCTGGCCGGGAGACCTCGCGCAGCTTCGCCCCCGGCGACATGCCGGCCGGCCGCATCATGACGCGCGTCGAGGACCTGGTCGTGCTGACGGCGACGGGCCACACCATCGCCTCCCTGCGCGACGTGCTGGCGTCCTGCGACTTCCGCGGCTTCCCCGTCGTCTCGGACCCCCGCGACGCCGTCCTGCTGGGCTACATCTCGCGCGCCGAGCTGGCCTACGTGCTGGCCGCCGCCAGCGCCCCGCCCCGCAGCTTGCCCCCGGACACCGAGGCCTTCTTCAGCAGCCACCGCTTCCAGCAGGCGCACCCCCATCCCTACAGTAGTGGCAGCGGCGGCGGCGGCGGCTTGGTCGGGGCTGGGAGCAGCTCGGGCGGCTTCTCCTCCGAGTCCGAGGCGCTCGACCTGCGGCCCTGGATGGACCGGACCCCGCTGACGCTGCCGTCCCGCGCCGCCCTCCAGCTGGCCGTGGCATACTTCCAGAAGCTCGGCGTGCGCTACGTCCTCTTCAGCGATCGCGGCGTCCTGCAGGGCCTGCTGACTAAGAAGGACTGCTGGTATGTGTTGAACGGCGGCGAGGGCGAGGGCGGCGGCGGGAGCAGCGGGCACGCCGGTGACGGCGCCCAGGCCGGCAGCGGCAGCAGCCGCCACCAGCCCTACGACGAGGCCGAGGACTACTATAGCGGCGCGGGGTCTTCGTCGTCGGCCGGCCGCCTCCACCGCGTCGCCGGCCAGGAGGAGGGCATCGCGGAGCGTGGCCTCCTGTCGGCGCACCCCGAGGAGGACGAGGAGGACGACCAGGACGGCGTCGCCGGCCGCGGCCCTTTGTTATAGCGAGCCCAGTAGTAGATAGCTTTAGCGTGAGAACCCCCTTCTTCCCCCTTTCGCCTCACCAGTCTCCCGTCTTTTACTGGGCCCCCATTTACGCCCGTGATATTAGATCCGTCCGTTGCGCAGCAGCAGGAACACAAGTACATTGAGGAGTCGGGACAATCCTCCCAGCGTCCTGGACCATGTTCCAGCATACCCCTTGGCCAAGTGGACACCCTGCTCCCAAAGCAGGGCCCAGGTGCTTTGACTGATTGGACCCTGCTACAGCGTGAGTGGGGTGTCTGCTGTTACGGGAAAATATGACTGTACTATTGGCGACCGGCGTTTGACGGAGTCGAGAGGCCAACAGACTCTGTGTTTCTAATACCCTTACGCAGAGGAAAAGCGGCTCTCGCGGCATGTGTGCCTCGATTTGCCTGGATCATGACGTGTCGTGCAGTGATCTCGAGCAAAGGCCAGGAGGGTCAAATGGTTGACAACGGTTTTGGGGTTCGCGTCCATCTCACCTACGAATCTTGGTCGTGCCATGATTACCACGCCAACTTGAATTACGCATGCACGAGATTCATAGGGTATATGGGCACGCCACGACACGCTGTATCTCACTTGCAGCTGATACCTCAATGCTTCATTGATTAGTATGTACGCTTTGGTTAGTATATATGCGCAAGTGGGATGATTGCGCGCTTGAGGTGAAGCCTTGGAGCCCGGCATTGCTTCCAGCTGCAGCAGTCCTGGGCGAGCGGAATGCTGCATAGTCGGCAAGCTAACGTGAGCTGACTTGCCGTACAAGCCGAATCTTGGCCAGTTGGCCGCCATGTTTGCCTGGAGCCAGCACGCTGCCCGTGGGCCAGCGTCGGACGAAGCGCCACTCCCTTAAGCAAATGGGATCGACTATTCGTCATCCTGCTCCAGCCCTCCGTGAAAGCAGGAAGACAGAGCACCGCGACAAAGCACCGCCCGCTCATTCGACTTTCGTTAATCATTCAAGATGCCAACTGGGTGGGGCGGAGTCCTCTGCGCCCGCGTGGCGCTATGGTCCACGACTCTGCTTTAGCGAAGCAGTATCCATGTGGCGCGATGGCAAGGTAGACACTGGTCTCAATCCAAGAGTCTCGTCGTATAATGCGGAATGACTGCATGGCGCGAGCGCAGCTCAACAACGCAAGATGACGCTGGTTACATTCCCTCGCCGCGTTGACATGGTACAGGAGCAGGGCTTATGGAGGCATCCGAGGAAAGCGGCCTGCACCAGACTGCCGATTCCGCCGCGCTGGAGACTGGCTGCATCTTTACCGAATCAAAGATCTCATTTCGGTTGGATGTTGATACGAGCCCGTGGACATGACCTAGCCACCGGCACCGGCGGGTCTTTTGTCTTGCTTCTTCGCCGTCATGAGCTTGAGTTCGAGATGATAGAATGACTTTTGAGATTTGGAGCCTTTCTTATTGGGCAGCTCGATCTTTGTCCGGCATACCGGACACACCTTCTTGGAAAAGCTGACGTGGAGAGACTGGTGCAGACATTCGGAGCAGAAGAGATGGCCTGGAGAGGAAAGTCCAGGTCAGAGACAGATTCAATCAACGCCCAGAGTGAGCCAGGGCCCGAGGGTGACCTACCACAGTGTGTGACTGTCAAACTGGTGACATTGTCCATGCAAATGACACACTGGAATTTGGATAATTTGGCGCGATTGTCGACCTCGGGAGCCAGCAACTCAGGAGGCACCTCATCCGTGTTGGATAGATCTATGCTTTGGGGTGGATCCTGGACTTCTTGTTTGGCCGTAACCGTGCTCAGATCGCCGGATGATCCGGAGGGCTCAGCGGCCGAGGCGGAGAGGGGACCGTTGCCTCTAGGTACCTTCGCTTCTCTCGCCGATGGCGGTCCCGGGTGTTCTCTCCGCTTCCTGTTGGCCGAACTGGGGCCCGCTGTGAGGTCGGTGGCGGAAGGAGACGAAGATGATGGAAGAGCGGCGGGGGCGGGAGTGCCGGCGCTTCGCCTTCTGGTGGTGGGCATAGTGGCAGAGGCGAGGGGGCCAGCCCCGGGGGGATCTGGGGCAGCGGAGGTGGGAAGGACAGTACGGCTGTCGTGCTTTCATGCGAGCCAGAGGGAAAAGCGGTTGGGCCGGGGGCGGCGTCGGAGGCCAGCGGAGGGATGGAGAGAGGGCTGTCGCTGAAGAACGACTCGAAGGGATCCGAGGGCGGTAGAGAGGGAGAGGAGAAGTCGGTTTCGGCCAGGCGCAGGGCAGCGAGGAGGTCGTCGGACGTTGGGTTGGGCGGCGGCGGTGGGGCCACGGTGAAGAGAGGTCGAGTGGCGTCGGGGGGATGAGGGTTTGAGAGAATGGGCGAAGGCGATCGGAAGGGCCGGCGCCGGGTTGTTGTATGCGGGGCGGTGCGTCGTGTAGGGGGGTAAGTCGACGAGGGCAGGGACTCGCCAAAAGAAAAGAGAGGACGAGACTTGGTGACGGCGTTGGTAGTGGCGAGGTGGGGCGACGGGTTTACTCGTACGGCGGATGTTGGTGGGCGGGCACGGGCACGGACAAAGGGTGCCGGCGGGTGGGGCCCGACGACGACGACGACGACGGAGACGCAGATGGGGACAGGTAGGACGCGGGGCGACGTGTGTTGGAGGCAACGAAGGTGGTCAGTACGTGCAGGGCGGCTGTCGTGAACGGAACATGAGGCAGAGATGCTGTGGCGCTGAGATGTAGTGGAGGTGACGTTGGGAGCCGGGTCGAGATTGGGCGGTGGCTGTCTGTTGCGGCGGCGGCGGCGGGCAGGCGCCGGAGTCGTGACGGCAGCGGCTCCAGCTGCGTGGGACGAGGCCAGAAGGCGCCGCCGGGCGCGCAACATGGGTTGCTCCTGCTGCCTCAAAGGTGTAGGCAGGCAGGTACCTTGGGCAGGTACTCACTCACTCACTCACTCACTCACTCACTCACTCACTCACTCACTCACTGGGTCCCGTCGTACCTGACTTGTTTCACTGATTACATCAGACGGATCCATGGGAATCAGCGGGCTGCTGCGTCCAGTGCACCTGTATTTGAAGAGGTGGCAAGTAATCGATGGTACCTAAAGGCACTCGCAAACCAGGAGAGAGGAATGGATGGACGCTTTGTTAGGTAGGTAGCGGACGTGTGTGCCCTTTTCGATCGGTGCGGGCAGTCATTCAGCCCAAATGCTCTGCTGCCCTCTCGCTCTCCTTCATCCCATCCACCCGATTTGATGCCTGCCTGTCCGCGACCCGCGCGGCTGGCCTGGCGCCTCCGTTTGCTGCCGCACTGCCGGGCCCTCAGACGCGTTGTGTGTGCGACCCAAGCTGGGCAATTGGAGGGCCGTTTGCGCTGATCACAAGTCTGGGGTAGCGTACTCGTACGCGCTCCGTGGCCAGATTGCTTCCTGGCACTTCCCTGTCTCGTCTTCTCATTCATCGTGATTACGGGCACGGCCTTGGACTCCCGACCTTGAGCAAAGTCCGGATGCGGGCCCCGCCCCGCCCCGGCCCGCGCCTCCGCCGCTGCAATCACCGCGTCGGAGGGAAAAGGACGCGCGATACCTGTGACTTCCATGACGGCCACGGTGCAACAAGGATCCATAGCATTCGGCCAGAGGTCTGGATAATGAGCACTGAGCCATTGCCTCTTTGTCCCTGGTCTCCTGCGGTCTTGAATCTTGCCGTCGTCATCGTCAGCTGCTCTAGCTCAGTCGGCCGATACCCACAGGAGCATACCAGAGAAAACCGGCGTAGGTCACGGTATTTCCTCGAGATTGGCGTGCGCAGGAACAACGAATGACTTTCCGAAATATGGTATGGAAGAAAAATCCAAACATAGACTGAGCCGCATGCTCGTGTTGGCTGCGCAAAGACGTGTTACGGTTCTCAGCTGAGGTGGCGCAATGGGAATGGAGCATAACTCTTCTTTGGTAACCTGTACTCGTCTCTTTGGGCGGCCTGTTGCCGTGAGGTTGGAAAACGGCACACTGTTTCCTTAGAGGTGTTCTCTTCTTGGCCATGGTAGTTGTCGATGTTACCCTTCAACGGCACGGTCTTTCTTCATTCCAGACCAAGTGGCCTAGCGGGTTGGTTCGCGCGCGCGATAGCACCGCTGGCAACCCTTGGGACTCTACCTGAGTGGAATTCCAAGGTCTCTCGGGCCTAGAAACACCGGGCTAATGCGTGCATAAGAACGATAATGCGGCTTTCGTGACGCATGCATACCGACGTACCGTACACGAGCATCGAGTGAGCACATGTGATGTTGTTGTAGACCCAATCAATATCAATACGTCGGTTACAGAGCACAGAGCGGACGGGATGCAATAATGTTACTCGTTGACGAGTACGAGTAAGGGTCCATGATGATGAATCTACTGAGTCTTCACTATATCGACGGTACCAGCTAGGGTTGTGCAGTGCGTGCTATACGAGAGGTACCTGCACAGGCAGAGTACTCGTACATGTACTAAGCGAATACACTCGCCTTGCAGTGCATGGATGTGGGTCTACTGCAGTCGTAAGAAGGGCCCTCGAAAAATGACCCGGTCATCATCCTGTCCTCGCGCGCTGATTGGGGCGCGCCCCCGAGCGACCCATCTATCATTTGCACGTCAGTCACAGCGACTATCGAAGGCTATCCTCTGCCGCCAGCGCGTTCGAAAGGGGGCCGCCGTACGAGTAGTCGCATCAATCCTCTGCCGGCTCTCCCGCCCACGCCGCCGCCTCCGTCCAACCCAGCCAGCACTGCCCATCGCTGATTGATGCTCGACGGTGACGGCCCAGCCAGCGACCACGATCACAACGACGCAGTCCAACCCCACGTCGAAATGCCCATCCTGCTCCGGTAGCCATGATCACTCCCGCGAGGCGCCATCTGGCCGGCGCTTCCACGGCCGGCTTCGTTCGCCTCGCCAGGCATCGCGCCCTCGCCTGCTGCCCGCCATCATCCCCCCTCCCCTTGGCCTCGTCGCCTCTCTCGCTTCCCAGGTTCAAGTCGACGACTTCCGCTGCTGTTTCCGGCGCCGCTGCTCCGTCCTCTTCAGCTTCACATCTTCCCGCCTCGGATGCCGCTCCAATCTCGCCGCAGGCCGGCAGCCCGGACGGCCAGCCCCGCCAGCCTCCCACCACTCTCGCTCTCCCTTCCACGGCTCGCTTCAACGAAATAGGCGTGCAACACATCAGCTCCCACGTCTTCGGCCAGGTATTTCCCGCCGGAAACAAGCCCGCTCCCAAGGAACTCGTCGACTTGGCTCAGGACCATCTCCGCCGGCACGATCTTCTCGGCAAAAACACCGACAACACGCCCCCCATCGCCTTCGACACCCCCCCGCTGTTCGGCACCACCCTTGATGAGCATTTTCACAAGCTGGGCGTCGATGCCGCCCACCCCTTCCTCGACAATGCCAAGGCTTTCACCACCGCCAACGCGCCTCCCAAACCTCGCAAATGGGTTCGTCGAAGTGGCTGGACCAAATACTACTTCGATCCCGTCACCGGCGCCCCCACTGAGAAGGCTGTCGCCGCCCCCGAGGAGGACCAGCTCTGCTTCGACACCGAGGTCATGTGGAAGGAGAGCTCTTTCGCCGTCATGGCATGCGCCATGAGTCCTACTGCTTGGTACGCATGGCTGTCACCTTGGCTGCTCGGCGAGTCCAAGTCGGACAACCATCTGATACCCCTGGGCGACCCAACCAAGGATCGCATCATTGTTGGCCACAACATTGGTTATGACCGCGCGCGTATCCTCGAGGAATACGACCTTGCCCAGTCCAGGAACTGCTTCCTCGATACCATGTCGCTGCATGTTGCTGTCAACGGCATGTGCTCCCAGCAGCGTCCTACGTGGATGAAGCACAAGAAGAGCCGCGAGTTGCGCGACAAGATTTCCAAGGAGACGGACAATATCGAGCTCGCCAACATGCTAGCGAATAGCTCTGGCCGTGAAGAAGAGGAGGAATTGTGGGTGGAGCGTAGCTCCGTCAACTCTCTACGCGACGTGGCCAAGTTCCATCTCAATGTCACAATCGACAAGGCTGCCCGTGACGATTTCGGCGAGCTCGACCGCAGCGGCATCGTTGCCAAGCTGGATCAACTACTCGACTATTGCGCCGCTGATGTCGCCATCACGCACAGGATCTACAAGATAATCTTTCCACACTTTCTCGAAGTCTGCCCCCATCCTGTCAGCTTCGCGGCCTTGCGTCACCTGTCCTCTGTCATCCTTCCCGTCAACAGGTCTTGGGATGCCTATATCGCCAACGCCGAGGCTACCTACAAGAAGCTGTCTGATGCTGTGGAGGAACGCCTGATAGCTCTGACCGACAAAGCTCTGGAAATCAAGGACGATCCAGAGAAATGGGGCAATGACCCCTGGATGCGACAGCTCGACTGGTCTGGCCAGGAAATCAAGATGGCAAAGGGCAAGAAAAAGGGAGACCCACCGAGGCCTGCGGCTCGGCAGAAAAAGCCAGGCATGCCCAAGTGGTACAAGGACCTATTTCAAAAGAATGACGCGCCCATCAACATCACAGTCAGAACGCGAATCGCGCCTTTACTGCTGCGTCTCTCTTGGGATGGGTTCCCCCTGTTCTGGTCCGACAAATATGGATGGACCCTGCGGGTGCCCTTGGAAAAGGTCGGCACTTACAACGCGTCGCAATTGGTCGAATGCGACATGTCAGACGAGCCCATCGAGGGACTGAAGAACGACAACGGCGCTGTCTTCTACAAGCTTCCTCACAAGGATGGACCGACGTCTAGATGCGCCAGCCCCATGGCCAAAAGCTATCTTTCCTACTTCGACAGGGGGATTCTGTCGTCCGAGTATACCTATGCCAAGGAGGCGCTCGACATGAATGCCTCATGCTCCTATTGGATCAGCGCAAGAGACAGAATCATGTCGCAAATGGTTGTCTACGAGAACGAGAAGCTGATTACGGACAAGAAGTCTCAAAATGCCGCCAAGAAGCGAGAGGACTTTGGCTACATTCTACCGCAGGTCATTCCCATGGGTACCATCACGCGCCGAGCCGTCGAGAACACGTGGTTGACAGCGAGCAACGCAAAGAAGAACCGGGTTGGATCCGAGCTCAAGGCGATGGTCAAAGCGCCACCTGGCTATTGCTTTGTAGGCGCTGACGTGGACTCGGAAGAGCTCTGGATCGCCAGCGTCATCGGTGATGCCATGTTCAAGCTTCACGGCGGCAACGCCATCGGTTTCATGACCCTCGAGGGCACCAAGGCGGCAGGCACAGATCTTCACTCTCGCACCGCGTCAATCTTGGGCATCACGAGAAACGACGCCAAGGTCTTCAACTATGGTCGTATTTACGGTGCGGGCCTGAAGTTTGCCGCCACGCTGCTGAGGCAATTCAACCCGAGCTTGACGGAGCAGGAGACCATGGATATTGCTGGCAAACTCTACGCCAACACGAAAGGAACCAAGACCAACAGAAAGGCCCTGCACAAGCGTCCGTTCTGGAGAGGTGGCACGGAGTCATTTGTTTTCAACAAGCTCGAAGAGTTCGCCGAGCAAGAACGGCCCCGGACGCCTGTGCTGGCAGCCGGCATCACGGAAGCTCTGATGGGGCGCTACATAAGCAAAGGGGGCTACCTGACCTCCCGCATCAACTGGGCTATCCAGTCTTCGGGTGTCGACTACCTCCACCTCCTCATAGTGGCCATGGACTTCCTGGCCCGCCGCTTCAACATCGATGCTCGCCTCGCCATCAGCGTACATGACGAGATTCGATACCTGGTCAAGAACGAGGACAAGTACCGAGCGGCCATGGCACTACAGATTGCCAACCTCTGGACACGAGCCATGTTTTGCCAGCAAGTCGGCATTGACGACCTGCCCCAGTCTTGCGCGTACTTTTCCGCGGTGGACATCGATCATGTGCTGCGGAAGGAGGTGGACATGGACTGCATCACGCCCAGTCACTCGGAAGCGATCCCTCATGGTGAAAGCATTGACATTATGCAACTGCTCGAGAAGGGAGAGCAAGCATACCTGGACCCCAAGATTGTGCCCGCGAAGTATGCACCCCGGCCGGAAACGGTATCCTACAAGCCCCGAGTTCCCGTCATGGAGACACTGGGCGACGAAGGGGGCCTCAAGGACCTCAGCTTCCTCAAGGCGCAGATCACCAGTGACGACAAGGAGCTGCGGGACATTATCAAGGATCAGCGCAAGGCGTCTTCCGGCGACGGCTCGACCGGGGGACTGGGCAACCTCGCAAGCCTCGCCAGCTCAAACTCAAGCCATACAGTTCAAACGCCGAGCTGGTCTACATCATGGAACCATGGGAGGGTGGCAAGTTCACCGGCAGCAGCAGCAACAAAGACGACGGCTGGGAATTCGAGAAGATGCCCCCAAGACGACCTGGTCCCCCAAGCCCTGGCGTGGCATGAGCCACAGGCTGTAAGCCAAGAGAAAAAAGAACGAAACGGAAAAGAGACGAAACGAAAGCCGGGGGGGTGCAGAACCTCTTCGCACGATGCATTTCACTGTTCGAAACAGTCGGTGTTGGTTATGTAAGGTGTTTGGTGTGAACATATCATGTATAATGCCCCTCTCAGACGGCCCCGCGCAGGCAAGCTGCCAATTTTTTCTACCGTCATCACTATCCCGTGTTTTCTGCCGCCGCTGTCGGGCTTGTATGTATCATGACCATGGACACGGCCGGTTGTCTGATCTTTTTTTTTTTGCATCTACCCAGTAACGGGAATCGGAGCCAAAGGGGGACTGGCTGCATGACAGGTGGGCAAAGTGTACATATATGAATCCCTAGTATGATCTAATTAACGTGGTGACGCGTTCGCACCCCGAAGAGAGCCGCACCCCTTCTGAGTGTAGTGGCGTGACTCTGACCTGATACATGGTGTGCTGCATGAAGGACCAGACCACCACACGCTGCCCTCGTCCCTGGGCTATCCTTGACGGCGGCTGTCGAGTAGACGCAGCCTCCTGCTTCATCAGGCAGGTCCGCACGTGCGCAACCGGTGAGAAGACCCCACTGCCTGATTTCATGCCTGTTGAACCAGATTACACGACGAATTTCGGGGGGGGGGGGGGGGGGGGGTCAAGAACTTACGACGCCAGTTCGCGTGTCTTTGAGGGCCGGAAGGGGCTGCGTCATGACACTCACACGATGCACACTCCTCCTCCCCTTGCTCCCAAGAGCCTCAGGAGCGGTTCGTCCTCAAGAGCTGCGGCTGCGGCCGCGGCCGCGGACGTGAGGGCGCTGTAATGTGAGTGACTGTGAACTGGCGGGCGAAAAGTGACTTGGTGGAGACTGCCCACGCACTTCCCGGGCCCTGTCCCCTTTGCGGAAGGTGTCTGCTGTGTTTGTGGCGGCGCGCAGGATATACATGTGAGGTAGAGTAAAGTATGAGGGGCCGCTTGGATTGCCACGCACGCACGCAACAACTCCAAGAGCCTCCGTTCTCTTGAGGGGGTTCCCGTGGCGTGTGCGAGTACTCGTAGGGGGGCCTCAAGCGGCCGGTCTATGTGGCCGCCTACGATCTGCCCGGCCCCTTTCCATCGTGGAGAGTTCGAGGTGTGAAACCGATAGGCACACTGCTCTTGAAGCATTCTGCCATCCTATGTATTCATGGACCGTGAAATGTACAAACGGTCGGTCCATGGCGGCCTGCCGGGACCGAATCTCTGCAGGCCACCACCATGTTCCGAGGCCGCAACGGAAACGGGGGAAGGAAATATGACCTGTGTGTCTTAGAGCAACTCGGGCCTGGTATTGACTTCCTCTTGTTAAAAAAAAATATGACGAAAAGCGTTATTCATCCGCATTCTCATCGCGCATCTTGCTGCGGGCGTCCACACCACCGCGCATGAGAATCTGAAGCAACACAAAAAGCGTAAAGAAAGAGAAAAAGAAAAGAGAGAGAGAGAGAGAATTGCACTCTTCGTGGTTCGGGTAGGTGCGTACGGCATCGAGGTGACATGCACGCACACTTCGCTCTTTCCTTGTCATCGCCCTCGTCACGTGCTGCGCTATAGGTGCTGTGTACTCGAACGAGGTACCTACCTCCACGTAGGTACCTACCACCCATCTTCATTTTGTCTGAGGTAATAAGTGCTACTCTCCAACGGTCTGTCCCGGCTCCCGAGGCAGCAGTGCGGAGAGGTTGCTCTTCGTGTGGCTACCTCTATCAAATCTTTGAAAGCCGGCGTCGTCCCAGTGAGATCCCTGTAGAAATGCACCAGCAGTCCGACATATCCCCCGCAAAGTCAGCTTCACCAGCCCCCCCCCCCCCCCCCCCCCATCCCCTTTTCCACTACTGATGCAACCCCTGCGACGTCCGACCCCTTGTCGCCAGGTTCGGGACGCCCGCATCTGTCTCGCACGGGTGTTATTAGGTAGCCAGGGAACTCGATCCTGCCGGGGGCGGGGGTTTTGGGCCTGCGGAAGTGCCGTGCGCCGTGGATCCGACGGGGAACTGCTCGGAACTTGCAGGACGGGAAAGAGAAGGGGCGGGCGGGGGAGATGAGAGAGATAGAGGAAAAGGCCGGTTCGCGCGATCCCGCCGGAAAACATGTAGGTCACCTTGTCAGAAGGTATGTCTCCGCACTGGAGGCATCTGGGGACACGCGCCCGCGCCCACATCCTGTCTGTTCTCTCCTCTCGGACTCTGGTGGCTGTCTGCCAACCGCCCTCGTAGACGGCACAGGTGAACGGGCGGGGTGGCGACAACATCCACCCCGAGGCAGGAGGTCCCGGAACGTAACGAGTATGCGTGCGTGCATGAGGGCGCCGAGCCCGTTGGACAGACACCCGACATACTCGTATCGCTAGGACGTGCCAGTGCCAGCACCCTTATTAGGTACTCGTACGTACCCGTGTGTGGGTGACACCCGGGGACCAACAGCGCCCCCGTTTTGCTCGCGTTAGCTCTGGGTTCCATTCATTACCTACTGTCAAGCTCCCCTACCCTGGCTCACACGTTGCGCTGCTTTACCCGTAGAAGAAGGTGCTGGGTTTACGCGCACAGCCCGCGTGCCCAACCTCGGGAGGATGCACATGCCGACCCGTTCAGCCTGCGTTGGAAGCCGGGCTGCGCTCAGCCCAAGCACAAGTCTTCCCACTCCCCCCACCGCTGCGAGTACTCGTACCAGCTTCGAGAAACCTGCAAAGAAGGCTCACCAGCGGTAACTCTTGACAGCATCTTCAATGGAGGCACCTCTTCTGCCCGCAAGTAATTATATAGGTACTGACGAGGCAGTCATGGTGATGGCAGAGGGAGACCCCAGTCAGCGCACATGGCCACATGGGCCGTGAAATCACATGAGCCGCAAACTGATGTTGAAAACAGGTCTAATGGCTAAGTGATACTACTCTAGGTCATGTTGCTTGTCCAAGTTCCAGAGGAAAGCCACAATCGTGTACTCATACAATTTATCATGGCTGCATGAATTGGTTGATGACAAACAAAGAACGCCGCGGTCCCTTTTCCTTTCCTGAATCCCGTCTATAAAATGCGCCATCCATTGTAAACACAAACAGCAACGGGCAGATGATCCAATCAGTATCGGCGGCGAATGCCTGGGAAGCAATGCGTTGTATTATACGAGCAGAACGCATCGTGTGAGAGGGGTGTCGCTGGGCGAAGCTCAAAGTAACCAAGATACGTATTTCCTGTAAAAGGCGCGGCCGCCCTTCGATTTTTCCGCACCCTCGGCGGCCTTTGCCGCCAGGAAAGCCTCCTCCTCACGGTCAATGATATCCTTGCCAGTGTAGAAGTCGCACTCGTGGGGGCGGACACCTTTGCTCTTGGTGATGAGCTTGTGCCCAGCAATCAGACACAAGTAAAGCGGAATGCCTAGGTAGCCCGTGATAAAGTCGGCATACTTGAAGGTCGGCCCGACAAAGACATCGAAGTTCTTGGTCAGCGCGATCAATATGCACGCAGCCAGGGCGCCGTAAGAGCCGTAGATCCCCATTGGCGCCACGTAGGGCATGCTCGAATCCGGGAGATTCTGCGCGCGGCGAGCACGAACAAACCAGATGTGCGTCGTGAGGATGGAGATCCAGGTCATGAGGCCGAAAATCGTGACCAGGTTGACAAAGTAGGAGAACACCTTCTTCGAGTCGTCCGACACGTTCATGAAGGCCAGGAAAGAGAACAGGGAGCTCGCGCCCAGGGCGTAGAGGGGTACTCCCTTGTCGTCGGTTTTGCGGAAGATACTGGGGGCGGAGCCATCGGAAGCCAGACCATAGAGAGTACGGCTGGCGATGTAGAGATCCGAGTTGGCAGCCGAGAAGACAAAGACCAGGATACAGGCGTTGAGGATGTGGTTGAGAACCCGGATGTTGGCCTCCTCGATGGCGACGACGAATGGCGAAGCACTGGCGTTGCTGGACCGGGCCGAGTCGGTTGCGAAGGCCAGGGCGTGCGAGTTGTAGGGAACGCACATGGTGAGGAGAAGGATGCTGATGCAGTAGAAAAAGACGATTCGGTAGAAGGTGAGCTTGATGGCGCGCGGAACCGTCTTGCGCGGGTTTTGGGCTTCGCCGACCGTCACGCCGATCAGTTCAGTGCCGAGGTAAGCGAAAGTGGCCGTGACCATGGTGGACCAGAAACCCAGGAACTTCCCCAAGGGAGCGCGCTCCGGTTCTAGAACGAGGTATGGCTTGAAGGCACCGGGATCCCGCCAATACTCAAATCCACGGGTGTGCCCGTCAGCGCCGCCGCAGGTAATAACCAGGGCCAACAGAATCAGTCCACAGATGACGATGACCTTGAAACTGGAGAGCCAAAATTCGAATTCTCCGAAAAACCGAATGCCAAAGTAGTTGAGCATGACGACGGCAACCAGGAATATAGCGATCCAAACGCCTGGGTTGACCCTGTCCCTGGGAAGCCAATACTGTATGACAAGAGCTGCGGCGGTCAACTGATTGGGCATCAAGATGATGTATTTGAACCAGTAACTGCGAAGGACGAAGATCAGCAACTCGTTAAGGTATCGCAAGGGGTGACTTGTGCGGCATCTCCTTACCTCCATCCAAGCGCAAAACCGAGCGAGGGATCGCAAAAGCGCGAGGCGTAACCCGTGAAGCCCGCCGACATGGGTAGCCATGCGGCCATCTCGCCGAGGGCAGCCATGACAAGGAAAACAATGAAGCCGACAAAAGTGTACGAGATGAAGATGGATCCAGGACCAGCCTGAGCAAGGGCCTTTCCGGTGCCGATGATGAGCCCGGTGCCGATAGCACCGCCAATGGCAATCATGGTGATGTGACGGGCCTTGAGGCCGCGCTGGAGGGACGTGTCGGCCGAAGTCTCGAGGCCGCGAATGCGGGCGTCCTCGACGCCATCACCGGGGCCCATCTTTTCCACGTCGACGACACCGGTAGCCGTGTCTTTGCTCAGAGTTGAGATGCGATGTTGTGCAGAGATGGAACTAACGCCAGAGCCGGCGCCCGAAGCAGAGCCATGGGCAGAACCCGAGACAGAACTCGGGGCAGAGCCCGACCCGCTGCGATTCATCGCGGCGCGAGGTGCCGGCGTACGAGAGCGCTGGCAGTTGCGACGGGCGCGAGATCGATGGGGGCCAAGGGAATAAAAAAAGAAAAAGAAACTGGGCCTGGCCTGGACAAGAGACCGCCAGCTGGGTCACTAGGAGGCGACTTATTCAGCGAGGTGAGAGGCCGATGAGACCAGCGGGCGCGGATAAGGGTGGCGATTCAAGTCAAGTCGCCACTGACGAGGGTCGGACGAGGGCGTGCAGCTGACGAGACGAAGGCGGGAAGAAGATGTGGGAAGCGCGGAAGGCGTCTGTCGTCAACGGCCGGTCGCAAGCATACAGATGCCCTAGGCGCAGGTGTACGGAACAGGCGCAGGGACGACGCACGCAGGGACGGCGGGCCAGGTTCGAGGGGTGGAGCAGCAGCAGCAGCAGCAGCGAGCAGGGCGTCGATCGCCGCGCTCTATGTACTGAAGCCTGCGTTGTTAAGGCGGGACGGTTGGCCACTCGAACGGCTGATGCTGTTCTAGAAGCAACGGAGGGACGCGTGCAAGCGGCGAACGACGACGCAGAAAAAGGAGGGGGGGGGTGAGTGGCGAGGTCAATGGGTCTGCTGGCGAAAAGTGGCAGGCCAGGTCCACCATCGGGAGGGGGGGGGGGCGAGGCCAGGTCATATATCCCATCCACACCTTCCTGCCTCGAATGCTGCTGCTGTGTTCTGCAGTGCTCCTGCCTTCAGTCACACACACACAACACACACACACACCAGATTTGCACCTTCCGGTGCAGCCCAGCCCACACAGCCGGCGGAAAGCGCAAACGGCGATCATTTGCGTGCCCTGCATGGGAGGCAGGTACGAAACGGGCACTTGCCGCAAAGTACTTCCATCTCAGCTGGACCTCAGGTGGGAGACGCGGCACTTTGACAGCGGATCACTGGGAGGAGAGAAGTAGCCGGCTTGGCAGGCTCGTAGGCGTCGGCTTGGCAGATGATAACCACAGACAAGACCCTGGCCAACAGAGACTCGAGAGCCCAATCCCTGCGCGCGAATCCTCTCCACCCTCCTGGCCTCCTCCTCTCATCAATCCATACTCGTACCAGGTATCAACATCCGCCCACGATGCCGCGACTGGGGATCCAACACGCCCCTGCCGTATCGCTTCCAGATTCTGCACTCTGGCCGACAGGATGCTCGCTGCCTGGCACCGGGGCAGCAGGCCGCGGCGGCCTCGACTCCTGGTGCAAATACAACACACCAGAGAAACACCGCAGGCCTGCCTGCCAGGCTTGCTTACTTGCCTGACCGACGGCTTCGCGTCTTATCTCTGGACGTTGCGGCACTGCCTTGGAGCCTTGGCTTGCCATCAGGCTCTCTAGCTACGAGTACGGCGCTGCGAGCACCAAAGCACTGAGCCTGGTCTGATCGCCAGCATCTCTCGTCATGAGCCGGATCGTCTCCCCTCCTTCTGCCTCGAGCCTGCGAGTACCGAGATGGCGCACGGAAGACAGGCAGATTCGAGCAGGCGCCCGCGCGGGGCGCTCGTCCGATACCGTCCTGCCCAGCCGCCATCAACCCCATCCGCCCTCAACGTCGACGAAGCCACCTGGGGGATTACCTGCATGCCCAGCCTGCCCAGCCTTGGCCAGCCGGCCGCCACTGCTGATGCTGACTCGCTTCGGTCTGGAGCCGACGCCTCGGTGCTACCAGCCAAGGCGCATGCTCGCAACAAGGCATAGTCGCCAAGGTCCCGTGCTGCCAACTCGGGCCGAGACTGTCGCGCACTGCAGCGACATTGTTGAACCAGCCAGAGCACACTGTGGGCGCTGCCCAGTGTCCAGAATGAGCCAATACGAGTAACAACTGCGTCAATGTCAACGGAATGGGGTCCCGCTGATCAAGTTCAGCCCGTCACACAACTCGCGTGTCCTTGAGGCCGAAGCTGGCCTAGACCCAGACGCTGGTCTAGCCTGACACGCGGGGCGCGTCCATGTTGGCTCTCACGGCTCTCTGCTCCTCCAGGGTCAATGGCCGTGCCAAGATGCTTGCAAGTCGGGGTATCGTGCAAACGCAGGGACGGGATTGGTGGGCCGACCGGGTGGAGAAATCTATCAAGTTGGCGGTGCTGGAGATTGTGGATCGCAGGCACCTATCGACTACGGGGAAGCACACGACCGACCTACGCGTACTCGTAGCTCTACTACTCGTACCTTTATCATCACCTACCCCCCCCCCCCCACGGCTCCTCGTACCCGCACTGCCTTCTCTGCGTGTCTGCCCACAGACGAGATGGCATTCGAGATTGGCAGCCTGCAAGTGGGGGAGGCTCGGGCCAAGCCTGACGCTAGGCCCGGCCGACACCAGGGGTTCCGCGCCATCCGCCAATCAAGACACCACGCGATATCGCGGCGGATGCGCCATTTTCGCCCGCATACACCGTGCTAAAGATGCTTCCACAAACTGTACTCTTCAGCTGTCTCATGGGGACCTTCGCGGGGCTTGGACAGTCCGAGTGCAGTCAAAGCCTTCCCACACTGTGCGGTCTGCCAGAGAATTCGGTTCTCTTATCCGCAGCCAGCTAATCCACGCACGGGCCCCTATCTCTCCCCAGACTTTTCGATGCTCAGTACGGAGTAGTTCGCCGGCTTCGAAGCGAGGCGGGAGCTGGCGCCGCTGAAGCCTCAGCGTTCGCAGCCTCTGCATGAAGCCGGGCCCATCCTTCATGCTGAACTACAATACTCCTCGCATTCCCAGGCTCTAGGGCTCTCATGCTATCATTGACCGACGAGTTCGAGTAAATGAGAAAATCACTCAGGCCTCATTACTGGGCGAGATTGCCAGCACCCAAGTCGTCTCTTGGTTTACAGCTCCCGGACGCCCTTATCTGGTGAATTGAGCGGCATTCCTGATCTCCCTCGAGCGACTGCGCGTGCGATGGGCACACGTCGGACACCTGTAGCATAAGTTCGTTATGATGACTGAACGCGTCCGCTCGTCAGACCAGGGCGCGGTTTTATCCCAAACAAGATGTGGTTCTTCCACTGCGGGAATAGTAAAGGATTGACAGCTGGCTCACAAAGAGACGCACTTTCGCGGGTGCTCCGAGACATGTGAGCCCCCCATCCGGCCGGATCGCGAATCACAAGCATGCTCGCATGGACCAAATCGTATCGAAGCGCACACGCGTTTCAGAAAATTAAGCTTCTTTTACTCTCTCTCTCTCTCTCTCTTCGTCTCTCCTGGGTGCGGGTCCTGACCTCGGACGTGCCGGACACTGAAAAGCCCGAACGAGAAAAAATAAATTGGGGGGGCCGTTTCTCTCCCTTGTCCCTCGCCACCGCAAAGCTTTCTGATCCTATCCTTGACCGTCTAAAACACAAAAATCACTGGGCTTACGGGACTCATGCACCAGTCCAGCCCCCACGTTGAAAGTTGCCTCTTTCTGCGGCTTCACCCCACGCTGATCGCCTCCCGCCCCTCTTTCTGGCCGTCAGTGTTCAGTGGAATAGGGCCGGCGCGACTGCAGGGTCCTCAGCGACAAATTCGTTCTCGAACTGCCGATTCAGGAGACTTGTTAGCGTGGATCAATATGAAACGGGGGGAAAGAGGGGGGTTGTAAGCGGCGTGCGGGTGGACCGAGACCAGAGAAAGATCCCGAGAACGCGGGTGGCGACCGGCCCCATGCTCAGGAGCGAAGATGTCTACCCGCGCCGCTCATTCGCCTGGTTGGAGTGTCGACACTCACTCCGAGAAAGAAAGGAGAAGACGTACCTCGAGAAATCCTGTAGCCATGATGATGACCATAAAGGCCTCGGCCAGCTCGTCGACGCGCTCCGCCAGCGCCCGGTCGAGCTTGGATCCGCTGGCCCCGATGCCCGCCGAGCGCTTGAGCACGTGCATGACCAGCATTCGGTGCTCCGTGAGGAAGCGCCTGCCCTGCGGCAGGTTGTGCGACCCGCGGCTGACAATGGCGGCGCCGATGATGCGCGTCACCTTGACCAAAAGCGTGTAATGCTTCTCCATGGCCCTGGCGTCAGACGAGTCGACCTGCAGCTCCGGGTCGACCGCGAACAGGCCCGAGTGGCCAATGGCCGTGAACAGGTTGGCGTGGAGCACGTTTTTCGCCCCCTCGCGCGTCTGGCAAAGCTGCAGCAGCAGCGCGAGCTTGGCGTTGTGGTAGTACTGCAGCTCTGGGTCTCCTTTTGTATTTTGGGTTTGCCCCCCTAAGTTAGTCTTTGCCGCTTCGCTCGAGAGTGGATAAACGACAAGGGGGAGGAAAGGGAGGGGCGAAACAAATAAAAGGAAAAGGAGAAAAACTCACCTGCGCTGTTGATCTCGATCCATTCCTGCATGACGTTCCTCAGCGAATCAACGACGATACCGATGAAGTTGAGCCTATTGAGCGATTCGACGACAAAGTTGTCGTTCTCCTGGCTCCCCAGGTGGACGAGAGTACTCAGCAGGATGAGCGCTGCCGCTTGGCACCCCGGATCGCCCCCAAAGGCGTCGTCGCAGATGACATTGGCCAGCTTGTCCCCGAATGCCTGCACAGTCCTGGTGGTCTTGCGGCGGCCCGAGAGCGCCCCGTGGCCGTGGTCGATCAGGGCGGTCAAATACCGGTAGCAGATGCCGTAGTAGAGGGCCCGCAACTCGGGCTTGCCGGTCCACTTGGCCACGGCGCTCAGGCAGATTTGAAACAGCTGGAAGAGCTTGTCGCTCACCAGGCTCTCGATCGCCCTCCCTTGCTTGTCGGCTGATGTCATGGTGCTGAAGTCAAGCTTGAAGATGAGCACCTTGGCCAGTTGCGCCAGCTCAAAGGCAGCGTCGGGCCGGTCCGAGCTGTACGTCTCGAGGTTGGGCAGGATGGCCTGGAGAGTCTGCAGGATGAAGGATACTTGCGTTGTGCCCTTGAAGTCGTTGACATCGGTCATGACGAGGACCAGCTTCGTCCACGCCTTGAGAAGCTGCAGGCTGTAGGTCTTGGTCTGCGTTACACGATTCAGGTAGACCACGTAGCTGCAGAGCTGCTGCTGCTCCTCGTCGACCTTGTCCGAGTCCTCCTGTCGGACGAGCTGACCTGCAGGAGCAGACTCGCGTGTCTTGAGAGCGACGACCTCTTCGACCTTGGCTAGGTTGTAGATAGGATTGGACGCGTCGTCCTCCTCGAGGCAGGACCTGAGGTCCACGTTCCGGAAGAATGTCAACTTGGGGGGCGGCCTCACCAGGTCCTCGTCCTGGGGCAGCGAGTCGTGGAACTGGAAGACGGAGGGCACCGTCATCGGCTCCCCGCCATCTCCCCGCACCTGACCGCCTAGCGCCTCAAAGATGCGGCGCTTGATAGCGGGCATGTTGCCCTGGGACACACTGCAAAGCTCATGCGTGATGTAGCCCATGGCCATGGAACGCATGGCAAGATATTGCAGGAAACCCTCGGCAGCTGGGGTGTTGAGGAATTCGAGGCTATTAGGAGCTTGCCCGTCCCATGCTACGTCCTGAGGCGCGACAACAAGCCCTTGCAGCAGGAGGTGGAAGAGGAAGTCATGATCCCTCAGCTCGTCGAGCACGAGTGACGACGAGAGGCGAGAGCTCCACAATGTCCTGAAGATACGCATGACCTTGTATTTCAAGTTGATGAGCCACGTCTGCATCCCTTCGTCTGTTTGGCAAGGCATCTCGACAATCAAGGGAAGAAGCGAGTGGAATAGGGACGATCTCTGGCCAAAGGCGCTGTCTGGGTCGATACTCAAAGTGCTTGAGCTGCAGTGAAAGCCGAGCAGGAGGTGTGCGATGGTCGGCCGATCGGGGTTGGCCAAGAGGCAGTAGTAGATGAAATCGAGGATATATGATTTGATGAGGTAGCTGGGGGACTCCGCCTGGCGGTAGGGGTCGAGGGGAGTCGAGAATTCGGCAATGAATGATCCCGCAATGATATCGTTGTCGCCGTACTCCTCCAGAGCGACGATTGCCTTGTTCCGTCGGCTCTGCCCCTGTGGTGTCGAGTCCCAGACCGCAACCACCCGAGAAGAAGATGAAATTCTCTCGAGCAGCTTCAAGCTTGCCAACGTCAGCTCGGCGTTGCCTAGGCCACAATAGCCACCCAGGTCTGATATCAGAGTCATGCTCGTCAACAGGCCGTCTTCCACGGAGGCGTATACGCTGTTTGAGACAGGGCTGTAGGCAGATCGACTTTGTGGCTTCCCGTGCGGCCTCACTATAGGGCGGACGAGGTCGATAAAAGTTGCTTGTAGGTCAAGAGCCTTGGAGATGAGCTGTACGGCTCTCAATACACCAAGCATCATTGGCGAGTCGGGTGCCGCCCTGCCGATCTCCGAGGGATCTTGATGCATCGTGTCCAGAAGACTCTTCATGAACTTGCTGTCAAACATCCACTCCATGACTCTAGCAAAGGGGTGGAGGGAGACGTAAGTTGCCAGGTCTTTAGCACTGGTCGCTGCATCGACAGGAATGCTGGTTTCGCTGCTGAAGACAAGCAAGTCCTCGTTGAAACTGGAGATGCATGTGAGGGCGAAGTCGAGGCAGCTGAAGCGAAGCATGCGCTGCTGCGTCATGTCCTGGGCTTCCGAAACCCTGGAGGCAAACATGTGACCCAGGGTGAAGTCAACGTAAGGCTCAATGCCAGGCCGCATACGGCTGGTAGCACCCAGGTTCTCGGGAAACGGAAGTTGATCGTGTAACACGCCGCCACCGCCAGGCAGGGACGTAAGTTCCACTAAAAACTGGATGAAAGCACTGGCCTCATCAAAGTGCGGGCTCATCGTTTCGAACAGGGCCTCCATGTAGAAAGACGGTGGTAGCGAATTTGCAGCTGGAGCCCTGTTAGAGGATGCCGGGATATAGTGTCCAGTTAGGCACGCCTCCAGGTGGAACCACATGTCCCACTGTCCTTCCACACTGTTGCGGTCAATCAAAGCTGCCAGTGCTCGGAAAGCGCATGCTCGGAGACGCGGCGTCACAAGACTGCTGACGAGCTGGAACAGAAGCTCTATCACTCGCCCATCCCCCCGAGGGTTCCGGAGATTCCAGAGGTAGTACCTGGCGTCTTCACTCCCCGAGGCGAGCTTGGCCATCAAGCGGAGATAGCATTCCAACATCATGGAGGATTCAGGCTCGGTTTCGGCAAAGTCGCTGCTTGGCTTCGTGCCCCTGGGCGTGTTTGCCTGCGTCGGGGCAGGCTTCTCCCGTATCTTCTCGGCGAAGAACTCCATCTCGCGCAGGATTTGCGACCATGTCAGTGAAAGCGCGCGGCGCATTTTCCCGGAAGAGTGGTGGCCTTCGTCGAGCAGAAATTCGTGGGCTGACCTCGCTGACTCTTCGTCTTCCGAGAGGCATTGAAGCATCTCACAGAAAGCCGTGACCAGCGGCGTGGAAGCCCTTCGTGACGCCCAGTGCAAGAATCCAGCCAGATTACTCTCGGGGTCGCTCCAAAAGTTTTCTGCCGCATCGGGTCTGCCTTCGTAAGAGTATGCGATGACGAGAAGAAAACGTTCGAGATCAAGGTCCTGGTCGGGCACCTGGCGCATTTGGCGCTGCTCGTCCTCCTCGGAGCGCAGTTTTCGAAGATAGTTGGGCAAGTTGGAGATGAAGGCGTCCACGAACGTTTCAAGCTTCTCGGTAAGGCGGCTCTGGAAAAAGTCGGAAAACGCTACGGTATCAGCCGGAAGTGATGGTGTGCGGTTCTGTAGCCATCTCCTCAGATCACTCCTTGCGGGATCTTGCCATTCGGATGTCTTGGCGTCGGCGACCAATGCGAACAAGAAGTCGAAGGCGCCGTCTCTAAGGGCCTCGGAGAATATCCTTGACCGTTCCCCGTCCTCTGAGAAGGGGTTAGCAACCAGGGCGTAAATTCCAACCAGAAGGGCGAAACAAACCTGCATTGATATCGACGTTGGGGAGCCCATCACCAGCGGCTCCCTCCATGTACCATCCGCTGTACTCGGCTATCCACCAAGCTTGGATGGCCGCATTCATAAACACAAGGCGCTTCGGGTCCTCGTCCTGCTGCTGGCAGACCAAGGCATTGAGCTCCCTCGCTTGATCGACACTGCCGCTGCCCTCGGTCGAGCCGAATGTGGTGATATATGCGCCCAAAACTGCGAACTGGTGGACTTGAAGACAGTCAGTATACAGAAATAAAAGGCAGATGCCGTGATCAGCGAGGACTTACCAACTGAAAAGTCGTACTTGTCGACTCTCCGAAGAGCCTGCAGGAAAGCCACGAAATCACTCTTGATCGCCTTGTTCCTCTCAACGGCGAAACCGAGGACGACAGAGAGAAGCTCATGCTGGCGGATCAAACTGATGCGAGTGAACTCGGCGGTCTCCTGGGCCTGCAAATCTGCCGCGCGGCCCACGACAGAAGCAGTGGCCACATGATTCGAGTGCCTGGCAAGCCAATCCCGGACGTCGCGCATGGTGTCTGTGCAGGTCGGGACGAACCGGTCAGATTGCGCAGGAGCGGCGCCTCCAGGCGGTGGTTCGCGGAGGACGATGTGGTCGACCAGAGGCGAGAGACCTCCCAAGCCGTCGACTCCATCGGCTTCCAGGTCGTCTTCGGCGGTGGCGAGTTCGAGGAGGAGGCGGATACAGCTCAAGAGGAACTGGCGCTGCTGGTGGAAGCGAATGATGGCGCAGTCGCGGCGCGGGCGACCGAGCTCAGACTCATACTCTTCGGCCTCGAGGACGAGCTGGGCGGCCTGAACCTCATCCAAGTCCAGCTCGTCTGCCACCTGCAGGGCGATTTCCTGAAAGTCCTTGTTGAGTGACCACTCCTCCCCCGAGACTTGCACCTTGCCCGAGAGAACGGTGTCGCGGCTCTCTTTCTTCCGGGCCGGCTTTTTGAGAAGATTCTTGAAGGATGGGGCCACGAGGTTGAGGGAGGGGTCTGAAGGAACGCCGGCGAGCAACTGGACGCCGCGGCCCTCGCGATCCTCCTTGAGAGACTCGACAACCACAAGGAGGTCTCGATGAAGGGCCTTGAGGGCCTCGAGAGTGCCGTCTTCCGCCATTGCAGTCACTTGCGGCCACTATAGCATCGTTGTCGCGAGGGCGGAGCGGAGCAGAGCAGAGCAGGCACGGAGCACGGCTGGAAGCAGCACGGCACGTCCCAGCTCAGCGCAGGCTGTATGATGCCGATGGCAACACGGGCTGGCGGGCAAAGATCGGGGACTCTGTCGATATCGTTCGGGGGGGGCGTCGGGTATCGTCAACGGGGTATCGGGAGGTTGTTGTGGTGCAGCTCGGGTCGGATGCCGGTCGTCTGCGTCGGTGCCAAGATTGCAGGAGAAAGTGTGCGAGAGGGCAGGCGGCAAGAGGCCCGGATTGACCTGGTAGGGCGGGAGGAGAGGATCGCGTCGTACAGCGCGTTGCCTCGCAAATGTGGCTTGCTGGGTGATTATCGCAAGGCTGACTCGGTGGGATAGCAGGCGTGGATAATTGAATTTCTTTCAGTCTACCTGCGGGTTGCTTGGGCGAGCTACCAATAGCCCGGCCCTGGTAAGAACGTCACGCGTCTAGTCCAGCGCGTACCGGTACGACTAGATCTGGGGGTTAGGGTGCACATTGCCCCGGGAGGCTCACCAACAGAAGTAGCGGTACCCTGCCAAGGCGCGCAACCCGACGCTGCACGCGCCAGTAAGGAAGCTAACATCTTATGAGTTTATCACTGATCCAAGGTGAGCTCAATGATGGGACTTTCCAACGAACGATTCTCGGACTAGACGCCAGTTCCAGTGACGATGCATGCATCTCCTTCAAGTCCCTCCAACACGTAAAGCCAGAAGTGTGTTCCCATCTGGTACCGGGTATTGAGCTAGCCACCTACTACATGACTTTATGTACCTCCTAGAGGCAGGTACATGAATCTTGGTTGTGGTCAATGTTTATTGGTGATGCGCGCCATGCACTGGAACCTTAGGGGTACGACTAGGCCTACCATGCCTCCAGATTGGTATTTACGAGTACCTTAGGTACTCCGTGGTGGTCAAATCAGTGGAACTTGCCGAGACCCGTCGTTCAATCCACGATTGGATACCTGTGGACTCGTACCTTACCCGCCCATAATGCTAGCACTGGTACAAGCGCTGCTCAAGTTGCCGGTAGGCAGGCGCATCCATCATTTAATCAGCCTTAGGAAACATGGAACACCAGAGAGCAGGCGCAGAATACATGTAGCCAACGCAACGCGATGAGGGCAAGTACTTAAGTCTTTTCGATCCAAGGAAGGCGGTTAAGCACCGTTCAACCCTGGGGCCTGGGCAGGTACGAGCCGATGTCTCCTCGTAACGGACACGCCGGGTTCCGTCAGTACCTAGGTACTTGTAGGTATCTACCTCTTTCCATCCCTACCTACATGCATCACGTAGCTGAGGTGTGGACCCTTTCATCGCGCCCTTTCAGCCAATCAGACCTGAACTGCTGTAGCCCGTCCTTCTCACCCAGATGAACCTATTCGTTTGTTCGTCGACTCACCAGATCCATCTCATCAACCACCACGGAAGCTCACAACTTGCCCAGCATTCGGATCTGGGCCTTTTTCGAAATCATACGGGTCCGTTGGCCTCGTCTGACAGGGGCTTCCGCCGTCGCTTTGCTCTAGATTCTAGCTACCCTCAGATCCCCTTCATTAGGTCAACGCGACGCCACGCCAGTACGACTGCTCAAGAATTCACAGTGGTAGTCGATCTGCACTCTCGCAACAAGGGCCGGTACAGTCCGAGGCTCAACACGCGGTCTTGGGTCTTCGCACGGGTCTGGATACTGGGACATCTGTTGAGAGGTGGCCTTGCTCGGTTGCCCACATACACGCCTGTGCTGCTTGCTTGTGTCACCGGGATGTTGTTTCACTGATGCCCACGGCCTTTGCATGCGATCCTCCTCCAACACGTATAGCAACCAGCAAGTGTCCCTCACCATGTCATAGTGTCCGACGCTCTAGTTTCCCGCGCCAAGATGCCACCTTCGGACTCTCGCGAGGGTCCCTTCAAGCGGATCCTCTGTAAGTACAATGAATGCTTGCTGGCGCTTCACCAGTGTCCTGGAATGCGAACTGACACGGGGCAGCTCTCATCGAACACGGAAGCAAAACAGACCGGATTAAGGGACTAGACGGTACGCCCGAGCCATTGCCCATATCTGATCGATCCCGCTAACTGGGGACTCAGAGTTCATCTACCTGTTCAGCCGCAAAAGGGGTTCCACCGCGTGAGTCGTGCAAGTGGCCATGCGCGATCACACACTAATGAGATCCCCGGCAGGTCTGCTCTTGACGACAAAAGCTTCCATCGGACCTTTGAAGTTCTCTTCGTGGCTGCCAAGGCAGAGAAGCAAACGTACTTTAGTGGGAGGAAGCTCGCCAAGTCCAGCGTTGCCACCAATGCATCCAGGCTCGGCAAATGCGCCGAGGCTCTTCGCCTCGCGGTTGAGCATGGGACTTCGAAGCTCAAGCGCAAGACCATACTGGCCGTCGTTGACCACATAATCCAGATCTTGCCCGGTCCAGAAGAGGGCCTGGTTCAGCCGCTGGCTCAGGACTACCTCAAGGCGCTCACCGCCCTGCTCTCTCATGGACCGAACGTTGAAATCCTGGCTGCCTTTGATGCCGAGGGCTGGCTCTCATGCGTCGACTTCTCCATCGATACTATTGATCAGTACTGGCAGAGCCATGAAGTCGAGGCTCATTCGGCCCGCGACTCCCCGGCCCCTGGAGCTGGACAGACCATGTCATTGACCATGTCCACTCTTCGCTCAACTGCCAGCTCCACCCAGAGGGGTGGTGGTAGAATGCAGCGTGGCTACCTACAGGATGCTCTCCAGTGTCTCCTCTCCCTATTCAACGCACCAAACGCCCCGGGCCTCAAGAGATCGAAAGAGCTGGCCCCTGTCATTGTCCAGGTTCTCCAGGCCCAATCTTTCAGCCTGAGCCTTCTGCAGCAGCTCGCCTTCGCCCTGATGAACGCAATTCTTCATTTCACACAAACAGAGTCTGTCCGAGAAGCAAGCTCTTTGGTGCTTGAGGCCATACCCCTAATCAGCTACTGGTGGCATTCTCGGTCCGGGTCCAAGGAGGATGCCTTGCTCAATGGGGTCCGAATTGAGATGCTTGGTGTGCTGCACAGCATGCATCTGCAGCTCGAATTCCTCCTGGCACAGGGAACAGAGAGCTCTCTTCTGTCCGACATAGAAAACCTCTCGGATCTACTCTGGGCTGATTACTCGCGGTTGGAAGAACGCACCCAGTTGCGCCTGGACGATCTGACACTGTCAGGATCTAAGCGCGCAAGCGATGTGTTTCGGACCGGCACATTCGGTCTGCACCCATTCGCCATTGAAGCGGAACGGAAATGGGCCATCGTGCACAACATTGCACGGCTGGAGGCTATCTTATGGAAGCAGACTTGCTCTTCCGCGGTGGCAACATCTGAAGACGAGCAGCCGCGCAAGAAGCAGCGCACCACGTCCGGCTCCCATCGAGTCAGTCGTAAGCTTCGCTTTCCTGACCGTCTTTCTCAGTTCGTTGCTCTGCAGATACTCCCCTTCCTATCCCAAGAGATCATTCCAGAAACCCATGACATCCAGGCCCTCCTGCAACAACTGAACGGCTTGATGGCCGACAAGGATGCAAAGATCTCATCGTGGGCGATGATAGCGTGTGCCAGGTAAGTCGCTTCGCTTCGCTTGTCGATCAGTCACAAATGCTTACTGTCCCGCAGTCTGGCCAGCCTTCCATGTGCTACCCACGAGTCTCTTACCCCTCTGTGGATGCAAGCGTGGCAAATGTCAGTCCGGTGCATCAGCATGACTGCGTCTTGCCGCGCATCTTGTCATCTGCTACAAGCCATCGTCAACAACGGTCTGGGCGCTTATCTTGAACTGGCGGATGACATCAACAACATCATCGCGACCGCGGATGTCAACGGGCCTGCCGTGACTGTTGACTCGTCGGTCTCCTTGATGACATCGCTACTGCACATTGTCAACTATCAAGTACCCAGTGCCAGTTTCTCCAACTGCAATCATGTTGTCCGCTGGTTTTTCCTTCGATGGGACCTTGGTAAGTCGAACTCTTCAGGTGAGCACTTGGGCTACTTTGAAGGCTGACTCCAAACCCTAGTCGATGCGACATTCATCACTTCATATGCCTCACAGGCTGTACCTCTCGAGATCTCCAATCTGCTGCGCGCAGCTTCTGGTGATCAGGAGTTGGTCCTTTCTGGGCGTTGGCATCCCTTCCATGGGCCCGTTGGTGAGGCCCTGACACTGGTCAAAGAGCGGGAAGAAGCCGTCCGTTATTTACTCTTGCTGAACGACGAGAAAGTCTCAATCCATTCCCAGAAGGCGCAAGAAGGGACTCAAGCGAGCCCGATCGCGAAAGTGGTTGACGCATCTAATGCGCAGGCTACCAGGAAGCTGATTGCGGAGCTTCTCAGTGCCAAAGCTGCGCCGGTGACAGAGGTCTGCGAAGCATGGACAAAACGCGAAGATGGGTCGTCGCAGATCACATCGGAAAAGCTACGCAGTGTCGTCAGCTGTCTTCTTGTCCAAGCTTTGGTGCTTCCTCTTCTGATTGAGGGCAACGTGAGATCATCTCAGCAGGTTGAAGAAGGGTTCTCGTCGCTGCTGAGAAGTGTCTGCAATGCCGTTTCGGCTGCATCGGACAGTGAGGGCTTGTGTGACCAACTCCTGGCACTTGTGCGGCCCTACATCCCCGCGTTGACCAATGCAGAACTGCAAAAGGTCTCCAATGAGTGGAAGTTCTTGTCGGAACTTCTTGCCGGGGTCTCGACACTCGTTTGCCAACTTCGTGCAAACGCGTCGTCAGGCAACGGCGATGACCTGATGGACCTGGATGACGAGTTCGAGTCTCAAGAAAGCCGAGCTAGCGGGAGGTCCGCGCCCGTCGAGATCCCTCGTCGCGAGTCGTCCTTGCTGCGCAGCTCTCAAGCGTTCTGTCGCGACACCGCCGAAAGACTCAAGCTGTTCAGCATCCTCGTGGACGATCCAGAACAAGCCGGCCTCGTGCCATCGTCCTTTGTGGATGAATTTATATCAATACCTGATGAGGATCTTGTGCTCTGTCGCCATCTCATCCGCGAGGTCTTTGGCTCTGATCTCACCATCAACCCCGACGATGCCTATCGGGCTATTGAACGGATAGGCTCCTTGGTTGGACGAGCAGCATACTCAAGCTCCGAGGTTGCTCTGGACCTTTGCCTTGATCTAATGGACGGGTTCATGTCGATCTGGGCAGATGGACAAGATGAGCTCTGTTCGCCCGTCGGGGACCTCTATCACTACTTCTTGAAGGCAGGCTTTGCCAACAGTATCCTGTCCCCCCGGTCGCAAATCCGTCTTGCAGGACTTCTGCTGCACTTGACCGAAGTTGGACAAGAATTCACCAAGAGCGTGAGCATGCCCAGTCCCATAGTTTCGCTGTTCGACATCTTGCAAACAGGCTCGGTGTCAGTCAAGTTCTTCATCGGCCAAAGGCTCCCAACAGTGTTCGGTCGGTTCGTACTTCAGAAGCACGAGAGCGTCTTCGTTGACGTCTTGCAAAATCTTCCTACCGATGCCGGAGATCGCGAAGGAATCGCGCTGCGCCTCTTTGTTCTGGGACAGCTGGCCCAAGAATGGCCAACACTGCTGCGCAGATGCGTTTACCACATATTCGAGACACCTGCCAATGTCGAGGCGTCAAAGCCCCATGCTGCTTACTGTCTCCGCGAGATATCCAGCTCGTTGAGCCTGGGCGACCCGCGGAATCTGTTTGATCTATTCGCCCCGCAGCTGCTTTACACCTGGCTGGACGACGGCTCTGCTCAGGACATCCCGTACGAGATATTTGGGTTTTCGACTATCAACGAGCTGCTATTACGAGCTCAAGACGAGCTGGTCGCCCTTATGATGATGCGTGGTCAGGATCAGTCGATACAAGAACTGGCCAAGGCCTTGCGCACAGACGCCACAAAGCTTGTCGAAGCAGGCTTTTCCAAGACCATTGCCTACTGTATGGCGCATGACACGAGTATGCCCAAGAACGACCATCCCGAGGGAGAACGGCGCATTCAAAAGATTCTGGGCAAAGACTCATACCATGACCATATCAACGACCACTTTGCGGATATAGTTGGCATCTTTTTCAGTGTCATCGACCAAGAGGGACAGGTCGAGAACTCCTGGGCACGGCTTGACCACTTCTCGGATGCCGCAGAGACCATGGCGGAGATCAAGAAGTGCTGCCATTCAACCGCTGTGCTTTTGCCAAATCAGCAGCCGCTCTTCCGGGCCAAATATCTGACTCGGGAGCTCGAGCTTCTGTGCAAGAGGACTGCTTACGAAGTGGTGGAACTCTGGAACCCGGCACTCGTTGTTTCCGTGGCACGGGGGCTCTTCAACAATATCCACCAGGCTCTGGGGCCACTGCACAGCTGCTCTGTGCTGCGAAAAGTTCGCATTTTGGTGTGTCTGGCGGGCCCCAATGCTTTGCAATCATATCCTCTGGAAATGCTGCTTCACTCCATTAGACCTCTGATCACCGTATCAGAATGCGCCGACGACGCTCTTGGCCTCAGCCAATGGCTGATCTCAAAGGGAAGCAAAGCGCTTTCGGACTCGCCATCCTTTCTCGCGGGCTACGCACTGTCAACCCTTGCGTCTCTGAGGGTTTTCCTGGAGACGAGCCAGTCAAGCACGACCCTGGAAAGTGAATTCAAGGAGACCATGGATAAAGCTCGAGCATTTCATGCCTGGTTCGCCAAATTCCTTGGGGAGTACCAGTCCCCACTTCTCGAGCGTGGCGGCAAGGCGGAGGCTTTCCAGACCATCACACGATGTGCGGCACACATCCGCTCTTCCGGTAATGCCGAGCACAACACCCACGAAAGTACTCTGCTTCTAGAGATCCTGCAGGACGAAGCCAATGAGAAACCTCTGCTCAACGAGGCATCCCGAAAGTTGGCTCTCGAGTTGCTCTGTGGAAACTTCAAGATTCCATCATCGACCGATCGTGATGCGGTCGGATCAGATTTGGCAGCGACAGAACGTTCCAAGGCGGTCTGGAAAAGCTGCCAGGCTGAATCCTTGGATGACGATTATCTGGCATGGGCAGGCCGGGTTGTTGGCAAGGGTTTTGCAGCCTCTGGTCTTATTGACCAAGATCTTGTCCGAGAATCTGCGCTTCCCCAGTATGGGAGAGTCACCTCTGGCAGCTTCGTCTCTGAACAAGGCATACTCCGGCTGCTACAAGCACTGACTGAAGACAGTGATCGAGTGGCGGCTGGCCTGGCCGAGTCCGCGCTTCGCTACATTGTCTCGGAGGCAGCAGAGCTGCAGTCTAACGACATCTTGGCTGCTTGTGAGGCCGTTCTGTCCGATCAACTGCTCAACTCATCCCATTGGGAATCATATCGCCCACCGCCGTCGGATCTACGCGAGACAGCAGTCGTGGCGGAAGACAGCGTCTTCTCGGTTGGCGCTCTGGAAGACGCAGATTGGCCACAACGATTCACGGTATATCTGGCGCAGCTATTCCCGAGGAACATTGTCCTGACTGCCATGGCCCATATTCTGGCCAAGGTGCGGGGCTTCGCGCAGAAAGCGTTTCCTTTTGTGATCCACCTGGCCCTTCTTTCCGAGTGGGAGAAACAGCAACCCGCACGGCGCAAGATCTCGTCCAGCCTCGAGAGCTGGCTCAAATCAGACTCGGCGACTTCGCGACAGAACCTGAGTCTACTTCTCAACACAACCCTGTTTCTGCGAACGCAGAGGCTTCCGGGTGAAAATTCTGTCGCGGACCGGGCATACTGGTTCAAGATAGACCTTCATGCGGCCGCCGCAGCTGCAACAAGGTGCGGCATGTACAAGACGGCACTGCTGTTTCTCGAGATGATGCCTCAGGAGACCGCTCGAAGCTCGCGACGTTCCTCTGCTGTCCGGCCCCAAGAGCCCACTGAGATCCTGGCGGATATCTTTGAAAACATCGACGACCCAGACGCCTACTATGGGCTGAGCCACACTTCCAGTCTTGAGAGTGTTCTATCACGTCTGGAGTACGAGAAAGACGGCCTGAAAAGCCTCGCTTTTCGCGGAGCCCAGTATGACAGTCACTTGCGGCGGCAGAACGCGGCAGCCCATCAGGATAGCCAGTCATTGGTCGGTGTTTTGAATGGGATAGGCCTTGCTGGCTTGTCGCAATCGCTGCTGCAGCTGCAGCAGGGCTCGCAGAAGACAAAAGCCACAACCAGCAGCACGTTTACGACAGCTCGGAGACTTGAGGTGTGGAACCTGCCGGTGCCCTCGTCCACTGAGGACTCTTCTGCCACTCTGTACAAGGCCTACCAAGGGTGTCATCAGGCTCACGAGTTGAAATCTGCGCGGTTCGCGATTTACTCGGGCCTGGGTCAGACCATGCGGTCCGTTGCAAGACATGCCATCAGCCCTGCTCAGATACGCCAAAAGCTCGGTGTCCTCGCAGCACTCACGGAACTGGACAGCGCGTTGGAGGTCGAGGATGTAGAGCGAATGGAGGCCCTCTTGAAGACGTTCGAGGACCGGTCAGGTTGGATGAAGAGCGGAAGGCAAGTCGACTTAACCCCCGGATTCCCTGCCGCTCAGTTGCTGACCAATCCAGATATGAGGATGTGAGCCACATTCTCTCTTGCCGTGGCACTGCGCTCAGTCTCATGGCGCAGAACGACCGCCTCCGGTCATCGACGAGTCTGAAGCAGTCCGAAGCCAGACTGCTTGAGGTCCGATCCATGATCATGTCTTCTGGCGTATTCCGATACCACCAGGCAACCCAGGAGTCGCTCAACATCGCGACCTCGCTCTCGGACCTGGTGGAACCCAGCGTAGAGCTCGGCTTGCACCTGGAGGCGCCAGCCAAGATCGAAGCCGCCAACGCTCTCTGGGACCAGGGCGAGATGATACCGTCGATCCACCTCCTCCAGGCTGTCGAAGGCGACGCGAACAACATGCGGAAGCAGACCCTTCCTGTAAGCCGGCCCGATCTACTGTCCAACATCGGCTCCCGCATATCTGTGGCGCGGCTCGAGAAGCCCGAAAGCATACAGAGAAACTACCTGCAGCCGGCTCTGAAGGAGCTGAAGGGGAAGACGGAGGGAAGAGAAGCCGGCAAGGTCCATCACCAATTTGCCATGTTCTGCGACGAGCAGCTGCAGAACCCGGATGGGCTGGAGGACCTGGCGCGGCTGCAACACCTGCGCCAGGGCAAGAGCGACGAGGTGGTGCAGCTCAAGGCGCTGATCACTCGCGCCAAGGACTCGCAAGCCAAGGCGAGGTACCAGAAGCACTACCGGCAGGAGAAGCAGTGGCTGGACCTGGACGAGCAGGAAGTCCGCCGCGTGGAGCAGGCCCGCGCCGAGTTTGTGCGCCTGAGTCTCGAGAACTACATGCTCTCGCTGGCGGCGTCGGACGAGCACAACAACGACGCCCTGCGGTTCACGGCCCTGTGGCTGGAGAGGTCCGGGGAGGAGGCGACCAACGAGGCCGTGAGGAAGCACATCGACAAGGTGCCGACGCGCAAGCTGGCGGGCCTCATGACGCAGCTCACGTCGCGGCTGCTGGACCAGAACCAGCTGTTCCAGCGGCTGCTGCTCGAGCTGGTGTACCGGATCTGCGTGGACCACCCGTACCACGGCATGTACCCGATCTGGAGCGGGATGAAGGCGCGGACCAACTCGAAGGACGACGCGGCCGTGCTGCGGCAGAAGGCGACGGACCGGGTCGGCAAGCGGCTGGCGCAGACGGAGTCGGTGGCGACGCTGTGGGCGGCCATCGACAAGACCAGCAAGGCGTACCACGCGCTGGCCGTCGAGCGGGACGCCTCGCGCTACAAGGCGGGGCAGAAGATCGCGGTCCACACGTCGCCGGCGGGCAACAACCTGGCGGGCGTGCTGACCAAGTGGCACGTGCCGCCGCCGACGATGCAGATCGAGCTGGCGGCGGACCGGGACTACCGCCACATCCCCTTCGTCGCCAAGCTGGACACGGCCATGTCCATCGCGGGCGGCATCAGCGCGCCCAAGATCGTGACGGCGGTCGGCAGCAACGGCGCGCGCTACAAGCAGCTGGTCAAGGGCGGCAACGACGACCTGCGCCAGGACGCCATCATGGAGCAGGTCTTCGCCGCCGTGTCGGCGGTCCTGCGGGGCCACCGCACCACGCGGCAGCGCAGCCTCGGGATCCGGACGTACAAGGTGCTGCCGCTGACGTCGGCCTCGGGGCTCATCGAGTTTGTCTCGGACACGATCCCCCTCCACGAGTACCTCATGCCGGCGCACGAGCGCTACCACCCCAAGGACCTCAAGGCGTCGCACTGCCGCCGCGAGATCTCCAAGGTCCAGGACAGCTCCCTCGACGACCGGGTGCGGACCTACCGCAAGGTCGCCGACCAGTTCCAGCCCGTGATGCGCCACTTCTTCATGGAGTTCTTCGTGGACCCGGACGACTGGTTCGCCAAGCGCACCGCCTACACGCGCACCACGGCGGCCGTGTCCATGCTGGGCCACGTGCTGGGCATCGGCGACCGCCACGGCCACAACGTGCTGCTCGACTCCAAGACGGGCGAGGTGGTCCACATCGACCTCGGCATCGCCTTCGAGATGGGCCGCGTGCTGCCGGTGCCCGAGAGCGTCCCCTTCCGCCTGACCCGCGACATCATCGACGGCATGGGCATCACCAAGACCGAGGGCGTCTTCCGCCGCTGCTGCGAGTTCACCCTCGACGCCCTGCGCGAGGAGACGTACAGCATCATGACCATCCTCGACGTGCTCCGCTACGACCCACTGCACTCGTGGTCCATCAGCCCCGTCCGCATGGCCAAGCTCCAGGACACGCGGCGCATCGACGGCAGCGACGCCGCCGCCGCCGCCGAGGTCGAGAGCGACGCCGACGCGCGCAGCCGTGGGAAGAAGGAGGTGGCTGCCGCCGCCGCCCCGGGCGCCGGCGTCATCAACCAGCCCAGCGAGGCGGACCGCGCCCTCGAGGTGGTCCGCAAGAAGCTGAGCAAGACGTTGAGCGTCACGGCCACGGTCAACGACCTGATCAACCAGGCCACCGATGAGAAGAATCTGGCCGTCCTGTTCTCCGGTACGTTTCACCCCTCACAACACCCCTTGATCCCCACCCAAAAAAAGAGAAGAAAAAAAAAAAAAACTCCCTCCGAAAAAAGATTTCATGCTTTGGCTAGAATGCCAGCTAACACGACGGGGTTTCCTAGGCTGGGCTGCTTACGCCTGATGCTGTTCCCATCTCCACATTCCCATTTACAGCCTCGGAGGCCATGCCGAGCCCGAGAGTTTCTGGCCATTTTAGGAAGTAGACGCCAGGCGAGGAATCCATATCGGGGCGGCTTGCTTGGGAACCAAGAGAGGGGGGAGGGGAAAGGGGGGGGCATCGGAGCTGGTGCCGGCCCTTCTCGCCCTCCCCTTGGCCTGGTTCTGATTCGCCACGCAAACTCGCCGATCCTTCTATCCCAATTTTCCTTTCTTTTAAAGTTCCCTCTGCTTCTACCTCTTCCGACGGGATTCCCAAGCTTCAAGCATAGTACACGGGAGAGTCTGCCGATTTGAGCCAGGCATGTAAGAATAGGCTTTCTACCCCGTGGCCGGTCGGCACGGGTTTGTTCATATGGGATTCTCAACTCCCACCACAGTCCACGGCTGAGCCTGGCCGTCCATATCGCATTTCCGAAATTTCCCATGGCATTATCCCTGTGCGTGCGCGTAGGTATGTAGGTGGCGATCAAGCACTTCAGACGTAGCCTAGCCCCTGCAGCCCATTGCTCCCTCCCTATCGTGATTCTGCCCGATGATGAAAAGCCTATTCGCGTGCTGGCGTCTTTTGCGTTAAAGGCTACCTACGCGCCAAGTAATCCGATGGGGCCGTCTGTTGTTTGTGAGATCGGGGCCGAGGAACACCAACTCCCAACCGCATTGCTGTTGCGAAGGACCCGAAAAGGAGGGAAAGGGCGGAGGGGGAGGCGCAAGCACCTGTCTGGGCGACCGCCCAAGTCTCATCCATTGTGTTTGGGCCCCTCCCTCCGAGGCTATCTCTTCCACTTTCCTGGACATAAAGTTTCCGCCGCCCACCTGCTTGTCCCAAGCCCCTCCCCGGATAACGACGGGCCGGGCGAGTCTCGGGTCTGGAGTCTGGGGTGTGTCGAGTCTCGAACAGGTAAAGGGGGAGGGGATTTCGCCTGTCTGCCTTCCTTTCTTGGTCCCGCGACGATAAAAAAGCGTAGAGCTGGTGCGCTTGCACCGGACCGCGCGCTCTCTGCCGGCTTCTGGACTCGGACGCCGGTTTCCACATCACACACGCGTGAGCACAGCAGATAGGAAAACGAATAAGGAGCTGAGAGTGTTGAACCGCGACTTGTTGTCATCTGCCCCTTTCTTGCGTCTCCCGCAAACCACCATTTCCACACGCAGTGCCGAAAGTCCTCTCGCCGAGGGCCCCCCTTTCCCTGATCATCCATCTAAATACCCTGCCACACATTTCTGCATTTCACTTTCTCCCCCCCCCTCTCTTCTTTCCCCCAAAACCCCCCTCTTCCCCACCCCCTTTTTATTCAACACGGATATACAGTCCAATCCATGTCCACCGACCTCCCCACATCGTTGAAGCCGGAGCACTACGACGTGCTAGTGATCGGGTCCGGCGCGTCGGGCACGGCGCTGGCGGCGGCGTTCGGCGCGGCGGGCCGGCGGACCGTGATGGTGGAGCGGGGCCTGGTCGGCGGCACCTGCGTCAACGTCGGGTGCACGCCGACCAAAACCATGATTGCGTCCGGGCGGACCGCGCACGTGGCGGCGGCGGCCGGTGAGTTTGGGGTGCTCTGCGGCGGCGGCGGCGGCGGCGGCAGTAATGCGATACAGGTCGACATGGAGCGCGTCCGGCAGCGCAAGCGGGACATGGTGCGCCTGTGGCGGCAGGGCAGCGAGGCGCGGCTGCGGCAGAGCGGGGTCGACATTATCCGGGGCGAGGCGAGCTTCACCAAGCGGAGCTGGCGGCAGTCCGAGGACGTGGCCGAGTTCGCGACGGGCGCGGCCAACGAGGTGACGATCCGGCTCAACGACGAAGACGACGGCGGCGGCGGCGGCAACGGCGTGCGCAACGTCGTGGCCAACATTGTCATCATCAACACGGGCGAGCGGCCCGCCAGACCCGCGCTCCCTGGGCTGGGCGGCGACGATGACGCCGTCGACCCGGCCCGCGTGCTCGACTCGACGTCCATCATGGAGCTGGGCGAGGTGCCGCACCACCTGCTCGTCGTCGGGGGCGGCTACGTCGGGCTCGAGTTCGGGCAGCTGTTCCGCCGCCTCGGCGCCCAGGTCACCATTGTGCAGCGGGCGGCGCAGCTGGCCCCGCGCGAGGACGGGGACGTCGCGCAGGTGCTGCTGGACATACTCGAAGAGGACGGCGTGGCGGTGCACCTCTCGACAGAGGTCGTCGGCATCTCCCAGGTGGCACACAGGCAGAAGCAAGGACAAGACGCCCAGCAGCAGCAGCAGCAGCAGCAGCAGCGCCAGCAACCGGTTCGCCTACAGATCCGGTCCAACACGGCCGGCACCGTCCTCGAAGGCAGCCACGTGCTGCTGGCAACGGGGCGGCGGCCCAACACGGAGGCGCTGAAGCTGCACCGGGTCGGGGTGAACACAACGGAGCGGGGGTCGATCGTGGTGGACGAGAAGCTGGAGACGAGCTCGGTGGGCATCTTCGCGGTGGGCGACGTGCACGGGGGCCCGACGTTCACGCACATCTCGTACGACGACTTCCGCATCATCGGGGCGCGCTTCCTGTCGAGCAGCCTGCCGGCGCGGCGCCCCCTGATGCGGACGAGCGGGACGTCCATCTCGCGCAACCTGGTGCCGTACGTCGTGTACACGGACCCGCAGCTGGCGCACGTGGGCATCCACGCGCGCGACCGCGCCAAGGTGGCGAGGGAGACGCTGGTGGCCAAGATGCCCGTGGTGCGCGTGGCGCGGGCCGCCGAGACGGGCGAGACGCGAGGCCTGCTCAAGGCGACGGTGGACGGCGAGACGGGCGAGATCCTGGGCTTCACCTGCCTGGCCCCGAGGGCGGCGAGCTGATGGCGGTCGTGCAGATGGCCATGATGGGCGGGCTCAAGTGGTGGGACCTCGAGGCGACCGTCTGGGCGCACCCGAGCATGGCCGAGAGCCTCAACCGGCTCTGGGAGCATTTCGAGTAGGCCAGAGAGTGGGAGTGGCACAGGAACAAGCGCAGGCGTAGGCCGACAAGACGAGGCTGAGCGAATCTTGCGTGTGGATATGCCGTGCGGTCGCAGGGTGAGGTTTTTTCAACTCCAGCGGGTGCGGATTAAGCCAAAACCTGCGTTGTCTCCGATGCTGTCGCTTCTCGTGGTTGGCTCTGCTGCTCGACCGATGCGCTGCCGCTGCCGCTGCCGCTGCCGCCGCCTTTGCCTGCCTCGGCCAGCGCTTTGGCGGCTGCTGCCTCAGCCTTGGCACGCCGCTTGCGGGCCCTGCGGACCTCGATCTCGACGTGAGCCATCTCGGCGTTGATGGCAGCCAGGGAGGGGACGACGCCCTCGACAGCTTGGACGGCATGGGCCTGGGCCTGGCGGAGTGCCGAGGGCGTCAGGTAGCCGAACCATTTCAGGGGGTCTCTTCGCGTCTGCTCCGACCGCTGCTTGCGCTCTGCCTGCTCGTCGTCTCCCTCTGCCTCCTCCTGTCGGATTCTGTCCTCGCTCTCGTCTCCGGCTCTGGTGCCCGCCTCGCCGGCGCCAGAAGCTGCTTCTCCTTCTGTGGCCGCATAGGCGACGAGGCCGAGGCGGAAACTAGGCAGGCCGGCAGCGTCGGCGGTGGAAGCCAGAGTGCGCGAGGCCTGCATGCGGTCGTCATAGTGGTCCTGGCCGAAGCGCAAGCCCCTCTCGGCAGCGAAGTTGGCGCGGGCAATGTTCTGGTAGATGGCGGCCTGCAGCGAGTTGAGCTGGGCCCGCTGGGCAGTGTATTGGTCGAGGAGGAGCAGGTACCGCTCCAGGAGGGCGTCGACCTCGTCTGGGGCCATGGCGCTGTCCTTTGATCTTATCAAGAGGCAGTGTTTTCCCACTGACGCGTGGCTTTTCTTTCTCGGGACGGTGCCGGAGTGTGTCCAGGACGGTGTTGGCCTGATATCTCTGCCCAGAGAATGGAGATGCGAAGTCGGCGGCAGTTCAGCAGCTCCGGGCATTTATGGGTCTCCCGCGTTGACAGGCTGCGAGCAAACGCAGTCACAGTCACCTCAGGCAGGCACGCGGACGTGCTCGCACTACTACTAGTAAGCGCAGCGGGTATCCCGACGCCATCGCTGACGACCCCAACGTCACCCCCTTGCTAATTATGCCCTATTTAGGAGTGGTCTTCAAATTTCAAGATCCGCTTTAAGTACTGGTACTTGAGATTCTCACATAGCAAGTGCTACAGATTAGTCTTATTTTAAGCTACCAATTTAAATTCTAAAAAGATAAGGAAAGGTGTGAACCCGCGCACTCAACGTCCAGGCCTGAAGGAGGGGAGGACCCCCCGGAGGGGGACCCCTTCAAGGCGCCAGACCGACGTGCAAGACGCTGTCATGATTAATTAGAATCTTATAAATATTCAACAGCTTCTTCTTTAATACCTATATAAATTTCAATTTCAAGTTTCGGTACATAAAAGCACTGTGGAGATGTGTGGGGTGGTGTCAAGGTCGTCAGAGATGGCGTCGGGATACCCGCTGCGCTAGTAAGGTACCTACCTATCTAGGTACAGCATGTATTCGCCTGCTTCAGGCGCGTACATCAAATACATGCCTTTCCTGTGTACAGGCACCTCATCACTCGTAGTGAGAGCAGTGATGCGCCCAGTCCTCGTTCACGCCCGTATCCACGAGGGAATCAAGCAGGCTGGATTCGAAACGACCTGCTACGCGTATGAGTACCCGTATTCCGCAGTGGAAGGCGCCCGTGGGCCTGGTGGGTGATGACTCCGTCTCCATATCCATTGGTTATGGGTTGTTGGCTGAAGGCTTGCCCAAAGGGCCCGGTCTACTCGAACGAGTACATGGCTATCTCTACATGTACCCAGGGACGTTAGGTACACGTAGGCAACTTGACTCGTGACTAGCTCCATGCGTAGATGTAGATACACACCTGTACAGAGAATGTAGATACCTTCGAGTACTCGGCACGACTTCTCGGCACGAGTACAGCCTCGCGACGGAGTACAACAAGACACCCGCGCGCCCCGGGAGACTCGAATCTCAATTCGACGAGGGATAACCCATCCTCCCTCACAACAACTAGGGACAGAAGACAGGCTCACAGAGAAGCCATCAGAAGGCGTGATACGCAGGATCCCACGTGTGCCGGAGGCGTGGGCGAAGGAACATCTGTAACGGGTGCCAGAGGGAGAGAGGGGATATCCGTCAGGGTGATTGATATGCGTATGCCTCGCACCAGGACGGACCGGCCAGAGGGAGGGCTAATAAGTTACTCGTAAGCATGGCAAGGCAGGCCACTCCAAGTCACACCAATGCAACAGAGGGGCGTCGTCCGAACTACGGATCGTGAGAGAGCCCCGGTCGTACTGGAAGTAGTTACGAGTAATCTCATCAGTATCCGTAATCCAAGAAGAGGAGAGCGTCGCTCGCACGATGCGGTCTGCTCCTAGCCGCGCGGGCGCCCGCGCACGGGCTCACCGGCGCAATTTCCCACCCACCCATAGCTCCCGGCAGTTATTATCAGTCAAGGAGTACTACGAGTACTCGTATGAGTCCTGTTTGTCTGTGAGTGAGCGTCTGGTAGCGAGAACATGCGACGCGATGCTGGCGAAGGGTTGCTCGTGCTCCCGTGCTCCCGTCCAAGTCCCCGCCAGCCTGGCCTGGCCTGGCCTCGCCCACGGCTCGCCCCTGGCCTGGCTTTCCGCGTGCCCGCTTCCGTGCCGATCAGCCCTCGACCTCGGCGTCGGCGTTTCACCTGTCGGTCGTCTCGCTCGTGCGCGCCACTCCGTGTGCAAGCCGCCTGCTGATGGGGAGACGTAGGGGACAAGCGAGGCGCGGAGGCAGGCGCCCCGAAGAATGGGCGACCGGACGGTGTGCGACCCGGCGGCGTGGTTGCAGCGAGGTCGGGCGCGCCACGTGCAACGAACGCGTCGGGTTGGTCTGCTGCGTGCGAGGATCCTTTGCCCTTTTCGAGTACGAGTAAGTATCCATTAGGTTGTAGGTGGTAGGTAGGTAGGTGGAAGTAAAAGTACTCGGCTCTGAACTGCGGCTCGTTGATGCACAATGATTGAACATTGTGCAACAACTCGCGCTCCCCGAATCAGAGCCACAGCGGTTGGCGCTGTGCACCATCCAAGCAATTTGTCACCCGTACGAATGGAAGGTCCGACGCGCGCGTCCCCGTCTCGTGAAGGTGAAGCGCCCGCATCTCGTCACGTCACATTGCACCTCGCATGCGCGAGAGCAGACAATACCTCACAGTGCCATGAATGGGCAAGTACCGGTACGAACGGATTTGTCTATGAGTGATTGGTGTGGAATGTCGCTCTGTACGTGTACTCGTATGGGGGCCGGGGCCGGGGGCCATCTTTCCCTTCTCCTTTTCTTTTTCTTTTCTTCCTCAGATACCTATTCTTCAAGCTATTTCCCCCTCTTTCTCCCTTCTCTCGCCTTCATGGTCAGTCCCGACCAACCCCTTTCACATCCTTCTCTTTTCCAAATGAGAATACACGTGACGAGAGAAAGAGAAAGCGAGAGCGGGGAAGAAGAAGAAGAAGAAGAAGAAGAAGATCCACGGAGGATTTCATTATCGTCCGGGACCAGCTTGCACGCCAGAGCGGAGACTTTTGGGACCCTTTGTGGTTGGTAGGTAGTTGACTCGCAACCCAGCGGCCACCGCTTGCTCCCATGACCAGATCTCGAGTCGTCGGCCCATCGAACCGCCAATCGTATCGCGCGACGTCCCAACACGCCGGCGGGAGGCACAAGAAATGCCTGCCCACTACCTACCTCTCTTATAGAATCACCAGCCATTAATGACTTTGCTGTCGGTGCTGTTCACACCACTGACGCAACCCCAGTCCATCGGAAGCCCGCCCTCGGCTTGGGAGGTTTTAAGGTTTGAGACAGCTCCGCGCCTCCGCCGCCCAGCGCTGGGAGAGACCCGCGACGTACCTATCCATCCGTATACCTTTGGCCACGACTGGTACCTACATGTACTGAATTATAGCCCGTCATCATCACCGTCATCATCATTCAATCCGACGCTCCCGCAGACCTGCAGAACCCCCGGGCCTGCGCAACGATACCCGACGAGAAGATGAGATGCACATTGGAGGTAGGCGAATGTCTCGTATGGAAGATGGTAGGCGAGGCGCATGTACTCGTATCTTCCAAGGTAGGCACCCAGCCACCTACGAGTACCTACATCTATGTGCTACCTGGACGTGCTGAGGTAGCGTGGCATGCGCGGGGGCACCTACGATTACATCCAAAGGAAGTTAGCCCGTGCTGGCACTGGCTCTCAACCACGCCAAACAGTCGGCCCCGTTCTGGTCTCCAATGTGCCGCCTCCAGGCAATCTACGAGTGCAGGCGCCAGCGAGCACGAGTGCAGGTACTTTCACTTCGTCGCCTGCGCCCCAGCCCGTCCCCGCGAGCGGTCGGTCGAGCCCAGCAGTCATCCCACGTCTTCCCTTGTGTCCGTTGGCCATCATAACCCGCCCCTCTGCGAGCATCATCAGCCTTCCAGTTAGCGTGTGCGCCCTCGTGAAACCACCGCCTCTACCGCGTGACCGGCCCGGGTGCCTGGGAGATCGTCCCATACACGGCCTCCATCAGCGCAGCCCAGATGCTTGTAGCCACGCACGCCGCACGTGCGTCTGGTGCGTGGACGATACCTTACATGTACGAGTAGATACCATACCCTGTCGCTACCTAGACGTTCCCATCCACCCGTGCCACTGATCTCTTCGTTCCCCAGCGGCCTCAACTCCACCCCGGTCTTGAGTCCCCTTCACCTGACGGGCTGCGCCCAAAAAATTTCCGGGCGACGAGTCCCTTATTACCTGTACGGATAGGTGGCTCAGGTGATTACTTACCTACCCCTTTGAGATATGGCACAGGTGAATCCAATTCTGTACATTGCTAGGTAGTCCGGGTAGATTGGCTGGTGAGGTGCTCCGCTCGCTGTATCCCGCCAGCTACGAGTACGCCGATAGATTTAGATGTACTTGCAGTCGCTCCATACATTCGCGCCGTACATGCGATACAGAGGTACGCGTATCTGCTCCTTCCAACATGATGATGCTCATATTTAACCAGGGCGCAGGATACATACTCGCTTGGCCTTACCTTTCATTGCGAATGGCCTCTACCTTACTAAGATTCATGTTGTGTACTTACATGTAATGCTTAACCCTACATGTGTAATCAACGAGCACCACCAAAGGCATTCAATGGAGCATGGCCTCCCCGTCGCTCACCTGGCAATGCATAGGCGGATGCCACCGATCTGCCTATGTACGTACGTACGTGTATCCAACACGACATGCATCCATGTAGGTATTGTCCACAGGTTCTCAGTGCTGGCTGCCCGCTCCGTACATAGTGGAGAGAGCCAGCCCAAGCGAGGTTGCCAAGCGTGCCCCTAGAGTGCTTGTAGGCCAGGAGGCCAAGTACGCAGTACCTAGCTGCCCACCTGAGTTGTCCGCAAGGCCAGGTATAGAGAACTCGAATACCCATCCGTGAAAGATGAGGGACAGATGGAAGCTAGCGCCCCGACATCGAGTTCTTCTTTGTGTGATTGCTAGGATCCATGGATTCCAGCCATTGCCCACGTATCGGCAGCTATGTATCTGTACCCGACGGGAGGAAAACAGGTGCATGCATTTCCCGATGAACCACGGGCAGCTGGCCGGGGCCCCGGCCAGAATGCGCCTTCCATGGAAGTACTCCGGACGGGGCGTAGGAGTAGCGCGACCAGACCTCGGCAGGTGCCCAGGGCAGGTACCTCCAACGGCGGCTGCTTCGTTATCCGTCCAGTACCTGCCCTCCCAAGGTGACCAAGCCAAATCAAACCATCCCATGCCAGAACAACACAACAGCAAGCAGGCGCACCTCGCTGCGCCGGCCCAAGCTAAAGTACCTCGAGACCGCCTTTCCATGCCCGCTACCTGCCTGCCCTGATTGATCACCTTCATTCGCCTCCTGGTCGAGTTCCAACCCAACCAATACCTGCTCGTCAGCCAACTCCAGTCCGTACATCCAATAACCCGACCTACCTCACACCACACCATACCACACCACACCTCCCGTCGTCGCCCAGCGCCTATCCAAACCTCGCCGCCCAGCGCCAGAGTACGAGTCCGTACTCACACACCCGCCCACCACCACCTCCACCACCACCACCACTACTACCAGGCGCTCCCGCCCATCTCCGCGCATCCAGCCTTCGTCCCCCCGAGCAGCGCGCGCGATAAGCTGCCGGCCAGCAAGGCTACCTGCTCTATCTGCCCGGTCCTTCTCTCTCTCCGCTCCTCTTGGCCGGCCCCGAGCACAAGTCCAACGACCGATCTCAATTCCCATCACTCGCTCCTCCCCTGGGGCTTCATCCGTGTCACAAGATGGTCGTCGCAACAATCAAGTAAGCCGCTCTCTTGTTCCTCTTTGTCGCCTTCTCCCGTGCTCGTCGCCGCCCCCATGGCTGTCCCCTTCGCCGCCCGCTCCTGCCTCCCTGCCGCTCCCTACCCGTGTACGACTTTCCCCTCTTCCGTCGCTCGGCACCGCCCTGCTGCCCTGCTGGCCTCGTCTCGCCTCCCTTTTCGTCCCCGCGTCGCGCCTCCCACATCTCGCTCGTCTGCACTGAGCTCACGAGCATATCTCATGCCTACCATCTGCCTCGCTGTCGCGCCCCTCGTTGTCCTCTGCACGGCCTTGATTTGCCTGATTGCCCTGCCTTTCTACGAGTCTGGTCGGTGTATTGGTTCGCCACCACGCCCCGTCTTGTCTTCTCGAGTCTCACCGCCCCCCGACCTGCTTCTCGTCAGTCTGCGTGGTACTTCGCGCCCACATTCTAGGAGTGCAATCCTGTTCTGTGTCAAATTCGCGCTTTCGACAACCTGGCTCCCTTTCTTACTGACGACTAATACCCACACCCCCTTAGGTGCGTCGTCGTCGGAGACGGTGCTGTCGGAAAGACATGTCTCCTCATCAGCTACACGACAAATAAGTTCCCTTCCGAATATGTTCCGACCGTGTTCGACAACTATGCCGTCACCGTTATGTAAGTCATTCACATGCCCGCTCTCGGGCGTGATTGTCCTATCGCCGTACATCATGGCGATATGCGACTCCGCCAAGACCCTCGCCTGCATCACGCTGCGCGTGGCATGGCCAGGCCCCCTTGCAGACCTCCGCGCTCACACCCACTGCAGGATTGGTGACGAGCCCTACACGCTGGGTCTTTTCGATACCGCTGGACAGGAGGACTACGACCGTCTGCGACCGCTGTCGTATCCCCAAACCGATGTTTTTCTTGTGTGCTTCAGCGTCACGTCGCCCGCCTCCTTCGAAAACGTTCGCGAGAAATGGTTTCCCGAGGTCCATCACCACTGCCCTGGCGTGCCCTGCCTGATCGTTGGCACGCAAACGGATTTGCGCGATGACCCCAGTGTTCGGGAAAAACTGGCCAAGCAGAAGATGCAGCCCGTGCGTAAGGAGGACGGCGAGAGGATGGCCAAGGAACTGGGCGCTGTCAAGTATGTCGAGTGCAGTGCCCTGACGCAGTACAAGCTTAAGGATGTCTTTGATGAGGTCAGTCCCCTGTTTGGCCCTGCGCCGAAGAGTCTCCGGCTCCTTTGAGCGAAAGCTGACCCCCCTCCCAGGCCATTGTTGCTGCGCTGGAACCGCCGGCGCCGAAAAAGAAGAGTCACAAGTGCCTGATACTTTGATTCCAGCAGCCGCAGCAGCAGCAGTCGCAGGCAGCTTAGACCTCAAGACGGCACAGTAACAATACCCAAGATGATTCTTTCCGCCGGGCCGAGTCGGGCGGTAGTGCCAGGGTGGCCTAGGAAGGCCGACTCGCGACGTGTCTGCAACGCTCGCCGCCATTTCTCTTTGCAGCATTTCCATCAAAGCGATTCACTAGATATTTCAAAAGGTTTGCGAGAACAGCAGCGAACAACACGCGAGGCACCATTTGAATTGGTCCCCATGGCCAGGGCGAGAGGGGCAGCGGCGCTGCTTTTGGCTTGCCGCCTCCTGGAATACAGGCACATGCACTTGACTCTGTAATGCGGGAGCGACTTTCCTTGGCTGCAGCCCAGTCCCGCAGCGCCTTTGATCAGACCGCCTCACAGGAATAGTTAGACGCGAAGCGCCATGTCCACATATCTTTTCCGTCCGTCTTCTGCTTTTTTGAGTTCGGGTTGAGGAAACAGATCATACAAGTAGGCTGGGTTTTTCTCGATAGGAACGTTTGGCGATTGGAGTGCATTGAATTGACCTGATTCCCCTCACAAGCCGCTTCTTTCTCGAACAGCCGATGCCCAGGTGAACGTGCTGGCCGAGTATGGGCGGGCCAGCACACACCGCCCACGACTAACGCATAAGGTAGCCATCTGCAAGGGTTGCCGATATCAGAAGGAAACGTGCGGGCATGTCAGGTACAACAGCTCAGGCTATACGACCAACGGCGTCGAGAATGGAAAGCTCGAAATGCCACGGCGTATTTTCAAGGCGCGGCAAAGGCCACCACGGTGAGTGGGCTACGTGACTTTGCGCAAACATCATCTACAGGCACATCAGGACAGAAAGGGCACTAGATACCTAGGTGTTCTGGCGCTGCGGGACCATGTACGACTTTCATTAAGTGACACGGGCGTGTTATCTATCTTCCATGGGCGAGATATCAAGGTTGGTCCAAGTGAGTCAAGCCGGCGCCGCTTTCGCAGAGAGGTCAGACGGGTGAGTCGCACAGACAGAGGTTGCGCACGGGAGCCGGCACCAGTACCGGCCTGTACCTATAGACAGCCCATGCGGGTTTAGGCGTGCGTGAAGGTACATGCCAGTACCTACTCGGGGTGCGGTAGCTTATCAGCCCAGAAAGGCAAGGCAAGGCCACGCCCACAGGCCAAGGGCAGGCAGGACAGACCTATGTACTAAGTTAGCAGGGCAGCCGCGACCGACAATCAGTGAGTAAGTGGGTGGAGGGCTGTTACCCCTCCGCCAAAAAACATCCCACTTGCCCTTCGGCGCTGCTGTCGAGCAACTTGACGTGTGCACGACCAACTCGATTCTTCTTGTCGGGAACCCGCCTGCAAACCCGCCTCGGGCAGCCCCCTTCTTCCATCGCCCACATTTCTCCATTACCACACGCCCTCTCAAGAAACTGGGAGCCGTGCCCGCCTTTTCTCTCTCCCGCAACTCTCTCGCTGTGCCCCGCCATCCGCACCACCATGGCGGACGCCGTCCAGGAGCTGGCCGACAAGGTCAAGTCGTGCTACATCGATGCCGACACGGGCAAGGACGACGAGACAGCCACCGGATCCGAAAACAGCCCCTACAAGTCACTGGCCTACGCCTACATCCAGAACCATGACAAGCCCACCCCGACGTACCAGGCCCGCTCCTCCCTCACCGGCACCCCCGAGGAAGATCGCCTGACCTGGAAGGCCCCTGCCAAGAGCGCCGTCAAGAAGGCCCAGGGCGCCCTCGACCAGCACAAGAAGAAGCTTGCCAAGCAGTCCCAGGCTGCCGCGGCGGACGACGAGCTCAAGAAGCAGCGCCTCCAGGTTCTCGAGGACGCAAAGAAGATCCAGATTGTCCAGGACCCCGCCCTGCCAGCTCCCACCCGCATCAAGATCAACCGCAAAGACATAGACCTTGGCCACGACGACCACAAGGGTACGCGTGTCAAGGTCTTTGGCCGTATCCACCGCCTTCGTCCCCAGAAGCACGCCACCTTCATCACTCTCGTCGACGGCTACGGTCACTTGCAGTGCGTCCTGCAGGCTGGTGACCTCACAAAGAACTACCATGCTCTGACCTTCGCCCAGGGCACCTCCCTGGCCCTCTACGGCGAGATGCGCCAGGTCCCGCCCGGTCAGAAGGCCCCCGACGACCGTGAACTGCATGTCGACTACTTCGAGGTTCTCGGCGCCTCTCCCAGCGACGACGATGCCATCACCAACCGCGTTTCCGCTCAGCAGAACCAGTGGGATCCTCAGATGCTCGACCAGCGCCATCTTGTCCTACGTGGCGACAACGCCTCGGCCCTTATGAAGATCCGCGCCGCTGTCGAGCGCGCCTTCCAGAAGGTCTACGATGACCTGCAACTCACCAAGGTCTCGCCCCCGGCCCTGGTTCAGACCCAGGTTGAGGGCGGCGCCACCCTGTTCCAAGCCCCTTACTACGACGAGACGGCCTACCTCACTCAATCATCCCAGTTGTATCTCGAGACTGTTCTTCCCAGCGTCGGCGACGTGTACTGTATCGAGAAGTCCTTCCGTGCCGAGAAGAGTCTGACGCGTCGTCACCTGTCCGAGTACACTCACGTCGAGGCCGAGCTCGACTACATCAACTTCAACGACCTTCTCGAGCATCTCGAGGAGGTCATCTGCCGCGTCATTGACCTTGTTCTCGAGAACCCCATCATTGCTGCCCACCTCAAGGAGCTCAACCCTGGCTTTGTGAAGCCCTCGCGCCCCTTCATGCGCATGAAGTACACTGACGCCATCGACTGGCTCAACGCCCAAGATCCTCCGATTCCCAACGAGGACGGCAACCCTCACGTGTTTGGTGACGACATTGCCGAGGCTGCTGAGCGCAAGATGACTGATGCCATCAACCGCCCCATCTTCCTCACACACTTCCCAGTCGAGATCAAGGCTTTCTACATGAAGAAGGCCCCTGAGGACCTGCGTGTCACCGAGAGTGTCGACTGTCTCATGCCCGGCGTTGGCGAGATTGTAGGTGGTTCCATGAGAATGGAGGGCTACGATGAGCTTCTCCAGGCCTATGAGAAGCAAGGTATTCCCGCAAAGGATTACTACTGGTACACTGACCAGCGCAAGTAAGCGGCCCCGTTGCCTTATTATCCCGACAACAAACCCTTGGTCCCGATGACTTACAATCCTCTTTTTACAGGTACGGCACTTCGCCCCACGGCGGTTATGGCCTCGGCCTCGAGCGCTTCCTTGCCTGGATCGCCAACCAGCACACCGTCCGCACGACATGTCTGTACCCCCGTTTCATGGGTAGGTGCAAGCCATGATGCGTATGTGGATATCAAAACAACAAAACGATAAAAAAAGACAAGTGAAAGGAAAAGTGAAACGATCCAGAGGAACGCCAGGAGACTGTGATTAGATATTCTATAGCCCACGGCACGTAGCGCAGTGCTAGGTAAATCGTGCAAAAATTTGGGTCTTGTTGCCTTTTCAGAATACATGCCGCTTTCCTCTCGGTCCGAATCAAGACCACGGGTACCATGCATGTAATGAAAACACGTTCTACGTCTTTGCGTCACCTATACATGACTCCTCTGCTGCGAGTTCTTGTGATGGCGCCGGCTTTCCACCGGCGACAGTGCCATGGCGAAAACGTCAAGGTCCCCGCCATCCTTCATTTTCTGTTTCCGAATGGAAAGGTCAGAAGACACGAAATGCGGTATGAGCACCTATTGGTACATGAAGACTGATACGTGGAGAGCTAGAGAACCAGATATTGCATTCCCTTCCACTAGAGGTGCGCTGTTCGCACCCTCTGGTCACTCCCCCAAATGGGGGCAGGGTTTTTTTTTTTTTCTCATCTTTTCCTTTCTTCTGACGTCCATCGACTTAAAAGTTGACCACCCTGTCTTGTCACGAAGAGGCAAGTTAAGACACAAGACACTGTTCTGTGTCTCCTCTCGTGTCTCGATGACCCGAGAGCAAATTCAGGTACCCATAACACGAGGTCTGGCCCCGTATCTCACTTTCGAGCTCGGTCCACTGCCCCTTCGTGCGGGCGTCGGCTCTGCTCGATTCACAGGCGGCGCAAGCCCTAGGCCGCTTTGGACAACGGTACCCAGCTGCGGGAGGCTCGTCAGCTTTGCCAAGGTGAAGTTGACTTCTGATCTGATGCAAGGTAATACTCGCCGTTGTCCAAATATCGTCACGACATCAGTATATTTCATCGTTTTGTGTTTCATCGCCTCTCGGCGTTTCATTTCGACTATTTTGTCTGATAGGATGATGCGGATCTCAATGTGTTTCCACAAGTGCAGATGGTCTTGGTTTCCAAAGGCCACTGCAGCCGGCGTAGGAGACCGCCGACATGCTCCGATTTTCCTGCAGACGCACTGACTCCCTCCTCCAGGAATATATGCCAATTAATTCCATCCATCTTGACTGCTTCGATTGACCGGGGAAAGTCGTTCCAAGGGGAAGTTTTTACAAAAGTCGTACGGAAAGGACGAAACTATGCGAAGAGGAAAAGAGAAACTCCAAAAGAGGACCGACGCGCAATTACAACAGATTAATCTTTCCCAGGTATTCGCAGTGATGCGTGAATAGGGTCTTCGGATCAGTTTGCAACTTCTTCCTCCACCCAGCCGTTAAGGCCGCCCTGAATGGCGAGGCCAAAGCCAGAGCCCATGCCACCAAAGGAGGACTGATACTGGTGGCCCCTGCGCTCGTGGCCCTCGGAAGGACCACCGACGCTGGTGACCGGGCTATTTCCGCCGTTCTCAAATCCAGGCGCGAATACGGGCAAACTCACAGCACGGTTGTGAGAACCGCGTTGGTTGCCAGGGGCCAACAGGCCACCGATGGTAGTGGCTCCCGAGACAGGGCCGTTGCCGTAGCCATTGGAAATGCTGGCGCTCTGACCGTGCCCTGAGACGGGACCCTGCTGGGGCACTTCAAGAGTGAGCTCGTTCGGCGACGAAGCAGCGGTGCCAAACAGAGCTGCTTGCTGCGTTGCGAGCATCTGTTGTTGATGGTGCTGCTGTTGATGAGCCTGGTGCGAGACCTGGTTGAGGTACATGGTCAAGGGGTTGTTGCCATTGCCATAGCCGCTTGGGGCGTTCCCAGTGGTGGGCGAGCTGGGGTTGGTGGGCGAGTTGCCGCTGCCGCTAGCACTACCGGTAGGGGGCGGCGTGGGGACACCCTCACCCCGTCCGCCGTTCTGCTGCTGCAATTGCCGGGGTTGGTTACCGCAGCGGTCCTTGCCGAAGTTGACCTTGAACTTCCTGTACTCTTCCTTGCCCCTGACGGCCTCGATGGCCTTGATGGCGTTGGCGATGTTTGTGAAGTTGACGAAAGCACAGCTCTTCTCGCGAAGAGCATTCACCAGCTCGATCTCGCCATACTCGGAGAAGTCTTGACGCAGTCTCTCCTCGGTCCAAGTCTCATCCAGGTTGCCGATGTAGACATTGCGAGAGGCACCGCCGCTCACAGCCAGGGCAATTGCCGGCGGCAAGCCACCGGAGTGCTTGCCCCAGCCAATCTTGAGGCGGCGGTTGTGGATCATTAGTCCCTGCAAGTTGCTCAGGGCGTAGAACGAAGCAGCGGCAGTCGGGTCGATAAACGTGACGAAGCAGATGTGCTTGTCAGGGATATACCGAATGTGGTGCAGCAGACCTCCACGAACCACGTTGCAGATCTCCTCGATTGTCGTCTCCGGGTGAATGTTGCCGAGGTAGATGGTGCGGTTGCCCAGGTTATTGATACCACCAGCAGTGGTCGCAACAGCAGCGGCAGCCACGGATTGCTGAGCAAGGGCATTGGAAATGACGTCGCGGTCCTGTCCAGTCAGCATGTGCGCGTAACCTGGAGCAATACCCAGGTACTGCGCGGCATTCTGCTGCTGGGTCTTTGAGACGTAAGCACAACGATCTTTTCCATAATAAACGCGGCGAGGCGATTGCCACTTTGGCTCCTGGGGAAGCTGCTGCACGGCCTTCATCGCGTTGGCAATGGACAGAAAGTGGACGAAAGCAATGCTCTTCTCGCGGACAACCTTGATGGTGTCGATGGCGCCGAACTTGCCGAGGTCGTCACGCAGCTCCTCGTCCGAGATTTCCTCGGGAAGGTTTCCAAGGTAAACATTGCGAGACGCACCAGACTGCTGAACGGCGAGAGCGACGGAGGTGGGCACCTGAGAGGGCTTTCCCCAGCCAATCTTGATATCCTGGCCCTTGACGCAAAGCTTCTTCAGGATCGCATCCGAGTGGAAGTGCGTGGCAGCATTGGCATCAAGGAAAGAGATGAAAGCACAGTTCTTGTCGGGCAGCATGCGGACCGACTCAATTTGCCCGCTGCGGACGTGGCCGAGGATTTCCTCGGCGGTAGTGTCCGGGGGGATGTTGCCCAGGTAGACAGTCCTGCTGGTGCCCGTGACCATACCCGAGTTCATGGAAACAGGAGAGCTTGGGGGCATCTGGATCTGGGCACTCATGTTGCTGTACTGGTTCGTCGGCGACTGAGGGGGGCGAAGAACTGGGGGGCCCCGTAAGCCGAGGGAGACACCATAGTCTGATAGGCCTGCTGGGTCGGGCTGTTCATGCCGTTTTGCTGCTGTTGCTGGTGGCCATTGGGCTGCTGGTGGTTGTTCTGGAAGCTGGAAATGCTCTGAAAGTGAGGGCTGAACGTGGCAGGGGAGCCTGGCTGGAAAGGACTTCCGAGGAGCAACTGAGATGGCAGCAGAGGGGTGAAGTTCATGTCAAAAGCCGTGCCAGGGGTGGCCATCTCGTGAGCGTTGGCCGGTGGGCCCTGCTGGCTCATCTGCTGGGTGTTGATGGAAGGAATGTTGGCGCGTCGAGTGTTCCTGTCGGCGAAGCCAGAAAAGTTCGAAGTGAACGCGCCGTGAGAAAAGCCCGTGTCACTGTTGGAGGGCTTGGAGGCATGCCCAAACGGCCTGCCTGACCCGTTCGGAGGGCCGGAGGGCATGGGCGGGCCAGAAAGATCCTGCATCCCGAGAAGATGAGGCGGGACAATGCTGTCCCTAGAGTTGTGGGATAGGACCGCCGTTTTGAAAGATTCCACGTGCCTAAATTGGGCACGGAATAGGACAGTGGACGAGCTGTGAGCTGCTAGAATGGTAACCTGCTGAGGGAAGGCAAAGTCAAGTATTACAAGAGCTTTGTATCAAACGGCACGGGGAGAACGAGGTCCTCGACGGGTGCTGCCAATGGGGTTTGCGCGAAGAAGACGGGTATCTTTGTTGGAGAACTCCGAGAATATGCGCAGGGTATTCGGAACAGGTCGACGAAATGCGTCTTGGAAAGCGAGCAGAGACGGATCGAGCCCAGCAAGGGAATAGCGAATTTGGAATTGAAGCGGCAGCGCTCTGCCGAGGGCGAAGCTCAGAGGCGAACGAGGCGCGGGATAGGCCGTATGCTGAGGAGTTCGGTGTTGTCGTCCAATGGTGCGGGGAGGGAACAAAGGGCTGTCCCAGAACGTTTAGACCAGTGGTGACGGTCGAGTGCTGTGGGCAAAGCTGCTCGACAGGAAGAGAGGCGACCGGGAAGGGCAGCCGGGGACAAAGCGTAGGTGTATTAAAGGGCGGTAATGAAAGAGCGAAAGAGCCAAGCAAAGACAGCCAGCACAGTACGAGCCGAGGACGGGCGAACGAGGCGCAAGTGGCGAGTCGAGGCTAGACTGGGTAGGGCGCGGAAGTGAGCAAGACGGAAGGGTAGGTCAAAGAACCGGGACCCGGTAAATGAGGCGAAGAGGAAAAGAAAGGTCGCGGCGGCGGACAGCCAGACGGAAAAAAGAAGGCAAGGAAGCAAAGTATTTACTGGGCGTTCAGGTAGAGTTATAGATAGGTAGATAGATGTTGAAGCAAAGGCGAGAGCAACGAAGAGGAACGAATAACAATGTGAAGAGGCGAAGATGGAGGGAGGAGAAGAATAAGGCAGCCGATCGTGGAGTCGCGAGGTCACGACATGGGCCGGCGTGATTAATAGCGGATGGGAGAAAAGGAGAGTGAGGGCCCGTCCAAGTACGGTAGTATGGAAACAGGCAGGCACGAGTTTCGTAGCATGTAATGCCGGGCAGGAAGACGAGGGCAAGAGAGCGTGGCAGAGAGGACAGGGCGCGCAATGGGAGGCAAGGCAAGGCAAGGCAAGCAGGCAGGCGCGGGCTGGGCTGGGCAGGGAAGCGAGAAGGAAGGGCCTGGCGTGGCGGCGGCCCAGCGGCGGTGGTGGTGAATAGTCGCGAAGCCTGGGAAGGAACAGGAATGGCCCAGGTACCCCCCTTGCGGGCGGGCTCGACGTTCTGTCCCTCGTACCTGGTAAGTTAGCAGCTGGGCCCAGCCTAACTCCGGACGAGGCAGAGGGTTGTCCTGGCTGCTGGGATGCATCCAGAGCCAGAGGTACGAGTACCTCGTAATAGGACCGGGCTTAGGCTGGCCGTAATCAAAGTCGTTGCGGGTGCACGGGACGGTAATCAGGGTCCAGTCCCATTAGCACCTGGCCGAGGCCAGGAACGGCAAGATGAGATGAGGGAGGTGGGTAGGCGCTGGCAGGAACGGATGACCACCGGGTGCCAGCGTGCAGCACACCGGTTCGAGTTGTACCTTACCTAAGTGTCCAGCTCAGTATAGCCTGGAGGCACCTACATGTAGGTACCTATCTAAGGTACCTACATTTGCCTCGCCTTGACCAGCATCACGGGGAGAGGGGTCTATAAGTACAAAATGCCGATAAGGCAGGGGACGCCGACAGTGCAGGAACAAAGATATCGGGTGAATGCACCTACGGTACTTGAGATTTGTGTACCTATAGTAGTCAAGAGCCAGCGAAGCACGAAGGAAGCCAGAGTCGAAGCCACGCCGACCAACCGACGCACGACTTATCGGGAGAATACCTACCTACCTATGAAAGGACAGACAGCAAAGAGTCCCAGGGCTCATAGGCAGAAAGGAACCTACGGGAATCTGCAGGCGGAGGGCCCCGGGCGGGTCTTCAAGAGAGTTAAGTACTACTCGTACCCACAGACTCCTCCAGTGGACGGTGGTGACGGGTATGAGTACAAGCATCATGGATAGGCACAGACGCACGGGATGCCGCTATGGAGAAGACCATTATAAGCGGAGCGACTGGGATGAGCAGCCCAAAGAAGAGGAACCTAGGCAATGTACCGTTCAGTGTGTCCGGTACTTCTATTGAACGTCCCGCAAAGATTCCGTAGATGGGGGGACGAGTACTCCGGAGCACTCGCACGAGGCTGCAGCAACTGGAAATCCCAGCGTTAGAAATAGGGCATCGGGAACATGAGAAGAGCTGTCATGACTTTGAAAAGGGGAGGCGTTAGCGCACTCCCCTCATAGACATGCCTACCCCTTGCCTCAATCGTCCGTAACTCCGACACACACAAGCACTTTCGAACGGCGGGCCAGGAGACTGAAAAGGGGTAGTGGACGGAGAACAGAAAGCAGCCATGCCACAGATACTCGTACCTGTGGCACCAGGAGACATCGGCTGAGCTGAGCGGGTAGGCCAGGCGCCCGGCTGTCGACGAATCGAGTTGGACGCACCCGAGAGTGCCACGCTAAGTGAGATTAGGCCAGTCAGGGATGGGGGTCTCTCCATCTGGCTGCGAGCAGTCCCTGGCGACTTATCTGTCATGTGTAAGGTAAGTCATATTCATCCTCGTGGCGCGAGCTACGAAGTACTCGTACACATATCAATTGGTGCTGTGCACTATCCGCCAGTGATCGGGGCGCAAGACTTGCACGCAGTCCCTTCACTGCATGTGGGAGGTACCGGATCGAATTGGATGGGACATGGATAAGGTGGCGGCTGTCTGCATTTGTCCCTAGTCCAGGGGCAGGCAGCTGATGGCTTTCAGCTTTCGGCAACGGTACCTGCGCCGCCGCCCTCCAGACTGAAATCATCCAATGGTGTATACGAGACTCCGTACCTGGTACCTACTCGTACCCCGAAGGCAGCCCGAGCCCGTGTCTAACTTCCGTACGTCCTCAAAACCCTCCGCTGGGGGGCTGTAGGACGGTTGGTGCAGGTACAGAGCAAGCCACCCGCATTACTCTGACCCTGGCCCGTCAGACGTTCGGGCGTGGTGAGTGCCAGGCACACCTTACATGTAGGAACAGAGTAGGCCAGGGGGGATACTCGTGACCGTAGCTGTTTTGATTACGATTGCGAGTACTTCGACCGGAATAATGCATGTAGGTTGGTGCACCTTTGATTCAGTTCGATCTTGTCCACCCACAATGCGCGAATCAATACTCGTATTGGCGATATTTTTCCATCCAGTGGATGCAGCCACCACTTGCGATCATGAAAATAATCTGCATTCCGCTAGGTACCTGCCTGCTCGTACACACGCCGGCTGTGTGGAAGGGGAAAGGGTTGCAGACGCGCCGCCGCGTACCTACCGCATCCGTGTCTCCTTGCCAGGCGCCTTCCTACTTGCAGCACCCATTTCCAAGGATGGCCACTGCACGTCAGGAAGTTGCATTCGTTGCGGAGAGCGTAATCTGAAGTATTGGGTGTTGCACGGCAGGTGCAGGCCAGGTGCAGGTGTAGATGTGGGTGCGGGTGCGGGTACAAGTACGTACGAGCAGAGGTCGTTTTTCGACAGTGGATCGTAGCGGCGCAATCGTAGGCAGGCACGATCAGGTTGCATCCAAGGAAGTGATGAGTCGGCAGGCACCATCAGCAGAGAATTGATTCGAAAACGAAGTCCTTGCTGCATCCATCAAGTACTCATAGATGTGGTCTCTGCCTTTCTTCTGCAATCCCGTCGCCATAGAGAGATGCGGACGGCATTTGCGGATCCATCCACGATCTATTCAACCCCAAGCATCGTTTGAATTGTCGCCAGGCTGACTGCCGCGATCAGGGCTACCCCGCAGTTTGTCGAGTCCCCTCCCTACCAGCAAGACGGACCTGCAGACCCCCAATCATCACCACTACCCATTCTGCAGCATCCATCGCCGCCATGATATTGTACATGGTATGAAGCGCTTCCGACGGCAGCCCACCTGAACACGGCGGACCAGTAGCTAATGCGCCCGCCCACGCGGCCCCCCTTTGAAGGATGTAAGCACGGCCCAGACGTGCTTCCATGACCCGAGCGCCCGTCCGAAGACTGTTCCCACAGGACCGAGCACGACCACCACCGCCGCCGACCCGCGCTCTGCGAGTGGCCGCCCCTCTGTTCCTTTTCTAGAAGTCGTCTGCCTTCCGTCTACCGGCCTGCGCCGTGCCCCTCCCTTCTTCGGAATCCCTTTTCGGGCTTCTTGGCGTCTCGATTCCTACGTCCCCTTCATGCGCCATACTCCATAACTGCTCCGCACACAGAGGAACGGCGGGCAAAAATAGGTGTGAGCCGCGATTCGTCTCGTTTGCCACCTTTGGAGGCCCTGTGAAGGGCTGACGATGACTCGAGTAGCGGTCAGTCTCGAGATTGGCCTCCCTCGAAGACCTCCCAGGGTTCGGCAGCCCTGTCGCGCCCGCCAGTACGTCTCCAAACGGGACCGACCCTTGCCGCGCTCATGGGTACTCGCTCGCTAGGACGCTTAGCCCTCGCCGAAATACTTTGCTGTTTTGTGGCGTCCAGTTCCAAATGCCGTTGCTGAAAATACTGCTTCTCTGCACAGGCTTTCTTTCAGCGCCGGGCGATATTATTAGCCGAAGCCACCTGGCAAGATGGCACTCATGTGGCGCTGTGTCCCTGCCTGCTTGCTGACGCAGCCAGCTGAGCTGCTGCACTGACTTGGGCCAACTTTGCTGGCTCAGATGGCTCACAGGACGATGGGTGGGTGCCACGCGGCGCCAGATCTACGAGACATTTATCGTCACGCAAGACAGGACCTACAAACCAGTGACCGCACTCTCCTCCAGGAGCACCTCGGCCTCGAACAGGTGGATGAAACCGCCATTCCCGATTGCCAGCCCATGCGGCTTTGCACATCGTTGACTCTCTGCTATGCCATGGAGGTTATTTGCCACTGGGCTGACAACTTTCCTACGAAATCCAGTCGAGGCGAACCACATGGAAGTTTTTTTTTGTTGTTCGAATGACGTGAAACGCCGTCGATAGCGTTGTGAGCAGAGTCATCTAGTCTCGGACGGGTTTGGCGCTGACAGCCAGAACTCCCAAGCCAGCGGCAGTCTATTCTTGGGATCTGGGGCGAATCCTGCACAGTGCCTCGCGGAGTATACTTATGCAACATACCGCATCTGACAATGTCGACATGGACGTATCCGTAAGAGCGGAGCAGGCCGCCAGATTCGCAGTCATCTTCCCCAAGGCACGACAGGGGAACCCCCGGTTTTGCGGCTCTGCTTGGAAAGCCCCTCGGTTGACCATCATGTGGTCTCTGGGTCTAACAGCTCCACGGTGGGAAATGACACATCGTCTATGGTGTGCACTGGCTCTGCGATGCCATGACTGGACCTTTGCCGGCATCAGCTTTAAGAAGTGAGAAGATAGCGGCGGTAGCCGTACTTCACTTAGCCATAGAAATAATCCGTTTATAAGGGCACGACAGGTGTCGACAGGGTTCCGCATCGGCATTCCCGGAGGTCCGGCCGTCCTTGTCGACACCCGAAAGGCGACGCAGAAACGGCCGATCCGGGCTCGTTCTGTAGCCCTCTTAAAACCCCCTTGCTTACCTTCCCTCGTCACGGGAGTGCCGCTGAGGCTTTGCAGCAGACCCGGGCCCGAAATGCCGTCGTCGACACGATCATTATAACGCCTTTTCACAACCATGGCTGATAACGGTGCCTGGGTTGCGTGTCCTGGACTGAGCAAACTCGGATCCAGCTGAGATAATTATCATCTTGGGCCCGTGAGTGTGCAATTGGATCAGGGTTGTGAGCGTACTCACAGTCTCCCCGCACCGCACCAGCACCAAGGATCAACAGGGACGAGGTCGCACATCGGAAAGTCCACGCGCACGGGTCTCATTGGAGCAAGCGGATGTCTAGGATCGCGGCCTAGCCTTGGCGTCTGGCTGGCTCTCAGCGCCCTGATTCATGTTGTGGCCGGATCGTGCGCAGCTGGGGAGCCGCGTGCACCTCCACATTTTCGGCTTGCCTCCCCTCCTCTCGCCCGGAGCAGGTCCGCATGCAACCGCGATATCTGAAAGTAAGCACCAACAACATTCGCAGCCGCGTGGACTTATGGGTAACCCACGCCGCGCTGTGTCTAGGGGGGTAGCTCGTCGAATGATGTGGCTATCAAAGATCAGATGGCATGCATGAAGACCATTTCCTGCGATCATGTCGTCTCCGCCGCATACGCACGGATGGCCCCTTGAGACGGGTCTCAGCCCCCTCCCCTTTGGCCCCCGCACGCTAGTTCATCACGGAGGGGAGAGGGAAATTCCTTCTCACCAGCCTTGATGACTACCGTGCCCGACGCCGTAGCGTTAAGTTTTGGTGTCCATGTTATTTTGGTGTGACTACAGCCTACCCACAGAGTAAACTGGTGGCGCGGTCTCGCGCTGAACAGCGGCGCCAGGCAGGTTGGTTTCCGTATCCGCGCCCTCGTGCATCAGTTCAAACTATACGGGGAGTTGATCTCCGCGGCTTTTCTTGCTCGTCCTGCAAGTCGCTCTGGTCGTGATGAGAAACCACCTCTCAACTAGACTCTGTCGCTATAGCGCATAGTGTCGAGATATCCGAGATCGGTAAGCGACTGCATTGATGTCCTACCAGCCAACGAAAAGGTCAAGACTGTAGCGACAACGAGAGTGCGCCCTCGGGACGAAGCCCCTATCACTCCGCACCGAGGGCCATGTGTTAAAGACGAAACGAAGCCGCCCCGGCTGCGTCCTCCTTCTCAACAACACATGCTGTGTGGACTGTTGCTGCTCAGCCGACTACCTTTTCATACTCCTGACGCATCTACCGTCTTTAAATTTAGCTTGGCTACATCAGTTCTATCTGCGCGAAGTGGACAAGCGTGGCCCGCCTGGCAAAGACCAAGGAGGCTGCAACCCCTTTCTTGAACGCGGAGGGGCATATCAAGCACCCCACCCTCCATGCCCCCCTCTATTCGACTGTGTTCAAGTCGAAGACCACTCGCCGCTCGTCTTCACCTTGCACTTGTGACCATCCGACTCACTTATCTGTCTATGTCGCTCGCGCCGCGCGGCCAGCCAAACGTAGACTGAAGAGTCAGCATTGAAGGGGTATCCCCTCACCCCTGTGGATCGGCGGTTGCGCACACAACTTTCAGCATCGGAGTATGTGCGACTCTGTAGGCCTTACTATATACGATGTACACGGGGCGGGGCCGTGGCGCGACCCGGTCCCATTTGCATTTGCCTCTGCAGAGGCGCTGCTCTATACGGGCTGAACTCTGCGGCGCAAACTCGCCGTCCACGATGCGCTGCCCAGAGCCCAAGATTAGACCAGTGCCCCCCAATATCCTTTCTCTGCCTTTTCCCCTGTCGCAGCCATCACATACACCACTGCTGCTCGCAGCATGTGACCAGAAAGAACGCCGTTACCGTGATCGTGGCCGGCCAGGGCAGACGGCGGCCGGCCTCAGTAGCCCGCGGGCTCGGGCTTGGGCGGGAATGCCGGCGCGTTGATGCTTGCGGAGCATTCGCGCTTCCAGTCGTGCGGCACGAACTTGTCGACAATGGACTTGAAAGCGGTCTGCGACGGGTGTCAGTTGGGAGATTTTTCAGGATAGCGAGGTGGTTCAAACTAGCAAGGGAAAACAAAAAACAAAGATCACTTGCCCTCGCCCCCCTTGAGTGAAGCTCAAAAGGGGTCAAGATCATATGAATGACGGCAGATAAATCGAGAAAAGAGGGGACTCACCAATGTGCAGAAGCTCTCATCGCCCTCTAAATGGTTCCCGGGCGTCCGGCACCCGGGCACCGTTACCACCTCGTCGTTGTACCGCAGGCGCACGTAGTAGCCGTCCAGCCTGGCCCGTTCCTGCGGCGAGAGGTCGTCGGTTCGCTTGCGTCCAATGCCGCCTGAAGGGGGGTTCCAGGCGCAGTAGATCGCCCAGGGAAGAGGGAGGAGAGAAAGCCCGAAGTCTTCTGAGCCGAGCCCGCGGTTGACGGAGCGGCCTCCTGACCACCGCTGGCCTGACTCCCCGACTTCCGGAAGAGTTCAATGGCGATATGGCTTGTGTAAGGGGGCCACTTGTCCGTCTCGAAGGCCCCGAGACTGGCAAGGACGGCGGCCAGAGTGGTGTCGTGGCAGCCGCTGAGACCGATCTTGACGGGAGTGCGGCTCGAGGGGGCCCCGCGGCCACCTGGTCGAGGCGTTGCGCGACCTCGTACTCGCCGTCGGCGGACGACTGCTCTGCGCTGCCGACCATGCGAGAGACGACATCCCCCATCAGGGCCCCGATCCCGAGGGCGCGGTACTCGCGGCTCTCGCGGTAGCCGGAGAACCACTCCTCGACGCCGATGCGCTCGATGATCTGGCGCGCGCGGGGGTCGTAGAACTCGCGCGGGAGGCGGGTCTCGGGGCCGTGGGCGAGGGTGGAGTTGACCGTGTCCATGATGCCGCTGAGGCGGGGCTTGGAGTCCACGGCCACGGGGCCGTGGGCGGTGGACGAGGAGGAGCGGGCGTCGGCGGGCATCCACCTGCCCCAGAGGCGGGAGAGATACGCCATGTCTTCGGAGGGGTTCCAGCGCTCGGCGGTGCGCTGGGCGAAGGCGCGCGAGAGGGCGGCGAAGCGGCGGCAGTGGGCATCGTTGGGGAAGAGGGTCTCGTCGGCGGGCGCGCGGGAGATGATTGTGGGCGGGGGCAGGGCCGGGTCGACGGTGTGAGGCGGGTAGAGGCCGACGAAGGTCTCCTGGACCGACTCGAGGGCGCGCTGCATCGGAGAGGCCCGGAGGTGCAGCGAGTCGGCGGTGGTCAGCCTGGGGGGCAGGAAGCGCAGCTGGTCGACGTAAAGGGCGCGCAGGCGGGCGCCGAGGGCCAAGGTGGTCTCGCGGCCGCGGTCGGTCAGCATGCCCATGTCGCAGATGCCGTCCAGCTCGCCCCGCGGGCCGGCAGCCAGGACGGGCTGGTCGCCGGGGCCGAACGCCTCGAGCCGCCGCCTCCACCGGAGGGTGCCGAAGTCGTGCGAGGAGGCCGACTCCATGACCGCCGACTTGAGGTGGCGGGCCGCCGAGCAGTAGGGCCAGAAGACGGGCAGGCCGGCGTTCTGGAAGCGGGGGGAAACGGGGCTGCGCTCGCCGTGGCGGAGGAGGACCTGGACGTACTGCAGGTCGAGGCCGTCGGGGTAGAGGGTGCGCAGCTCGTCAGACGAGTAGGGCGGCCGGGGCACGAGGGTCGTCATGGTGCCGGACGCCGAGGGGAGATGCAGATGGCGCGTGGGGTGGGAGCTGAAGAACGGGGTCTTTGACGAGCGCAGCTATGCGGGACGATAGGTATTCAGGACGGGGGACTCTCGACGGGCGAAATCAGGAGTGTACAAGGCGTGTAGTTTGTTCCGTGTCAATGGCGGCCCGTGCGATATGGGACGGTCAAGGTGACTTCTTCCGATGCTTCGGGCGGCGATCCGATGAGTGCGGAAGAAGATCGAGGAAGCTATCCGCGGGATGCCGCAGAGCCAATGCGACGTAACGTGAGTGAGGTTGTCTATAAGAGGGGTCAAGAGACGTCCAATTGATGGAGCCAGCAGCCAGTCAACGTACACATAAGATATGTGCCTAGAGCACAATTGGAAGCAAGGGAAATGGAAAGACGTGACGAAACGCTACGAGACTTGTGCGAGAGCACATTGAAGGGCAGGAAAGAGGTAGAAGACACAGTCGGTCAAGACGAACGCCGAGGCTCTCAGAGACACGAACGAGCATCTGACGATGGTGACGTCGGAGGCAGACCGTGGGCCGATCCGGGGTATGTACGGGTAGGTTCCCTGAGTGGCCCTCTACCACGTCCCGTCCACTGTTCGCGCCTGGAAGGCCGGCGATATGGAGGGCACTTCAGTGGCGTTTAGCGCTCCAGGAGGCCTGATGAGACCGGAACCCCGAGCGGGCACCCATCTCCAGTACTCGTACCCGTGGACAGGTATATGGATGTAACTCGTAGGTGGTGGTACGTACGAGTAGGTACATACCTGCACGCGCTCCGGCACATCCAATGGATGGATATTGGGGCGGCAGGCACGCCCGGCCGCGCTAAAACACACAACGCCGATCGGCAGACATCCATGGAAGGCCATTGGAAGCTACCTTCGTTCTTATGTACAACTTTTTATCGCGGTCCGACATCACCTCTTCTCACACGCACCCAAAACCCTCGACCACCACCACCCTTCGTCGCGTCTGCGTCTGCTTCTGCTGCTTCTGCTACCGCCGCCGCCTCGCCTTCGACTCCACCACCAAGTCCACAAACCCTCAAAGAGAGAGACATAGAGAGAGCAGCTGCTGGGATGACGGCCCCTCGGGCAGTCTGCCTGCTATGTCGCCATCGCATCGCTCCCGTCGCAAAGGCTAAGGCTTCCGCCTCGTCCCAGCCCGCAAAGTCCTTGACAACCACCGCTCGGCTCCGCGCCCACGAACCCAGCCACCCTCACGCACCCTCAGCATCCTCTTCCTCATCACCGGCAACCCCAGATTCCCGCTTTCCAGACACCGGCGCGCCGGCACAATGGCCAACACCGTCCGCCGCGCCCCGCGCATCCCGTCCCGAACCCCGGCTGCCTGCCCGGTCCCGCCCCGGCCCCGAGCCCATCTCCAACGACTCTTCAGCCCGGATGGACGCCCTATTCAAGCAGATAGTCGCTGACCAGGCGGCTTTGGATCAGTCGAGGAATTCCGACCCGGCCAACCCACTATCGCTTGATCCGCCCGTCCCCGCGGAAAGCGGCCTCGACGTCGAGTTTGTCAACGCCATCGGCCGCCTCAGCACCATGTTGACCGACGGAACTTCCGAGGTTGACGCCTACAGCTACCTGCGCAACGAGATTTATCCTCTTGTTCGCCACAAGGGTAGGGATTTCATCTTCCCTCACGTCTTCCACTCCGTCGTCTACCAGCTCATGCGCCGCGTCACCGCCGCCAAGAAGACGCAAATGGACCAGCCCATGTCGCCTCTCCCTCCCGTGGCCGAGATTCTCCGCGTGTATGCCGACATGGGCCTTTTGCGCCCCCGGGAATGGTCCGACATTGTGGCTGCCCTCGTCCACGAGATCGTCCGCATGAGCCCCAATACCGAGGCCTATCCGTCTATCGAGGCTTACCAGGAGCACCTCGCCCACCGGGACGTCATGCTGCAAGACCTGGTTGAGTCCTGGAAGGTCTTGTCCATGCCCAAAGGCATCGCTCTCGAGAGCGCCCCGCACGACGACATCATGGACGGCTTCTGGTTCCCTCGCCTTGACAAGTTCCCCTTGTCAAAATACGCAAAAACCAGTCGTTTCGGCCCCGGCTTCAACACACTCTTCCCCAACTACCAAAACTCCGACCTCGGGGCGACCTGTCCCATTCTCGGCCTCACCACCTACGCTTTGTTGCTTGACCGCCAGCGCAGCAGTCCGAATGCCCGCCGCGCTGCTTCGCGCTTCATTACCCGCGTCGCCTACCTCATTACTTACGTTGGAGTCCGCGAGAACGCCCTGCGGGCCATGTTCAAGAAGCACTACCCCCTTCTTGCCGATTACGTGATAAGCCAGTGGCCCGAACTTAAGGCTCAGCTGGCGCACCGTCACAAGTCCCTGGATGAGAATCAAGTGCACGCCGATGCCACTGGCGCCTTCCGAATCCCTGGCCCCGCGTCTGCTCGCGGCAAGCCCTCCGACTTTGATGGGAAACAACTGGGCCGCCGTCTCGCCCAGGCCTACGGTGCCCGAAACTCGGGCGAGGTAGATCGCCTGTGGGACACTTTTGCCGGGAAAACTGATGGCCCCGGCCTCCTCCCTGAGGCGAATGCGGTCCGAATCCGTGAGAATCTGGCTCTTGTTGACTCGTTCATCAATATCTTCATGGCCATGAAACAACCTGACAAGGCCATTTCCGCGTGGAATACCCTCAAGAAAGTGCGCGTGAAGCCCAGCCCCAGGACTTGGAACCTCATGCTTGACGGCTGCAAAAAGGCTCGCAATCTCAATGCTCTGCGCAACATCTGGGCCAAGCTGACTGCCTCTGGAGAGCCACTTGATACAGGCCTCTGGACCACCTGGGTCTCCGGTTTGATTGAGTGCGGTGACATTGAGGGCTGTATGGGCGCGCTTGAGCAGATGACTCTGCAATGGGAGCAGAAGCGCAAGAACGCCGTCCCTCCTTCCATTGAGCCTGTTAACGCCGCCCTCGCCGGGCTCGCTCGCCTGAAGAACAGGGCCGCCTCGGATCGCTTGCTGGCGTGGGCTGGTCAGCAAGGCATTGAACCTGACATTGTCACTTTCAACACATTGCTCCGCCCGTTGGTACGCGAGGACCGCCAGCAGGAGGTCTCTCGGCTGTTCCAGGCCATGGAGAGCGCTGGTGTTCGTGCTGATGCGGCCACCTTCACCATTTGCCTCGATGCCACCATGGCTCGGGTGACGTCGGCGAATGAGGAGCAGCAGTCTCTGATGGTAGAGAATGTTTTCTCTCAGATGGAGAAGGCTGGTTTGGAGATCAACCTCCAAAACTACGGCAAGATGATCTATCTCTTGCTGCAGTCCGGCGACCGCGCCAAAGAGGCTATCAAATCGGTCCTGGCGCATCTTTGGGCGCAGGGCTTTGAACTATCACCTCATATTTACACCATGCTGGTCGAGCACTTCTTCTCGCGGTCGCCTCCGGATCTCGATGCAGTCAACAGCCTTCTGGCCCGCCGCCAAAAACTTGACTTCGACGATATGGACCGCATTTTCTACGACCGCGTCATCAAGGGCTTCTCGCTTGTCGGCGACACCACGGCCGCCCTCAATCTACACTATCGCGTCACCGCCGCCGGGTTCCTTGTCACGCTGGGCAGCCAGACGGAGTTACTCCGTATGCTGCTCCGCCAGGACCGCTGGGAGGACGCAAAGGGTCTCGTCGCGTCTACCAGGCGCGCGATCGAGTTCAGCCAGACTTCTCTCAGCTCCGACGAGCGAGCCTCATGCTGGCGCCACTCCTACTGGCACATTGCTCTTCGGCACAACCTCATTCAGCATTTACCCAATCCCGACACTCCGGCAAAACCGGCCGAGTAACGGATACGACGTAGTTCACCAGGAGAATCCCCTCCTCAGCTGCCGGTCATCTCAGCGCTCTTCTGACTTTGGGTGAATCCGCTGAGCAGCGGCAGACCAGGCCAAGGTCTTAGATGGTAACAGATACTTGGCCATCTGCGAATGGCGTTTCGGATGCAAATAGAGAGGAGGTAAGCCATGAGGCCGTGTATATTTAAGATCCGCGTATCCAACACAGACCCGTGGTGACCCGGACAGCCGAGGTCGCCTCTGTATATATCACGTCGCTGAACCAGGCGCTGTCCACCTCTCACATATCTTCAGCTGTACTACATACCCATGCCACGAATATAAGACGCACTGTACCGGACTTGAAGCACGTACCCGGCCGCCCAGGAACCGTGGAGTTGACCAGGAAGGTGAAGGCAGACAAGAGCTCGCAAAACCCCGAGGCCCGCCTCGCGGAGAACACGAACACATGTACTCGGGTGAAGCTGAACCTCTGCACCTTGTCAAGAGTCGCTGGGCGTCTCACTTACACATGGGAGACGGCGGACCCAGCGCAGGTTAGATGGACGGCACGTTGAGAAACGAGGGGGAGAAGAGGCACGGTGACATAACCACACGAGGGCGCAAGGCCGAGGCCTAAGGAGAAACCGTCAAATGTCATCAAGTTAGAAAGACTCCCGAAAGGCGAGACGAGGTCGTGTCCGCCTCCCCACGGTGACCTACTCTCACGGCCCCCCTTCCCAAAAACAACAAAAACCGTCAAAACGCCTTCCCTTCCTTGTTCAGGACCCGCCCCCGGCGCCGCAATGGGTGTGTGTACTCGCAGTACCCCGTGAATCAAGGCTATGTACATGAAGATCGGCCCACCCGTCTTTCTTTCTGTCCTTGGAAGAAAGACGAGACTGTTTGAGATGGGGAAAGCAAGACGGTCAGCCAGTTCCCCCCCCCCCCTCTCCCCCGTCACGACTCGTCCATCCTGTCGCCCTCGTCAGCATCGTCGTCATCGTCGTCTTCTCCTCGCCTCCCCGCCGCCTTCGCCTTGGCGGGGTTTCCCGGCCGCTGCGCCTGCGAGGCCGTGCTCGCCCTCCTCTTCTTCCCGCCAGGGGTCGTCGTCGTTGGCGCCGGCGCCGGCGCCTGCGGTGCCTCCGCGGAGGATTCCAAGAGGGACACGGCGCCCTCGACGGCGGCGACCGAGGCGGACGAGGCCGCCGGCGCGATGGCTGCGGGGCCCACCCACCAGTCGCCATCGCGGACGTCGCCGTGGCGGCCCAGCTCGAGGCCCTCGACCTTCTCCAGGTAGCGGCGGGTGGCCGTCTCGATGTACTCTGTGCGCTGGCGGCGCCAGCTCCTGGGGGCGGCGGCGGCGGCGGCGGCGGCGGCTCCTTCCTCGTCGTCGTCGTCGTCGCCGTCGTTCTTGCTGGCGTCCGGGTCGTGGGCCCGCGCCTGCGCCTCCGCCTCCGCCTCCGTGGGGGGCATGAGGCCCGGCGTCAGGCCCTGCAGCGAGGCGGACAGGGCCCGGAGGGCCTGGGTCTGCGACAGCGCGAAGGCGGTCGTGGTGCTGAGCGGCGCGGCACCGCCGCCGCCCGAGACGAGGTCGCCCTTTGCGTGCAGGAAGGCGAAGGGGCTGGCGGTGGCAGAGCTGTGCGCGTTGCCGTCATTGCCGTCGTCGTCGCCGCCGCCGCCACCGCCCGCGGTGGGCTCCGTCTTGACTTTGGATGTCGAGGCGGCGCCCTCGCCCACGAGGCGGCGCAGCTCGCTCAGGGCGCGCGCGTTGCGGGCGTGCTCGGCGCTCAGGAGGGCGTTGAGCTGCTGGCTGGCGCGCAGGCGGTGGCGCAGGCGGTCGATGGACGCGACCGATAGGGAGTCGTCGTCGTCGTCGTCGTCGTCGTTGTTGCCAGCGGGGTTGTCCTGCATCCGCGCGTCTCCGCCCGCGCCGTCGGGGGCCGGGTTGGGGTCTGCGAGCTGCGCGGAAAAGTCGAGGCCGTCGTAGTGCGAGAGGCGGATCCAGTCGCGGAGGGCGGGGGCCGGACCGTGAGGAAGTTGCGCAGGACGAAGATCTCGAACTTGTCAAAGTTGCGGTCGATGCTGGCGCAGAGCAGGGTCTCGAGCTGGTGGGTGCCGGCCTCGACCTCTGTGCGGGCGGCCTGCTCCGGGTCGGCCCCGCTGGCGTCGTCGGCCTCCTTGTCTTGCTGCTTCTTTGACTTGGACTTGGACTTGGGCTTGGGCCGGAAGCCGAGGCTGGCAGGCGGGGCGTTGAGCAGACCCTGCTCGACGCTGTTGAGGGCGCGCTCGGCGAGGATGTTGATGCTGTTGATGATGTCGTCGATGAGGCTGACGGGAGGATAGCCGAAGTGCTCCGTCAAGAGCTCCGTGTCGGAGTCGGGGGCCGCGGCCATGGTGGGCGGCGGCGACGGCGGCGGTGATCTTGCGCCAGACGGTGCCGGTGGGCGTGCTAGACGCGGGGGCGGGCGACTGCGCTGGGAGTGCCTCGTGCCGGGAGAACCGCGTCGATCGCGCGGCGGAAAGGCAGTTGGTGCTGTTCGTGGCGGCGCCGGAAGACCTGCTGGCGTACGGCGAGAGCATCAATCTTCGTCAGGTAGCGCGGGTGCCCATCCGAAGATGCGATAGCTCCAGTGGCGCTGCTGGTCTCGCGCGCAAAGTGGGATGTTGCGACCCGACGCGCGCCGACGCGCCTTCCTCGCCTGCGCCGCAAAGACCCGCGCGGGCCTGGGGGGTTCGCAGAGAGCGCGCTAAGCCACTTACGGCTGATATCTTCTCTCTGCTTACTTGCATATATGATTGTATCGAACGGGCCATGCAGGCCTCCCGCTACGTCATCCCTTGCGCCCAATCTGCCAGTCTCGCCCGCCATGTCGAACCCCGTCGGACCCTGGGGCACTCCCTCAATCCATCAAGAGCACAACCCAGTAATCTGAAGCCCATGCGATTGTTGAAAATCCCATAGCCCGTCAAGCATTCGGGTGTTTCCCCCCCCTTTCTTTCTCGCTACTATATACACGGGTAGTGAGAACGTCGTATTCCTCTTTGTGCCGGCATTGACGCTCGTTCGGACATCGATATCGCAACCTTCACCCCTCCGTTTGACAGACCGCGTCTGGGCGCACAGCGGACGCAGCGATACCCACGCCATGCCGGACTGGAAGAATTTCGCCAAGAACGGCTGGCACCCAGAGGCTGAGGGCAAGTCAATCCGGGGCCAGGTTGTAAGTCGTCAACCCGATACACCGCCTCCGATCCGAACCCGCTCTCCTGCACCCTCCACGCAACTCTTTTCTTCGGTATATCGGCGAGACTGACCCACGGCGAAAAACCGCCCAACAGAAAGGGGTCATTGGCCGCGGCGACAGCGGCAGCTCCTCACAGTCTGATGGCAGACCGTCCATTCGGGGCCAAGTTGTACGTCCCGAACCCCGTTCTCCGCCGTCCACTTTTCCCTCGTGAATCTCCACCCCCTTTCGACAAAACGGCATCCCCAACCCGGAAACAAAAGGGGCACCCATACCAACCCGCAGCAGAAAGGCCTCGTCGGCCGCGGCGACGGCGCAGCTAGCAACCGCCACACGCCCGAAGGCCACCAGTCGGCGCCGCTGAGCACGCTGCGCGACCCGGCGTCCTTTGCGCCGCCGCCCAAGAAGTACCCCACCGCAGGGGGCCCTCCGCCGCCGCCGTCTTCGCAGGGCGCCGCCGCTCGCGCTGCCCCTCCCTCGGTCCCGGCCCGCGCCGGCATCGCCTCGCCGCCCCCGGCACCGCAGTCAGCCGCCGCCGCGCCCGAAGCCGCCCCGGCCCCCTCCCGACCGTACCGCGCCGACACGACGGGCCTGTCGACGGCCCACCTCCCGCCGCCACCGCGCCGCGCCGGCACTGCTTCTTCCACCACCTCATCTGCGTCCCAGTTGACAAACAACCCCTCCCCGCCGCCGCCGTACACAGCCTTGCCGCCGTCTGCAACAGCAGGCAGCAGCAGCAGCAGCGCGCCGCCCCGGCCCTCAGCGCGCGGTCCTCCACCCTCGCTGCCGCCCCGTCTGCCGCCCCGCGAAGCCTCGCCCGCCCCGCAGCCCGCCGCCGCGACCGCTGGAGGCAGCAGCTATCTGAACCAGGCCGCTGTCGGGCGGCTGGGCGCCTCGGGTTTTTCGGTGCCGGGGTTGGGCATCGGAGGAGGTTCTGCTGCGCCCGGGGCAGGTCCGGCGGCCGAGGGCAAGAAGAAGCCGCCCCCGCCCCCTCCCCGGCCAGGAACAAGCCTAGCATACCGGCTCTCGGGGGCGGACCCCGGCAACCACCATCCAGGGACGACCACGAAGGCCCGCCGCCTCCTGTGCCCTTGGGTACCCGACCTACATTTTAATAATTAATTCTCTTTCCACGGCGAGCGAGGTTGCCGGGCCTGATTTTGTTTGTCCACGATTGCAGATAGCGTCAGAGTAGCCAGTCGCATTTCATCTGCATGCCCAGATGACCTGCGAGTTGGCTGAGGACCCCCAAGGCGAAAGAATTTACAAAGTACCTGTGTCATCCCGGGGCAATACAGAGCCATCTAAGCTTGCGAGTGAATCAAAAGACTGCTGGGCAGTTTCCAACATTCATGTCATCTGAATCGTGTGATATCTTCATTTTGTCAACCTGGCCTCTGGGGCTGTCTTTGCCCGGGCTCAATGTCGTTGACAGGAATCGCCACCTTTTTCCCAAATGGTCACGTATTTCCGGCTGATGCTGTTAATAGATAGGAAATTCATCATCGTCCCTTCGTCTCGTCGCCCAAGGAGAACCACCTTAAACCTTGATCTCCTTGAGGCCGTGCTTCCAGATGGTCACGTAGGGAGTGACACCGTCCTCGCGGTAGTTAAGCAGGATGACCCTATCAATTAGAGGAAATGGGTCAGCAAATTGGCCGCGATAGAAGACCATGGATAGGCAGGGGAGCGCAATGGGAGAGCGAGCTTACATTCCATCCGGGTCACCAGAGGGGCCGGTGAAGAACTCGTAGTCACCGAACTTGGAGAGGATCTTCTTGAACATGGGAGCAGCCCTGGCCTTGAAGTCGGCAACCTCCTCGGGGGTCTTGCCCATCTCAGCCATCTTCTTGGCAACACCGCCCATGTAACCTTTAGGCGAAAGTTCGACGTTAGCAGTGATCGAGGGGCGAGTTTTCGATTCAGCCCGAGGCGAGCGTGCTCACTTACCCTTCATGTAAGCGGTGTAAGACTTCTTGTCGAAGGCGGTCTCCTGGTAGCGGAAGTTGTGCAGGATGTTGTTGACCTTCTGGGCGCCGTCATCGAGGTCCTCGGCGGCCTCCTCGGCGGAGGCGTTGGCACCGGTGTCTGCGAGAGAGTCAGAACGATATTGCGCTCTGGGAAAAGAAGCCTTGTGCTCGTCTGCTTGGGTGGGAGTAGGACATACCGACGGCGACGGCACCGATCTCGATCATGGCGCAGTCAGCCTCGTAGACAACACCGTCGATCTCCTTGAGATCGAACGAGTCGGAGATGATCTCCTTGTCGCCCGACTCGATCATGATATCCTGCGAAAGGGAACAAAACCAGGGTCAGCCAGCAGTCCGCGGTGGATTTCCATGGGTGGAAGCAGAGAAGATCGAACGACGCCTCGCCACACGCCGATGGACGAGAATGCGACGAGAGTGACGGGAGCGGGGGGGCATGGGCTTACCTCGTAAATCTTCATTTTGGCGGTTTGGAAGGGCGTAGGACGATGTATTCAGAGGTTGGATGGAAGGAGATGGAGGAGACAGATGGCGGCAACGGCTTGGAGGGAAAGGGGGGAAGAGGGGAAGAAGTAGGTACTTGGCTTCAGAACCCTGAGGCGGGGGTTACAGCAGCCGGGAGCAGGATTGCCAGAAAAAAAAACTCCCATCGAAAAGACCAGACAGGGCGGGAGTGGGAAGGAGGGGCATGAATGCAATGCGGCGGTTGAGGGCGCGACGCGGATGTACCCTGGGGGCGTCGCACGGAGCGGGCCACAGCCAAGGAGCGGGCGGGGGGTACAAGCGCATGGGAGAGAAGACCCTGCGAGCCAGAACAACGCGGGCAGGAGGGGCAAAGGGGCCCTGAGCGGACAGGGCGGGCAGGAGCGGCCACTCAGGAGCCGGGAATCGGGTGGCGGGGCGCGGCCCAGGCTGGGGAAGAAAATTGACCATCAGAGGCCAGACTCTGTGAGAGTCTCCTAATCCGAATCTGCACTAGTCCGTAGCCCCATTACTCAATACGTGACTTGTATGCGTTTCTTGCATAATCTGGATTTGTAGTCTGCGAATTTGGTTTCCCCATGTGAAGTCGATTTTGCCCGCTAGGGGAACATCCAAATTCAACATGATGCGGCGGGTAGCCAAGACTGAATTGAGTATGAGTATTGTGTACGCGTACGAGCACGCAAGCTTCGTACTCAGTCATCACACATCGAGACAGAGGCTTATAGCCAAGGTTTTTCTTGATGTCGACCAACAGTTGCCTCGATCACACTTCCCCAGCTGCTTCAACAGGATAGATATCTTTCGGGGACGCCGTGGACTTCTATCAGGATGCCGTGAATGCCCCTTTTCCTAGGACTTCCCGTTTCCCGTGTATGGGTGTCAGATCAGTAGAAAACGTGTTGTTATATTGCTACACAGGTCAGTCAAGGTTGCCACCAACATCACCCCACCAAGCCTCCCACCTCTGCACGATCGTACGAATACGCCGTATATGTGTGTCAGCAACCCCAGCCGCCCATCAGCCACAATGACAGACGTAGCCAAAGTGGGACGAGGCGCTGTGTCGCATAGGTGGCCGATGGGTTGCCGTGGCTCAGCCCATGGCAGGCGCGTATTGCCTCATTATCCGCATGTCCGACAAAAACACTCCTGTCCTACCTTTCGAGTCCTCCGCGTACCCGTACAAACGGCAGGCTTGCAGGAAAGGACGGTTGATCGATACCAGGCACGTGAGAAAACGGGCTCGACGGGGTCCGCGGATGCCTGAAATTGCGATTCGACTGCTGGAGACCGCCAAGAGCATGGGACGGGCCTAAACCGGAGGAAGAGGGCCCCCAAGTGGGCTGTTGCTCGGAAATGCCAGTGCCGTCAACATTCGATCCTGTCGCCATGCGGCCACCGCGCTGCCTGGCGAGTCTCCTTGCCGCCGGCTGGCTACGAGTACAGAGCAGACGCTGCTATCATGAGTGTACGGTACGGGGCAGAGAAGCGCCCGTCGTGTGTTGCGCCATCGTTCGAGTCGAATCCCGCGTTGGAAGTCGACTCAGCTGCAAGCAAGTACACATACAAGCCACTCGCATGTGTCTTGGTGATATGATCTGCATGCACATGGCACAGGACAAGGATGCCAGCGTCTGTGCCAGATGCGCGCGCTAGGCACATTCAGGCCGCACGCAAACAGCTGCGACAGCCCGCCCAGGAGCCTGCCGCGTTCGGTCGCGTTTCCACTCGCACGGCCGCGAGATGACCCGTAAAGAGGTACCTAATAAAATGGAGACCACAGCACAGGCAAGCGCGGCGTACGCGGGTGCGCCGTGCGCCGGGAGCCAAAAAAAAAAATATTGGATAGAAAACTGGTAGGTACACAGGCCAGAAAAAATCGGTTGTTGTCGTCGGCGTTGCCGGCACTGTCAAAAGACCAGCCATATTGACCCGAGAGCTTCACAGAGGCCAATTAAGAGTGCGTGGAGGGTCAGTCTCGATGAGTTCTACTGGGTGCATTGCGGAGTACGTCTGCAGTTCTAATGGTGCGCGCGCGAGGGCTCATTACAATGGCAAGCTTTGCTCACCTGTTTCTATCAGGTATTCGTACGAGTACTGCCACCAGCCCACCACGTCTGCGATGTCTGCCCGAGGCCGATGGGCAGCCCTGATCAGGCGTCGAACCGCGCGTTGCACCCCTTTCTGTACCTATTCTCCATGCCTCGGAGGTTGCTTCATGCGCCGAGCACGCTCTTGGGTGCCCAACGTGGGCGAGCGGCATCGGCCACGAGTATCAGTACCTCGTTGAGCTTGCTCAGACACACACGGCCGGTCGATGTCCATATGGCGAACCCCATCCATGCTATCCATCTCGTTAGATCTTATCTGCGTCCATCAGCTGAGGTAGATACATGAGGTAGGTATAGGTACTCGCGAAGTGGGTTCTGTCTCTTAGCACCGGCAGTGGTACTTCCCTTCACACTACAAAGCCACGCACTTGGGGAGTACCGCCACCTGGAATCAGGCGGCACTGGTCCTATCCATGCCTATCCAAGTCCCGTCGTCATGACTCGGCTCTCTCGGCCCTCTGATCGTCCCAGTGCCAGCCCGACGTTCCTGTACCCATGTGACCAATTCCGGGGTTCTCGGGTCGCTGCTAAGGCCCGAAGACACACACATCCATCTACACGCTGGGAGTGTTCTTCAAGCTTGTGCATCCGGGCTTGCAAGCGATTGCAATGAATGAACGACCACGGGAGCAGACTGCTGAGACAGCTTCAAGTTTTTACATACCTATACGCAGCCCACGTCACAGGCGCCCGCGCTGGTCGGATGCGTCGCTGCTGGGGCTTGGCCGTGCGTGCCACTGGCCATGAAATGAGGGCGAGCAAGTACGTGTACTCACTCGTACACATATGGGAGGGAACCCTTGTACTCGTACTCGTACGACGCGTTGAGTGGGTGTCTCTGACGGCCTCCAGCACGGATTAGGAGCCCTTACCCACCCGCCTCGGCCCTCCAACTGGAAATCAGCCCTGGCGTGCCTCCTGGGTGCCTGGGTACTCGTAGGTCCCGTCGAATCCATGACCGCACCTGCACCCGACGAGTCACTGTACCTCCTTCTCCCTCACTCATCCAATCCATTTTCATCCCATCCGTCCAATGTTGCTGCATCTCCAACCCGCGGGCTCTCGACTCTGACTCGCCTCGATACTCTCCTTTTACTCTCCTTTCGCTTCTGTCCGCCTGTCCGCTCCTACGACAACGTCCACGTCAATCCTTCCTACTTCATACCCGCCTCGGCTCGACCCGGCGCGCCCAGGCTTCTTTTTAATTCCACCTCTTCTCTTCACCTTCGCTGCTCGCCCTCCTTCCCCTTTTCTGTCCCGTCATCCCACCACCCACGTCGCGCGCCGCGCTCATCGACACCTCCCCTCCGCTACACGCCACCACACGCCCAGTCCGCGCCCGCGCCCGCGCCCTCGGTCACGCCCACGGCCATACAAGCCGTCACCGCTCCTCCTGTCGACACTACCGGGCCGCTCGGTGCCCGGCGACTGGCTGCTGCACGCTCCGTGGCGCTGCCCGCCGCCGCTGCCGTCGTCATGGCCGCCAACTTCTCGCTGCCTTTGGCCGGCGCCGACCTTCCCCCGCTGCCTTCGTACATCGTTTCCGAGAAGCCCGACATCATCCCCTGGCTGCCCGACTTCTACCTCTCCGTCATCTCCCCCACCATCGTTTACTGGCTCTTCTCAGCCTTTTTCCACTTCATCGACGTCTACGACTTCTTCCCTCAGTACCGCCTCCACACACCCGCCGAGATCGCTCAGCGCAACCGCGCCTCCCGATTCGAGGTTTTCCGCGATGTCATAATCCAGCAGGTCATCCAGGCCGGCGTCTCCATGCTGCTAAGCTTCACCGACCCGCCCCAAATGACCGGCCATGAGGACCACGAACTCGCTGTCTGGGCCACCCGCATCAGGCTCGCCCAGCGCGCCTTGCCCGCTGCCCTCGGCCTGCTTGGCCTCAATGCCGCCACCATTGCCAAGAATATGTCCCCCTCGCATCCCCTGCTGGCTGGCGCCTTGGCTGGTGGTCATTATCCTTTCCTGACCTCGTCCATTCCTGGACCTGACGGGCTTCCCGTTCCCACGTTCGCTGCCTGGGAACTGATGGTCGCCAATGCCATTTACTACTTGGTTGTTCCCGCCGTGCAGCTTTTTGTGGCCGTTGCCTTCCTCGACAGCTGGCAGTACTTCCTCCATCGGGCTATGCACATGAACAAGTGGCTGTATAGTAAGTTGGCCCGCCTGACCTTGAAGCTGTTTCCGGTGCGTTCTTGGAACTCCGATCGCTAACTTGGATGCGCAGCCAAATTCCACTCAAGACATCACCGACTCTACGTTCCCTACGCCTACGGAGCGTTGTACAACCACCCATTCGAGGGCTTCCTGCTCGACACGGCTGGCGCCGGACTCGCCTACAAACTGGCTCTCATGACCCCCCGCCAGGGCATGTTCTTCTTCATCTTCTCGACGCTCAAGACGGTCGATGACCATTGCGGCTACAACTTCCCGTGGGATCCTCTGCAGCACATCTCCGGCAACAACGCCACCTACCACGACATTCACCACCAAAGCTGGGGCATCAAGACCAACTTCTCCCAGCCATTCTTCACCTTCTGGGACCGAATCCTCGGGACCATCTGGAAAGGGGACACCAGCCTCAAGTACGAAAGATCACGGAACAACGCGCAGATGTTCCTCGAGGCGGAAGCCAAGAAGAACTCGGCAAAGTCGAATTAGGCTTCGTCGCTCGACGTTTTGCGTTGCCATTCTCTGTATCAATTCTAGGGTTCCTTCGTCTTCTTTCACTGTTCAAAATTTGGCGAGGTGCTGTTTTGGATTCAACGACGTCCGGGGCTACGGGCACCAAGAGCGGGGCCGGGATAACGTAGGGAAACATGCGAGCAACCCCGTCGACGGCAAGCTCGGCGAGGCCAAAGCGAGGGCTTCGCGACAGATGCAGGAGTTGGGGGTGTGTTGCTGTATCCTTGATGTATCACCACCCCACTACTATGACCACACTATACTGGCCACTTGGTTAATGATAATAACAAATCACTCTCACTCAAAATCACAGCCACCGCTATCAGTGCGCCTGTCAAGCATTTCCTGGCGACTGGAAGCATGTGATTGTAGGGCTGATCTCAGTGAGACGGCCGTGCCTCGTTGCAGCTGAGACCTACTTATTATCTCCACCGAAGCCATCATCTTTACGAAGCAGGCACCAAGCAGCTTCGCCAAAAATATGTGTACCAGGCCCAATTAGTAGAGCATCCAGGCGAAACAGACTGCCAGTAAGCAGAGGGCGCAGTGCGCCAGCGCCAACGTTGGGAGGACTGCGAAAGAAAGAAAGAAAAAAAGAAAGAAAGGAAAACAACTGTTGTTGCTGAAGGGCAACTTGACAAAGCAATAGTGCGCGAGGTAGATTGTAAGCAACCGGATCGCGGGGTGAGCCTGGCCGAGATGCCGTACTAAAGGGCTGGCGTTCGCCTGATACGTTAAGCAGTGGTCAAGCCTCGTGTTTAGTTCTGTCTGGCATGCCCTTCATGATAGAGGTTGCACAAAGCGGCCAGGGATCGTCGAAAGAGGGGGTGCAGACGGGCTGCGCTCCATGTCCTCGGCGCGTGTTCCCGGTGATGGAGGGGAGAAATGGGAAGAATGCGGGAGCCTCTTCTGTGGATTCGGTGCTGACCAAAAGTTGCTCTCGAGAATACTGCAATGTTGCACCCCCTTCCTTATCCGAGCTGCCCCTGGAGCGAAAACTTGCGAGTTATCGCCGAGAACAGACCAAGAACCGCCCAGGAACATTTTGCAGGCTCGGTACCTTATCCAGGTCGTGGTTGCCTTGCAGCATTCCGAAATCGCCGAGGAAACTGCCGCCTCTGACTGGCACCATTCGGATCCTTGACCATGGACGTGCGATGTCTTTTCTATCGTAAACACCACTGGGCGGTCTTCGCCATCAGCCCTAAGCGGCGGAGATGCAAGCCGAGGCGAAAGGCACAACCGCACGCCTCTTCAACACTGACACATTATATATTATTTTGGTATCTCTACTCTCGCGCCACTGACACCTTGCCTCCACGACAATGGCATCGCACTGGTTCTCCGCGGCCCAGAAGAAGCGCATCATTGTCTGCTGCGATGGAACCTAGCAGAACTCGTAAGGACAGCGTGCGGCCAAGAGATCGAGTGGGTTCTTCGACTGACAGCCCTGCAGCGACAACGGCTACGTGAAGCCTTCCTCGACCAATAAACTGCCATCAATACAGATCCCGTCCAACGTTACCCGCATCTCGCGGTGTTTCAAGAGAGAGTGCTCGGATGGCACATTTCAGATCATCTACTACCACGCCGGTGTTGGATCGAACTCCAACGCGCTCGACAAGATCCTCGGAGGTGCCTTCGGGATCGGGATAGCCGAGGTTCGTTGCGGCGATGCAAGCGCGGGCAGTGACCGACCCGGAAAGCTGACGCGAGGAACCTGTCGTAGAATATTCGGGAGGCTTATGCTTTCCTGTGCGCCAACTACGTCGATGGAGACGAAATCATTCTCCTGGGCTTCAGCCGCGGCGCCTACACGGCCCGGGCGGTGGCTGGCATGGTGTCCGACCTGGGCCTGCTGACCCGCGAGGGCATGGATCATTTCTACCCAGTCTTCAAAGACATGCAGAACTGGATGAACGAAAAGTACAAGGACCAATTCCCCGACCTGCCTTTCTCGAACAAGCCTCGGGGCATGGGCGCAAAAGAAGAGTACCGGAGGAGACTTGTCGAGGTAATGGTCACCATCAAGGATGTGTTGCTCCTGCTGACACGGCCCAGGGCGGGTTTGCTCGCGTCCGCCAGAAGCAGGGTAACGGCGACTGGATCAACGTCAAAGCTGTTGGTTCGTGCCATCCTCAGACCGGCTTTTGATTCCTTATTGACAACAACAGCTGTTTAGGACACGGTTGGTAGCCTCGGAGTGCCGGACAACCAGTTTCTCTCAGGCCTTGGGATCAAGCGCAGCGTCAAAGAATAAGTCTCCGGTTTCCCCGATCACACGAGACCGCCCGAAGCTGACAGTCTCAAAAATTCAAGTTCTACAACACGAACCTGTGCGCCCAGATCGAAAACGCATTCCACGCACTCGCACTGGACGAGACCCGAGGGCCGTTCAGCCCAACGCTCTGGGAGAGACACCCAGAAAACAAGGATGCGACCAATCTGCGTCAGGTGTGGTTCCCCGGAAGCCATGGCAACGTGGGCGGCGGCTTGGCCGACCAGGGAGTAGCCGACATCGCTTTGGCTTGTGAGTCAACCTGCCGCATAAATGGGAGAAATGAAACCGATCTCTCTTTCCTTCAGGTACTAGACGTATCGGCCAGCAGCTGATTTTGAGCAGGGATGATGGATCAGCTTGCTTCCATCGGAGTTGAGTTTGTGGACCACTCCATCGACAAGTTGTACCAGGCAAATGTGTCCTACTACCAAAAGACAAAAACCAAGGGGAAGATCAAGATGTGCCCGCCGGGCTGCTGTTGCTCGCCACCTGATGTCCTGAGAAGGTTGTCGCACTGGGCAGTGGGCCGGATCTATCAGGAGAACAAGCCCATCCGACCATGGTCATTGCACAAGATTGAATCGGTCAACAGCCCATTTAAGTTCGTGGGGGCAGCAACTCGCTCTCCAGGCCTGTACAAGAAGATCAGCCCGGACACCGGGCGACGCATCAAAGCATTTCTTGAAAACACCAATGAAAATATTCACAGCAGCGTGAGAGTCCGCCTTGCATGCGAGGGACTGGCCCTCAACGACACGGGCATTTGGCGATGCGCACCCTTACTGCGCCACTGGCGGCTGCGACAAGTGAGCTATGTCGACGCAGCTGGGGGAAACGCTGCGGCTTCGGGAGAAGCCACCGATGGGTCGCGAGCATTGGCGCCTGTACAACTTGGCGAGACTGGTCCGCCAGAAGCCCATAACGAAACAAGCGCTGCGACTGCTGGCGGAGAAGGGGCTGAGACGACCAACGCGGCTGGAGAGGCAGAGAAGATGGGGTCGCGCTGGGAGTGGTATTATATTGGGCCGGCAGGGAACGCACCTCCAGATTGTGTGATGGCGGAGGAACCGCTGGGTCCGTTCGAACAGCATCTGCTGGATCTTTCAGCTGGCAAAGTGCACGTCGACGAGTTCGCAAGGGAGACTGACGTCAATCAGATCAAGGCATTGGAGTACTGGAGATCCAAAAAGAGCGACAAAAAAAGAGCGCGAAGGACCAGCGCCTGATATGCGATTGCGATGGGGAAAAAAAAAAAGACGCTTGTGAGGGGGCAGTACCATTAAGTGGGTGAGAGGTATGCGGAGGCTGGTTCTCGAAGATTACCGCACCTTATTAGGTCCAGTATCGATATCAGTCAGATTATCCAACAAGCTCTGGGTCTTTGAGCATCCATGGCAGCAACGTGGAAAGCATCGCGAGCGATGCACTTCTCCAAGGTCGGGGTCGATGCTGATGACCGCACCTCTGTTTGCGCGTCACGTGCTCAAGGGGCGTGACAGCGCCAATACAGGCGGTGCGAGTGCCAATTAGGGGCCCCGCCAGCACCGAACCTCGCCCTTCGGGCCTTGCGCGTCCTCAGCCAGGCCGACGCCTCCAGCTGCCACATCACACTGCAACGGCATTTAGGACCCCACGGCAATATCCACGCCCAACGCGCCTCTGAGGCGAGCCGTGTCCATTTCGATCGATGGAAAGAGAGTCTCACGCGGGACCTTGACCCAGGGAACACCGGCAAACCCAGCTGAGGATAAGACACGAGAGACAAAAGGACGATGCTGTCGATTCTGCGAAAGGCGCGGCTGAAGGACAAGGAGATGAGGATCCTGATGCTGTGCGCCTGACCCATTTCCTTTTTTTAACTGATAGTCAAAGCCCCCCTCCCCACCCAAGGAGAGAGATGCGGCGGAGAACGATATATATATGAAAAAAAAAGAAGAAGGAAGCTGATTGACGGGGTGGCAGCGGGCTCGACAACGCGGGCAAGACGACGATTGTCAAGAAGATCATGGACGAGGACGTCCACACCGTCAGCCCTACGCTGGGCTTCATCATCAAGACTATTGACTACGAGGGGTGAGTTGCGGTGGCCTTCTGCTTCCCCTTCCCGGTTTCCATTCTTTCCCTTCCGTCTGAGGGCCATTACGCTGACGATCCGCTCGCTTTGGCGCCTTGTGTGTGTGCGTGTGCAGATACAAGTTGAACATCTGTGAGTAAGAGGGAGCCGCACATCATCCCGGCGCGACGTGAAGGCGAGGTGAGGAGGGGCTGACGAGGATGGGCGTGGCGCGCCCGGTGGTTCCGCAGGGGATGTGGGCGGCCAGAAGACGCTGCGCTCGTACTGGAGGAACTACTTTGAGAAGACGGACGCGCTCATCTGGGTCGTCGACGCGACGGATCGGCTGCGCATCGAGGACTGCCGCGCCGAGCTGCACGGGCTGCTCCAGGAGGAGGTAAGTCTGCTTTTCGAGCTGCCGCCGCCGTCCCAACCCCCGTTTCCACCTACGATTCTTATCATGTCCCGTCTTTCCCCGCTCTATAATCTTGGTCGTCACTTTACACCCGAGAAGGAGAGAGAAAAAAAAAACGAGAACCCGAGCGAGCAGAGCTGACACCACCCCCAACCCCCGCCGCTGGGAATCGCAAACAGCGCCTTTCCGGAGCCAGCCTGCTGGTGCTCGCCAACAAGACGGATGTGGAGGGGTGCATGGACGAGGCCGAGATGCTGCAGGGCCTAGGGCTCGAGGGCATCCGGACGCACCGCTGGCACGTGCTGCGGTGCAGCGCCATGACGGGGCAGAACCTCGGCGAGGGCCTCGCGTGGGTCGTGGACGAGGCCAAGGCACGGCTGTTCCTGTACTGAACTCTGGATGATGTGATACCGGTGCGATTGCGTTTGTCGGGAGGTTTCGTCAGAGGATCGACAGTATGTACACGTTTCGCGGCGAGCAGGTTGATGCCTTTGCGTGTCAAGGTGCCAGTGGGATGTGGGCTGCGCGCGTGTAGACCGGCGCTTCTCATCCCGCGCAGACCGGGTTGTGCTGGCTCGAGTACGCTCGCTGTGGGCGTCGCGGCGCGGGCTGGTCGATGTATCTACGCCCCGTCGATGGCCTGCAGTTGGACTCTCGGGAGCTTGGTGTACGTTGAATCTGCACATGGAGACACCCTACAGGCGGGGTCGACCTTTGACGATAGAAAGGCTGCGACGTGGCCATAGATCTCTACCCGCTTGCTCATGCCATATCCGTGTACAGAGGGGTGGGCAGGTATTCTAGGAATGCTTCACTCGCCTACCACAGCACAAGAGAACAGGATACCAGAGTGGTCGCTCCATGGCACCGGCTGGATCTGCTGGTTCAATTTACCGTCCTGATCTTCTTGCTCGTCTCTGCCCGCGTCCGGAGGCGCACTGTCCTCGGCGGTTTCGGGGACAGATCCTGGGTGTAAGATTTCGGCGCGTAGAGGCTTCAGACCAAGCACCGCGACCTTGTCCATGCGGTTCGGAGGGAAAGGCTGCTCTCCGTCCACGCCCCACGTGAACCCGGGGTCGCCAGGGTGCAGCACCTGCCAGGCGTCGAGGAGCCCGTTCTCCTCCACTAGCCCGAGGTCCTCGGGCTGGACCGGGTTGAAGTCGCCGGCGACGAGGCCGCGGCGGCCGCTGCTGCGCAGCAGGGAGGCAGCGATGGCGAGCTTCCGGGGCCTCCTGGAGCTGTTGGAGGCCAGCGAGTCGAGGTGCACGTTGACGAGGCGGACGCGGGAGAAGGCTGAAGGACAGAGGTCTGAGGACGCGGAGACAAAGACGTCGCAGCACAGGGTGTCTCTGCCGAAGCGGCTGGGCCAGCGCAGCCGCCACAGCGGGCCGAGCCTGGCGCGGCGGCGGCGGCGGCCGTCGAAGCGCGGCCGGGAGAGCAGGGTCATGCTGGCGAACGACTGGCCCTGCCAGCTCGCCTCGTCGGCGTCGCTCGAGTACCAGCACTCGCGGACGCGCGGGTCACCCAGCAGGAAGGCCAGAGCCTCGCGGGAGACCTCCTGGAGGAAGATGACGTCCACCGACTCGCCGAGGGCGGCTATGCGCGACAGGATGGCGTCGGCGCGCAAGGCCTTGTGCTTCTCGACCCAGTCGATGTTCCAGGTGACGAGGGTGAGACTCCCGGAGCGGTTTCCGCCTTGTGGTTCATCTTCGCCTTCGCCCCGGGGCGCCGCGGGAGTCGTCTGTGGGCTGGTGTTGTTGCCGGCGGCGGTGGTGAGGGGGCACAGGCACCCACTGGCCGGAGGCGGGATCGAACTGTCGCCATGGCTGCGAGGTCGGTGTGGCGTCGGTGATGTCTGCCGGGAGGGGGATGTCCTGCGGCCACGAGACGTACTGGTTGCGGCGGAAGGAGAGCATCGCGAAGGTCAGCCTCTGGTAACAGGTGTTCGAGGTGGGACGTGATGTAATGAGTACTGTGGTGAAGTTGCGGACGACGTTGATGGCTCGAATGACGAAGAGGGCAACAGCCTGGCTGCCTGGTTGGTGGTCAAAGTACCCGAGTACCTGTCTTGATGTTGGCAGGTCGCCGTGTCTGTTTCGCTACCACCTGCACCCATTGCATCGTGTTGGTCATCTTTGACTCCCACCGCAACCAAACAACACATCGTCCCGTCATTCTATGCGGCCACGCTGGATCACTAACGTCGATTCTCGCCTTCTTGCTGACGACGCGCTAAGCAAGGGAAAGCTCATTGCCACGACCAAAGAAAGCTGCGCCCTTCGCGGCCTTTCCCTTGCTTTGGTCTTCTCCCATTCTCCGTCGCACTTCCCGACCCCTTTCTGCCCTCACAAGGTCGTCTGTATCCCTTTACCAGCTTATCGACAATGACAGAAGCAGCCGAGGCCCGGCTCTTCGCGAGGTGCTGCGACAAAGACAGAGGTTGCCCTTTGGGTCTCCACGGGACCGCTTTGTTTCCCGGCCAGTAGCGCTCGTCAAGGCGCGGACAAAGAGAAGAGATCCAAGGAAACTGCCGTCAAATTCCACAACTTGAAAAGTACTTCTGCGTCTTTCCTCACTTCCGCCTTATCGTCGCCCCTTCCTCGGATCCGAACAGTCGAAACATCGCTCGGTCCATAACCTGCCCAACCAGATCGCCTTCGCCCTCGAGGCATTCGTACAACATTGATTGAAGAACACTCACTGATATCAGTCAGACGACAATCAGCAAGAGTCGAATCAGACGGACCCAGTTCGCAATGATCGGAAAGCAGCAAGAAGCCCCGAAAGAGTTGCCACGACAGGTCGCTCCTCAAGAAATTAAACCACACACCCTCACAGAAACCCACAAGTTCTGCTCTACAGATCTCTCAACCCGTATCACATCGTGGCTCTCAAGCACAACCGGAACCAAAGAAATCGAGAACCCGTCTCAAAACCAGCCCACCATGACCCCGGCTTCTGTTATCAACAAAAAGCCCACCCCGCCCAGCACGGTGCAGGACGCAGCGAACGCTCAGGGCGACGGGTCGCAGGCAGCTTCCAACAATCTCACTCGAATCACACTCTCCGCAGAAACCATTTCGACCCACAAGTGCACCGTTGCCGGTGACAACTACTATTCTGAACATCTTGAAGCCAATGGTATGATGTGCGCCGAGCGCTGGACGACGTTGCCGGCCGAAGCCGCCCGCACCTGGTCTCTCATCAAAGAACAAAGTGGCTTGGCTGGCTTTTGCGAACTCCCTGCACCCCCGAGTCAGCTCCCGACTGGGTTCATGCTCGCACAGAACGATATGTACGGCGAAGAAACTGCAGTCGAGGATATATTCGACCAGCAATGCTTCTTTCCAGTCATGGAACTAATGAATGCTGGCGTCAAGAAGGCCAGGAACGCATTCTTCGTCCGGAAATACGTTCCTGGCGCCATCCCTGTCGAGGGTTGTCCTCGAATTTCCATCCCAAGACCCGACGTCACCTATGGATACTGGCCCTATAGAATGAAGAACAAGTCTGGAAAAGAAAAGTTGTGCCCTCTTTCCAAGTTTACCGAGGCGCAGCACGCCGCTGGTGAGAAGATGGACCCCCCCCCATGGGCATCCCGACACAGACTGGCGTCAGCTTTCCTTTCTTGATCGTCGAGTACAAGTCGGCAAGTAGCACAAACTCCAGCCTCACGGTCGGGAGGAACCAGTGCTCTGGTGCGACGGCGGCCGCCATGGCAATGGTGGAGAAGTTGAACCAGGTTCTGGCCGACCACTGCCCCGAGGCCGCCCCGGTAAACTCGACCTGTTACGCCATCACCACGAACGAACAGTTCGGCACACTATTCGTTACCTACAGGAGCGGCGACGGGTGGGTGATGACACCCATCTGCCAGTTCGCCTACATGGACAGCAAACACCTTGAGCATTTCATCAAAGTTGTCAAAACCATATTCGAATGGGGTCAGGGTGCCCGCCTGCGAGACATCCAGCGCGCCTTAAGCCTCATCAGCGAGGCGGACAAGCGTCGAGCAGCCCAGCGAGCCGGCAACAACGACGGGGAGCCCTCCTCGTCGCGGCCTGCGGAACCCCGCGGAGTCAAACGGGCTCGCCCCGCGGCAGCCCCGTCCTGCGACGACGAGGCCGAGGAAAGCGAAGAGGATGATGATGATGAGGAGGAGGAGGATGATGATGATGATGGAATAAGTGAAGAGTGGGAAAATGGCGAGGAGCCTACTGACCCAGCAGCCGGAGCGCGATCTGCTGGACCACGCAAGGTTGGCAAGGCCGTCGGCGGTGGCGGGCAGATGTCGGGCAGGCGGCTCCGCTCGCGGGCAAGCAAGCAGTGTCGGCAGTGAAGCTTTCACCTGGGACATGGCACGTGAGGAAGCGCAGCTCGACAGCTCGACGAAGGGATTGTTCCGTCTCTCTTGGACGTAAGCGGACAGCACACTGGCATCTACCTTATGTTATGCGAGACACATGTACCCAGGCCTTATTCTATTGATCTCACCATGTAAGTAACAGCTCGAGTGTGCTAGAAGGGGGCAAGATCCAGAGCGCCACATGGCGAAGGTGGCCCTTTGCTCGGGGCGAGGGCGCATGTGATGATGATGATGATGATGACGCGAACCCGGCACCACTGTGTGCTTTTTCTTTCGCAGAGGTCGGCGCCGGTACTTCGCGAAGGCGGGTGATTTGCCCCCGAAACGGGCCAGCTGGTTTCCGGCGCATCTTGGTAAATTGCCCACTAGTATACTTTGTCTCCCAGGAAGCGATAGCATTGCAAGTATCCGTCATCATTTGTTTTGATCGTATCATCTGTTTTTTTTTGTTCCCCCCGGGAGTGCGTCAGCGGAAAGGGGGAACTGTTGCAAGTCCGATGGCGGAAAGGAGAGAAGGGCGCGGGGGAGGTTCGTTACCAAGGTCGACGGAAGTCCATTGTGCTTTTTTACTGTTGGAGTCCTTGTGGCATTTGCATTGCATGATGCTTCCTGTCGTCGAACACGATTTACAGAACGCTTGGTATGCGCCGCTGGATGTGAGGTGTCTTATCGGGGGGTTTGAGGTAAGCTTCTGCAAGATTTCTTCTTTTTTGAGCTGCGGGGGGGGGGGGGGGGGGGGCTTTCTGGCAGAAGATGGTGGGGAAGAGAAAGGGGGAAGGGCAGGAAAGGTGTATTGAAGAATAAGAAGAAGAAGAAGAAGAAGAAAGGAGAAGAAAAAAGGAGAAGAAAGAAAACAGAGGAAAAAAAAGAACATACCCTCCCATAGGCACGATCTTATTCTCCCACCGGTCAAACTTGTAGCAACTGCCCAAATGGAGTCTGGTCGTCACGGGAAGCGGGTGCATCCCCGTCTTCTGGTAGCAGGTCGCGACGAGCCACGGGCTGGCGTAGAAGGCATCGGCGTGATCCACGCGGAACTCCGGGCACCACTGCGTGAATCCGTCGCCGGGCTCTGCGAGGGCCGTGGGCAGAGCCGGGACGGCGAGGAGGGCCAGGGCCGACAGCAGCTGCATGACGGCGGGAGGAGAGAAAGGAAAGACGGGGGAGGGGGTGAAGTCTCGTCGAACGCGAGGACGGGCAATGGCGCAAGATATCGTGCAGGAAGGGCTATACCTTTATCAGGGCAGTTGTCGTTGGCCGCGGCGCGGTTCGGGTGTCTCGCCGCTTCGACAAGGGGGACCGGGCTGGTCTGGTCTGGTCTGGTCTGGTCTGGTCTGGTCTGGTCTGGTCTGGTCTGGTCTGGTCTGGTCTGGTCTGGAGACTGCGCGCTGGGGAACAGTGCCGAGTGGCGACGGCAAGACACACGACGAGGCGATGTCGCCCTCTCATTGCCCGGCCAGCTCGGACCCGGAGCGCTCACAATAGCCGCTGACTCAGAATGCCTCTCGGTCTCTGCCCACCTCAGCTTACACCAGTGGACAGCGGGCGCGGAAAACACGCAGGCACGAGGTAAGCTGATAGACCTGGTGGCACGCCAGTCGTCGGGACCTTCTCCCCCCCTCTATAAAAGGGAGAGAGAACGAACACGCACTGCGCCGAGATACCGTGATAGATCATCTCGGACGACAGAGGTGGAGGTTGAGGGGACAGCTTGAAGAAGCACCACGGGAACTTGAAGAAGGAATGGTAAGAAAAAAAGAAGAACTAGGATTAATGATCCAGGCGAAAGCGCACCCCGTCGTTCCACATAAAGCGGCTATATCAGTCCTGCTGCCGCCTGCTCTCCAAAAAAAAAAAAAAGAAAAAACCCCTCTCCTTCTCACTCCTCAAGAAACACCCCAGAATCGCTGCCTTGAAATCCCACCCTCACAAACCCAAGGTGGTCGTCGCCGGCGCCGGGTCCAGCACGGGCTTGTTGCCCCCGACGATGACGCGCCTGCCCAGCCCGGCGTCGTCGGTGGTGGCGGCCCGCGGCACGGGGGTGAGCGTGACGGCCGGGCCGTGGTAGTCGGTCAGCGGGCCCTCCCCGCCGCCGACAATGACGCGCCTGTCCAGGTCCCCCACGTCGCCGGCCGCGCTGACCCCGGGGATCGGGCCGTCGTCCCCCTCGCCGCTCTGGTTGTCTCCCTGCCCAGGACCGTCGCGCCGCTCAGCAGGGGTCCCGCCGAGGCCAGCCACGGGCCCGGTCGGGTCCTTCACCGGGTCGAATGGGACGCCGGCGTCCTTCGGCTGCACGGCGGGGGCGGCGGCGGGGGCGGCGGCGGAGGAGCCGGCGGGGAGCCCGGCGAGGAGGGAGGCGCCGAGGGCGAGGGTGGAGAGGGACAGTCGCATCTTTGCTTCTGCTGCTGCTGCTGCTGGACGGGGTGGCGGAAATGTGGAGGGCTAAAGCCGGACGGGACAGTAAAGGAGGTGAGAGCAAGAAAGGAAAAGACTGGACGACTGATTGTGAGACTGGATGACTTGTTGGTTGGTCTGTTGGCCTCTGGGATGAAAACAGGCAGACATCGGGCGAGATTTCCGCCTTTATACTCGTCGTGAAGAAGTCTCGGGACGTGGCTGCATTCCTGCCGTGTTTATTCAGAGGCGGCATCGTTGGGTGAGGCCACTAACTAAGTGACGGCAAGAGACGACGCTGCGCGAAGGCTGCGCCAAGTCAGGAGGTAAGTAAGTCCAGGGACCCGACGCCTGGTACTCCCCAAGACGGCTAATATAAAAGACACTGCACGATGGCTAATGGCATCTTCCAAGTGCTGCTTCTCGAGGAACCGCACGGCGCAGGTTAGTGTGGGAACATGAGCTCTGGCCAGCACGTGGTTTATAAGCGCCAGGGCGCGGTGAAGGATCATGACTCAGAGAGTTCGGTCAGCTCCTAGTCGCCTATCACGGGACACGGGCGACTATGTAGCCTCAGATAATATCTCTCAATAAGCCGCGTGTGTTCGCTCAAGAACTCGCTCGAGGGCAGCCGACTCCTCACTGAGACGATACTGCCTTGGTGCGGCTTGTCGCACCCTGCCTCGAGCATGCCTGGAACTCCTCTCCCCCGAGAAGATGCGTTGGATATTCTTATTCAGATCCATGCCTGGGTGGTTGGACCGGAAATGCCTTGATGTTGGAGGTTAGCTTTTTCAGATGAAGTACAGTGGCGGTAAGTATTCAGATGACTTGCCTTATGATGTTATCACCTCTTATGCCTCGCCGGGAGCAGATGTCACAAGAGAAGAATTGAGCGCAGTGTTCTTCTATGTGCCTTCGAAGTTCCTTCTTGGACTTGAACCCTGGAGGCCTTGCGACTGTGCTGCAATTGCAACCAGGTTCCTCGCAATACCAACGTCTTGCTGGCGGGCGTTGGGACGTGTTGACGGGGGCTAGGCTGTCGCTGGTAGAATGTGTTCGCGCCTCTTCCTGAGCATTGATCCGTTGCTCGTCCACAAGTCTGTCCACTCGGCTATCGGTCGCATCGATTCCATTGCCTTATGTAGTCAATAACTGCCCGAGGGTAGCCACAACAGCAAAAGATGAGCCATGAACTCACTAATATTCTCGTTATGCTGTCCACCCGTCACGGCGCCTTAGAGACGCCGCCAATAGTCTCGAAACTTCTTCTCAAAAGCCCCCACGAGACGAATATAATTGCAAGGGGACAGCCCGGCCGGGACGTCTCCTTGCAAAATCAGCCCAGAATTCCACTGAAACAGTCCCAGGTCATCCGCTGTCTGCTGACCAATGATCACGTCAGTCATGAGATCGTCGAACACGTAGAGCACGAGTTTGTTGTTTGCGTTGCGACGAATCCGTCCGGTGTTATTTCCCTTACAGAGAATGGGCTGGGCACGGCCAGATTTCTGAACACATATGCGAGGCAGGTGAAAACCTGGGTGAAGTCTTTGTCTCCGGTGAATGAGTAGCCGAGCCACGTCTGACCGATCGCGGCGACCACTGATCTGTTGGCCAGGGAGAACTCGTTCCCGTTCTCACAAGGGTCGACTTTCAGTCCAAGTCGAGACGTCAGGTTCCACGAGACGATTGTTTCGTGAGAGCCGGAGTCTGGGCATGAGGTGGGCAGAGGGGAGCATCTCATAAGAGGCTTGGATGGAGGCAGTGTGACCCGTCCAAGAGAGAGAGGGGCCTCCACGTGAGCGCATCGCAGTCGCTGTGATTCGTCGTCGGGCAGCGGGCAGGTAAGTAGCTAAGTACATGACGTATCTGCTGCGTGCTGTTGATCTGATGGATGGTTTCCGGCAGAAGAAGGAGGGCCGACCTGAGTCACCACCCACATCCATATGTCAGGGAGGTACATGGATGTACCATATGGGCTGCCCAGAAGTCGATACTACCAGATGTAGTACAGGTTTTCCAGGAGACGTTTTGTGACCTTCAATGCTAAGGTAGGTACATGTATGCCTCAGATACCGTGTAAGGAGGTACGCATAGTAGGTCAGCAGGTTGTTGGTACTCCTGGGAGGCATGTCAAGTACAGTGAGCGGGCAGACGGGCTGCAAGCTGGAGCTACCTACGCCTCCATGGCTACCTACATGTATGTACCGTGCATACTAAGTACTTGATGCACCTTCCAAGTGCGTATCGCCTGAGGTCCCCGTCGAGAAACGGCGGATCAATGGCATCCGATGCCCTTGTTTCCATTCATGAACCAGCATTTTCTCTGCCTACCTACAAATCTACATCACCGAGCCGAGGTGCACCGGCGTCCTGGCCTCATTCGCGGACTGAACGGCATCGCTAGTGACGTTCCCCGTCGGGTTCGCCAACCATACATCAACAACACAGCCTAAGCTTTCCTTCACTGGCCGCATTCATCGCCAGTGACAAGGATCGCTCGACCGTCATATTTAAGCGCTTCAGTCGACTGGCAGCCCGGAACCTTCTCATATTGCAAGCTGAACTTACCCATCTGCAGGCTCGCTTAAATGCATTTGACACTCGACACTCAAGATGTTTCCGATCCAAAGGTGGCACCGTATCTCCGGGACGGGGAAGCCTACAAGTCGCGTAACGATGGCAGGGAAAGGATGGATCTGATACTGCAAATCAGATCGACCCTGGAAGAATACCGTGCGTCTCCGCCTGATGAACAAGATACTGCATGGAGTCGATGTTGCCACTGACGCCATGCAGGAGAAGCCCTCCTGCTCGAAAGCACCCTGGGCTCTGTTGCACCCCCAGACAGAGAGGCGCTGAGAGCATTCCAAACGAGAGTCTCTCAAGTAGAAACACAAGATTCAAATCCATATGCCCCGACTGAAGGGGCGAACGATACGGTTTACGAGGATCCTGACGACCTCGTCTCTTTTCACGACGCCGCGGACCTCGATCCGATGACCATCTTTGTCCGTAAGCGACTGCCCTTTTTCTTCACGGTGAGCTTGCTGCGCAAGGATGTGTCGTTGCTCATGCTTTCACCACCAGAAGGACAAGCCCGCCGGGGGTGCGGCGCACTCGCCGCCGGATATAGTCTACGTTTCGCATCGGAAAATCAGCTCCTTTGTATCCTACTTGAGCGCCTCGCTGACAGCCATCCTTCTCTTTGGCGCCATGTTGATACTATACAACGTCGCCTCCAACAACCTCAAGCTTGGGCTCGTCACTCTCTTCACCATCCTGTTCGCGGCGAGCGTGGGCCTCCTGACGAACGCAAAGCGACCTGAAGTCTACGGCGCGACAGCAGCGTAAGTGGACCCTTTCACCTGATAACATATTCATCTATAATGGCTGATATTTCGTCTATCTACCAGCTACGCGGCAGTCCTCGTCGTATTCATCAGCGGCAACGTCGGAGGCTCCTGAGCTCGGCCGTGGAGGTCAACTCAACGGTGACGTCTCCGCGATCACGATGACCACCATCCATATCGGCTTATCTGAGTGAACCTCAACGCTCGCCTGGCACACAGTATACAGCATCTTTGCCCCCGCCGCCCGGTCTCATCATTACGAACACACGCCTTTGTCGGAGCAGTCGCATCCCGCCCCAAAGCACGCCTTTGTGTCCATCACCCCCCAGTCGCCCCGGCCCTCCCCTTTCAAAATCGGGCAGCTTGTAGGGCAGGACCTGCGGTCCAGGAACACGGCATCCGCGGCGGCGGCAGCACCAGCCGCGACGGCACCGGCTCCTCTTCTCTTCGACAGCGAGTGCCGCTGCTCCGAGGATCCGGCGCTGCCGTTCTCTCCAACGATGCTCTCGCACACCTGCTTGGCCTGGAGCGTCACCAGGGGCCCTTCGAGGGCGTGGCCCTCGCCGTCCGTCACGTACGCGGTATCGCAGTCTCCGGAATAGTGGATGAGCTTGTTGATCGCGCCCTATGCGTTCTCAGCAACGGATGACAGGGAGGGAGGCTCGGGGAGGCTGTTACTTACTCTGGCCTGGATACGGAAGCCTTGGCCCATGGCGGCCGCAACCAAGGACAACACGAGAGCTTGGGTGATGAGCATCTTGCCTGCTTTTTTGCTTTCGGGCTGGTGTTTTGGGGAAGCTGTCTTGTTTGTCGGAATAGCCGGAGGTTCAAGGCTCAGGTGGTTGGGTGAGGTGACTGTGTGACTGTCTTGTATCCTGGTGGTTGCGAGAGGAGGAATGCCGTCTGCTTTGATTTCAAGTGAGCCGGCTTATATAGACTCAAGAGTGTGTCTCGACTTGATCCGAATTGAGGTTCATTTTCGACGATCTTCGGCTGGGTGCCCGACTCTTGCCGTGACAAAATGTATCCACGCTGGCTCAAGAGAAGTCTCGCGAGGATTCCAAGCATGTATGTCCCCCAAGCGCGTTTCTCCTGGTCCGGCACTGACCACCTCGCCCCAGTCAAGGCGAGTACTGTGGGTTGCGAGGGCGGAGCAGAGAGCAGGATGTAGCGCATCGCAAGTCGTGCGTGCGAGCGTGCGGTGGTGGCAGGCGAAAGGGCAGGGATGATGCAGGATTTTCTATCTGCCTTGTCTTTTATAATAGAGAGGCAATACCTACCTTATGCAGACGCTACGGGTAAGGTACGGACTCAGGCCCCCGTTGGTCGGATCCTGCCTTCTCATCGCTAACTTAGTTTTCAGCCGTTATAGGCTTCATCACGATTTTCCTGGAACGTCACCATGCCGATGAGCTCTAACATTTGCTAGTGCAATGGAAAGGGCCGCTGCAAGGCCCAATTGGATTGGCCGCAGGAGAATCATACGTGATAACTACGATTACCTAGTCTTCCTTGTGGTCCATGAATCGAGACAAATGATCAAAGGGACGGAACTTGGTCGTTCTAAAATAAAAACTCTCAGCATAGCCCGTGGAAGTGATGCTGTCGAGTAAAAGAAAACGACGCAACGCGTGAACAAGAAGTACCTAGTCGACAAGGAGAGACGAGGTGCCGCGCGCGTGGGATGGAAGAGGGGGGGCGCGGCGGTATTCCGCGCGGATCACACGGATGGAAGCCTAGAGGCGGCAATTGAGTCTTAAGATGCACGGATGGGAACGGTTCGGATCAATCGCATCTCAAATAGAAGCGCCCCCCCCCCCCTCCCCTTTTCCCAAGCTTTGCCACACTTTGCACCCGACTTTTCCGGTAGAAGAAGGAGAAGAAGGAGATGAAATCTCGTCGATATAGGAGCTAGCTGGCCACCGAACCCTTGAGAGATCTGGCGGCGGCGAACTATCTGGTCTGCCATGCCCAGGCACCCGTGCTACTCCTCTCGCCACCAACTATGCCTCCCACCCCCCCTGGCCATTGCGATGCTGCCGCGACCCCGAAACGGCAAGCAATATGACAGACGTGCATTACGGCCGAGGTGGTTCTTGGGGGAGCGGCGGCCCGTGGAACTTTTGAGAACTTTTGACCCCTGGGCTCGCCGCTCGCCGCAACCCCAATGAGTGCAGCCGCGGGACGTCGTTACCGACCGTTGGCAGTGGCGCCGTCCGCGTGGGATGGGATGTGGCAGCGGGACCACCTACCTCGAAGCTCCAACTACATACCCTACGTGGTACTCGTACCCGGGCGTGGGTGCCTACCTGAGGCATTGCCTACATCTCGTAAGTCTCGATGGAGTTGTCGTGCTTGATATCTATCCCCCAGGCGTCGTCGACATGGTGCGCATGTTCCTGAAACTCGACGTCTTGGGGCGTTGGTTGGTCCTCCCGTAAGCATTTTTTATTTTTTATTTTTTATTTTGTTTTTTATTCTTGTTTTTAGATTCGATTGTGGACCGGAAAAACAACGCGGCGACTCACCTCCAGCCAGGGCCTTGATGCCCGTGATGCCGACGCCCATGCAGTCGCGGAGGTGTTCCGCGGTGAGGTAGCCCTCTTTTGTCGCCGCAGTCTCACCCGCCCTGCTCGACGTCCTTCTCCTCTCTGCTCTGCAGGCGGTGCGCTGCTGATCTGCCTCGGGGCTCGTCGAGGAGGACCGGGCGGCCTGCGTCTTCGCCGCCCAGCTTAGCAGCAGCAGCAGCAGCAGGCACGTAGTCGCGAAAAGGCGCATGATTTATATTTATACATATACATATATATATATATATATAGAGAGAGAGAGAGAAGGGGGGGTTACGCCCGAGTTGACTGCTGCAGACTACAGAACAAGCAATGGCGGGTTCCGACTCTGGTCTATTATGATTACGACACGGCATCCGAATAGAAGGGCATGATGCGAGACCTGTGTCCCCGTATGGACTCTCTCTCTCTCCCTCTCTCTTTGTTTCACGGCAATGCGCTTCGCATCACACACGCAAGACTAAGAGCCCCCGAGCGGCCGCTGCGGCGAATCGTAGAATCGCCAACTGCCTCCACTGAGACGGCCTCGTGGCGGAAGCGAATATGCGGGAGAGGCCTCAAAAAAGAGATCGGAGCGGAGCCCCTTGCGGCCGGCCGCGGCCGCGCCACACGAATGAGTACACAGCTTAGACGGGATTCGATTGGAGGGAGAACCCCTTTCCGAGAGTGGTCTGGTATTGATGGGTTTCTCTGCTTGAAGAACTGGCCATGTCCGGCTTGTCAGATATTCGCTGTGCCTACTGAGATAGTCGAGAATGAGGCGGAAGCCAAACAGACGGGGAGCTTGCTGGCCGCTTCTCGTCCCCAGAGAGCCGAGGCCTGTTTCGAGTCCCAGTAACGAGTACGTTGGCCTACGAGCTCTAACTTGGAGACAGCAAGAACCGCTCTTACCTCCAACACTCACCCGCGCGCGGGTCGACTCTCACTGCGCCGTCTCACACCCCTGGGCGGGATCGGGCGGCTCACGGGCTGGTGGGCTATTGACGCGCCGCATTGAGAGCTGTCTGTCCCGCATCTCGAACCTGTACGAGTGCCTAATAAGCCACGGGAAATTCCACGTCCGCGTCCGCGTCCAAGACGGCACGAGGCAAGGCGGCCCGGTTCGAGCCCAACTACGCGTAAGTGACCTAAAGTAGACTTGTCACGGATGCGGAAGAGTTTCTGGGAAAGAAGGTGATTGTTGCCCCACCCAAAGAAGACTGAAGTTGGACCACGCGCACATTCCAAGACGTACCGGCTGCGGCGTGGCGCGTTCCCTAAATGTTTTTATTAAGCGGCATAATAGGATAGACTAAGACACGACAAGGTCGTCGTCCGAGACACAGGAAAAGGACGAATTCAGGTCTGCACGCGAGACTGCGTGAGACAGAAAACCCGCGCATGCTTGACTGAGTGCCGCGTCTGGACAGAAGCGTCGATCCATCGCGGAGCCGCCATCTGCGGGGTGATGAAGCGTGTGCTGGGGATATCGAGCCATCTACCTAAGGTAAGCATTCAGGTATTAGGGAGGTATTATCGCATTGATGTAGTGGTAAATACCAACATCCATTGAGGTGATGCATGTGTTGGGTACGGAATTTTGTATATTCGTTTCAATAATACTCCCGATGTATCTAGAGTACTCCGTACCTTATTCAATTCGGTTTCTTTTCCAGTTTCATGCGCGCTCGCAATCCTTCAATTGGTGCCGCCCCGCTGACGCCATCGCCCACAACGCGTCGCTGTGTAACTGTACTTGCAGTGTGCACCTCTAGTCGCACCCTTCTGAAGTACTCCATTACTTTTCGCCAGCCCTGTCACCCTGTCTGCGTTTGTACCTATCACTTGTACGAGTGCCCACCGCAGCTCCCGGTGACGCGGTTGGGCAGCCGCAGCCGCAGCAGCATCGGACCTCCACCGCGTCGCACAGTCAGTGGAGCCCAGCTCTCTCTTGTGCGACACCTGCCGCGGATGCGTACCGTGTACTTGCCAGCGACCCGCTCACCTCGTGAGACTGGTATTCGGGGCTCCGCTCCGACCGCAGAGAGCCGATTGCGGCAGCCTCGGGCGTGTACCTGCTTCCGCGACCGTGGGAATCGATTAAGTTCCCCATACATGCGGACGTCTACTGTATGTACCTTGCAGCAGCTGCAGCAGCAGGCCTTCCGTCGGTTGGGCTGATGAATTTGTGACGAGCCGCTGCCACTGGACATTTTACATTTTCTTGCTGACCGTCGTCCAACCACGAGCCTAGGTCTCTCAACCCCTACCTCTCGTAGTAGCGAAGGTACCAGACTTCCAATTCCTCCTCCTTGCCGCTCCTCGACCTCATCCCCTTGACCAGCACAAAACGCCTCGCCCCGAACAGAGCCGGGGGCCAGCACAAGCACTCTCCGTCGCCCGGACGCACAACGCCGACGACCTTCCGCAGTGGCCCCGGATCACGCCGCCGCCGCCGCCGCCGCCGCGCCCGTCCGACAGAACACTGCGTACGAGTAGTAGCTGGGATCATCCCTCGACCGCTGCCACCACCATTGCCGAACCGCCTCGCATGAACGGCTGATTCGACGCGTCTGTTGACTTGGACTTGATTTGACTTGGCCCTGTCATGCCCCGTGCGTAGGCCGCCTCGCGAGAGCCCCCTGACCCGACCTTTTCGCCCTCCCCCGCAGTGCAGCCCTCGTGCTGCCTGTCTTCACGGCCGCCCAGCCCATAAGCGAAGGTTGTCACCGCCGTTTGCCAACGACACCACCGGGAGTCCCGGTCGATGCTGTAGACAGGACGACGGCCTTGCGAGTAGACGCGCCCACAGGCCTACCCGACTTGTCCTTGCCGCGCACCCCACGCCATCACCTACCTCCGCCGCCGCCGCCGCCGCCGCCGCCGCCGCCGCCGGCCCCGTCCCACGATACACGGCACCCATCATGTCCGAAGTCAGCCGCTTCCTCGAGGAGGTCAAAGGCCTCGACAGCCGCCGCGCAGACGAGGACTCGCGCGGACTCGAAGAAAAGATTCTGCAAGAGAAGAAGGAGCGTCAAGCTAGGCGCGCAGGTAAGCTGGGCTCCATTTCCTCCCTTGCCCGCGGCGCTGTCTTATTGTTTTGCCGTGTTCGAATTGCGTTGCCATCCACGACACCCATTCAATATGTGCCTGTGTTATTTGTTTTGGGCTCTCGCTAGTTGCCCCCCTCCTGCCCGTTCCCCCCAATGCCCCTCCTCTCGACTGCTTTTTCTGCCCGGCCGCCCTCAGCGTGCCGACTGCGGATTTTACGCACCTTTATTGTGTTTTTATCGTCCGAGATCATTCGAAAATTTGGTACAGCTCTCGACTAGGTCGACGAACCATTTCTTCATCCGGCTCGCGCACGTCCATCGCACAAGGCAGCCTCGGGACCCGCCCGCCTGCACGCCCCTCAATAGCGCGAGGCACACAGGCGCGCGGATGGTCGAAGTGTCTCTTGTTTACGCGCGCACTTGATCAAAATTTCCCTTGTCCTTTTCCCGCTGCACCAGGAAATTACGCGTACACGCATCTACCTTCGCTCCGAGGCCATTGCCCAGGCGGTTGGCGTGGCAGTCATTTTCTCGTGCCTGGAGATGTGCATACTTTGTCGCGTTATTTCTCAAGATAACCTCATCGCCCCTGCCCCCACATCCCGCCTACGCTCCTTGCCTTTCACACGATTCGTCCTCTCGCAGGTTCACTTCTCGCTCCTTGAAGATTGAGTTGATTTGCCCCATCCGATCTCGCACGCGCATATACCCTTGTTCGCGGGTTTCCGCCACTCTCGTGGCAGTCCTCTTTGAGAATCGCCCCATTGACATCCCGTCGCGTCAGAACGCGCCAGGTCCATCTCGCCACAGAAGTCCTCCCCTGCCAACACGCCGCCTCCCTCAACGCAGCGCCCCCGCACCAACACTCGCGGTTCCTCCGACCGTCTCAACCTCGATTCCTCGCCCGTTCTTGACCCTCCCGCCGCCGACCCTCAATCCCCTCCGACGGCGTCCGAACCAATGGCGGCCCCCGGCTAGCCTCGACCTCTCCCTCGAAAGAGAACCACTCACCCTTTGACGCTGATTCCGGCCGAAAATCAGGCGCCCAGACTTCTCCCACGCGAAGCGACTCGGTTGCCAGAGGCCTGTCCTGGCAGAGACGTCCAAACTCACAAGCCTCCGACCGGTCCCGCAGCAGGCCCCTTTCCATGGTCGCTGCCGAGAACGCGGCTGCCCGCTCAACCACTTCACCTACAGAGCCCGCGTCTGCCTCCGCCTCCGAATCCATGTCCCGCGATCAGATCGCGGCCGCCCTGGCTGGAAAAGACCCCACGTGGTTCCGGCAAACCGCGGATCGCGGCGCCGTGTCGGCCGCATACAGGAAGAACCAGGTCGAGGATGATCACCGTTCTGACATGTCGGCGATGAGGGCGCAGTTGCCAGGAATGTCGCGTGTCACTTCGCCCGATTCCGCGGGGGCCGGCACTTCGACGCCTCGTGCCAAGTTGGCGTCCCCGCCAGCCCTGGACCCGCCCACTGCAACACCCCAGACCAACGATGAGACAAGCTCGGAACACAGGGGTCTAATGTCACCACCTTCAGGTCGGACATCGCCTTCTCGATCCGAAAGGCCATCTTCGCCCACAAAGGGCATGGGCGGCTTCGTCCAGAGTGCCATGATGAAACGGTCTGACAGCGTCAACAAGAGATGGAGTGTCAAATCCCCGCCAGCCCTGCAGCGTGCCGACTCGGCCGTCTCCAATCGCAATAGTCAGGCCGGGCCACCCCAAGGCGACGTGGGATCACGTTCGAGGCCCACGAGCATGATGCGGGATATTTCATCCGAATCTCTCCCGCACCCTGGCGCACCTGGCGATGACGGTGACTTGATCTCCGCAAGAATTGACAATGCGCTCAAGATTGATACGGAGCCCTCTGAGCCGCAAACCCACCCCGTCGAAAAAACGTCACCTCCTGCCAGCCCCTCCAAGACCATGGACCCCCGGCGCTGGAGTCCGACCAAGTCAAGCTGGCTCGAGTCGGCCCTGAACAAGCCGGATTCGCCCAAGCCCAAGCCTTCCCCTGCCACCTCGAACCAGCCTGCATGGATGGCCGAGTTGCAGAAAGCAAAAGCCCAGAAAGCCGCCAACCCAGACAGCGATCGAAAGCGATCTCCTACGATCGGCCATAAACACCAAGTCAGCATTGGTGGTCTTATGAGATCAACCGCCCCGGGCAATGCGTCGAAGCCGCCCACTTCTGCCGATATTCATGGCGCTGCCTCGCAGCCCAACTCCAGCGATCGACCCGGGTACAGCAGTGTGCGCAGCTCGGCACGTACTTCGCCCAATACGCTGCAGAGTGCAGCCTCTATCTTTGAGGACCAGCCGAAGCCGACAGCTACCGAAAAGCACAGCCCCAAAGAGTCGTCGCCGACAGGTTTCGAGACGAGCGCCGACGTCAAGCCCAAGCCTCAGGTTCCCGCCAAGATGGATTTCAGAGCCGGTCTGAAGCATCGCCAAGCCCCGAGCACATCGTCAACGGGGGGCCAGGACCCCGAGTTCAAGAACGTATTCGGAAACCTGCGCCGAACCACCACTCAGAACTACAAAGCGCCGGACGAGCTGAAGGATAATATCACTAGGGCAAGGCTGCCCTCAACTTGACTGGAGGCCCGCAGAAGTCCGAGCGCAAAGACGAGTTCAAGGATGCCATCTTGGCCAAACGGCAAGCCTTTCAACAGGCAAAGACTGACGGGCGAGGCGTTTCCCGCACTAACAGCAGTGCTAGCGAACAACCCGTTCCGGAGGGCCTTGCTAAGCGCCTGGAGATGCAGCGAACAGGGCCTGGAAAACGTGAAGCTGCTGCCGGGGGCAGCCAGCCTTCAGAGCCCAGACCGCTCAGCACATTCACAAGGACCGACTATGTTCAAGGGTCTCGCGTCGGGTTGAGCCGGCAGCCAAACAGGGATGAGAAACGCGACTCTGTACCTGAGGCGGAACAAAAGGTTGCAAGGCCCGCCGAGAATTCGCCTGTGGATGATATCGCGGCCTCAAAAGAAGCGGCCGCGGCGCCGCCCCCTTCCCAGAAGGAACCCAGTGCTCCGGGCCGGCTACAGGGCAAGATTGGGGGCTCGCTGGCGAATCGTTTCAATCCTGCCCTCGCAGGCATGCTCGCTCGAGGCCCTCCTCCCATGGCCTCGGGTTCGTCTGGCGGCTCGGCCAACAACAAGTCAGAAGACCCTCCTGCCGCGGTTAACGACAACGAGTCTGGGTCGGGACCCAAATTGACGCACATGACGAAAGGTCGCGCCCGTGGACCCAAGCGCAATGCTCCCAGTGCTGCACGTGGCCAGAGCCCGGTGAAACAAGCTCCGGTCAATGCCGCGGCGAAGAAAGAACCGCTGCCCGAGTCTCCAGCAGAGTTCAGTACGAAGGAAGCCGCCGCGAATGGGGCTGGCAGCTCGTCGAGTGAGCCCACACAACGTGAAACGACACCGCCGCCCGAGCCCAAGATTCACGATCAAGTGGCTGCATTCGTCACACAGAGACAATCAGAGTCATCTACGAAGGAGCCCGAGGAGCCCGCTCAGGCTGTCTCTCCCAGGAAGCTCAACTTGAACCGCGTGTCGAGGTTCCTTGACGAATCTAAGCCAGAAAGTCCCAAGACGACAGACGCAAACGAAAAGGGATCGGCCGGCCCCGAACGCACTCTTCCGTCCACACCCACGGCAGAGCCCAAAGCCAATGCGGACAAGCCAGCGGGTGCGCGGCCGCTGCCGTCGCCTCCGAAACGGACCTCGAGGCCCCTGCCCGAGCCGAAGCCCCTGTCACTCGGAAAGAAGCCCTCCATCGATGTGAACAAGTCGTTGCCGAACCCAGCTCCTGAGCCGGCCCGCGACTCCCGAGAGTCTGAGCCCCGGCCATTGCCTCCAGTATCGAGCCCCGAGCCTCTGAAGACCCCCATGCGCCCTCTTCCCCTTGAGCCCAAGCGTGAATCGAGGCCTCTGCCCCAGCCGGCTGTCGCGTCGCCCCTCACGTCTGCCCCGTCCCCGGCGCGGAGCCCCGCCAAGCAGGAAGCGACCGTATCGAGTACTCTTAAGGAGTTCTTTGGAACCGAACGGCCAGCCCGCAACTACAAAGTGGATCCCGCCGAGCTGTTGATGAACAGACAATCGATGGAAGCGCGCAAGATCCAGACCATCAGCGCGCAGCTTTTCCAGTTCTCGGCCGATGGCAAGAAACAGCCAGTGCCCTCGCACCGGGAGCGCTCACTGTTCGACCGCGAGATGTACCTCTGCACGCACAACTTCAGCGACGTCATAGGCAGGCGCAACACAGAGGTGTATTTGTGGGCTGGAGACGAGGTTCCGCAGTCGACCGTGGACGACGCATCCATATTCGTCGCCAGAGAGGCCAAGGCCGTGGGTGGCAAGGCAGTCCACCTGCGCCAGGGGAAGGAGACGCCCGAGTTCATCCAAGCCCTCGGCGGCGTTATCATCGTGCAGAGGGGGTCTGGCAACAAGTACGACTCGCTGGCTCCGCACATGATTTGCGGCCGGAGATACCACGGCCACGTTGTCTTTGACGAGGTCGATTTCACGCCGTCCTCGCTCTGCTCGGGATTCCCGTACCTGATCACGCAGACTGGCAAATGCTACCTGTGGAAGGGCAAGGGCAGCGGCGTGGTTGAGCTGAGCTGCGCGCGTCTCATTGGTATGGACTATGCACTCACCGGCGAGCTGGAGGAGATGGATGACGACTGCGAGCCCGAGCACTTCTGGAGCTTGTTTGACAATGGCCTCAAGAGGGGATCTGCCGACCACTGGCGACTGAAGCCGAACTACGACAAATATTGCGGCAGGTTGTTCCGGTCGGACGCCGGTTCCAAGCAGCAGGTGAGCGCAGGTTGAAGCCCGTTCTCGTGGCAGTGTGACTAACCGGCATTTCCAGATTGTTGAGCTGTCGCCTTTCTCGCAGGCTGATCTCCAGCCCGCCGGCATCTACATACTGGACGCCTTCTTCGAGATGTATGTCGTGGTTGGCGCCGAGGCCCAAGCGCAATACGCGTCGTTCCACAACGCCCTGGACTTTGCGCAAGAGTACGCGATCCTTGCTGCGGGGATGGAGGACAGGCCGTTCGTCCCCATCTCCACGGTGGTGTTGGAAGGCATCCCCCGGGACCTGAAGAGCGTGTTCCGCAAGTGGCGGGATGCCGACAGCCCCACGGTGATGAACCCACCCGGGACCGGTGTCGGCCTGAAGCGGGGCCGCAGTCTTCGAATAGTCTCGTTGACGCAAGCTCTGCAGGCTCTGAGCGAGTAGGACTTGCCGGGAGGCTGAATTGTCGTCACAGCCTCGATGGTCGAGGTGACGTTGGCCGTTCCGGGCACATATCCACGTCTTGTGCCGTTTGACGATGGCATTCAGTCTTGCTACATAAGCCAAGCGAAAACCTCATGTGTATGATATATCATTACTTGCTGCCATCAGCGATGTGTGCTCTTTATAGCGGGTTGACTCGGCAGATGCCGGGAGGAAGTCGACGTTGCATGGGCCAGCGGATCACCGGCGGACGTCCATTTGTTTTGACAGCGGAACCTGGTTCAAGGCGCACGGGGAAGGCAGGCAGACCACGGTCTGCTGCTTATGGGATTACGGAGCGATGCATTCGGAATGGAGAGGAGCGAGGGCACAGCAGCGGTGTGATGTGATGGGGAACATTGAGCCGGGAAGCGCAGTTTGTTGTGACGAAGCCACGAGGAGAAGAAAGTAGGCGGGTCCCGCACGGGCGACAAACAAAGAAACCAAAAGATTTGCGGACATGAGTTGCCAGCATACATCCTTCTCGCCCAATTCTGTAAGAGGCAACCTCGCAAACCCGCGGTGCCACTCACTTGCTTTACGTGTAGCTCGCGGGCCCACCACCCGCTTTTTGATTGCAGTGACGAGAAGGCAGCCGTGAGGCGAGCGAACACTCGTGTGGCGGCACCAGTCAGTTTGACCAGACAAGATTCCAGATTCCAACCCGGCAGACCAACACAGCCAGGCGGCTATTGTCGACTGGGTCGCACCTTGGAACGTCTCGAGGTAGAAGGCAGGAGGCGCGCGAGGCACGGTGCTGCTGACAAGATAAGAGGCTTCAAGTGCCTCAGGAGACAAAGCAAGGAAGCACACTCTGTCTCGCTCCCTCGCTCGGCATTGCACGCCCCGAGATGTCTAACGCAATGGCTGTGATTAGATGACATTGTGACAACAAAGTCACGACACAGCCTGGCTGCACCTTTGCGCCGCCACGTAGAGGGATCACGAGGAGGAGGGCTGATCCGATCCGCTTTCCCAGGAGGGTGGCGATTGTTTTCTTTCTAATTCTAGAAGCCGTGGGGGGGGGGGGGGGGGGGGGGGTTTAAACCTTGGGAATAAGAAAGGTCGGACAACTCTCGATTAGCGGGGGATCGGGCGCACATACTTTTTTCTTTTCATCCATCCGTTGGTCTCTCTTGGTTCGACGTGGAGAGGAAAGAAGGCCTTTGGGCGCAAGCGAAGGATTCGCGGCGTCGCGCGACAAACCAGCGCATGGCGCGGACTTTGTTGAGGGTGATCCTTCCGCAGTCTCTTCTTGATTGACTGCTGGCTTTGGGCTCACGGTCGCGCCATGCTCTGGACGGCCAGGCCAGGGTCAAGGCGATGATGCATACCGAGACAGAGAGAGAGAGAGATGGAGAAAGGAGTGAAGCAGAGGTGTTCCGTGGGGATGGTCCACTGAAACCTCACAGGTAGGATATATACTGGTAGTCCATCGACACACTCGGGCCGGGCGCGGCCTCCGGAATACGCCACGCCGCCACGCCGCCACCACCCGGCCAAAGGCACGCCGTTTCGCCTCTCGGCGACCTATTAGAGTTGTATTGGGGCAGTCCTGGCGTTTTGTTGCCTCCTTGGGAGGACTCACAGGAGGAGGATGACGTCGAGGAGGCCTGTCGGATAAACAGGCATATGGGGGGCCGCAGTCCCATCTCGCCCCGCGCGTGCTTCCTTTTCCCTCTTTCTTCTTTTCCGAACTCTGCTCTTGAGACTTTGCCCTAAGCTGACAGGGAAAACTACATTTCACCCTCCGCACACCGTTTCTCTCTCATCGAGTGCCCAACTTGGCTTTTGTCAGTTGATCTTGGTTTCCCGGTTATCATTTCAGCATCGCCCCGACGGCGGATCTGCCACGGCCAGAGAGGAGAGAGAGACAGAGAGAGAGAGAGAGAGAGAGCAGACGGAGCGCCGTCTTTTTTTCTCCTTACACATTCCGCAAAGAGAGCAGCCCGTAGGAGGAAAACACGAGCCACACACGCGTGAGCGCAAGGGAGAGGGGAGGCAACGCGATAGAAAGGAAACAGGTCAGCAGCGTGGAGAGAGAGAGAGAGAGAGAGAGAGAGAGAGAGAGAGAGAGAGAGAGAGAGAGAGCCATGACAGGCGCGAGAGACGCGCCCTCGTCGCCTGACATCACCGGATCACAGCTCTGACGGATTTTCGTTTCCCTGGCTGTTGTTGCTGTTAAGGCAGCGCTTCTCTCCTTTGGGCCTTGTTGGCTCGGGCTTAACTTGCGCCCACACCAAGTCGACCGTTAAGAACCGAGAGCGTGTGTCTGGCAGGGGGCACAAAAAAGAGAGAAGAGAAGAGAGACTTCGGGGAAGAACTGGGGAACTGGGCCTGGGATGCGGCTGCATCTGCTCTGCCTCGCAGTCGCGCTGGTCGCCGTTGCCGTCACTTCGGCGGCGGCGGCGGCGGCGGCTGCGGCGGGAGAGGCTGCTGCTGATGCTGCTGCTGCCGGCGGGGCCGGACGCGACCGACACAGACTCCCCCGCCGGCCGGCGAGCCCGGAGGTGCCGCGGGGGACCCTCCATCTCTCGTCGCGGATGGAGGTTGAGGAGGTGGGGCGTGGACACGGCGCAGCGGCGGCAGACAAGCGGGAGGAAGAAGAAGAAGAAGAAGAACCACGCATCAGAGCCCCGCCGGCACCAGAGACACCACCACGCCGGAGAAAGACGACGAGGAAGAGGACGCCGATACCAAGCAGCAGGGACAACAACAACAAGAACAACGACAACAGCAACAACAACAACAACGAAGCCCGGGGACTGAGCTGGACCAAGATCAAGAACCTGTGGCCGTTCAAGTCGCCCAGCAAGTGGGGCAAGAGCGGCAAGAACAACGGCGGTGGGGGAGCTCGTCGTCGTCGTCGACGACGAGCCTGTCGAGCATGGCGGGCGGGCTGTTCCACGATAAGGACTCGGCCAAGTACAACCACTGCGCGGCGGGGGCGGGGTGGATGTGCGACGCGGACGAGGGCGACGACGGCTGCCCGAGCTGCGGCCGCGGCTGGACGTGCGCGGAGAGCGGCTACTGCCGGAAGAAGGACGGGCAGAAGCTGCTCGGGTCGTTGTTCTGAGGCATGGGTGATGACTTGTCGAAGGGTTCAGATGGGGGAAAGGGGGGGGGAAGTTGACTCTGGCCAGAACGATCACCAGAGTTGATTTGTACATCATCTTATATTTGACCACTGTTATGTATTTAATTAATAGGAGATGGAGGAGTTCTGTCGTGATTTGACTTGCACCAGCCTGGAAAGAGAACGACTGCTCCGAGGTTTCCGTACCTGGAGCATTATCTTGTCTGAATAAACACCCCGCAGTCTGCCAGACTCTCTGGCAACCCAAGAGCAGAAACCGGTTTCTGACCTGAGCGGGTCCGATCCGACTTGCAGGGACTACAAAGACAGCACGGCTGAGTCTTGACATCTTACTCAGCAGGTAAAGCAGATCCCGTTAGAGCTTGTAGTCCTTTTGAATTGTTCAAAAGCGGCCAGAGAACGTCCTCGTGGCCGGCAGAATTGATATGTGCGGCCGAGAACACTGGGTGCTCGACCAACATGTACATAGTTATAAAGAGAAAAAGGGGGGAAAGAGGGAGCGGCGTCTAGCGCCAGGTGCCTCCTACGGTCCCGGCGCCCCTCGGAGTAAAAGGCACACTGTGCCTCCATAATATAAACAAAAGTAAAATGCCGAGAGAAGGGAAGAAAAAAAGGGGCAGGGGAGAGAAGCAGCAAGACAGCGCGAACCGGGACCAGAGTCCCAGCTTTCACCACCATCACCAACCTTTTCTCCTTCTCTCACCCCCCTCGACAACAACGATGAGTGAGAGAAAAGAAAAGGGACTCCGTAAAACACCCTCAACTCCAGTAAGGCCCCATTTTCTTGCCGGCTCCACCCGTTCATATCTCCTCCCCCCTCTTCTTCACCCTGTTGCCCCCGGATCCAAGAAGCATTGTAGATCATTATTAATCATCCCCTCGGGGTCTTTTTTGTTTTGTTTCTTCGTCTTCATTACCACGCCCGTTTCCCATCTCCCGACCTCCCTTCTCTCTCTATATTCCGTCAACGGCAGGTTCCAAAGACTTGAAGAAAGGAAATCCTTATCAGAGCAGAGCGAAAGCCCCGAAAGCGCCGAGCAGCAGCGCGGCGGCGGGAGTGGCCCGGGCCGGAGGGGCCGCGGCCGTGGCGACGGGGGGCTGCGACGAGGCCGCGGCCGTGGGGTAGCCGCCGCCGCCACCGCCGGCTGATGATGATCCAGCAACGACGGCGGGGAAACTGCTGACCAAAGGAGTGGCGGCAGTGACGTAGCTGGTGCCGCGGGCGGAGGTGGTGATGGTCGTCGGGCAGCCCGAGACCGTCGCGGCGACGGCATTCCCGCTGACGGTGACCACCGTGGACTCGGCGTCGGTGACGACGACGGTGGGGTGTTCCGTGACGACGACGGCGGAGTCGGCGACGGCGGAGCGGGTGAGGGTGACGTCGACCTCGGCGGTGCGGGTGACGGGGACGGTGGCGGTGCGGGTGTGCTCGCTGGTGACGTCGACGGTGCGGGTGTCGGTGCGGGTGAGCGCGACCGTCTCGCCCATCGACACGGTCGTCAGGACGGTCTCCTGCGCCGTGCGCGTCCGCACCGTCTCCGTCTCGACCTGCCGGGTCACGGTGGACGAGGTGTACGCGGTGGCGGTGGTCTCGACGTGGGTGACGAGCGTCGACGTCGACGTCCACGTGTGCAGGACCGTCGAGCCCGAGACGGTCTCCGTGGAGGTCACGGCGCACAGCGAGGTCGAGGTCACGGCGGTCAAGGCGGTGGTGTCGAGCGTGGTGGCGGGGCCCGTGGTCGTCTCGAGGACCGTCGTGGGCACGTGCGTCACGACGGTGCTGGTCGAGGTGTACACGCTGGTCACCGTCGAGCCGCCCTGCGTGACGACCCGCGTCACGGGGCACAGCGACGTCGACGTCACCTCGACCTGCGTCGTGCTGGCCGTCGTCGAGGGCGGCAGCGTCTCGGTGGCCATGATTGTTGTGGGGACTATGGTTTTTTGTCGTGTCAGCGGAAGGGTGGGAAAACGGAGGTGACAGTGGTGAACGTAGGTTAGGTAGGTACGTAAACCCAACCAAGTAATCGAAATGGGAACCAAACGGGAGATGGAAGACGGGGTGGGAGGGGGGGGGGGGCAGCTGAGGCAGCAGGCTTACCGTGCTTCAGGACGGTGCTCGTGGTGGTGAAGACGTTGGTGTACGTCGAGCCGGCGCTCGTCACCGTCTCCGTCACGGGGCAGACGGTCGTCGACGTCACCTCGACCTCGGTCGTCGTCGCCGTCGTCTGCGGCGGCAGCGTCGTCGTCACCATCCGCGGCCCGCACACGCCTCCCGGACAGTCCGTCTTGGTGATGGTCGACGTCGTCGAGACCGTCTCCAGGTATGTTCTAAGAGGGGAAAGTTAGTCGTTGTTTAGCCTTTTTTTCTTTTTTTCAACTCTTTTCTCTTTTCTTTCCCAATTTTATTGAAAAAGCTCCAGAGAGAGAGAGAGAGAGAGAGAGAGAGAGAGAGAGAGAGAGAGAGAGAGAAAGAAAGATCCCGTTACTTACGAGCCTCCCGCCGTCTTGGTCTGCGTCAACGGGCACACCGTCGTCGTCTGGTAGACGGTGGCCGTCACCGCGCCGTCATCGTCGCCCGCGACGACGACGGCGGGGGCGGCCGCCAGGGCCAGCAGGGCGAGGAACCGGTACATCGCTGTCGACCGGGTTTCTGCTGAAAAGAAACAAGTAGAAAGGCTGTTATTACTTCCGCAAGACTGTCCGGCAGTCTGTTTTGAGGCGTGCGGGGGGAGATGGGAAAGCTTGGGGCGGGGAACCGAGGCAGGCTTAGGACTGAAGCATGAGAAAGGAAAGGATAGGAGAGAGAAGAAGCGAAGAAGAGAAAAGACGGTAAAAGACGACACAAGATTTGCAAGCTCGGGAGAGAAATTAGGACAGGACTCGGAGTGAGGCCTGGGACTTCGAGCACCGCACAAGTGGCTGAAACCAGAAAGGCAGATTATTAGGCCAGGAGATAGTTCGGACGGCAAAAAGAGACGAGAAAGAGAGAGCTCCGAGGTGGTCTGTCAAGTATATACCGACCGACTTGTCCCAAGCCGAGTTGCCCCAAAACAAAAAAAAGCGGGAGCAGAGACGGGGGGGAGGGGGGGCTCAGCGCCCGACACACCGGGTCGAGGATCGTCTTGCCGATCTATTTCGGGCGGGCTTTGCTGGCAAGGGCAATGCAGACTGACTGATGGACTGATGGGGCTTTCTGTCAGAATAAACCCTGGTCTGTCTTGTGCCTGTGCCTGTCTGTGCCTGTGTCGGTGCCTGTCCTCCTCCTTCTCCTCTTGCCCTCCTCCTCCAGCAGCTGCTCTCGGCAGCTATCTGTGGGAAGAGGGGGCCATGGGGGCTATGGAGACTCAACTCGCGTAACGATGCCGCCGACAGCTTCGTCGACTCGCCGTGGAAGACAAGGCCGGCCAATGAGCAAGGGGAGAACGGGGCAGGGCGCGCCAAGGAAGCCCTGTCTCCCTCCGATCCGCCCGGCTTTGGATCTGGCGGAAGTGGCAAACTGGGGAGGCTGAGCTTGCGTGGGGTTCGGCCGGCTGCTGCCCATGGATGGGATCATCGGACGGGGCCGTCGTCGCTCTGCGCTGTGTGTGGGCCGGTCATCACTGTGGCCCTCCCATACCTCCCTTGGCTGGCACGGCTGATGCTGTTCGTGCTGACACAGTAGCCGTCACCGCGGGTGTGAAATCTAGGTAGTAGCTCGGTAAGTAGGCAGTTGGCGAGCCGACTGACGATGCCGCGCCGCCATTCTCAGCTGTAAGCTGTAAATTGATTTTTATATATTAGGTATATCCGCATGTTGAGTACAAGTAGGTAGGTGCCAGCCCTGCCGCAAGTTACACACGCCCTTTGCATCTTGGCCACTCACTCTCGTGGTCTTCTTTTCCGGGCCTGTGGGAGCCTCCCCTTCGCGCGATGCCTGGCGAGCACGAGCAGCCTGGTCTTTTGCCCACGTCCTCCAACCATGGCAGTTGACTGGGGGCGTCGGAGGCCTGAAAGCGGCGTTGGTGTTCTGCGTGGCCTTCTCGAAAATCGGTGTTGGGCTCGCCCGGGGGTTGCAAGGGTACATGTACCAGGCACCTACCACCTACGGTAAGCAAGGGTTCGTGGCCTGTGGGGAGGGGAAGGGGAGGGGAAGGGGCCCCGATCCTCGCGCGGTGGGAACCCGGATCCGCGAGGATTCCCCTCTGCAGCGGCTCAGCAGAGAGAAAGGTAGAGGGGGGGAAGCACTCTGGCAAAGGGCCCTGGCCGGCAGACAGCAGCGGCCGTAAGTAAGGGGAGCCGGGAGCTGTGGACGGCTCTTCTTTCCAGGACCGACCGATTGATGACGGATGGCATTCTTTTTCCCGCTGTATCGTACCTAACCTATCCTTCCCATGCCGGCCCGATCTCAGCAATCCTGGCGGCGAACCGGGGCCGCCCCACCACCGGCTCCTGGGTAGCGGTGTACAAGTAGATCAGACCTGTACTTGGCACTCAGTCAAAGAAACGACTCGCTCGCACGCAACGGAAGCCGTTGAAGCGGACAGGCTGACATCCAAAGGTCTGCGTGGGAGGGAAAGTGTGAATGCAGTAACTGGGAAGTATCGGGTGCGGGTCACTGAAGAGAGTCGTGTACTCGGGTACCTACATGGCCATTCCAGATTCGGACGACCTTAGGTATGTGCCCAGGTACCTTAAGTTGGTACTTTGTACTTGATTGACCACATGCAGTGGAGCAGGACTCTCTGCCAGTTTGCTGAAAGGCGCACCTCATCCTCGCCACACATCACACAACGCGGCCACCCGCATCACGACCACCCGCAGCACGACCGACACGCACCTGCTGGGCGGCACCGGGTTGAAGCTCTTCTCGCCGCTTCAGCCTGGCCTACACGTACCGCACGGGGGATTTGGCGCCACCTTGCGCAGCCAATCGATGCGAGGTGGGGTTTGGTTTGGACAGCGGGCGGGCGATCCCATCCTCGGCGACGGCGGATCCTGATGGCTGTGAAACGGGCGATCCCACGCGGGCAACAGGCGCAGAGAAAAGAGAGACGGAGAGATACAGAGACAGAGAGAGGGTGCACCAGAGGGGGAGAGAAGGGCGCGCCATCTGTCCTTCTCCTCCTCCGTCTTCTTCTCTTTCTGGATACTGGGACATGGCACATCACACGCTGACTCTTGCCCAGACACGACTATAGAATCAATAGACAGCGCCGTGGTCATCGCGCACCACTCCGTAGAGTCTGCCTTCCAGCGTTGCCAGTGCCGACCACCATATCAGCCGGACGGACTCTACCTACCGTATGTACTGTGTGGAAACGCCCACCCCGGCCGCGGTAATGGCTGGCGGCCGCCACAGACAACGACGACGGCCTCCCACGCTCCGTAACGGGGGTACCGTTCTAACTGCAGATCTATCCATCTCCTCCGCCCTGGCAAGCGGATCCGAAACCAAGAGCCGCGTTTCTGACCCAGCCGCGTCGCAAAGCGCGACGGCGGCAGAGACGAAGAAACAGCCGCTGCAGGGACCGCCCGACAAGCCGAGATCGACACACCGGCGGCGGCTGCTTGCTGCTGGCGGGCTCCCACGCCCAAACCACCGTCGGGTCATCCGCGTTGTGCTCCTTCCGACGATCAAACAAGACACACACACACACACACACACACACACACACACACACACACACACACACACACACACACACTATCGGCAGAACTGGACTGACGACAGGGAATTGAAGGGCGCCCTCGGCTACGACGACATTGGAGAATCAGTGACGTCTTTCCCATGTCTGCAAGGCCGTCATCATCACTACCTTACCGCATGTGACTAAGAAGGGATCTTCCACCGCAACCCAGGAACGCCCCTGTAACTGTGCTTGACTCTTTTTGCGAAAATGTCAAGAAGACCCTACTGCCCCCCCCCCCCCCCCCCCCCCCCCCCCTTCTCTTCTTCTTTCTGACTCTGGTACATCTCATATGGAGCTCTCACGCTCTTTAAGACAGCCTCTGCTCTGTTTTCGAGCCCTATGAGAACGTCCGTCTCATTCGGTCAACGTAGAAACCCAACCGCCTCTCCAACTCGAGGTTCATCAGCTAGCAAGACTGTCTAGGTGGATAGCCGAGCTCTGCCGTGACGTCGACTCTTCCCTCCCTCACCTTACCTACCTATCTACCTCATGTCAAGAAGCCATCAGAACCCCAACTGGCCAAGGGAATCTTAGTGTCGCCCACTTCGGCCCGCTTCCCCTCAAAGCTGACCCGAGAGTATCTCGTAACACTCCTTTCCTCCAAGATCGCCCTGCACTGCTCGGTCTTTATTCCTGGTGTATAGTCGTATCGGTTTATCCTTCGCTTCGCCCACTCCCCCATCGTGCTTTGGCCCATTTCCAACACTGGCCTCTATGTGGGCGGCCTCTCGCGATGCACCGGTCTCGCGCACCCGCTCACCCCCATTTCACACCGCCCTATAACCAGACCAGGCAGCCAGCTGGTCACTACTGGATTTCCTTCGCGACTCTGCACGCTACTCGACGCGCGATGCTGCACGACAAGCACCCCATGTAGCTACCTACGGATTCCCCTGTGGCGCAATGTACCAGTAATGAAAGCGTGCAGACACTCACGTAGAAAGAGGGCATATCTGCAGCCAGACAACCTCCCCAAGTGATCCCCGGCGAGGCAACCGCTCTGGCCAGCCTCGCTGCGCCTCATGCTCATGACATGCGCAGTGGCAGTCACGACATATTAACGCCCCTTAGAAGATAGGCCTGTCTTTGAGAAGCGGCTGGGGCCTAGGACGACTGGCTGGCTGGCTATGCAGCCCGGGCACACTCAGCCTGGACTGGCTCCTGCAAAGTGGCCTGCAATCCGTATCTAAGCTGGGCCACTCTCAGGTGAAGGCATCGGCATCCTCGGTGGCCAGCGCTGGCCATGCCCTTCGTGGCTGCAGCCTGGGCAGGCTTATCGGTCGCATCAAGCACCCACGCATCGGATCTGTCAGCTGTCCATATTCGCCCACAGTGGGACCAAGTCTCATCCATCTCTAGAGGATGGCCCAGTGAGGGCAGGACTCGGTCGGGAGGGCAACCATGAGCCTCACGGTCCCAGAGCTCGGGTTGGCTGTCTGACTGGAAGCGTCTCTCAATGGCAGCCTCTCTCCATTCAATGCATACCTTCAATACATTAGGTAAGGTATCTTGTACGTACATGTAGGTTGGAGTTGGGGAAAGAGCGGCCGAGGTTGTTACTGAGCAACAACCAAAGCGCACAAATGGGATACGTTAGGCACTGAAGGCCTCCGTCTTGAGGCCCCATTTGGAAACACCCATGGCACCTCACATTGGTCTTTCTGGACACCTTTGACCTGTCTTTGCCGTACGTTTACACGCATCAACCTCACCCATCAACCCAGATCGGGATCCCCCGTCAAGCTGCCGGCTCGCCAGACTCACGTCACTGACGGCGACATTTGAACGTTCTCTTGTTCACGGGCCTTTCTTGATCCCTGGAACATATGATTCATTGCCAACCACATCGGATCGAGAACATTATCGCGTCACGTGGCTGCAGCAGGCAAGAGCAGTCCCTGACCACCGCCCGGCCGCACCTTCCCCGCCAAAAAGTCAGGCAGGTGAGCGCGAAAGAAGACGACAGACGACAGAAAACCAACAAACCCGTCAGGTCGCCTCTCATATTCCACTCACACTCACGCCGCCCAGTTTTCCCCTTTTCCTTCTCTTCTCGTCCACAACCGCACACACCCTCCCACCGTCTTGCACCGCTCGCCACTCTCGCATCGGCATTTGGCCTGCCTTGTGACGGCTTCATCACCACTTCATATGAAAGACACCCAGGATCGACCGTCTTCTTCTTCAACTGAATTTCACAGTCTCATATCTCGAGACTCTGCCCAGTACCCTCACCTTTACGGCTCATATTGATCGTTATGTCCGACGTCGTTTCCCCGGCTCGGCAGAAGATCCTCTGGCCTCCTCCTAGGGTGGCCACCCCGAAATACACCGCCGCAGAGCAAGAAGAGCGCGCTGCTCGTTCCAGCAGAAAGTGGCACGCTTTTGCCCAGAATCCTGACGGCTTCTCGCCACTCGTGGCAGACATCTCACGCGCGGATTCGCCTGATGTACACGGCACCGATGCAGATATCCACTGGACAGAGCAGCACAAGGACGCCAAGCAGCCCGTCAGTACTCACAGAACTCCAGAGCCTTCCGTCGATGCTAAGAACGAAGGTAAGCAAGCCCCATGCTGGTTTTTCATTCTAGTACTTCCCTAACAATGCCGTAGTCACCACCCCTGATGCCCCTCGGGAGTCGAAAGGCGACACGCCAGAGGACATGCCGTTGGCCGAGACATCGCCTCACCCTGCGACCACGATCTCTGCTCACGGATCCACAAACGATTCAAAGCGCCCTCACCCGACGCCCTTGTATGCCACGCCCACCACAAAGCTTGGTCATCCGGATAGAATCTTCACGCCCACCCCGCGCTCAGTCCCTGTCTCAGGGCTCCGCAAAAGCAGGTGGGCGCCAGAGGTAAAACCCCTGGTCCTGCGTGCTCTCGACATTCAAGGCTAACAGCGATGAAGGGGTTCCGCGATGCTGGCAAGACCCATAAGACAGAGGCACAGAACTTGACCACACACATTGACGATGGCGCCAATTGGGCCCATGTCGAAGAGGCACATCAGTTCAACACAAGCAACGGCCACGACGCCAACGGAGACTCTGGTTGGGAAAAGCTCAGTCCGATCATGGGCAGCAAGAGGTCTGCGGATGCGGCTGCTGCGCATGACTTCGATGCAAACCACAACAAGGCTACAGCCGGCCAAGACCAGAGTATGAGCTCTGCAAAGCGCAGCGAGTCTCCACTTAAGCCTGGCGAAAACAAACTGGAGCCTTGCGAGCTGCCTGCGGACCCCCCAGTTCCCTTGACAGCCGATCGACTTGAAGATCAGCCAACAACTCAGGCGCTGGAGAGTCTTTCTTTGTCACAGGTCGCCAGTGCAGGGGGCTCTACGGAAGACAGTGAGCAGGATTCCGAGAAGCGTGCAAGGGGGCTATCTCTTGCCTTCGCGGAGCCTTCGTCGAGCGCCTTAGGCTCTTGGTGGTCGCAGATTCCCTCGGTCTCACTAGACACCATTGAGGACGAGAAGAAGGTCCTCAAAGATAAAGGCCGATCTTGGATGGACCATCGCGGCAAGCTCGTTCCCGCGCTGATCAACTGCGATGGGGAGGTCGAGGAATACTCTGAGACCTGGCCTAGTAAGTGGGCACATGCTGCTTTCGTATTCGTCACACACTGACCGATTTGTCTGCTACCAGACCCAGATGACTCGAACATTTTTAAGAAATTGCACATGACGGCCAATCTGGGCATGAAGTCGAGGGCATTGAAGAAAGAACAGCTCGAAGAGAAGCGCAGATTACACAAAATGAAATCTCAGAGGCGACTGCAGCAGATGTCGTCAGAGTTTGGCGACCCCTTTCCTCCTCAGGAAGTTCACACAGTCAAGCTTGATTCACATCTACGCCCTGCGAAAGAGTGCGACTTGGAGCGGATTCGGGCTATCTACAATGACGAAGTCAGCAATGGCCACACGCTTCTGGACATACGGCCGGTACGCCGCGAGAAATTTGAGCAGCTTTTTAGCGGCATGCGCAACCAGAGACAACAGTTCATTGTTGCCTGTAAAGGGCCGCCGTTCCAGCCGGAAAATCCTGTCATTGGTTTCGCCCTCGTCGACGTGGCTTCAAGAGGCATCATGGGGTCGTATGAGACAGTCGCTAAGAAGGTCGGAAAAATCACAATCGTGGTCGATCGAGAGTGGCGGCGTCAGAAGATAGGCAGTGCCTTGATGGAAGGCATCATGTACACGTGCGCTCGGAGCTATCCTCCGCTCACCCCTGGATACCAGAACTGTCCCTGGGTCTCGGACCCGGAGGGAGATGACGAGATTTACCAAAGACCCCAAGAGAATGCACGTGTGTGGGACCTCCTTGAAGTCCACGTCAACATCCGAACTGCGCGACACGGGCGCGATCCGCTCCAGGGGGACGAATACAAGTGGGTGAAGGAGTTCTTCCAGGGGTTCCGGTTCAAGCTTCACTCGCATAGGATTGGCATTTACCAACACACGGACTATGCGCTTGACGAGCTGATCTTTACGTTCTAAGCACCGTCGGTTTTTGGGGCGTGGAAGCATTGAAGCCGCCGATGGCTGCCCAAAGGATCTTACGACCCGTTCGAGTACCAGATGCCGTCATATGACTGCCGCCTGGTATAGAGGATGGGATGCAAAGGGCGGCCTGCGATGAGAAGATCACAGGAAGCCCTCAAATATGTAGTCAATTGGGCTGGCTGTTTTGTGGGAGGTTGCGATCTGCGACGATTCAAGCATCGAATCGTGGGGAGGATGTGTCGCGGCAGAATCGCTGGTTTGGTTTCCATTCATGTCGCCGAGGGGATTGGCCCGGCCAAGCCCTTATGACACTCAGGGTCATTCGTAGTTGGTAGTTGGAAGAGCTGTTCTATAGAGCCTGAGCAATGAAGTTTTACTGCCTTGTCTTGTTGGTGCGCAAGGCTGTGATCAAGTGGGCTGATGACATCAAAGCGCATGCCACCTGGATCCCCGTTGGAGTCACGTTGCGCAGGGCGCGCCGGGGAGTCAGTTTACCCAGATTACCTCTGATGTCCCACCCGAACAGAGAGGACAGTGACCAGGGGGGCCCAGCCTAAAAGTCCCTGCAGGGCGTTGATCGACACCGGGAAGACCGTGGAAAGAACCGCCGCGGCGCTTGCGGCTGAGCGAGGAGGGGGGGGGTTCCCGGTACAAGCGACGACTGTCCGGCACAGCGCGGCGTTGCGTTTTCCAATTGCGGGTTACACGAGACATGAGAGAGGGAAGACGGGGACGGCTTCCGAGTCGGGCAATCCGGACCGCGCCGGGCGTGTTCTCCTAGAAAGGGAAGGGGGGGGGGTGGTGGTGTCGCCCTATAGCCGGACGGATACTGATCGGAGCTGGGATGGGGTGGGAGGGTGAGTCGCACGAGGTTGCTGGGTTTCGCGATACGCTCTTCTTTTCTCTCATGCCCGCCTTCCCGCCCTCATTCATGCCCTGATCCAGAACGGAAGACTGGGACCTCTTTGTTTTGGGATTGGGGTAATGGCTGGCGGGGGCTTGATGGCTTTCGTTCGTGGTCCAGTGTGGTCTGCTATCTTGTCTCGGGCCCTCCCCCCCTTTTTTTTTTTTTTTTGGATTACTTACTGTGGTTGTCTTGGGGGACGGGGTGGCTATCTACTGGGTGCGGGCCACACATGGTGCAGCCGTGTGGAAACCGGACGGCTGGGTCGTTGGATCCAGGGCACGGGGACGGGGCGGAGTTCAGGGGTAAACGGGGTTTGTTGTCGTTGTTGTATTTCAACCAACCGATGCAGAGCGGCTGAAGGGCTCGAGGGGAGTGAAAAAGGGGGGGGGGATGTCACTCTGATAGACGGGCTGTCACCTGATCTCCTTTTCGTGTACCGTACCTACCTGGGTAGGTACCCAGGTAGACACTGATAGCTGATTGCCCGTGCGACGCGAACAGAGGAACGGAAAAGGCGTGCCCTCTTCGTGTTCGTCCGGGCCAGGCCAGGTTCAGGTTCAGGTTCAGGTTCAGGTCCAGGTCAGGTGCCTCTCGGGCGCGGTACGTGTGTGCAATGCCCTCACCTCACCTCGGTCTTGGAAAACACCCGCGCCGTCAAACACGAACGCAACGCAACGCTGCGCTGCACTGCGGCGTGAGGTTTCAATGTGATGCGATGCGCTAACTACCAAAAAAAAAAAAAAAAAAAAAAAAAGAAGAAGAAAGACGACGAATGAAGGTTCTGACGTGAGAGTTTCGTGTGTCTGTCCTGTTTGCACTGCTGTCCAAGTCCTCCTCTTCTCTCTGAGCAGAAGTGGGAGAGGACCAGTCGTCCCGGGCCTGGCTATCATAAACACACACACACACACACACACATAGTGACTTTGGGGTAGTTTGGCGCCTCGGGGCTTTTGGGGTCCCGTCACTTATGCAACAGCCTCGAAAGAGCAAGGGGGAGTATACCTGACCATTTTACACCACCACCATCGTCATCGTCATCATCATCATCATCATCATCATCATCGTAAAAGACGTTTCTGTCGCAGAACGCAGTCGGCTTACGGCGTGACGGGCGTCGAAAGGGGGGTGGTTGCACAGTCGGCCAGGCTGTTCGCCTCCTCTTCCCCGCACTTCTCTCCCCGTCACTTTCACGCGCGCGCGCGCGGGGGGGGGGGTGTTAAATAAGGTGGCATTATATCTCTCGGGCCCGAGAAGAGACAGAGTGTAAGAGAAGGGGTGGGGAGGGGTTGTCAGCTGCAAGCCACTCGCACACGCACATGTGAAGTCTTCGAGTCGGGCGGGTGCGTGTCTGTGCCCTTACGGAAACACTTTTGTGCAGTGAGCTGTCTGTGCGAGATGGGTATACCCCCGGCGGCGCGAGCACGCCGCGTTCGCCTCTGCTTCCTTTTCGGGGATCTGAGAGCTGAACGACACGCCTACCTATATACTTGCATGTATGCAGAAGTGATAGATAGGTGTCCATAGGCAGGGTACATGCAAGGTACCTAGGTAAGATAGCACCCAAAGGCAAGGCAGGATACCCGGCGCATACCTGGCAGGGGACATGCACGTCAGCCCTACGCGACACGCATGCACCCCAAGGACCTGGCATGAGGTGCCTTGGGTTGGTTGGTAGGTAAGGTAGTCAGATGGGAGAGCCACCCGGGCGCTCAGCCGTACGAGGAGGACACCGGGTCTTGCTCTCCCCCGGACGCGGCTGCGTGATGCTGTAATCCCCCCTCCTCTCTGTCTGTCTCTTTGTATCCTGTGGCATGTCTCGCGCAAAACTTGCGCTCCCTTCCGCACGGAGCAAACTGCCGTAGAGGGAAACCGGGGAGATCGAGTGCACACAGTGCGTCATGTAAGCCGTGAAGCGTTCGAGAAGAGGAAGACGAGAAGGAGTGTGCCGAGGTGATACAATAGGGAGGCCTATGCTGCTTGCTATCCGGGAGACTGGGCCCCGCATGGCAAAGCGTCGCAGCCAGACACGGTGTGACGCGGCCACTGGGAAACAGTCTCCTGCTCTCTGGTTCCCCTCCTTCAACTGTTTCCAGATCCGGGAGTGTGTGGTCCACGTGAGCAGCATCGTGTGAGCCCACGTGCGCCCCCGCACGTGTGCGGCCCCAGCTTTGGTTTCGCCGGTTGAAGACAGACACCGAAGCAGAGGCCCACGAGTGCTCTTCCCTCTCTGGCGAAGTTGACGCGCGGGACCGAGACGAGAAGGCGCGCGCGCGCGGACATATACTCTGCGGGTTGGAGAAGCGGGCGGTTGTGACAGGCGAAAGAGGGGACATGGTCGGGCGGGTAAACGGGGAGACGGACAACTCAGCAAGAGAAACACATGGGTTGCAGTGACTCGTGTGTCTGTCATCTCTAGGAAGAATGGCCACATCCGGAGGCAGATCCGAGCACACCACAAAAGAAAAAGAAAAAGAAAAAAACGCTCACTCATTCACAAGACGGACTGTGGTGTCACCTTGTTCTGATGGCAGAAATGCCGGACGGACCGTTGGCCGCCTGCGCCGCATGTGCCCCCCGCCTCCCCTGTCCACTCGCACGGGGCCGCGCGGGCGTGGGAGACACCACAGACCTCAACAGCGCCGCGCACGACGGCGGGGTTGAGCAGCGGGCAACGTGCGTGCATGTGCATGTGTGTGTGCGTGTGCGAGGGCGCTGGTCGAGGTGACTACCCAGTTACTCGTTCGATGACGTGGGCCGGCTCTTCTTTTGATCCGGGGCGACATTTCTTGACCATGTGAATATCTTGGGTTGTCGGCAAGGACTCGGGCGAGACGTGGTCAGCCGGGCATGGCCCCCTCCTCCCCTCTCCCTGATCTCTTCTATGGGAGTTTGCGAAGTTGTGTTGTTGTGTGTAGACGGACTTGGCGTGCGGGTGGACGAGGGCGCGTCGAGGGGCGCGAAGCGAAGCGATGCGATGCGACGCGGGACGCATCCCTGGCTCGGGAGCTCGGGTCGGCACTTACACTGGGCCGGGGGGTGTGCTTCTGCGCGGTGACAGTGGCCGTGGTGTGGTGGGGTGTGGTGTGGTGTTTTTTGGCAGTCGTTGTCGTGATGGCGGGATGGTGGTGAGGAAGGACACGGGAGGTAAGGACATGTCCAACCCTGGTGGTGTCCTAAGTGGGATGCAAAACGGCGGGTTGGCTTCAAATGTCCGTCCGTCTGCCGTCCTAGATACCTATGCAGGTACGTACCTACCCGTCGATATATGCACATCTTCTGTATCGATGTATCTTACCGTCAGCCCTGACAACATTGAACATTAGCTGGAGGTGCATCGCAGCTGGCACAGGCCCGGACCCGGGCAGCGGTACCTCGCCAGACCTCCACCCGACACGACCGGGCGCAGGTACCTCGGCCGTCAGCGCAGCCGACCACTCAGACGCCGCTGTGCGACCTGTAGCTTTCCTAATCCGGCCGCGGGTGCAGACCCCGTCCATCAGGTGGTTTGTGTGGTGGCAGGCTCAAGAGTAGGTACCTAAGGTACCTATCTCAATGAGGTAACTCCCCCTCCCTCCGTCTCACGCTTCCGATGCCCATCCTGAGGCGTCGTCATAAACCGCAGAGAGCTCCAGACCATGTGCATCTCACGGACCGCGAGACGGCAGGGAAACAGCTCGCGTATTCAAATCCATCGGCCCATCACATGATGGCCGGAGGTGTAGGCTAAGCCGCCCGCAACACCCCGCTCCCAATGTCGCTTACATGTACGCAGCCAGGCGGTCGCGTCGCCAAACCGCCCGCACAAACACCCGGACAAGCACTGCGAGGTCATGCGTGTATAATTTTGGTATCTTGTTTGATTAAATACTGGGCGGACAGCAGCCAAGTCGGGCTTGTTTGTATGTTTCCCTCCTCGTCCTGTGTCCCTCCCATCGGGGCCGCCAGGGCCCTTACCCTCTCTTCCGAGACATGCACCAATTATACCAGCATCCCATGCCGATCAGAGAAACAACTCCAGCTTCTCTCATCCAGGACGGGTCTAGCCATGCTCTGCAATCTGCTCTACCCGCCTGCTGGCTTTCCACCAGCGAGACCTCGCCGCGCCGCGTGGTACCATGACCGACCACGGCCCGCGCTCGGCTCGCTGCTGGTTGTGGTGGGATGAGCCACCGTCACCGCCATACCTCCAGTCCCGGCGTCATCTGGCCCTTCCCGGTCCCTTCCTCAGCCCATCTGGCTTTCCCACCGCGACCGCCGCCGCCGACTCCACTGTCGCAGGAGCCATGCAAGTGTGGCCTGACATGGGGGCATCCGGTTGTCGCAGCGCGTTCTTGGCCAAGCTCAGCCTCAGGATGAGTCATGCCAAATGCCAGCTTCCTCTCATCTTGGCCCAAAGTTCCGGCGGTGACACAGCAATTAAAGGCCTTTCCACCTCTCTGCACAGCAGAGTCTTCTCCCTGTCGATACCCAGCAGGTCTGGTTCTGGCCGCGAGAGCAGCCGTGACCCTCCGTATTCCCCCTTCTCAAGCAGCCTCGCGCCATCGTCGTCTAATGGCGCGGGCGCTTTGGCCACCTCGAAATCCGGACACACAGTGTCCGCTTGGGCGGCATCATCCCGGATGATGCGGCCTTGGCCTAAGCCGGAACTCAATTTCCGACCCCTGGGGAACTGCACTCGAACACGGTCCGGCGTGCGCCCCTAGGGAATGATCGCCGTCGCTCTGTCGCTTTCTCGAGTAGAATCAGGGTCAACATCAAGTTGAGAGGTTCTTCTTCGTAAGTCAAGTCGTCGCCGGGCTCGTGGGATCATGTCTCGTGAGGTCGTTTGTTCGTTCGTTCGGCAGAAGTTTCGAGGTCCAATGGAAAGTGGGGGAATCGGTGCACCCTGAGGCGGTGGCGCCTCTTTTTTTGGCCGTCGGGTTGTCGGGGTCGGATGCTGGTCTCGCAGGGTTTCTTCAAGAAAGCCCCTCTAAGCTGCTGAATAAAGAAGATTCGAGGCTGAAAGTCTGTCCCGTCTTGTGCCGGGCCGATGGTAATCGCATTGCTGCGTGTATCTTTCTTCCAATAACCAAATGAGAAAAGAAAAAACATAACCTGCTCCGTGTAGCTCGAGGCCCTGCCCTGCTTGTAAATGCAATCAAATGAACCACACCAGTCCAGCCATGATGTATAAAAAAAAAAAAAGACCGAGCTAGCGGTTGTGATGATAGGGTGAAGTTTTCGAAATCCAATTGCGCGCTCGCTGAAAATCAGAACACAAAGACGAAAGAGTCGGGAGATTGGCGTGCAAGAGTCCGATGGTCGCCCGCGATCGATGCAGAACGCCGCGTGTATTCTTTCGGTTCGCTGTGGGCCCGAAGAGCGGGTATAAGTGATCGCGACCGAGGACAGTCGCGCCGGTTCCCGGAGTAGGCTCGACCTATGTTGAGGTCGTGACTACCGGATAGCTGTCGCCTGTGGTGGCCGGTGGTTGTCACATGGTCGTCGCGTACTCCTGGTAGCGATCCCAACCAAACCCGCCGTAGCCCATGCCCATGCCGCATTGCGGCGCCAGCATGCTGGGAAGGGGCAGGGCGGGGATGGGCGCCGTCACCATGGGCGAGCTGAAGAAGAGACCGGCAGTCGAGAATGGCTGACTGAAAGCCTGCGGCGGCGACGGAAGCTGGACGTCTTGCATGGGAATGCCAGCCCACAGAGGTGTGCTAACAGACTCGGCCGTGGTGGACGTGGGGCTGGGGCTGGAAGCAAGGACGTGCCACGAGTCGACAGGCGCGGTGATGGCGGGCGACGGCGACGACTGGGACCACATGGGGGCGCCGATAGGCGAGCTGGGAAGCAAAGGGGGTTGGCGAACCACATCAACAACCCTCGGGGGAGGTGGCAGCAGCTGCTTGCTCAGCAATCCCATGATGTTGTTCTTGACCTCCTCGCTCTTGCCGCAAAGCAGCTCGCCGGCTCCCTCCTCTTCCAGGCCCTCCAGCGCGGTGACGTGGGTGCGGTAGACAAACTTGTTGATGGCTTGCACAAACTCCTCGTGTAGCTTCTTGGCCTGCTGTTCCTTCTCGGCCCACTCGTACGTTTGCGCCTTGGCGTCGACGCAGTAGATGTCCTTGTGGTGCTCAATAAGGGCTTCTATCGAGTCGGGGGTCAACTTGTAGGCGACCTCGTTGCGCAGGACCATGTCAACGTGGACAATATAAGCCTCGACGTGGATCAGCTTGTAGTTGTGGCAGGCATCGACCAGGGGGTCGGAGTCTTTGCGCAGATCCGCATCCGGCGCGTTGGGCAGCATGAGAGACGTGAGGGTCCAGATGGCGTTGGATGAGGACAGGGTTTCCGTCAGGCATCGCTGGTGCTGAGGTACACTGTTAAGAGGCCGCTTCACCTGGTTCACGCGCTTGAGTGTTTGCGTGAGCCAGGGCTCAACCTTGGAGCCGAGGACCACATTGACCGAGGAAGCGCGGGGAGCGAAGGCGGCCGCCGAGGCCGGGAGGAGTTGTACAGGCATGATGGGCCTGTGTAGGTGTGCGCGGCGAGAGAGATGTGTCTGATGTTTCTGGATTTCTTTGAGTTGTTGGTTCCGGAGGGTGAGGCTTGAGCCGAGAGTATATAGATGAGAGTAGGAGACGTTGAGCGGGCAGCGCTGGGCTGAATACAAATAGGAATGAAAAAGATGGCAAATCTAGGAGGGCGCCGATGGTGAAGAAGCGTTGAGCAGCCCAGCCTATAGCCGTGGGTAATAAGAAGCGAAAGAAGTGAAGCGAGAGACGATGTACTCGTGGAGAGCAAAAGAGGGAGGGTGACAGAGGAAGGGTGGTGGGGTGTGATATAGCATCGAGAAGACGGGCCGGGGCGGGCAGGAGAGAAGAGCCCAGCGCACGGTAAGTGGTAGTGTCCCTGACAGGCCATGAGCCTAACCGAATGAGGCAGGGCTCCCTTGCGGGCGATATGGAGAGTGAGAAAAAAAAAGAGGCGAGAGACATCCAAGAAGGCAAGCGCACGTTACAGTCTGGTGCTCCGCTTGTCCCCGGCGGCGCGAGCCTCGGGGTGGAGGGCTGGGCTGTGTAAGTGCGGGTGCAGGTGCAGCCCGTGAAGGTGGGTGGGTGTAGGCATAACGGATGACCTAAGGCCAACCATTGAGGTCAAGTGGGTGCGCGCATGCGGTACTCGTACAGGGCGGCCGTCCGCGGGAGGTGTCGGTACCGCGAAAGGGAGCGAGTTGAGGCGTGTGCTTAGGACGCATTCGATGTTCCAGTGGGGAGGGGGCAGTTCGATGCAGCTTGGTCGTACACGAGCTCAATGTGCGCGTACCTCTCGGCCTGTCTAAGACACATGTCTACTTGCAGATACCTTCCAGGCGCCGCCGCTCGCTCTGGGCCCCCCGGCTCGCCCGACCACCCCCAGCACGAATGCCGGTACGGTACGTCGGCCATGGATGGCTCAGGTCCCGTATTCCAGTATCCGTTCCAGTCAGTGGCCTTCTGTACGAGCGATGAGCCGGAGGTGGTGTCCAGTAGGAATGTATTTGGGTTGTGAATGCAACCTTGACGGGAGGCACTCGTGCGCGGCGATGGGCTTGATTCTCAGCGAAGTGAGGCTGGCAAGGAACGGCAACCCGTTCTGGAATGTTTGGTACCTACCTCGGTAGCCCGGTGCCTCAGAAGGTGTGAGAGCCCGAGCTCGAACGGTGCTGAAGGCACCTGGGGTGCGCGCAAAGGTGTGCAACTGCTCTCCAGTGCCTGGCACAGCTCCTCCGTCCCTGATCGTCGAAACGGAGCAGATGGCCAGCTCGGGAGCAGCTGGGAACAGCTCACATGACCGGTACAGTATCCCTATCCATACCAGCTTGTGCTTCCAAGCCCGGAGCAGATGCAGTACCTAAGGGAAAGAAACGCATCAACTGCAGATCAGACCCGCTCGCAACGAGAAAATCGGCAGAGCCGAACCGCAGACTGGGGACACGGATCGAGGGAGTCATTGTGCAGCGAGGTGGCACCGGTGCAGGTACGAGTACTCGTAGGCGACGGGCCCCTGGTCATGCGCGGCCGTCATGGGCCCCCCTCGGCGTCGTCGAGCCCGCCGGCGCTGGGTGCGAGTGGGCTGTGTAGCGACGTGCATATCGCCAGTCGGGGCGCTGGCCAATCCGAGGCCGTCTCGCCGGTCTGCTCCGAGCAGAGCCAGCTGAAAGCTGCATGTGGTGGCCACCTCCGCGCCACACGCCCCGCGTACCGGTACTTCCGCGTCGTCCAGGTGCTCCACTCCACGGCTCTGGGTCGGGTTTCTCCTCGCCCCTGCTTCCTGGACAACTGGGCTGCCTGCCTCCATCCAGATCGCATCGCGCCGGTACCGTACCTGCACCTGCACTGCACTGCACCGCACCTGCACCTGCATTGCGCTTTCCTTCAGGCAGGTTCACCCTGGCAGAAGATACGGGAAAGAAGAGAAACCGGTATCCATGCTCTGCTCTGCGCGGGCTGCCTCCCGGCCGGCGGCAGGCACGAATCGTCCACTGGACGTTCCTGCCAGGCACAACCGTGCATGTGGAATGCAGAAGGCACCACCGGTGCAAATGCACCACGGTGAAAGAGATCAAATGCATTCTGATGATGGGCCGCGGATTGATGACCAAGTTCGCATTGACGGGTCTTTCATTCCTCGCACAGCCATCCTCCCAACCGCGCCCACCGGCCTTGCGGCTGGCGATCCATCCCCTATCAGCATCATTGTCTACGGCTCGCCATGAGAACCCAATTGGAAGCCCCGGTTCTGAGGACGTCCCGCCAGCGTGGGACCCAGCACCGCACCCGTTTCCAAGCCGCCGGAGCCCACCACCGCTGGCCGATCCTGAGATGCGGCATCGCGCCCCTCAACCCCGTCAAGTCACGGGACTGCTCTCCCGTCTCCAGCTCCACCAGCAAATCTTGCCGAGGGCGCCCGACTTGCCTTCCAGAGATGCCACGCCGATGCCACGCCGTGCCGTGCCGCAGCCTGGCAGCCCCTCGTACTCGCATCGCACGCCTCTCCAGCAGACACACACGATACCCCGCTGCTCACCAACCTCCATCGCATCCGCTGCTACCCTGCCCGCCAGCTTACGGCTTTGGAGCACCGAGCCTGCTTACACGAGCCCAGGCCATCCAGGTTCGGATGCTAGCGCGCCCACTGGGCGACGAGGCGAGCCAGAGGCCCCGCGCTTACGGGTACCCAGCAGGCATTCGGCACCCTCCCCACCACAACCGTTATCGGCAGTCTGGGAATATATCAAGTTTTTCCCGCCTTCACTCGGTCTCTGCCCCTGTTCGAGGTTGAGTCACAGTGCCATGAATGAATTGGAGTGCAGCATAGCCATATGAGATGTGACGTCTCACTGTGCCCGCGGTGTCTCCCAACAAGAAGGAAAAAAATTCTGCAGTCACCACCACCATGGCGCTGTGGGTGAGGTCTTGGAGAGTGGTCGTCCCAAGTCGTGGAGACGGGGCATTGCCATTGGTAGATGCGCGACTGTCTTGTCATGCCTGGCCCGAAACGGCCCACCCGCCTTGACCTTACTATTGCAGCTGCCGCCCGTCCCCCACACGGTCAGAGGGCAGAACACTGACGGACTGCACACGCGTACACTTGTGCTCGTACAGCACTACCTACGGTCACATCGTCTGTGTGCTCGGCGGCGGCGGTAGGATTTCACAGTTCTGGCGTCTTGCGCTTATGCATGTCGCAACCTGTCGATGTGACATGTAGTTCACAAGGCACAACAGAGGCTCGCTCGCCATGGGGCTCACACTCTGACGTGCCCCGCGTCTCGCCAGATGACAGACGCCATTCTTTCCAGGTTATTCGACAATGGCATCTCATCACAAGCCCTGCGCCCGTCATGTCAGCTTGGCTGGACGGGGGCTGTCTGGGATGGCGACCAGTTCTGCATTAGCAACAGAGTCCACGCGTTTGACTTTGTCGGCCAAGACAAGGCATCGGCCACTGGCTTCTGCTCGATCCATGGTCCTTTCCTGGCCGGGCCAATGATCCAGGCGGCCGAGATTACCATGGATTCAGGAGACAGCGCCGGCGATCGCGGCCTGCCTTTGTGGCCTCGGGGCCTCAGCGCGAGCAGTCGACGGCCAATGCCACGATGGTGCCCACGAAGGGGGCGAGAGATCTCTTGATGACTTGCATGTCCTACTAGAGCGATGGTCGGGGTTGAAACCTAGCAGGTCGCGAGGATCATGACTTTTGCAATGTGAGTGGGCGGCCGGACTGGGTCGTCATCAAGCTTGCGCGTAGGGCCGATGCGGGCAATGCTACTCGGGCGGACGCTTGGTCTCGAGGCCAGGCTGGAAGCGGCCTGCTGCATGCATATATGACGGGCGTTCCCCTGGGATTTCGAGGATGAGAGGCGCCGCCTGTTTGGAAGTGATATTGACATGCCATGGGGGAGAAGGGAGCATCCCGGGTAGGTGGACGGCGCTTGCGGCGCCAGCGCCGTCGTGGGCCTGGAACTGTTCCTCTGTTCCTGCCTGCCTGCCTGTCTGTCTGTCTCTGCTCGAAGAGAGATAGATACGCAATCAGAGGCCCGAGTTAGCGCTTAGACGGCCGGCAAGCAACAAGCCCGCACGGCGCGGGGCGGCGCACGGCGCTCGCTCGCTCGCTTGCTGGGTTGAGCAGGCAGGCAGGCAAGGAAGAGGCGAGTCCAGTCTGGATTCCGTCCCCCCCCCCCCTTTCAAAGGGGGGGGAGGGGGAGATGGAGAGGCACAGGCCAGAGATGTGTGCTGCTGAGGAGCGACGACAGCCTGTCGATGGCCTCTCGCCACCGAGACACCCATGCTAGCGGCGCCGGCGAGCCAGAGGTGTGTAGGCGTCTGCGGCCTGTGATAGGCCGGCCGGCTGAGGGCCGGAGGCTGGCCGGAGTGGGGGCGCGCGCGGGGCCTCGCGGCGTAGCGGCGTAGCGGCGTTGTGGGCGTCGAGGGGGCCCCGGCTTTGGATTTTCCAATTGGCCATAATTGGGACTCTTTTTTGTTTTCCCTTTCTTTGTTTCTCTCTTTTCCTCCTCAATTGTGCACTGGGAATGCTTCCTTGAAGGGCGAGGAGATTCCCCAGCACAGTGGGAAGGGAAAAAAAAAAAAAAAAAAAAGAGAAGCATGGCCCCTGGCCGCCCCTGGCCCGTCCGTCTAGACCCCAGGTAGGATACAGGACTAGATAGAACAAGCAGCCCGTGAAAACCCCCATTGTCGGCACTGATTGGTGCGCCGAGGAGCGCCATGATGTCCCCCTCGTTATATAACGAGACCCTACCCAACCCCCGGTTCCCGCTTCGTTCCTCTGGTCCTGCCACGGCGAACCAGATAGACGGACAGACAGACAGACTCAGGGGAACCCGGCCTCTTGGCTCCAGAGGCGGTTGCTTCAGAGTTTGATGGGTACCCTTTTTCCCCAAGCTCGTGAGCTGGCTCACTTTGGTCCCTCCGTGCCGTGATTGTACGGGGCAAGTGTGAGTTCCGGATCTGGTCGGCGGGGAGGAGGGCGAAGATGGTGGGGAGGGGGGGCGTGCGGGCAGTTGAAGTTCAAAGTTGCCTGATTCGGCATCTCCCCGGCGCCGTTGGGGGGAAGGATGGATGTAAGACGGGTTGGGTCTTTCGTTTCCCCCCCCACCCACCCTCTTTCCTCTCTCTCTTTCTCGCTCTCTCTTTTATGAGTAGAGAGGTAACTCGTACGGAGCAATCGTGAGCCTGTTCTCGTTAGTTCCCGTCTGAACTACCCATGTGCGTGCGCAGGCGCGGGCCGCATGGCGACTTTTGCCGCCCCCGACGGGGGGGGGGGGGGTTCCAGTACTCCTCACGGGGTTCTCTGGGGACAGAAGTCCTACGGGGTCTATTTTCGATGGCGAGAGCAGGACGCGCTCGACTGCGTCGACTTGTGCCGCACGTAGGTGCAGGACGGGGGGCGCAAATCGAGGGCGCTTATCGATATACCTAGGTAAGTATCGAAAGATGGGAAAAAGAGGTCCATCCATCGCAGGCATCGCGGCTCGCTGTGGGAGGAGTTTGTCTCGCGCGCGGGCGGCGGCCCTGTCATCTTGGACGAGGCCTCGACGGGCGAGAAAGCCACGGCGGGCCGGGGAGAGGAGTGGTCATCTCGACGAAAGGGGGATCGCCCAAATCCTTGTTAACGGCGGCGCGCGGCACAGTCTCTCTCTCTTTCTCTCTGCAATGAAGCGATTCCGGATTCGTGCGCCATCTCCGAGAGAGGAGGGAGAAGAGAGATATGGACGGGGGAGAGCGATCTTCATGCGGCGCACACTATCCTACGAGCGGAGACCCGAGCCGCGCCCTACTTCCCCCGGTCCGTGGGCACCGCGCGAGGAGTGAGATTTGCGCACGGTCGTGGGCGTGGGCTTATATACTCTCTCTATATCACCGGGTAGGTAGGTAGTTTCTCTACGCGTACATGTTTATCTGTGACTGGCGAATCACCGTGTTTCCCTGCCGGCTTGTCTTGATTCTCGTGGCTTTTCGCCTTTTGGGTTTCTCACGTCCCTTCCGTACCGCCCCCGCGTGTCAACCGGGGGATCGCCGCCAGGACGGGACGTTCTTTTGGGGGGGGGGGGGGGGGGGGGAGTTTCAGACTGTGTTCCTGTTTGGTCGTGACTAGCCTCTCGAACCGCTCGCAAGGTCTACGCTTTTCCGTGTACGATAGAGAGCAGATCGCGTCCGCTCTCTATCCCTCGAGTCTTGACTGGCCCTCCCAGACCAGATGAGTGTTTCTCTGTCTTTGGGCCCGGCGTCTTGATCTGTCACCGACGATGGCAAAGGGGAGGAAGGGAGGGGGGTTCTCTCTTCTCGTGAAACATGTTGGCACCCCGGCCCCGCCCTTCTGCTTTCACATCCCGAAAGCCCTTCGAGCGTTGGCCATTGAGAGGGTCTTGCCTCTCTCTGGAAGAGTACCTAGAGGTAGCGTTGGCTCTCACACGTCGCTTGCCACGTCCCGGAGGTGGTGGGTTTGGTTCTCACCCGAGACAGGGCCCCGGGGCACCGCACCGTTTGAGCGGTGCGCCCCGGGTGGCAGTTCTGCTTCTCCCGCGGCTCGGGGCCTTTTTGTCTCTGGTTCGCGCTGGTCATTGGGGGGAGGCGCCTGGGTTCTTTCCCGTTCACCACTCTCCACGTCGTCTATGCCGTGTCTTGGTTGTCAGTTTGAGCAATCTGAACTACATGTAACTCGCTATGTAACCAAGGTTAGGCCGGGGCATGAGTGTGTGTTCGAGAAAAAACCCGCCATGACATCCCCATCTCCTCCGAAAATAATCCGGCGTCGCAGCAGGCGCCGACATGCCGACATGCCGGGGAAGGTTCTGCGTCGACGTCCTTTCTCTGGCCGCCGCCGCAGTGGCCCCGGGCGCGAAAAGTGGAGACATACGGCCGCCGGACCGGCCCCCCCCCCCCCCCCCCCCCCAAACCATTGAACCACACTCCTCACGTACGAGTGTCGGGCACTACTATGTGTGCATCAGGTTTTTTTCATGTTTTTCTTTCTTTTTCTTCTTTTATTCACCATGTTCAACCCTTATTTTACTGTTCTATCTTGTCATACCGATTCCGATCCTTTGAGGGGGTGAGCATACTCGTGCAAGGACATGCGAGCACAGCTGGACCTTGAGAGCAAGCCAAGCAGCTCGTTCAAGGGGGTCAAAGCGCACGTCGTGCTGGGCAGCAGCAGCAGCAGCATCATCACGAGGTGGAATGTACGAGACGGGCAACCCTTGCCCCCTCCGCGCCCGGAGGCATCGATGCAATAGCGATGCCGGGCTATTGCGCTTCTTTTCCTCTTTACGACGCGCACGGACGGGCTTTCTCTCTTGCGAAAGGGCAGGCCGTGTCAGACTGATGGGGGGCCGGCGGCTACAGACAAGGGAGATAGACAGAGACAGAGAGAGAGAGAGAGAGAAGTGGGGGTAAAAGAGACGGCGCTTTGATCAAAAGTGACACCGAAACCGCAACCAGAGCCCGTGGGCGCCCTGCAGGTTGCCCTATATCAACGTCAACTATAGCTTCCGAAGCAAAAGGTGGCTCGACTCGCCCATCCCCAGCCAGTCAGAAAATCCTCGTGGAGTCTCCTTGTCCTCTCCACTCTCCCCCTCCCTGGGGCTACGAGCATTCGTGCGTCGTCTGCCAAGGAGAAACAAGGAAGCAGGTTTGCTTGGGCTGTGCGCTTCGATTCTATGTCGGTTCTCTCTCTCTCTCTCTCTCTGTCTCTCTATGGGGGCTACGAGTACTACGGCACGAACTCGGCCTGCGGCCCGAGCCCCATTGGCAAAACGTGGCTGTGGGAAGCAAACCGTGTCTATAGTCGCATCCATCTAAGAATCGGAAGAGGGGGGGGACGCGTGACCCCGTGCGCGCAGCAGATGCTCAGAGAACAGGCGTCGCATCGCATCGCGAAACACGACCCGGCGGCAGCGCAAGCGCGACGAATGACGACGGGAGTGGCGCTATCTGCTGCTGCTGCGGCTGCTTTGCGCGGGAGCCACCTTTCTTCTTTCCCTTCCCTTCCGCTATGATGATTGCTGGCTGGCTGGCTACCGAGTAGAGATCCCCGGTTTCTGTACTTGACGGCTCCGTGCTACAACGTTGCACTCCCTTCCCCGCCGCGCCGATCTGTACTCGTAGACTGGTAGATCGTCGCCGTCTGCCTGGGATATTGCTCTGCCCGAGGGACGGCGCTTCCGGGCGGTGAGTTGTTGGCGCCGGCTTACGGATAGAGGGGACTGACGACGACGATGGCTGCGTGGTCCCGTGATCTGCTTGGATTTTCCTGGCCTATGTACGTACCTCGAGGTGACGTGTTACGGGCCCATCAATGTTGCGTCCATACTCGTACGAGTACTGCTGGCAAGCCACATCAGAAAGGCTCGACAGGGGTGCACGTGTAAGGTATGTAGGTTGTGTACCCCGTGGACACGTGACAGGTGTGGCGTATCGTTGGAGAGGGAGGGTGGCGCAGTCGCTCGGGAGGGCCGCGATCCGGCGCGTGGGTGACTCTTGAAGCTGCGGGCACCCAGGGCGGTACGTACGAGTACACTTTGCGAGAGTGCATCAAATTGATCAACAGGGGCGGCGTGGCTCAGCACTATACGGTCCGCTGCGAGTCGACGCCCAAGACGGCGGCAGGCGATCACATGGCGGCGGGCCGGCTCGGGTGGAATCTACCTTTACACCCGACCTAACCTACCTTACCACGCTTACGTATGAACATCAAGAGATGTAGATGTACGCAGGCCGGCGGCGTTGGGTATCGACATTTCGCAAAGCCCTGCCGCTTTCATCAGCGTGCATACGCCTCAGCCAAGAATGGGGATAAACCCGGGTACATGAGAACACCCGTCAGAAGGCGGCAGCCCGGGCGGGCGGGTCTCTCCACGGCCGTCGGGGGCCGCACCGCCGGAGTGCCCGAGGCGGCGGCGGCGGCGGCGGCGGCTCTGCTGGTCCCCAGTGCAGTTGCCAGTGTACGCGTAGAGGTGCCCCGGTGTGGCGGTGCACCGCGCATACATAGGTACGAGTTAGATACATGCAAGCCCAACGCGCGGGCCGTGAGGTCGAGCACCTAGAAGGCCGAATGTGCATGTACATGCACGCACATGCCTCAAAATCACCCACAGAATCGTACGTGCTTGGAAGTACCCGTACGCCGCAGGATGCAGAGAGAATCTGTCATCGGTCAGGGCCCGGGTCGCTCGCTCGCTCGCCAGTGCGGCTTTGCGGCGCGCGCGCATAAGGGCGGCATTAGTTGGGGGGCAGCTGCCGAAAGACTTCACCTCCACTGCTCTTCTGCTCTCTCTCTCTCTCTCTCTCCCGGAGTCGTCTCGCACGCTCTCGGCTCCTCCGCATGGCTGCGACCGCGCATCCCTGACCAGCTGAAGCAGAGGCGAATCCGTGGGTCTACCCGCATGGCCCTGCAGCTGTGCTCTGACGATGGAAGAAAAGTTGAGGCTGGCGAGGCACGTGTGCGAGTACATGTACCTCTCCGGAGGTGGGTGCCCCGTCGCCGTCCAGGCGGTTGATAGCGAAGAGGTACCTCTCATACATCTGGCCCATAAACCTCCACTACATAACCACACCAGGTACCTTAGGCACCTCAGTACATAGCCTCGGCATCAAGCGCACCGCCACGAGGAAGAGCCCCAGGACCCTCCAGCTCCAGCTGTTGCCCCCGACTCGGGAGTGCCTGGACCCCTGTCTTGCACCGGTGCAGGCATCCATCCAGTCGGACCACAGGCGCGCGGGACCCCTAGAACACTCCACTGAATACAGGGCCTCGGCCTCGGCTGTGGCTCAGTGGAGGCTTTTCCACTGCCTGGGCCCGTGGGCTGCCTCCCAGCCACACCGCAAATTCCCAACTACTACACTACAGGCACAGAGAGAGACTTTCCCATGATTCTTCCATCGCCATCCCAGAATCTCGCCGTCAGCCAGGCACCCGCTTGGCATGGCTCAGCTCGAGTGCGGCTGGCTGGCCCGCAGTGGAAAACGGCCGGGCCTTGTCGCGCCCTCTCGTCCCCTCGGTCCACTCACCACCCATTCCAACCCCGGATTCTTCGCGCCGCAAATGGAGACCCGCCTCTGGTCAGATGACCACGATGACCTCATCCCGATCCCCATCGTCCCCAAACACGTGGACTTGCTCCTTGTCTCTGTCTCCGTCTCACTCACCCCCCCCCCCCCCCCCCCCCCCCCCTTTGACCGGTCGCCAGCCGCCTGCCTACGCCTACCTACCTCCCGTACGAAGCAAGGGATGGATGTTTCCACGATAAGCGCTTGCCGCTGGCTGGCTGATTGCCCTTCTCGTGCGATTCGCCATCTCCTGACAAGGGCACGGCACGTGCCGCCCCTTGGATTTCCCCGATGCCGCTGCCACTGCCGCTGCCGCTGCCGCTGCCGCTCCCGTCCAACCCCCCCTCTCTCTCTCTCCATCCCCAGCCAGTCAAGCGTTGGTCCCGTGACTCGACGACGACGGCGCTGCCACGCGGGAGGCGCCTTCATAGGAGCGTGCATGTCGTTCCCATCCAGCGAAATATCGAGCGCACGCACACACGCACCCCATGGGGGCCCGTAGCTGGCCTCACGCCAGGGGCGTTTTCCTCTCCTCTGTCCCTCGTTTCGCATCCGGTCAACGTATCAGCCACCGACTCTCTTGCGCGGCCGGCGATCTGCGACCTTGCTTTTGCCTTGCCATGCGTCCTCCCCCCTCCCCCTCGAGCCCTATTGCTCGCTCTCGTTCTCATGACCCGGTCTGTTACAACGGCACAGAAGCGGCCCCGCTGTCGCGAATCGGGGTTTCTTACCCGTACGTGCCTGGCCAGTCCTGTCCTCCGCCGCCCGTTGCGCCTTTCATTTCTGCTACCGGTCGCGCCGAAATAGCCCCGTGGTAGACTACCATGCTCGTAGGCCCTGCTCTCGCAAGGCTCCCTCCTCACGTGCTAGCCAAGCCAGAGATCCGCGTGCGTACGTAGGCGCGCGCGCCGGGGGGGGGGGGGGGGGGGGTTTAGGGTAGACGATAAGAAGGCGTGAAAGGCGTGAGGAAGGGAGCTGCGTTATATAATGACGTCCTGCACCCCATGCGGTGGAGGCGCGGGGCTTGCCTGCGTGCCGCGAGCGAGGTTGACGATACACACGTCTTGGGTGTATGAGAGCTCGCCGTTGGTCCATTGCGCTTTGTCGATTCACTCGCAGATCCTTGCCTGCTGGCCCGTAGTCGCCTTTACGGGGGGCGTAGCTCATTGTGCTCTGCTGGTCGCGAGGCCGATTCACACTCCCCGCAGTCAATGTAGTGAGCGGGGGCGGTCCGTTACTGGGACTGAAGCGTTGAGGCCCCCCTTCTTGGGTGAGTCCATCCGTTGTGTGCTTGAGACAGCAGCCGATCTGGATGGAGTGTGATCAGAAGGCGGATGGCTCACTTGGGAGGCAACGATTATACGTGTTACAGCTTGCAAACTGCCCGATTTGAAGGTGACTCACTATGAAGTATGCAACATGCTGCTCGACGCGTTTAGGCATGTGGTCTGGTAGATCCGAGGTTAGGTGAAAGTTTTGTAAAGAAACCCAAGCTGCATGTTCTGTCTGAGAATAGTTGTGGCGAGAAGAATTGCATGATTGTGAGGGTGAAGACGGGCCAGGGAAGAAAGAAGGAAGCACGGCCAGGTGGGACGTACAAGATACCCGTGGGCAACCATCATCGCTGCTCTGACCCAGATGTATCTTGGAAGGAGGTACGGTACTCAGCGCCAAAACCTCGACTCAGGCGCCCTCGGGCACGTCCACAGGTGCTGGTTTCGCTCGAGCTCGGTGAAAGAGCGCCTTCCGTGACAAGTTGACCTGGAAGGTTCGTTCGGGCAGCACCTTCCACCCACATCAGAATGAAGCACAGAACGTAAGGTACGTACGTATTTTTGAAGCCCACACCCAGATGGTACCTACCTTCTAGGTAGACAAACAACATGATGGAATCCATCCTTTCTACATCATCTGAATCGCGCACTTGGCCGTGTCACGAATCGTCGCCGACGTCCTGGGCGGCCAAGTCTTGTCGCTTTGCAGATTACTATCCCGATTTGCTCAAAGCTTGGTAGGGGTGCAGACTGCTCTCGATTGATAACACATGACCCAGCCGGCAGGGACACAACAGGCCGGTTCCCACACAAGGTATGTAGTCTTCCAAGTTGAAGGTGGAGCCATGTCACTATGGCTAGAGGAAGACGAACAGCCCCGAAGAAGTGGAAGATATTCCACGACAGCGGCAGCAACAACAACAACACGGGTCCTCACAATCCCTCGCCCACGGACCCCCTCCCTTTTTCCTGGTCCAAGTCCAGATACACAGACAAAGTGGCAGAGAGAGATCCCAGAACACTCTCCCCCACCACCCGCCGCGAGCTTCCTAATCACGCGCCTTGAAGATCTCCACGCGGTGCCTCTCGCCCTTGAGGTACTCCCTCACCCTTCTGGACGGGCTGCCGCGCGTCCACGCCGTGATGCCGACGCGGCACACCAGCAGGGACCCCTCGGGCGCGTCGACCGGCATGCGGACGGCGAAGTCGGCGAAGCTGCGGTCATTCAGCTCCGCCCGCAGGTTCATGATCGCGCGGGCGATCCTCGAAGCATCCTCTCCCGTCACACCGCTGGACTGGCTGGGCCCGAACTCGATCGCGTAGTCAACGCTGGCGTCCCGAGACCGGTGCCCGGACGAGTACGTCTGGTCCCCGGATTGGACACCACCGCCGCGTAAATCTCCTTGCTCGGCCACAGGGTCCAGGGCGGGCGGCCGTCCGAGGACCGCACGATGCCCTGCGCGATGCGGCCGGCCACCCGGCCCGGGTCGGCAAAGGACATCTCTCCTGGACCGCGTAGGTATAGGGTCGGCGTGCTGTGGATCCAGTACGGCGTGTCTGGGACCGGCCTGTCGATGTCGGCCTGGGCTGCGACGTTAGGGACGGTAGTGGACAGCGTGAATAGAACGGCTGTGAGGAGGGAGGGGAGGTGCATTTTGATGTCTTTCTTTCCCCCTTTGTTTTCGTTGCCTTTCCCTCCCCTTATCTGAGTCCTGGGTGGATGAGTCGACGAGGGCGGAGGTCGATGTCGTGTGGTTGTCGTCGTTGCTGCTTCTCGGTTGAAAAAAGTGGAAGAAGCAAAGGAGTGAGAGCAGCCTAGTCCTTGTCGACGGACAGGAGGGATTCGATGACATGAGATGAGATGATGAATGTGCCCGTGTCTTATATGTATCTCGTGGGTCTGTTGCTTGCCATATCGGGTGCTCCGATCTGACTCGGATGAGATAAGCCGAGCGGCGCCTCCCCCCCTTTTCCGCCTCTCGGGTCCGCCTTTTTTTTGCCTGCCAACATGGCACACGAGACCTTGGCCCTCGGCTTGTTAGCAACATTGGCGCCCATCTTCTATCTCGTCAAAGGATCTGATACCGGGTTTTTTGGCCAAGTGGACCATTCTCTTCGCCAGTTTCCACCACCGAGAATACTCCTCCCCGAACGAACGGAGAGGTGCCCGCTTTCTATCCCTCTTCGGCAGAACCCCGCTCAGAGGCGCGGCACAGACCGCCAATGCGCGCATCTGGCGAAGGGGTGACGGGCCCTGACAAAGGCTCGTGCCATCGCCCTCCAGGACCGCCCGCAGCTGCCAAGGCGCTTATTATAGAAGCTCTGATCTCGGCGGCGGGCGCGTTTTCGTGGCAGAAGGCGGCGGGTAAGCAGAGATGACATGAGAGACGGGGCCCCGAGGGGCAAACGAAACACAGATGACAGTCCGGACGACCAGTGGGGGGGCTCTCCCCCGCTTGTCATACGACTCACACAGCCCGATGTCAAGTCCGCTCTTTGAGTCTGTTGTGGGATGGCAACTTGGAACGCTCTCGGAAGTTGAAGCGGATTGTGTCTGAGAAAGGCCCGGTCTGCCGTGTTCAAGACTCGACTGTCTCTAGGTAGCTTTGAGCCATTATGCCGTGTGGCGATGGCCGCAGCTGCGATTCAAGGGAGACACACGAGCATCACCTTTTGCCCGCTGTCAGGAAGGCGGCAGCTGGGTGTGCCGAAGGCCGACGACGTGCTGCTGTGCTTCTTCTCGCAGGCGTCGGGAGCGGCGCTGTGGCAAATCGGCAAGGATGGCATCCAAGAGCCAGCTTCCATTGACGGCTTACGTGTGAGACAACCAGACGACAGTCGCCGGCAGAAGCGGAACAATGGTCCCCGGCCCAGACAGGCAGACAGACAGACAGACAGACAGACAGACAGACAACCAGCCTCTCCCTGACAGGTCGCCAAAGCGAAAGAGGCTACGTTGACCCGCATGATACGGCACGATGCTATAAGAGGCGGATAAGCGATATAATCGGACAAAAAGCCGCGGTTCTTTCTTATCATGCCGAACTGCTGTTTGTGTCTATTTGGCACACGGGGAACCCACGTTTCGGTTGTGGTCCCACTCGCACACCCCCGCCCCCTTTTTCTCTATTCCAACCCCAATATCTATGCCCACATCTAGATCTATAACATCGTCTCTACTCTTTCATATTACAAGCCCTCCAACAGAGCCCATCTCTCAAGTCCCCAGCCCCGACTGCCGCCGCCGCCGCCCCCGCCGGCGGGCCAGATCCCCCTCGACCAGCCCCAGCCCGGCCCAGACGTACTGGGAGCTGACGGGCAGCGTCTGCGGCCGGTCGGGGCTCTCGGGGACGGACCCGCGGCCCATGACTCCCACGGCCCACAGCGCGCCGGCGCCGTCGGCCGTGAAGACGGGGCTGCCCGGGTCCTCGGCCAGGAAGGCCGTGCGCGACCGGAACAGGCTGCCGGCGCACCGGTCCACCGTGACGCCGACGAGGTCGATGTCGGGCTTGACGCAGGGGGCCAGCGAGTCGGGCGAGGCGAGGGAGCGTTTTCGTCTTCTTCTTCTTCGGCTTGTCTCCTCCTCACTGCTGCTTCTGCTACCCTCCTTGTCTTCGTCCTCTTCGTCGTCGTCGTCGTCTGGGCTGTTTCTTTTGAAGGTCCCCATGTCCGTCATGGCAATGTTGTTGAGCACGCTGTCGCGCGAGATCCAGTGGTCTGGGTCCTGGGCTAGGTTGCTGTTTTGAAATGCCGGGTCAGCAAACGAGAAGAGAGAGAGAGAGAGACAGAGAGAGAGAGACAGAGAGAGAGAGAGAAAGAGAGAGAGAGAAAGAGAGAGAGAGAAACAAAAACAAGGAATCGTATGTAGAAAAGGACACGACTCACAAAGACCGCACGCCGGGCCCCTCGACGGGCCGGTCCAGCACCAGGATCGCCCAGTCGCCCACGTCGGAGCACCAGTTGGTCACGGGGCTCTGCTCGACGCTGTACAGCTCCTCGACGCGGTACACCTCCTCCTTCGTCTCCTCCTCCTCCACGGCGGAGTCCCCGGTAGCATTGGTGATGGCGGTGGTGACGGCAAAGGTCAGCACGGCGTCGGGCAGCGTCACGTCCCCGCACAGCCCGCTGGTGACGACGACGCGCCGATCTTCTCCGGCCAGGAACCCGGTGCACCAGATGTCGCCCGCCGCGTTGTCATCGTCGTCTCCTCCTCCTCCTCCTTCTGCCGGCGGCGACGGCGGCTGGGAGGAAGGGAGGTGCTGCCGGACGGTCCCGACGCCGCCGAACGGCGCCGCGCCGGCGCGCACCCGGTGGAACTCGAGCGTCTCGGGGACGCGCCCGGCCCGCGTCAGCGGCCACCGGTCCACCACCTCGGGCATCAGCTGCTGCGGGTTGCCGCCTCCGCCTCCGCCGCCGCCGATGATGGGCTGCCCGAAGCCCGCCGGGCGCTCCGCCGGGCGCTGCGTGCTGTTCCAGTGGGCCTGGACGTGCTGCGGGGTCCAGACGTGGATGCGCGGGGGCTTATTCTGCTGCTGCTGTTGCTGCTGGGTTGTTTTTGTGCCGTTGCCGTTGTTGTTCTTGTCTTCCTTGTAGTAGAGCTGCTGCTGCCTGGACTCGAGAACGGGAGCGGCTTCACCGCGGGAGGCCAGGGCCTCGGCCGACAGACACGCCAGCAGTGCCCACAGCGCCGCTCTCGGCGGGCGCATCTTTCTTCCCCGTGTGCGTGTGGCGTTTGACTTGGCTAATGAACGTTAACGCCTTCGTCCCCCCTGCGGCGGTTGAGGGAGGGCTGCTTTTTTTCTTTTTCTTTTTTTTTGTCCAGAGGGGAGCACCCGGTGAGAAAAGGTCTGACGGCAAGCGAGTTTTGTGGTCCGGAGAGTATGTGTGCATGTGTACGCTTTTATGTTGTTCCCAGAAAAACTGATCCGGCCAGGACCGAACCAGGATGAGCTTCAGCTGCCCCGTCGAGAGAACGCCACTGGCCTGACAAGAAAAAGTCCGCGATCACAGCTACTGTATTGAGGTGGCTTTAAGCCTCTTGTCATCGAGAGTAAGCTCCAATGCGCCTTGACGCTGTGCAGGTTCGGGCAGGGGAGGAGTCTTCGATCGAGACGCGGGCGGGCTTTCGAAATGCGAAAATGGGAGAATTCGGGCGGGCGGCGGGCATTGCGCATCAACAAGATGATAAGCCTCGCAGAAAACCTCGGGGAGGCTCACGTTGCCGTAATGACTGTGGGAGTCCAGCCCTCTCGCGAGCTTCCGCCTCGGGTTGCGCAAGGACATGGGGATTGATATAATTGTCAGGAATCGCCATACAAGGAGTCGGATGTGGCCACTCGCTCTTTCTTTTTTTTTTTTTTTGTCATCATCATCTTCTTCTTCTTCCTTAATTCTTCTTCTTCTTCCTTCTTCTCTTTCTTCTTCTTCTTACTTTCCCAGATCGGCATAGCGGCAGAACCAGGGACTGCTACTGCTCGCCGCTCGAGAATCCTACTACTCTATCGTACGCCACTTAACCGTACCTACACGTTATCATTATTACAGCCCCTCTAACTGTTCAAGTTGCACCACCCACCCGTCAGCTGAATGAACCCGTCAGCTGAAAGAGCCAGAACAGTTGTTCGGCCCACAGAGAGAAAGACGACGGAAGGATCGGTCGTCGCTTCAGCCCTCGGAGGGGGGGGGGGGAACACAGGGGGAGGGGGCCATGAAAAGAACAATCAGCACCCACCGACCGTATCATGGAGTACGCGTATAGTAAACACTATCACCTATCACTTATCACCCTTAAGAGAGCGGCGACCAGCAGCAGCCTAAACCCAGCAACGTTCTTCTTAATAAACGAACCGTTCATTACATATATAAGTACTTCGAGAGAACAACAGGGACCCAAAAAGCCCGACATTGGCCGCATCGCGCCCCCCCATCCACCACCGCTTCCTTCCCTCCCACTCCTCCCTGCCGTCCTCTCACTCAACCCTCTCGCACGCGCCGCCGCCCCGGCCTCCAACCGCTTTTGATCCATTCGCGCGGTCGTTGGCGAGTCTCTGTTCTTTTTTTTTTTTTTTTTCTTTTTTTCCATCGGCAATCGCTCTACCTTTGGAGTTCCAGTATCTACCTCAAGGTATGAACGCACGCACTCGTGAAACGCGGTAGCTTCCGGCGAGCGTCGAGCGTCGAGCGTGTCCGCAGCGCCTCTCTCTCTCTCTCTCTCTCTCTCTGTCTCCCAGCGTCCATCACCGCCGGCGTGTAAGCAAGCTGGCAGGCCGGCAAGCAGTGGATCCATTTCCCGGCAGTCGTCGTCGGTCGTCGCCCCCAATAATGCGCGCGCTGACATGGAAGCGCCAAAGCCAACTAACTCAACTTTTATTTTTTAAATAATCAAGCCAACGCCAGGGCCATGCCAAGCACCGGCTTTGCTTTAATCGTTATTAGATTGACAGGTCTGTATCGGTGTTAGCGGGCTGTCAAGAAAAGACCGACGTCGGGATGGGTTACACGGATTTTGCACTTGCAGCACCTACCCAGACCAGATTAAATAAAATAAATAAATAAAAAGAGAGGAAAGAAGAACATACCCCCGTGCTTCCTGGTGGGAAGGAAAACAGCAGCCCAGCCTGCCGAGGAAGACCACGACGGCAAGACAACCGACATGACATGAACATGAAAGGCCGTCGTGGTACTTGAAAAGTGGCGGCAGCAATGGATCCGCCCATCTCCCGCATCTCCGTCTTGCCTGAACCCCGGCCACTTTTTCTCGTCTCCTTCCTGGTCTCCCCGGCCTCAATCCCTCACGCGCGCCCTCCTCTCTCACCCTCCGCCGTCCTTCCCCGTCTCTTCCCCTCCCCCTCCTCGTGCATCGAGGCCGCCGACGAGAATAATCCCGCACCCCAAAACCCCAATTCATATAACACTCTCCCGCGACCCGAATGCGACGATGGATTCCCCGCTCCGCCCCCCCCCCCCCCCCCCCCCTCCTCCTCTCCAGGGCAAAGCGCCAGCTGCGTATTGCTTGGCTGTGCACCGGATCTGAAACCAGGCGGGGAGAGGAAAGGCTTAAGGGAACTCGGGAAGCTGCCTAGCAGCGAGAGTGGGTTGAGTCTAGCAATGACAGGTCAGAAATAGAAGCAAGAGAGAGAGAGAGAGAGAGGCGCCTGACTCGGCGCGCGCTTCGCAGCCGTAGATAGAAAAGCTTCCCCTCCGCCAGGCCTCCCGCCAAGCAGGCGTCATACTGGAAACGGACATCGGACGCAGAGAGGGATCAGGGGACAGAGAGAGGAATCAGGGGACGGAGAGGAGCGAAATGGGGCTCCGACGACGTCAGGCGGGACAGGAGCTTGTCGCGTGTCGCCCGGGTCCCGAGTCGGTGGGATCAGGCAATAAACGACACCGCTGCCCGTCTTCCGTCTTCACGTCTCCTTCCTCCTCTGCTCCGCTCCCCTCGATTCCCATATGGATAAGACACCCTTTCCAAAACACATATTCACCTCCCACGCAACCAACGCTTCTCGCACTGCCCCTCCAACGCCTGACTCGCCGGAAATAAGAGCCGAGTTATGGACCACGGGGATCCGCATCACCACCGCTGCAATGTCCCGACAAACCAAAACCCCGTGCCTCGTCTGGGTCACGGCCGTGTTGACGACGGCGGCGAGGGCGACGACGACGATGAGCCCCCTATAGCCACCCGCGCCGCCAGAGCACCTGCCACCTCAGAATACACGCCTCTCTTGGCCCACACCGAGGGCTTCCCCGACGAGACCGACGACGAGGCCCCCTTTCTGCGTAAGCCCCGTCCTCTTTACCTCCGTCCTCCCGCCTGCCCAGCACCCGCGTGCCATGATTCTCTCGGAACAACAGGGACTGCGAATTGCGCCATGTGCGAGTAGAGAGCCTGTCGTTCCTGACGCGATAAACAACAACCAATGCAGAGCGAGTAGCCCGCCAGATCCAGCGGCTCGCCTCCGACCCAAAGAAAACCACCGCATCCTCGGCATCTGATGCGCGGCTGCCGAGCAAGCCGGGCAGAGGGCAGCTCCCGTTGTGGCCCACGCTATGGGCCATCTTCACGTCGTCGCGCCTCAACGCGCTACTCCCCTTTGCGCCGGCGGGCATCCTCGCCTACTACCACGCCCCCGCCTCCCCTCTGACCATCTTCACCACCAACGCCGTCGCCATTGTGCCCCTCTCCAACCTGCTGGCCTGGGCAACCGAGTGCATCGCCGCCGACGCGGGCGACGCCGTTGGCGCCCTGGTCAACATCACCTTTGGCAACCTCATCGAGGTTCTCATGTTCTGGGTCGCCCTGGCCCACGGCCAGGTTCGTGTCGTCCAGGCTGCCCTTGTCGGCTCCGTCCTCGTGAACCTGCTGCCCGTGCTGGGCACCGCCATCATCGCCGGGGAGTGCTTCCGGCCCGGACCCGCCTCCGGGTTGGCCCCAGAGCAGGTCTACGACATGAACGGCGCCCAGGCCCTGGCCTGCCTGCTTTCGCTGTCAGTCTTTAGCGTCTTGGTACCTGTAGGTCTGGAGAGTGGCCCGGCTGGTCAGAACTGCCACGGCGCCTTGCTAACTCAATTCGTAGATGGCAGTCCAGTACTCTTTTCAAGACGAGCAGGAGCGGGATCGCAGCGTTCTGTTGCTCAGCAGAGCCTCCTCGTTCGTGTTGCTTGCCGTCTACTTCGTCTATCTGGTGTTCTTGCTCAGGCCGCGCAGGCGCCACCCTGCACCAGGAGACGAAGAGACCCCAGCGTGGAGCCGGAATCATGGCAGTCAGCACAGTAAGGCGGGGCGCCATGGCCCCTTGTCCGCCGACGTCAAGAGACAGCAAGATCCTCTCACTCCGGTAACCCCCATTCGGACCATCAGGTTCGCCGATGAGTGGGGCCGTCCTCGGTCCCGCGGCCGCGGCCAGGACGCAGATGATCGCCTCTCCCGTGGTGATCAGGGCAGCAGAATCACCGACGAGAGTTACGACTGGAGACTCGACGAGCTGGCAGGCAGCCAGAACCCATTACCGGTCTCTGATAGGGATAGCGAGGAAGATTTGGACGATGAGGAAAACGACCGTGACTCCACCGCGGACAAGGTCCGTCGGTGGATCGCCGAGAACCCTTCCGCATCTGCACCCCGGCAAGACCGGCCGACTTTGGGGAGCGCGTACACGCGGCGTCGTTCACGGTCGCGCAGCCGGTCACGCAGCAGGTCTTCCTTCGGAGCGACACGCCGGCCGCGGCATACAGATATTGTCGAGAGATATGACGGAGCGGTCAGCGGGGCCTCGGGAACCGGTGCAGGCGGCTACGTCTTCGAGGAGCACCTGCCCAGCATGCTGCGATACGATAGCATCTCCAAGCAATCGGTGCGCGCTGCCGAGGAGGACGCCGAGGCGCTCATCATGTCGGCCAGCCTTGCGAGTCTGGACTCCTCCCTGCCTGGCAGCAAACTCGTCCCCAGAGCCGGCAACGGGGTGGCGCCGCTGCCCGAAGCCCCCCTCATTAGCCGTACGGCGTCGATCATTGTGCTCGTAGTCTCGTCGGTGCTGACGGCTTTCTGCGCCGACTTTCTCGTCGCCACCATCGACCAAGTGACTTCGACGACCCCACTGACGGAAACCTTTATTGGTCTCATAGTGCTGCCGTTGGTGGGCAATGCGGCCGAGTACGTCACGGCCGTCGCGGTTGCCGCCAAGGGTAAGCTCGACCTAGCCATCGGTGTGTCGTTCGGCTCGTCCATTCAGATTGCCCTGTTGGTCAACCCGCTCATGGTCATGATGGGCTGGGCCATGGATAAGAACATGACCCTCTACTTTGGGCTTTTCGAGACGGCCATCATGGTGGGGTCTGCGCTACTGGTCAACTTTTTGATGGCCAACGGCAAGACCAACTACCTCGAAGGGACGTTGTTGTGCGCCTGCTATATCATGATCGGGTAAGTTGGTCCCTCTCTGAGGCAGCCTTTGGAACAACATGCTGACAAGACCCAGGATTGGATCATATTTAACCCCCTGATCATCCCAAAGCGGAAGCATTAGAGGCTGACTGGGCGTCCAGAGCTCTCGGGTCTATGGTGTTGGTACAATGCCTCGTGTCCAATAGTCGGCGTTTGAGGTGTTTTCTTGTGTAGTCTTTTTGTTATGGTAGCCAGCTCAACGTGTTTGTGGCGACTGATCGTGTACCAAGTTCGTCTCGGGAATAGCACTGAATTGAAGCATAATGCGGCCAGATGTATGGCGAGCGGCTCAAAGAGGCTTTCTGGCGTACTAAACCGAGACATCGGCCTTATTCGGTTTGCGTTCGTGATGGGGCTCGTGTTGCGAATCTTTGCGGGGACGCTCTGCATTCACACGGCGCCGTTCATGCTAGGGTTTCCCATCGATAGCGGGCTCGTGAGCTGCGTGGCTGCTTCACCACGTGTGCGATGATGGCGGTCCAGTCGAGAGGGCAGAAGGTGCTTGTAGAGTGCGATTACGAGTGCACGCAGTGTGTTCAAGTGGGTACCTGGGTGACCACGAGTCAGGCGATCATGAAGCTTATCGCTCACCCATGTTCGTTTGCCGCGCTGTGCCAGTGCTCGGCCAATCGGGAAGCGCCTTCTCGGCCAAGGGGACCGTTAATGCCTGCGAGCTGGGTAGTCAGCAGAGTCGTCATGCGGTGCCGTCCGAAGTTGTTTGCACGAGAAGAAGTAAGGAGCATTTGTGCATCGGCCGTCTTGCACTGATCCCCGGCCGGCAAAACATCAAGGAGCCCGAGGACGGGCGTCCGCCGGGGGCAGACACACGGCGAGCCGGTCCGGCTGGTCGAGTGCCAAGCAGGACCTGACTCTGCGGCCTGCTCCCCGCGGTCGCTGCCCGGACTACAGCGGGGAAGGTGGGAAGACTTGCGCAGGTGCTTGAGTCGAACCGAAAAACACGACTAACACCGCTCGCCATCGGCGCACAGGCATGCGGCAACACAGTCAGTAGTTTCGGTTTGCGAGCGCGTCGGCAGGCTCCCCCCGGCTCGGTGGGCGGGGTCGCTTCGTCCTTTACTCGCTCGTGGCTTTTTGAAGCCCGGCCCAGCACACAGAGCGATCGTCGTGAGTGAGCCAGACACGAGTGGCGTCGCAGATGGATGACCAGGGCCGGGCAAGCGGGCTCCACCAGGTCGAGGCCGGGCTTGGTTGTGCGAGTGGCTGTACGCAGGGTCCAGCCGACTCCATCGCGGTGCATGGCGTGCCTAGCTCGGGACGGCAAGGCGATGGCCGGTCTTCGTTTCTTGGAAACCAAGCCGACGGGCTGCGATGGGGACCAGCTTCCAAGGCGCGTCTCTGTGGCGTGTCTGCAAATCGCTCACCGGGAGCCGGGCCCTGGACGGGGACCAGTTGGATGGGTTGGGTGGGACGCACCGGCCAGACCAGCGAATCGAGCGAGGCCCGGGCCTTCAGGCGTTGAGGAAGTGTGGTTGAGGAAGTGTGCGAGCGTGACACGGAATGGGACGCGGGCGGCCGAGGCATGGCACAGCGCATGATCAGGTGGTGTTATGGCGAGGTGTCTGATGACGGACCACGATGCCGGGGTGCTCCAACTTGCTGATAAGGAACGGGGTGGTAGACAGCGCCGACAGAGACAGGTGAGTTTGCGTGCTTGATGCAGAACAGCGTCGGCGGTCAAGTGAGCTGTCGACGAAGCTGCGAGGAGGGGAGAGACAGTGATGAATCGTCCGCAGGTCGGTCGGTGGTGGGTGGGTTGGGCTGGCCGACGAGGCGGGCGCCATTGAGGCTAACGTGCGGGGCGGGCGGCGGCGGGCGTGGAGGCAGGCCTGAGGCACGAGTAGGTGGTGGGTGCCACTGCTCCGCGGATACGGAGGTGGCAGCGTCTTGGGTGGTGGGGGCACGGGGGATGTACTGGGTGAAGACGCCGCGCCGAGCCCGCCCGCCACGGACCTCGATGTCCACTCCATGTCGATGCCCTCGCCGCGCGGCGTGTATCTCCTTGGTACCGACAGCGTGGTGGCTCACAGAAATACCCGGGTCGTCATCCATCCGCAACTTCAATGAACATAAGCCCTGCCGGTAATTCATTAGCGGGTGGTACCTAGACACAGATACAGGTACAGAGGCAGCCGTCCAGTGCACCTGCGTGCATTCCACTGTGTGTCGTGCCTGCTGCCCGTTTGCCGCTGCCCGACGGCGGCGCTGCACCTCCCGCTGTGCCGGACCTCAGCGGCAGCCGCGGCCGGGGCCAGACATGGTTGCGCCTGCTGGCACTTCCACGCCATCCATGGCCCTGCAAGCATCTGTACCCGCACGCGCACCCAAACATCCAACGCAATCCATGGCACTGGGACATCTCTTCCCCGCCGGTCGAATGTATCCGTCCCTTCCCACCCCCACCAACGACGGCCTCCCAGACGCCCCGCGCTGGCCCCTGCCCCGACACGCGCGAGTACCGGCTGCTTGCGAGTACTCTGGACGTGCCCGCAGCATCGGCTCGCCGCCGTGTAGATCCGAGCAGCCTTGACAGCACCGCTCCTCCACCCGCCCGACCTGCCGGTAAAACACGGTACATCCGTCGCCATGTACACTGCGGCATTGAGTGCTTCCCCCCGGGTGCTGCTTGAACCTTCAACGTACATGTATGTAGGTGGTAGGTAGGTACGTCCGAGTAGCCAAGCAGACACGGCCAACCGGCCGCGAGACAGTTTGTCTGCAACTGACTCGGCTCGCCTCGCTTCGTCCTCCCACAGCTTAACTCGCCCAACTTCTTCCGTTGTCCTCGTCGTAGATCGCCAGCTGTGCCGACTTCCTGCCTCACCTACCCGCCGACCTGCTGTTTCTTATCCACGGCTCCATACCGACTTGTCCCTCCACCCCCGCCATCTGCCGGGTATAGATCATTCGCTATCCCGGCCACCCACCATTCGAGCCCACCCTCGAGCCGCCTCTCAACAGCTGCGTCGGCCTGAGACATTGGGTCATCCGCTCCGCCTCTCCCGCCGCCGCTGTTCACGTCGTCCGCTTCCTCCCTCCCCTGCCTATCCATGCTATAAACGACCATCTCCCGCTGGCTGTTACTTCTATCTCGCGAGTCCGCCGTGACCCTAATCTGCTACACCAATTGCCCCAGCTTCGTCTTCCTGTTGCCAGCTACCAAGACTTTGCTCATCTTCGCCTCTCGGTCTGAAGCGTGGGCATCAAGGCCATTGTACATACCATTTAGATCGGATCTGGTTCCCCGATACGTCGGCCCTGGCCACGTCCATCTACACATAGAATAACAAGGTAAGGCGGACACTTCCCTACCTCGTTAGTCCAAACCCCAGATCATTGCCGCCGCTATGGCATTACACTTTGCTGGCGCGAGTCAACTATCCCGAAGTAGCTGACAGTAGCCCTCTTTAGAATATTTCGACAGGTCTGGCAGTCAGTGCGCCCGACAACTAGATCTGCACAAATATTCAGGACAGCTTTTCTTCTTTTCCACTTCCACATTTGATCTCTGGCGGATTTCCGGGCCAGGCTCTCTCGCTCTTTGCGCGGCCTTCATTGTTGGTCCGTTCCACATTCATTTGTCGGGGTTCTGGTCGTCCAAGACCTGGCAGCAGTCCCGAGAATATCATTTTCAGATCGGTCGACAGCCAATCCAGTCACCGTCGGGCTATTGATCCTGGGCTACCTTTCAAGCCTGTTTCCCTCCCCTTCCTCAATACAGGTCTGCTCTTCTACGCTGGCAGTCCTCACGACAATTGCTTTGCTCCAGTTTCTTCTGCCACCCGGGGGCCTCGTGGGGCTCTCTTTCGATCCGATCCTCCTCCCAACTCGCCGGTCTTTGCTGAAAGATCCGTCGATCAGACGTCAAGATGAGCGCCTTCCACACACCTTCATGTACCAGCGGTGCATCTTCGCCTCTTGCCCCATCCTCAGAATCGCTTCCAGCCGACGAAGTGCCCGCCAAGACAAGGCGTCGAGAGAAAGTGTTGCGTGGTATTGAACGGATTTCTTCCCTACCCTCGATCGTACGCCCAGACAGGACTTCTTCAAGTGGGCCTTACAAGCATCGAGCCGCACTTTCCTGTGTCAGCGTGACTTCAGCTCCGCCGGTGGGCTACCGCATTTCTGGTTTCCTCACCCCGGGCTACGCTTCTGCCGGTTCTGAGGAAGAATACTTTCCTGAAATCGGACCTTCCATTCCACGATACGGCAGTGCGCTGTGCTCGACTCCAGCATCTGCCAACTTGCCGCCTTCTTGGACTGCGACTCGATCTGCAACGGGACCGGTGCGCAAGTCTCTCGGGCAGTGTTGGGAGGAGCTGCCTCGAGAAGTTTGTCTGGGTGTTCTCTCAACGCTTCCACCTCGAGATTTGGTTCGGACGTCACGTACAAGCAAGGAATTCTACAACCTGTGCTTCGATGGTCAGCTGTGGACCCGCTTCAACGCCAGCGACTTCCACACTGTCATACCGGTCGACTCCCTGGCCAAGATCATTGCAATGGCAGGGCCTTTCATTCAAGATATCAACTTGCGTGGCTTCCTGGATTCCCATTACGAAAAGACAGGGCATGCCCTGATCAAACGCTGCAATAACATGGTCAACCTCTCACTGGAAGGATGCCGACACTTCCCCACGAACACACTGCACGACATCATCCGAGGTAATACGAAGCTGACTCGACTCAACCTTACGACCTCCGAGGCGGTCACAAACGAGGCTTGCCAGCTCATCTCGCAGCACTGTCCACATCTAGAGGTTCTCAATGTCTCTTGGTGCAAAAAAATGGATGCGCGCGGCATCAGGACAGTAGTCCGCGGATGCCCCAAGCTACGGGATGTCAGAGCTGGGGAGATCAAAGGCTTCAATAATCTCAGCGTGGCGCAGTCAATCTTTGAGACAAACAATCTGGAGCGCCTCGTGCTTAGTGGCTGCTTGGAGCTGACAGACGAGGCGCTCAAGGCAATCATCCATGGCAGAAACCCCAAGATCGATGTCTTGACAGAGCAGCCCGTGGTCACTTGCAGAAAACTTCGCCACCTAGATGTCAGCCGCTGCAATCAGCTCACAGACTCTGGGGTTATGGCGCTCGCCGGACTCGTTCCTAGTCTTGAGGGATTGCAGCTCAACTGCTGCACGAAATTGACGGACGCGTCTCTTACTCCAATCCTGCAGTCAACCCCCAACCTAACGCACCTCGAACTGGAAGAACTGAAAGACCTCACCGACAACCTCTTCTCGGAAGTGTTGGCGAAGGCTCCCTGTGCGCCGCGGCTCAAACATCTGTCGGTGAGCTATTGCGAGCGCATCGGCGATCCTGGGATGGTGCCCGTCATGAAGGCCTGCACCAATTTGAGGAGCGTTGAAATGGACAATACACGAATTGGGAATCTCGTCCTTGTCGAAGCCGCAGAGATGGTCAGAGCGCGCGAGAACGCAATCGCCATCCCCAGCTCGCCCAAGGTCAAGGTTGGGCTCAGCTTGGTTGTCTACGACTGCGCGCTGTTGAGCTGGGCGGGCGTTCGTGAGGTTTTCTCGGTGAATACCGAAAAGCGCAAGCGATGTGGCGCCTTCGCCAGTCCGACGGAGATCATCGGCCTCAAATGCTACTACAACTGGCAGCCGGCTGTTGATCAGCACACGGCGCGAGTGCTACGGGGCGACTTTGCCTCGGCCGAACGGCTCGCATGCAAGTGGGTAGACTACATGTGGGCGGTGGACGAAGCTGGTGCGCCGGGCGCACATGTGCGGCGTCGAAGGCGGCGGGCCCGGGAAGCACAGCATGTGATCCTCTTGGAGCAGGGCCTTCCTGAAGGTCGACGGCGTGCGCGGACGATCGCGGATTCGTGCGCTGTCATGTAGGACCGAGGCGGGGTGGTGTCCGCAGTGGGACACGGGGACGGCAATGTGTATTGGTTGATCGCGTGGTGTCAGGCGTCACTTTGGGTGTCTTTGTTTTGACTGATTTCCTTCTTTATGCTGTTCAGCACCGGCCCAATAGATCAAACTTGGTGGCCCATGGGAGACACGAGGAGTTCCAGTCAACCCCATGGTGTTGCCTCAAATCCGACAGACCTCAGTAGTGTCACAATAGACGGCTGTCTTGTCGCTCGGCTTCGCCTCCGAAGCCCCCCCCTTATCGCATAGCTTGCACCGCCATTCCCGGCTGGCCCCGAGGTTCAGATTGAAAGATTGAGGCGAATCGGCGGCTCCCGTCCTGGACTCGGCCTCCGGCATCCGTCACAGGTAGAGGGAAAACGTGTCAGCCAAGTCCCAGACCCGGCTGGTTATTATCCGATCGCGGGCGGCACCGCGCGTGGCTCTGGAGACTTGTACCACCTTGCAAGAGCCTCGAGAAGCCGTGGTTCCACAAGGATGCAAAACAGCGCAACGGGCAGAGGGCATCAATGTCCGCGGTCCGCCAAGCTTGCGAGGCTTAGCCGACGACTTTAGCAACTTGAGACTCTGGGTTCAGAAAAGAAGCCGTCCTCCCCCTCGACCTCGGACCCTACACCCGAAGAGGCTGTTCTTCACGTTACACCGTCGGGTCGACTGCGCCTATTCGCGATAAAATTCCACCAGCCTCTCGATACCGCCGCCGCGGAAGCGAATTCGTTGCCACATGGGCATTCTTGCGCCCTAAGCGATCTGATCATCCGTCGGCCGACATAGTCGAAAACGGGGTGGGCATTTCCTTCAATTCCCGACGCCGATACTGCAACAGCCGCCGTATTAACACAGCAGATTTCCGTCGAGATGATTTGCGAAACCACCAGCCTGTTGTCGGAAGAAACGCGTATGCACCGCCTCTAAGAGAGGAGTAGAAATCGTTTCACCCTTGAAGACAGATGCCTTTCAAGGTCGGCGTGGTCGGCGCTGGCATAGCCGGTCTAAGCGCCGCCATAGCCTTGCGACGATGCGGCGCCGACGTCGAGGTAAGCAGACACCTTGCCAAGAAAGCACCCCCCCCCCTTTCCCTTGAGATCCCTACCTCCATCATTGGACGAGGCCGTACATCCCCAAGGTCTGACCCGCGCGAGCTCACGGCAGGTCTTTGAGAAATCCGCCGCAAGCGACGGCGGTGGGGGGGACGACTCAGGCTTTGCCATAACCATCACGCCCAACGGCGGGCGCGTGCTCGCGTCCTGGGGCTTTGATCGGTCGCGTGCACGCGGCGTGCGGGCTGACTCCCTGGCCGTGGCCGACGCGTCCTCGCTCAATCTCCTCAAACCGCCCGAGGACCTGTCGGGTCTAGGTCGCGAGTTCGGCGAAGACATGTGGTTCTACCATCGCGAGGATCTGCGCCGGGAGCTCTTGCGGCTGTTTTTAAGACCGTCAGGGGAAAATTTGGAAGACATCTGCTGCAAACAGAAGAAACGAAGAGGGCACGCCGGAACCAGGGACGGCGAGGGCAGCGCAGTCATGTCGACCGGACGCGCCGTCGTAGATCTGAACTGCGAAGGCGGGACACTGGAACTTGCAGACGGCGAGATGGTCCGGAAAGACCTGGTGGTCATTGCGGATGGTGTTCGGGTATGTCTCATTTCCTGATTTCCCTGTTCTTTGCTCCTCGAATCCTCTCCGACTTGGTATTGAAAGCGTACGGTGGGCCAACCCCCCCCCCCCCCCTATCCACCCCTTTTCCCACTCTCCAATATCCAACGATACTCCGGCAACGGCCAATACTAAGTGCCCTGGACAGTCCAGGTTTCTCTCCAAGATTACCGGACACGGAGACCGGCGCGAGACTCAAGGCGAGACGGCCTACCGCAGCCTGATTCCGATGGCGGATGTCGTCGCCTCCGGGGCGGCGCTCGATCTCCGCTCCTCCAAACTCATCGCCGTCGACATCCCCCGCGGCTTCATCATGGTCGCCTATCCGTGCCGTGGGGGCGAGTTTCTCAACGTGTCTGTCCGATGCAGGGCCGCTACGCCCGCGGCTTCGCCAAGCTCCCCGGCGTCGTCGCCGCTCTCGTCGTTGCGGCGGCAACCCAGCAAAACTGTCAGCCCTGCCCCAAGGATCAACGGGAACGGACACGGCGAAGATCGTCTTACAGAATGTCCGGGACAGAACGCAGAAGATGCAGCAGCAGCAGAACCCGGTCCGAATCGCGCCACAGTCGCCCGCCTGCTGTCTACCTACCATCCAGCGCTGGCAGCGCTGGTGCTCGGCTGCCGGGGTGGCGGGAAGGCGCCGATGCTTTCCCGTCACGACTTTGCGCGGCGCGAGCCGCTGCGCTGGTGCCATCGCGGGCGCGCCGTCGTCGTCGGCGATGCTGCGTACACCTTGTTACCCACGCACGGCAAGTCATCTTTCTCTATCCTCGCAGCCATCTCCTGATATTAGCCCCGGACCCAACTTCTTTGCCAGCCCTCTATGTCGTTTTTGGAAATCTACTTTGCGGGCCCATTCATACCCCTTCTTCGCACACTGCCACTCTTCCCACGATCCATTGGCTCAAAAGGCGTCGTATGCGCCAATAAGTCTTCACCACAAGAAGTGTAAGCTAACCCATCCCACACGACACAGCCCAAGGCGCCGTCCTCGCGCTCGAAGAGGCCGCGGCCCTCGAGGTCCTGTTCTCCAGCACTCGCAAGCCCTGCCGCGACCCGACCGCCGATGATTCCAGTGCCACCGCCACGCCCAGCTGCCACGGAAGCAGCGACCCTGACAAGATAGTCAGCAGTCTCCACGAGAACAACGATTTTGATGACGACGACGACGATGATGACGACGATGATGACGACGATGACGAACCCGCAGCAGAAAGGGTACCCCTCCTCCTGCCCCTCTTCACCGCCGCCATCGCGCGCCACGCACACGTCGCCCAGCTCCTCAGCGAGGCCGCGCTGCCTGGGGGAGACCGCGTCGGCGGGGCTGCGGGGCTCCAGCAGCGAGCGCGGACGATGCGCGTGGGCGGGTCAATAACAAGGAAGGGGGAAAAGAGGCAGAAGGGCGAGAACGCGGCAGCGGCTCGGACTGCTTGTGCGCGGCTCGGCTGCGGGCCGAAGAGGTGCACTACGGCCGCTCCTCTTTCACGACCGGGTTGGGGGTTCGAGATGGGGCGGGGGCAGAGGAGGAGGAGGATGAGGAGGACGAGGAGGGGGGAGAAGAAGCCATGATCATCGACGATCGCGGCGCCGCTGCTGTTCCTCGCCCACTCTTCGCGCCTCACGCGCCCCCCTTCAGCGCGCCCGTGCGCCGGTTCTTCTACGGCTTCGACGTGCGGGACGAGATGGCACGGGTGCTTGCCGACGCGGGACATGAGGCGTGATACACAGGGCTGGGGTGAAGCAAGCGAGAGCAGACTGCCCAGCTTTTGAGGCAGACAGAAGTGAAGACAAAGGGGGGAAAGCTGGAGGGGAACATGGCAACGAACTGGGGGTGTTGGCGAGCGTTGGGCGCTCGGGAGGGAAAGGAGATAGACGCATACGCGACTGATAGAGCCAGATGCTTGATGAGACGGGCAGGATGGCGGCCACAGCCTTTTCTGTCACTATTCCACGCTACACATTTCCCGAGATCCGACTCTGGAGTCCGTGACGGTGTATTGCACATTAGAAGGGGTAAGGGGTTTGATTCGCTCCTGTCCAGCTCACCTTTAGCATATCCTCGGCCTACGTTCACGGTGGCATGATTTGTCGTTTTGCTGGACGCTCCACGTGAGAGGAGTACTCTCTCTTCCCACTCACATCTGTAGATACAACCTTATCCCCATACACCTATATGCCTTTTACACAGCCAGCACTACGGTCACCAGCACAGGCCGAACGGAATCCCCGCCATCCGGCCCCGGCTCTGCTCCGCTAATCAATGTCTGGCTTTTGCTTCTCACCCCACAACGCCGACTCCCAGCCTTACTTGATCCAGCACCCACTATGACTTGCCCGTCACGTCTGGTCACGTCACGGACGCCGCCTCCCTCGCCAGCTCGCGGGCGATCCCTCGCGCGATCCAGTCCGCGATGCCCATGGTGGTGATCATGGGGTTGACGCCGCTGGACGAGGGGAAGACGCTGGCGTCGGCGACGTAGAGCGACCCGGGGGCCTCCCAGCAGGCGCCGCGGGGCCCCACGACGCCGTCCCGCGCGCTCGTCGCCATCCGGCACGTGCCCATCTGGTGCGCCGAGTTCTGCGTGGCCCACGGCGGCGCGTTGCCCGCGGCCTCGACCGCGCGCAGCCACGCCGCGAAGGCCGGGTCGTTGATCCCGTGGTCGAAGGCGCTGTCGTCGTCGTCGTCGTCGTCGTCGTCGTCGTCGTCGCCGCTGTCTGACCCTTCTGCCGGGGGCGGGGAAGAAGAAGAAGACGGGGAGGTGCGCCGCTTGAAAGACGGCACGCCCGGGATCAGCGGCCAGATCTCGGTGGCGCCCTGGATGTAGCAGATGCGGGCGAGCGCCAGGACGCCCTGCATCGCGTGGCCGCGGTCGTGCGCCGACGCCGTGTAGGACACGGTGGGCCGCCCGTCGACCGGGTCCGGGTAGACGTGGCCCGTATCGCGGTCGCGCGTCACCACGATGAATTGGTTCGTGTGCGCGTAGCGCAGTGCGTCGAGGCGGAAGCGCAGCGCGTCCGTCCAGGTGTGCTCGTACAGCATGAGATGCGGCTTTTGTTGGGTTCGTTGCCTGTCAGCAACTTGTCGCTCGGGCGAAAGGGGGGGGAAGGTTTGAAAGAGGGAGTCGAGAATGGAAACTTACCAGCGACGAGACTGTCTCCAGCTTGACTCCGTGTCCTTTGCCGTCTTGATTCTCAAAACTCGTCACGGCGCTCGTCAGGATGGTCCCTTGAGGAGATTTATTAGCTGACAGAGGCCCGACAGAGCAAAGAGTCTCGTCTCGACTCACCTTCATACCCCTTGACGGGCTTTTCAAACGACGCATTCAGATGCTGACAAGGATGCGTGTACAGATTACGGCCAATGTGTGGGTTCTGATGGGCGCAGGTCAGTCAGCACTGCCAGTGCTCGCTTCCCAGCGTCTCCGTCTCGGACTCACCTTCAAGCCGCTCCGCATCAAGAGGAGGGGCGAGTTCAGCGAGCCGCCCGCGACAATGACCTTCTTGGCCATGATGCGGACCTCACGACGCGGGCGCTCGGCCTCGGGCTTGTCAATCTCGCCATCCTCGTCGCGACCCAGCCACATTCCCCTGACTCCGACGGCCCGTTTCGATCCGCCGCTCTCGTCGAACAGAACCTCGGCGACATTGAAGCCCTCGATGAAGCGCGCGCCGGCGCGCGCCGCTGCCGGCAGCCACGACACGGCGGGGCCTTGCTTCTCGCCGGTGCTGCAGCCCAGCGCGCAGTGACCGCAATAGTGCTCGAGGCCGCCGCTGTTCTGCGGGCAAACAATGGCACTGTAGCCAAGGCGACGGGCTCCCTCGAGCAGCACGCCGTTGCTGTGGCCATGATGCGGATGCTTCCGGTGGGCGGGCTCAACGCCTACGCCCATGAAGTCGCAGACGCGGTCGAGGCAGCGCTGGAACTCTGCTGACGCAAAGAAAGACAGCCCGCGGTCCTCGGCCCATTCACGGCGCACGAACCCCTGCGGTTGCAGGCTGGCACTCCAGTTCACGGTCCCGCCACCGCCCCAGCAGCTCGCAGCCAACAGGCCCATGGAAGCGGCCGTTGACTGGAGCGCGCCTCCGCCCTCAAACAGGTAGCTGAAGGCCATCTCGGGGGTCAACGGCAGCTGGGACGGCGGAAAGTAGTAGCCTTTATCGACCACAACCACCCGGTAGCCAGCCTCGGCCAGCACCTTGGCACACACGCCGCCGCCGCACCCGGAGCCCACAATAACGACGTCTGTCTCGATGACCTCCGGAAACTGGCCGCCGGGGCCGCTTTCGTTTGTCTTGTCGCCGCTGCCGGTGCTGTTAAACTGCATAAAGTCAAAGTCAAAGGCGGGACCCGGTTTGTAGTCGATGGGCGAATCGACATAGCCTGTTAGCTGGGGCAGCAGTGGGTCGGATTGTACCCAGGCAAAGCGGGCGATGGAGCACAGCGGCCGGGCCAGTACCGGCCATATGGGCAGCCACGTGTCGGAGCCGATCCACGATCTGATGATGGCTTCGCGAATGCGCACCGGCTGCTGGTGGATGGGGTTCCAATACCCGGTGGCGAGGCGACTGCCGTAAGAGGACCTGCAACGGGTTCTGGTGAGTCTCTGGGTGCGCGCAGATTGGCAAGATCCGCAAGACGACGGCCCTTACCCTAGAAAGTTCAAGAACATCCCCAGCTGGCTCTTCATGCGAGCTGGAACGCCTGTGACGAGCCACTTGACGGCTCTGACAAAAGCTGGGTTGTCCAGCGGCCGTGCCCGCAGATACTCCTTGACCTCGTCCTCCGAAGGGGCATCTTGGACGGCACCGCGAATGGCTCGGTAGCTCTGGTCGAACTCGGCGAGCGTGATGGACAGATGCGTTGCCGTGTCGTCGTCGCTCTCCTTGGTGATGGCACCTTCTTGGACGGCGATGGAGGGCACAACGCCGTCTAACAGAGCGAACAAGATCTGCCACTGCGTCTCGGTCCAATATGAGTCCGGGCCCAGGACGACCCGGCGCGGCCGGCGAGGGGCCGAGAGCGTCTCGAGGCTTGCGGACGCCATGGTCGCCGGGGCGGTCGGTGCGTTGGCTCGGGGCCTGACAATTCCAATAGGCGTCGCTGGCGGGTGCGGCAACGCAGGCGAGGGCAGTGTCGGCGGCGGTGATGTGCGGGGCGAACGAGGGTCGAAATTCAGAAGCGGGCGCGCATCCCACGGGAGACGTCAAGCCGGGCAGGCGGCGCGTGTGGGAGGCCACGCGCTAATAACCGCATCATCACTGATGAGAGTTGGAGGACCGCTGGCCCTGGAAGCTCAAGCGCTCCACCCCGAAGCATCCCGGACCCCGACTCGGCCCAACTGAGAGGGCAGTGAGGGCGCACCGGCGCCGGGGCTTTCAGCTATGGAGCAGGACGGCCAGGGTCGCGCGGATGGGTCGCACGAGGTGCTAACCAGGAGCCTAAGCGCGGGCTGGGCCCTTCCGTCCAGGCCCATAGTCCGCACAAGGGCATACTCGTACGGAGTCAGGGGCGACATGGGCGGCGTCTGGAAGAATTCTAGTGCGGCCCGCCGCTGGCGCCATGTCGGTCCGCCCGGGAAGATCCCCATGGCCTCGCCCGGACTGGAAGGTGAGTGCGCCGCGGGTCGTGAAGGCGCGCGTGAGTCTCCTTGCTGGTTGCTTGCAGCGTGCCAGCCCGTGGGCGTTTGTATCTGAAGGCTTGTTGCTCGCTATCGTCAGCGCTGACGCTGACACGAGCACAGACGTCTTAGATCTCGCAGATATAGATCCCCGTCGGCGAACAGCCACCACGTGGTCCCCGCGCAGTTTCGAGTTGGGCCGGGTTTGGACGCGGCGGTGGCCCAATCGCAGAGCGCAGATCGGCCAGCCGTACCGTACGGAGGCTCGTAGGGGTGGGAACCGCTGGGCGCCACCCTGCTATCTGGGCATATGCTGGAGTCAGGTCCGAAGAAGCATTGTTGAGGCAGGTCTGGTCGGATCTCAATCGATCTGGTGCTGATTCTCGTTCGACATGACAGCTTTTCCGGGGTGGCAGACCGCCTTGCGGACAGACGCATGCTTCGTACTGTACCTGCAATTCAGAGCGGGGGGACGTAGATGGCGCGGGTGATGCCTGATTCCGACTACCGAGTCGTGAACAAGTGTCTGGCCAGCATAGATCGCATGGTGTTGGAGAAAGACTAGTAGGTAGTTGGTAGTGTCGATGCATGAATAATGCGACCAATGTCCACGGGTTCTCGGGGGTAAGATGCTGTGCTGCTGTTGTTTGCAAAACCATTGAGGTTTCAGGGCCGAGCCGTTCAGCATGCGCTGCGTAGTCTCATAATCCTGATTCGTGCAGCTTGTCCGCCTAGTCGCAAGAAACGAAGTAGCCAAGACACTTGATGTAAGAGGTGGTGAGCTAGCATAATGGAATATGCATATACGCGACACTGGCCGATGGGATTCTGAAGTGGGCAACTATGCGGTTTCAAAGGGAAACCACGATGCTGATGCTGCTATCCGATGCTGAATGCATGCACGAGTACCTAACACATATGAGCAGCCAGCCAACAGTCTCCCTCGTACTCGTACCGCAAGAACCGCGAGACCTTACCTACGGAGTAATGGCTTGGCAGGTCTGGAAATTCCATCGGGGTCTTTTTTTTTGTTGAGGAGAGGGGCTTGCACACAGGGAACGCGCAACATCGCACCACTCATCAGCAGTCTTATCGATCGCGACTGTTGGATCCTACAAGCATAGCAAGAGACATCTATGGTAGTCGTACGCCCTCGCAGCCATCACCAGCTACGAGCACTGTGCCGCTCAACCTCGGCTTGTCACCCGTTGCTGGCTCTTCAGTGCTGGCGCCGTCTGCTGCTGCGGAGTGGAGGTCCGACCATGATCAGCAGCTCTGCCCTGCCACGCGGCCAGTCTCTCGCAGCCTGCCGAGGCACGAGATCTTGAAGGGCTTCCTGCCTGGGGCGTCGTGCGGGGATGAGAATGTGCCTGGCCGCAACACGACTGTTTGTACGTCTTCAGTCGCCCCGGGGGCTGTGCCCGGGCCTGTCTTTGATGTTGCGCGCTGGCCGCAACCGGGTGACTTCGGCCCACGTCACCGGCTTCTGCCGAAGCCGGTGACAGGCTACGCGGCACGAGAGAAAGCAGGGCAAACTCCAGACTCGCAGGCGGGTGAGCAGGTCTCGAGCTTCCTGGGAGGGCAGACGGCGTTGACAGTTCAATGCCAGCGGGTGAAGGTTTGACGCAGGCGCATGTGGGCGGCAGCCCTGGAGGCTGATACGAGAGGTACCTTGAGCAAGCAGGTCTGGTGCACAGGTACCTAGCCAGGTATAGATTCGAATGCGAAGACATCCCACGCCATGGTCTCTGGGGAAGAGGCGGGCGCACCGGACGACTGGTACTCGTAAGGTATTACGAGTATAGGTGGGCGCAAGGGGGGCTGCAGCCGCGGCAAGAAACGTCCCCAACAAAAAAAAAATCACCACTTGGAGCTGGAGAAGCGGCTAAGGGGAGGGTGCCCCGCGTTTGGCAGGGTGACAGTCGGCTGCGGAGTGCGAGTACTCCAGGTACCTGCGGCGTCTCGCACTCGCAGCCACCACGGGCAGCCGTGGCAGCCTTCCTCCATGCGCCCCAGACTTTCGGGCTAATGCGACTTGACCTGCAGGGACCGACCGACCAAGGTTCAATGTTGGCCAGAAGGCGACTTGGAGACTCACGAGTGCTCGTACACGCTCCAGTTGGGTACATTTCATCATTCATTCATTCATTCACCCATTCAATCATGGGCATCAGTACATGTGAGTACCTAAGGTAAGGTACATATGTAGGTACGAATATCGCCAGGAAAAGGCGACATCGAGTGGCTGCCCGCTGTAGTCTCGGGGCTCTTGCTCAATGGCTTTTCCGAGTTCGCTGTACCCATTTCAGGTGTGAAAGTCGTCGATTCCGTGTCTTTTTTTCCAACTCATTATTCACCAACCGACCCTGAAATGAGGAGGGCCCTTGGTTGCGACGCGACAAAATGAGCACGCGACCGCACCGGCCTGTTGCCCGGTCCAAGCCGGTCCGTTCGCTGATATCAAAGCAGTACATGTACCTATTCGCATCGGGCCAATATTTCTAGTAGATGGAATTGTAAGTGGGTAAGTACCTATAGGTAGGTAGGTACCTTAGAAGCCGCCTGTACCTGTGTGCAATGCCCGTGCCTCGCCTGCCGTACGTAATGCAACCACTTGAACGATCAGAGCCTCGGAACAGCTGCCTCGAACCTTGGGCACCTTACGAGTACTCGTACGTACGCGTGCCGCCTCGCCATTCACAAGGTGACACTCGGCGAAGCTCACACCCGGCGTCGCAACGGTACCTGGACCGCCAGCGTGGCACTGGCACACTACATCCGCCGCCAGGGTCCAATGGGGACTCGCGGCGGGACACAGGGTTTGCGCCACGGGTCCAGCCTCCTGTCTCCGCTGACGTTGGTGACAGACATTTCGCAGCGCCATCCGGTGACCCTGCCAGCAACTGGGGATGCCTGCTGTTGAAGAGACGAGACAGCCATTGAGCTACCCAGTCGACCGAAGCGTTGTGTTTCTTCTCTTTCCCCGCGGAAGAACATCCGCGAAGTTGTCTACGAGTACATGCACTCGCAGAGAGGTATCAAACCAACATTGAAGTTGCCCTGGGACGAAAAGAGCTGGGAAAGGGGACCAGAAAAAGAAAAAGACCAGCGATCTGCCACTAGCGCCGCCAGATTTGGTTTGTGCTAGTGCCTGTGGGGGTTAGCGCGGGTGTGCGGGTGCCCATATGCTTGCACATCCCGGGCAACCGCAACCCAGCAGGAAAGATTGTTGAGTCGAATGTCCCTTGCCCATCTCGTCGCCCCAGGTCTGTCCCAGGGGGCCCCAAGTACATGCTGTGTATCCCAGACCGTGCCATTGGATGTAACTCGAAGCGTGCGCGCAGTTCATGTGGGCAATTGGATGCGCGCGCGCATACCCTACGAGTAGGTGCGGTGTAAGAGACAGCACGAACTGTACGAAGGGCACCTACTAAGGTAGGTAAGGAACGGTAGGCACTTGGTTCTGACTGATGAGGTGAATTGTAAGCCTGGAAGCCGGGGGTACAGGCCTGCAAGTACTCGCAGTCGATGCAGTCGGCAAGTATGTACGACATGTACCCGCGTCTTGCTGAGACCCGCAATTAAACCCATCCGCGATTAGATATACCAACATGAAAGTCTTTCTGCCTCCTGTCCCGAACTGCCGACCCGGCGCCCTGCCTCTTCGCCTGCTACTTGAGCCTTCTGTCGCCGCTGCTCCGGTTCCGCCTCGTTTCTCCCTTCTCGTCTCTCCTCTCATCCCTATCCTGGCTGTTCTGCGCCAGCTGTATCACCACCCACGTCGCCAGCCGCAGCTCGACCTCGTCTACCTCGACTCGACTCGACCCTCTGTCTCGACCAACCCCCGATTCGTTCCTCATTTACTTGACGGGATAAATCAACAGCCTCCTTCACCATGTCTGCCGGTCCCTCTGTCTGGGCGGTCCCCCTCAACTGGGACCTCTTCAAATTCCCCCCGGACGCGAACCCGGGCTCCATCCCTCCTGCCTTCAACGACACCCCCTTCAAGATCCCCGACTGGCTCTTCACGGCCGCCCTCGACGCCAAGGTGCCCTTGACCATTGCCGTCACGTACGCCGTCTCGGCCAAGGCCCTCAACGCCTACAACATCTCGAACGGCAAGAAGCCCTGGGCCATCAGCAAGACCAAGGCCTTCAACGCCTTTGTCATTGCCCACAATGTCTTCCTCGCCGTCTACTCGGCCTGGACCTGGTGGGGCATGTACAACACCCTCAAGAGGACCGTTGTCCACCCTTCGGGCCCTGACGGCTGGGCCGGCACCATCGACAGCTTCTGCAAGATCAACGGCCCCGCCGGCCTCGGCAACGCCTTCACCTACAACCAGGCCCTGGGCCAGTGGGAGTCGACCTCGGAGACCAGCATTCTGACCGCCGGCGGCCTCCCCAGCGCCGTCCTGGGCGGCCGCATGTGGAACGAGGGCCTGGCCTTCTACGGCTGGATCTTCTACCTCAGCAAGTTCTACGAGGTCCTCGATACGTTCATCATTCTCGCCAAGGGCAAGCTCAGCTCGACTCTGCAGACCTACCACCACGCCGGTGCCATGATGGCCATGTGGGGTGGCATCCGCTACATGGCTTCTCCCATCTGGCTCTTCTGCTTCTTCAACTCGTTCATACACTCTCTGATGGTGAGTTGACAAATACCTGTGAAAACCAATATCCTGACCTGCCCCGCTAACAGCGCGATCCAGTACACGTACTACACAGTCACCGCGTTCAACATCCGCGTGCCCCAGTTCATCAAGCGCACCCTCACCTCGATGCAGATCTCCCAGTTCATTCTGGGCGCTTCTCTCGCCATGGTGCACTCCTTCATCAACTACTCCGTCCCTGTTGAGGCCAAGACCGAGACCGGCACCGTGACCGAGTACCAGACCGCGGAGTGCGTCTCGACCACCGGCGTCACTTTCGCCATCTGGCTCAACGTTGTTTACCTCATGCCCCTGACGTACCTCTTCGTCTCCTTCTTCATTGCCAGCTACGTCAAGCGCTCCCAGGCCAACGCCGTCCAGAAGGCTGGCGCGAGGCGCATGAGCAACGTCAATGTCGCCGAGAAGGCCGGCTGGGATGCGGTCAAGGGCATCAACCGCGAGGTCTACGGCGATGTCAAGTCCAAGGGGATCGCCAACGGCAAGGCCAATGGCAAGCACTAAGTGTGCGCTGTGTATCCCAGGGGGGATGCCGCGGCCTGACGTCAGACGAGGCTCCCCGAACCCTATAATCATCCCTAACGAGACACGCTTATGACCACACGTGGGACGGCAATTAGCGGCAAGCCACGTTGAAGGCTCCGCGACTTTGAAAACGGAGTGTAGACGATAGAGGGCGGCGGCTGAAGAGAGGTGGCTGCCGAAAGAGGCAAGTCCCGATGCGGCGCCCAAGGATGACGAGTCAGCTCGTAATCCCTGTACATAGAGCGTGGACACTGGTTAAGAGCGATATCACCGTATAGTACATAATCCGGACAATGTACCGATGACAACTACATACATGCCCGTGACAGGTGCAACGCAACGTCTGATCTGAAGTGGTCTGAGCCTGGTGGTCCAAAATCTAGACGGATAATTCTCGACCAACCCCGAGGTCCTACGTTCAGCTCGCGAACATGTACATCAACTTCCACAAACCACCACTTGATCCCATCCCATCAGTATAGTCACCGAACGGTTTCCATATTCGGTCAGCGGACATGCTAGACCGGACACCGGCTTGGACGGTGAGCGCTCTGCCGGTAAGGGCCCATTTATCATAGGGATTTCCGCGTCGCCCTAATCGCCGCCGTGACCCCCGACACCACACGGCAGTCTCCCTCAGTCCGCTCGCCCACCGACTTCCCCCCCGACCTGCAATCCGCCGTCCGTCCGTTCTTGATTGAGATTGATGGGTGTACGTGCTGTCGGTTCGCGGAACGGGAGAGTGATAAAGTGGCTCGTTGTGCGCACGCCCTTTATTACGACAACGGCGCTATCCTTTCCAAAAAAAAAAAGCCGGGGGGGGGGGGGGGGCGCGAGCAACGTCCACTCCGCCAGACAAGGAACTAGGCGGTATCAAGAGAGGGGGGAGGAGGCCTTGTCAGTCGAGCAGAGAGAGTGTGTGTGTGTGTCTGGCGCTCCCCCCCCCCCCCCCCACCACCCCACCCCCCTCCCCAAGAGAGGTTCTCGCGGAAGCCTGCTCTGCTATTAGTCCGGGTTACAGGTTCCGCGAACATACCCGCCCAGCGCAGCTTATTCCGTACTTTCTACGCCTTCTCGTATTGCAGCGAGGATTTCCAACGGAGGGGGGGGGGGGGGGGATGGGGGGAATAAAGCTGCCGAGTGGTCAGGGGCGTGCCTCCCTCCTGCTCTCCTCCCTTCTGGGGTGTCGACATCGAGGGGGGTTGGAGAGACAATGGCCCGGTGTGGTTGGGCATTCTACCGTTCGATGTGTCCTCGTAGGCAGACTTGGGCCCCGGCAGGGAACGGGCGTGACATGCACCACGTGGCACGCGCACGCGAGCGCTTGTCTGGTTCTCCCCGTCGAATGTGCTTTTCCGCGCCGTGACTCGGCGGCCGAGGGTGTCTGGCTGGCAGGGGAGCTGCTAATGGCTTTTCTTGGGGGGGGGGGGGGGGGGGGGGGGCATCATCAGCGACGCTTCATCGCCTGCTGAGCTTCTCACACAGGAAGCACCGACTGGGACACGGCCAGAGTTGTCGCAGAGTGAGGCAAGTCGAAGCCATCTGGATAGCTGCTGCTCCTCAGCTCGCCTGTGAAATGTCTGCCCCGTTCCAGTCTGTGTGCTCTTCCAGATATCCAGATAGAGTCTCGAAGCCCCACCATCCTCGTCAGTTCAGATTACGGTACTCCAAGCTTCTATTCTCCGTAATCACCTCGATAGTTCAGCCGTTGAAGCCGTTGATGCCGCTCTTTCTCTGGGGGGGCAAACTGGGCGAAAAGGTCTGACTGTGGTCATCTACATTCGGGGTGCAAGACTGCACAGGGTGGAACGCGCCGGGTCGTGCTGCCAGATATCACGTGGATACCAAGCTCACGAGGTCGGTGATCAAAGAGACGATCGGGATGAGAGGCTAATGGTCACATGGACAACTGGAACGAGAGGCCCAGCTCGCTCTTCTCCGCTTCACAGCCCGGAACGCTGGGATCAGACCTGGGGCACCCCCAGGCCATGCAAGAAATGCCCATGAGCTTCCCCCAAACGTCGGAGATCACACCCAGGCCTTTTGCGTGCCCCAGCAAAGTTTTGCGCAATTCAATTAACTCTGAGCCAAGAGCAATCTCCCCCCTGGGTGGTGGTCATGATACAGCTGTTGAGGGGACTCAAGGCTATTGCCGCGCTCTGAAACCTGGTTGCCAAAATGTAACATCTCTTCGCACGCCCTACAAACCCGCGGGATTGGATACCGGGGAGTCAACCAGGTCAGCGACCTCCAAGTCTCACCAAATAACCTACCGGCGTAGATGGGCACAGCGAAAAACAAGGACGCAGTTGGTGTCTCCGAGCGGTTGTCACGCCATTTATAGAGGATACGGCGAGCGTGGTTTCTGGAAGGCGACGAGCTTTAAGAACGCCGAACCCCGAGTAGCACGGAGCAACCGATTTAACAGATCACTACCATGTATACAGCTTTCCCGCGTTGCCCCGACAGCTCGCCGCCAGAGCGCACTTTTCGAGAAGCCAAACCGCCTCAGTCCGGAATCAAGAGCCGAGAGAACCCCGAGCCCCCTTTACCCTTTCCCGATCTTCTCGACTCACGCAGGTTCGGGGCAACCGCGCTGTTCTAACCCTTGAAAAGCTGTAAGAAAAGGGTCACAAAAGCCGCCAGCCGCGGTGATCGTACACTTTCCAACATGTCATGGAGGATATCCAGGCTCTGCACGCAAGACTACCCCTCCTCGCCATGACGGGGTTGAATTGAACATGAAGTCATCAAACAACCATTGCAGTTTGTGTGTCTGGGTGGTTGAGAATGTTTTTTTCCACACTGTACCGCATAGCGCGACCCTTCTTCCTTTTCCTTTCCTTTTCCTCTTGCTTCTCTTCTCGGCTGTTGTCATGGAGGGACTGTCGCATCCCGTTCTCAATGGAACCACCCCAGCAAGGCGCCGAGGGGAGTGCCGATTCACCCAACCGGCAAGCACCATGATGCCTTTGGCCCCTGTGACGGGGCTGATAAGGAGGTCACGTATAACTAGATGTGCATGTGTGCTGTTGGCCTGACAGCTCACTCGGTCAAGACTCGCAGACAACTTGGGAATGCCCAGCCGTACTCTACAGCGTACGCTCTTTTCCCCAGCAGCTACCGCACAAACACAGCGGGGCACTCGGCGATACGAGGGAAGCAACCTTGCCCGCCGAGTGCGTTATACATCACAAGAAAGACCAGCGAAGTGCGAGTCAAGGGGCAGGTTTCACGCGCGTGTGGTGAGCATGTCGCGCTTGTTGGGTTCCCAGTTCGTCTGAGAAGAAGAATAACAAGAATAGGAAGAAGGGGGGGGGCGAGAGTGAACCGGGGCAGAAAGTTGGAACCGGACTGGGAACAGAATTTCGATATGCGGCTCTGTCTCATCAAAGCGGCCAACGCCCTCGCTGCAGGTGAGGGCCGTCGGAGGGGGGGGCTGTGCCTGTGGAAAGGCACGTATGAGAGGTGTGTTTATCTCGCCTAGCTATACCTGGGCATATAGGTACGACGAGTATATTAGACAGGCAAGCGCGGGGATGGCAAATGGCCTGGCGAAGAAAAGGGGGGTTGCGTTAAGATAATGAACACATGCCAATCTTTGAATCTTTTTTTTTATTTGCGCTCCCGCGCGCGTGTGGCAAGCATGGGACAATGGCGGTCAAACGTTCTCTCACGGCTTTAGTCTCTTATCGTTTACCCCTCTGCCCCCCCCCCCCCCCCCCCCCCTCCAGGATTATTCTGGTAGACGAGGGCCGGCTATGACCGCGCCCCCTAGCGGGAACGAGACAGAAAGACCCAGGACCCTTCGGCCCCTCTTTCGTCGCGGCTTGCCTGCTTTCTCTTTCGGGGCCCTGGCTTTCGGGCGGTGGAGCCTCGCTTAGGTGGGCTGTCTCCCCTCGTACTGACTAGCCAGCTGGGTTCGCGGTGGCAGGCAGGCAGGGCTGAGCGGTTTATGGGAGGGGGCGGGGGGCAGGGAGGGGTAAGGAAGGAGTTGTTTGCGCGTGTGAGCAGCGGCAGCGGCAGCAATAGCGGGGGGCTGGGGGCAGAGAGGGGGGCGATAGGCGTTTGATTTGATAAATCGAGGGGGACGAAATAAAGGCGGTGAAGAAAATAGAGGGAGAGGCAGGATGGGCAGGAGGAGGAGGGGGGGAAGAGGGGGGCGGTTACATATGCGAGGTCGATCTATCTATTTCCATGAATCGAGAGGCCACTCGTGAAATCGAGGGAAGGGCTGGTCAAGTGGGCTCCTGCGTACGTGACATGTACTCACTCAAGTCCAGCGAAAAGAGGCCATTTGCAGCGCCTGCGGCTGATAACATACATACATGGGGCTGGACCTTTGGACTCGCATCCATCAGGTGGGTGATCTTTGCGATACTCGCAGTCGATAATATACATGTAGGGAATATGGGACACAACAAACAATACCTAAGGTAGATACGTAAACAATGGACGGCGGGAGTTATCCTCGTCCCAGTCTAACCCGACCCGGCTACGTTCATAATGGAACATAATGACGCACCCAAGACCCATTTAGGCACGGCTTAGGTACCTACCTACGCACGCGTAGGTACTCGTGCTACCTGGTGCAAGTAATGTGCCCTCGAGTACCTCCTGTGCGAGTATAGACAGATTCAAATAGGCGAGGCAGAGATCCATGTACGAATATCAAGCCAGGCAGGCAGGTAGGCAGACAGCACTGGAAGACAAACAGACATTGACCGATACGAGTTGGGTACCACTTGCTCGTTCGAGTATACGACCCCAGCTTTGTGAGACAAGGGGACCACTGAGACACAGCACACGGTTAGACAGACAGATGCCTGAGCAACCGATGTGGGAATAGCAGCAGCAGCAGTGTGCAGCAGCGTGCAGCCTGGGGCGTGGCGAATAGCGGCCTAGCTGCCTCCCTGGGCCTGTCGTTGCTCACCAGGGTGTCGCCGTCGGTGCCCGTGGCGCGGTCGTTATGCTCCGGGCCGCTGGCGGCACTCACGATGATGATGGCCCAGGTCCAAGTCGTTCGATCGCAACAACGACAACGGCGACGACGACGACAACGACGACGACGACGACAACGACTCCCTTTCCTCCTAAGAAGAGACGAGAGAGACCCCGTCCGGGTTGGAGCCGCAGTCTGGACCCTTTACGTCGAGAATCAAGACCCCCCCTCAAAGACAAGCGTCTCCACGTCCCTTGGCTCGACGCACGCACTTCACTTGCTCTACGAGTAAACAGTCGTCTCCAAAAAGACAAGAGACAGGACTGGATAAGAAACAAGAACAGAGCGAGACAAGACAAGATCTCTCCCTTGAGCCGGAACTATACCGCCATAACAAGCGCCGCCAGCAAGGGGGGGGGGCTTCCCGTCTGCCATACCCCCGTAAATGGCCACCTTGCCGCGCCTACTCATACGGGTAGCAGCGGGTGCTGTGCTCGTTAGGCCCATCTCGACCGAGCTGGAACCTTTCGAACCCCTTCTTCCCATCCATCCAGAGGTAGTAGCCCCGAAAGTGAGGAAGGGAGTAGGAGAGTCTAGAAGGAAACAAGAGAAAAAGGGCCGTCCAAGCTCTCAACCCGCTAAAGTTAGGCCACCCGCTCGCCCGAGCCGAAGCCCCAGAACCCACACCCACACCCACACTCACAGCCATAGACAGAGCCATAGTGTTAGGTATGTAACGCGCAGCTACTCGTAATCCCCGGCTGGGATATCCCCTTTAGGAAATACCACTAACACCACCACCAACCGATCCCACCCGCGGTAACAATCATCATCATCATCAAACCAGCGGCCCGGCTTCCAGTTACCCGTCAACATGCACTCAGTCAGTCAGTCAGTTAGTCAATCAATCAGTCACCCTGCCGCGCCCTAGGCAGACCACGGCTCCTCCTCCCGCTTCCAGAAAAGCCAGAACCCGGTACCACATCCTCGGGGTGCGTGCGTGCCCCTCCAGCCGCGCCAGCCAGCCAGAGTCAGGGATCATCCCGGCCGGCCCTATTCACTCGGCGGTCATGTATGTCGGCGCGTACCATAGGTAGGTATCCATACCGCGCAACCACTCCCGCGCAATGGCCGTTAACTTAGGGGTCCAGCCAGCCAGTATTCTGCCGTCGAAAGGGGGGGGGATAATAATATGATGGACCGGCAGCTACTCGTAGTACTCGTGGTGTGAGAGCCCGTTCTAATGTCTGGATGTATCCTTCCAGAACGTATCCCCCCCCACCTCCCCCCGTCGCACCTTTTGGCAACAACCACCCGACCCAATCCCCTCCCATCTCGGAGCCGCATTCATGGACGAAACGGACCTGGCCCATTACACACACCCGTAGAAGCCACAGCCACACACCACTGCCTCCTCCCAGACAAAGTCCGCGCACAGACCTGAGGTGTACGTCTCGCGGGTCTGCGTCTCGACCACCCCCTCCCGCCCCCTTCCCCGCGCGCGAGCGCGCGCGCGCAATGACTCGGGACCTCTGCAGCCCCTTGACTCGTCCCGGGTTTCTGCGCCTGCGCCCAGACGGCTTGAACCTCCGCCCACCCACCCCCTTCCCATTATCGCCTTTTCTATCTACCGGAAGCATCTTGAAGGTGTAAGGACGGAGGGGGAAGCCAAGCACGCGACACAACCCCGCCCCCCTCCCTCATGGAGGCTACACCGAAAACGTCACAGCGTATGAGCAGTAATAGATGGATATCCGTCCGGGGGTAATGAATCTCAAAAAATATCATTTCGTCCGAATAGGGAGGGGGGAAGCCCGGAAAAAGCATGTGCTTTCCCGTCCTCCCATCGGCGCCAGAGGGCCTTAAAAAGCAAAAAGCTCTCTATGCTGCTGGTCTAGTAGAGCACCCGTCTATATCGCTGTAGATTGCGCCCGCAAGAAAAGACTTGGTAGCCCTCTAAGAAAAGAAGCGCGACCTGGGCCCCGCGCACACAAGAATCTCAACTCCAAAAACGCGGGAGGTGGTCGCAGGACCACGACTTCCGTCCCGCGTGTCAAAATCGCTGATCCGCCTCCTCTGCCTCCTCTTCCAATAAAGTATGAAAAATAAAAATAAAAACTCCCAAAAGCCCCGAACCTGGGGCTGCCGCAAGGGGTATCAGGATAAATAGACGCATTCCCGTCAAAACTCCGTCCCATGAGTCACAGATCCCTCAAGGCCTGCGCGACCACAACTCCTCGTAGACGTAATAAAAATAAAAAGTCAAAAACGTGCATGGATAAGCCCGAATTAGCGCGCCTCCCGTGGCAGCGCGACCCAAAAAGTTCAGCCGTGAAAGTCGTCAAGCGAGGACAGAGCCGGTCCTCTTATTAGGTGGTGGTATGTCGATATCCCGCAGGTCTAAAATCCTGCCTGGGATGGGGGTAGTGTGATGCAAAGCTGGCCGGCTCGGCAAGCGTCGGGACTAAAATGTGCTCCAGTTCCAGTCGCGAGGCACGCTCATGGCCACCTCGGCCGGGTGCTTGGCGGCAGCCGACCCGGGCATCGACGCGATCGGGCTGGCCGGCGCCGTCTGTGAGCCCTGGATCATGGTGCCCGTCTCGCTCGACGTGTCGCTGCTCGCCTGGCTGCACCACGCCTTGAACGTCATATAGCAGTGCGCGCACGATCGGCTGTCGGCGCCCTTGGGGTTGAAGCTGGCGTCCTCGTCGAGCGGGATGCTGTAGGGCGAGTGCGTGTCGCAGAAAATGTTGCCACACCTGCGGCAGTGGTGGCGCCGCACAAAATAGTTGAAGCGGCGCGTGCACGAAGGCTCGTCGCACATGGCAGAGTCATGGTCAGACTGCAGGAATCCAAGAGTCAGTATGGTTGCTCGAGGGGCGGGGGCCAGTCGCACCAGGGCCAGATGAGGCTCACCTTCCAGTGCTGGCGCGTGGGTTGCGCGCTGGGCTTGGCAAACAGGTCAAGCTGCCACTGCGCCCAGCTGCAGCAGTCGTCTTCGTCGTTAAAGGCCTTTCCGCTGTCGCCCGTCGATCGACGAGTGAGGCGGCCGAGGGCGCCCCAGCCGCCGGCATTCAGCAGGCTGCTGTTGTTGGATTGCAGCGAGCTCTGGTCCGGGTCCTGCGCCTTCTTACTCTTGGAGGGGTACTCGTTGGGTCGCAGGACGGCCGGGATGTACAGGGGCCGGCGCTGGTTGTGGTGGGAGATGGGAGAGGAGGCTGTGGGAGAGCCGTTGGTCGAGGAGCTCATGGGGGACACCTGATGCGACTGCTGGGCAGCCATGATCTGGGCGGCGGCGTAGGTGGGCGAGGTGGAACGCGACTGGGGCTGGGAGTGGTAGGAGAAGAAGCGCTGATGGGGCTGATGGTCGGGCAGCCGCGGCATGATAAATTCGGTGGCCATTTCCTCCCACGGGGCTGTCGGGAGCTGACGTGTGCGCAGCGATGGCGATATGCGAGGGTACCGGGTGAAACCTTGAGCTGGTCACGCGGACGGCGGCAAGGTTAATGAGTCGAGAAGTGCGTAATCGGGTCGTCGGACGACAGGGCGCAGAAGAGGTGCAGACTGCGGCACGTCGACGAGGCGAGGTTAGGCGAGGTTGAATGGGTTGGAGAGGGGTTTATGGCGGCGGGCTGCGGTCCGTTCAGGTGGAGGAACCTCCGGTGTCGAGAGCGAGGGGATCGTGGGCGAAGGGACTCGGGCGTGCTTGTATATTAATACGCAGGCGAGTCAGAGAGTCGTACTCGTACCAACCTCACTGTCTGTGGGTGCGGGTGTGGTGTGTGTACGAGTAGAGCAGAATAGCCGGGTGCAGCGCAGCGCAGTGGTGCTAAGCCCACAACGGCCAATGACCGCAGGTGTCTCAAGAAGGAAAGGGTGGATGGCGGAAAGTGGGCACCGACGAGCGGCCAGAGGCTCTAGGGGAGATGGCGGAGAAGGCTATCGCCACGGGGTGCGCTGAGGGCCGGCCGGCGGCGCAGGGGGGTGGCAATGGGGGGGGGTGGCACTTCAGCTGGCACTGGAGGGGCCGATGGGGCACGCTGTCGCCGTAGGTGGTAGGCGGATGGATCTGGCTGGATACGGCTATGGATCTGACGAGCCAGGCCAGGACAGAGAGAGATGACCAGGAGCATGGGCGGCGGCAGCATGGGCCGGGATGCGGGCAAATACGAAGCCCTCGGTATGTAGAGTGGGGAGGTCGAGGCCGGCCAGCCCTGGAGGGGAGCAGCGCACCCGCGCGCGCGCGCGCGCAGCCGGCAGGTGGTCGCCGAACACACTGCACTGCGGGTGGTGACGGGAAGCGGTTGTTGTCCAGGGTGTTGTGGCCCGGCACGGGCACTGCGCTGCGGCGCTGGACCGCACGATCCAGCCCGACCGCCTGCTTTCCTTGTCCTTGGCTGATGCCGCGAGGTCCAGTGTCTGCCGCAGATGGCCGTCGACCTACGAGTAGGTATGCCGACCCGACCCATCCATGGAGACGAGCCGGGCTTCCCGTCACTCGTCAGTCATCGTCAGTCATCGGGACGTGAGGGGGGGCTGAGCGAAGCGATCGAGCCCGGTGAGTACCAACTCGTACGCGTAGGGCCTTTGGTGGCCGGGAGACCTCGGGACTCGCTTTCGGCGCTGGGAAACCTCCGGCTGAATTGGATGGATGCCATCCAACCGGGCATGGATGGACCACCATGAGCGAATTGGATAGCCCCCGTAACACCCGTAATGGCCCCCAGAAGCCCCGGGGAAGGTGCGTTACGTGTAGGTATTCGTAAAGATGGCAAGTACATGGATCTCACTGGGCGTGCTCGTAGCCGGCCAAGTACACCCCCAGGTAGAGAGCGCGTATCCCGGCTGCAGGTCTGACCTCTGCATGCACAAAGGCTCGACAATAGCGGCACCCCTCGCGGGACCGCAGAGACCTGCCCAGATACCTGCAGCCACCCCCGCGCTTAGGTACATACAGCGGCGAGTGGGCTCGTGGAGCCTGCCAGTACCGGGCTACCTATGTACTCTCGTACGTCCTATCTCGCCGTGTATCCGTACTGGCGATTATCGGAAATCTGACGACGGTGATTGGCCGCGCGACACTGATGACGGAGCCACTCCGAAGGTCGGGGCCCAGGCGACCAGGATCTCCCAAGACGCTCCCCTTCTCCCTTGAGCCCGCTGCCGCCGCCGACGGCGTGCTTCCTCGCCCTCGCCCTCAGTCAGATGAACCGCCGAGCCTCGCTCCCCCCAGGGTGGCACGCCAAGACCCGGCCAGCGTTGCCCACTGCCGCCCACCACAGTGGCACGACACGCGCCCCCCAGCGCACACCAGTTGCCCGTACCCGTTACGCCCAGCACGCTCATCATCAGCAGCCCAGCGCTCAGCGCGAGCCGGAAACGCCCCTTGGCCACCCCCTAGTCCGAAGCGGCCCCCTAGCATCTCGCCGCTGTGGCCAAACCGGGACCTGCCCAGCGCTGACAGCGCCTTGGGGAGAACGATATGAGAGAGAGAGAGAGAGAGAGAGAGAGAGAGAGAGAGAGTAGGTCCGCCAGGCACAGGCAGGCAGCCGGGGATACCGTTGCCACGGCTGGTCCGGCTGCCTACCCGCCCGTCCCAACGTGTGCCCAATGTGGTGCGCCTTTGTGTGTGTGTGTGCGTACGTGTGTTGCCGCATTCCCCTTTCGGTTCCCTCTCTCTCCGCCCAAATGTTACGTCTACTAACTAGTGCCTACGTCTACGTCTACACGAGTTCCCCTATAAAGGACAAGTGAGAGACGGGGGAAGGGGGGCCCTCCTCTTCGCTACCGAGCCGATCCCACCCTGGCTTTTTCCCGCGCCTCGGGCGAGGGATGTAACGAGTGTGTGTGTGTGTGTGTGTGTGTGAGTGTGTGTGTGCAAGCGAGGCCGCCCGTGACGCGCGGTTTTGCAACCGTAGATCGGCGCCGCCCGCGCCCGACCGCATCTTTTCTTGGTTGCACATCACTCGGCGATGAGCGATTGCGGTCCCGGCACCCCGGGTCGGTCACCTGCGAGGGCGGGATTACATTGTGGTGACGGACCGGTGAGCGCCGGCACTTTGCCCTCGCCTTGGGCTGGCCCGCGCAGCGCGGGATGTGTGACGGGCTGGACTCGGGCGGCCACCCCCATGCGGAATGTGTGTGTGTGTGTGTGTGTGTGTATGGGAGAGTGTGTGCGTGTCTGACGTAGCTGTTAATCAATGATGACCGGGGCCCCCGACCCGAAGCACTGACGTGCAGGAAGATCGCAGATGTGAGCCGCACCAGCGCGCACGAGTAGATACGAGTACTCGCAGATAGCAGTTCTGCGTGGAGGAGCAAGTCGCACTATTCGCACAAGGCCACGGTTTGATGCAGATGATGGCATCGAGCGCACGCACGCGCAGGCAGGGAGCAAAAAAAGAAAGAAGAAAAAAGCAACGAGCTAGGAGTACTCGTAGTCGGAGAGCAAAGTCACGAGATGTGACCCCTTCACAAGTTGGTCAGGGGCGACTCTCCATGGCATGAGTCCGGAGCGCAACGCGTCTGGTCTGGTACGGATAGTAGATCGATGGGGACCTCGCATGCGAGGTTAAAGTTATTCTTAACACGTCGACGTGCCGCCCCCCTTCGCGGCGGCGTCGGCGGCGATATGGATGAGCGACGACCCGCGCCCAACTAGATACCTAGTAACGAATGTCGCTTCGCATAGAGACCCATTGCGGGGCGACTTGACTGGTCGCTTGCGTCGCCCGAACGCCACCTGCGCGAGTGAGTGAGTGAGTGAGTGAGTGAGTGAGTGATTGTCCGCAATGGGAGGGCAATCGTCTAGCGGTCGCGGGCCTCTCTCCTCGACGCGAATAATAATAATAATAATAATAATAATAGTAGTAATAACAACAAGTTTCCGGGCAGTGAGAACCAGCCAACTGTACGGATATACGATTGGCGCATGGACGAACAGGACCGGCACAGATTCCGTTGCCTTAAGGAGGCGGCTTTGGGCACTACGAGTACCGTATTAGGCACTTTACGTGTATGTAGGTACACTTGTAGCGTGGAACTGGAGGGGCCCGCGAACAAGGCGAGGCGCTATTCCTCGGCGGGCCACTGGTGTTCAGAGTATTCTTAATCGAAATGCCAGTCCCGGGGCGAAGGCTGCGAGGCCGGCGTGTCCCTGCTTCTCGGGGCTGCGGACGGACCTGGAGATCAGCATGTACTCGGACGAGTACTCGTATGAATTCAGGGTCTTTTGCGTGTCGTGGGTTTTTTTTCTTCTTCTTTTTTTTTTCTTTCTATTTCTTCTTTTTCGTTCCCCCCTTCTCTCCCTCGGCATGTCTGTCCAGCTCGCTGAAGATACTCGTACGAGTCCGACAGACTACCATGAAGCGCGCACGAGCATTCCGCCCCTGATGGTGCACCCCGTCACCCCGTCTCTCCACGAGCATTGCCGCCGAAAACGTGCCCGAAGATGCGCTGACGAGCCGCACCTTGCGCTCGCGGCACGTCGATCGGGCGTCGGCAGATTAGGCGGGGATGAATCTCCGGGGTCTTACGAATAGACTAGATAGGTATAGATGTCGTTCTCTTGAGTTTCTTGAATCTCTTGAAAGGGCATGCGCTCCTGGCGCTACTCGCGCGGAACGGCCGAGCGGGTTCGAGTGACGGACAGAGAGCGCGCATCCACGCATCGTCAACCTCGACGACGACGCTACTGCGACGGGGGCTCCGTACACGCACACAAGGGACCGCGGGTACGTACCGGATGGTGCTCCCCGGCGGGCGGGCCTTTCCAACGCGGGAGTGAGCCTCTGCCTCTGCCTCTCGTAGGCCGTCCCACACTCGCACTGGCGCGTGCAGCTTCGGAGGCCACATCCGTCGCGCTGCCCCCTTGTGCGCCGGCAGTGCGACGCGATGATGGGTTGTCGTGCCCCCCTCCGAGGCATGGCCACCAGAGCACCACCACATCAAGAAAGAGAAAGAAAAAGAAAAGAAAAAAAAAAAAGGGTTCAATGGAATCCCTTCGTCGCGCCCTCAAAGCAGTAAGGCAGTAGTAGAGCCAGTCGTCACGTCTTGCCCGTGCAGATCGCCCGCCCCAAATCTCGAGCAGCGCCGTTTCGGTCTCGCGGCCGCCTCCCGTCCAACGCTACTCGGCACTGAACGCCGGGACATTTTTTTCCCCCTGTCACTCCCGCCCGAGTCACACGAGCACCGAACCGCGCCCGCCCGCCCGTCCTCTCAGACACACAGACGACAAAAGGCACAGACGGCTTAGACGGGGGTCGGCTTGGCTAATCGTAACTCGTGTGTCTGGCCAGCCCTTCAATCCCTGGCTCATCTCGGAGACATGGGCAAGTACGAATTAACGAATAATGATAAGTGCCGCGTCCCGCATCTTGGGGCCTCTTTTTCGTCGCGTGCTCCCGGCGGCGCGGCGCGGCAGATGAGAAGAAAGATCTACGAGTACCTACTCGTACGTTGCATCCGAAAATAACCGGGGGCCCCATCCAGCCCTCGGTTTGTAACTCGGGAAAGTACGTGCGTTGCGGCCGTCCGTCTGCCCGCGTCTCGTTGCGGAAGATTTGGCCGTCCGTATACTCGGTCTTCCATGCCCATCGACGAACGAAAACGACGGCGGTGCCGTTGGCCTTGCCGATCCGACCAAACGCCGGCGACTTGGGGGTGGCTGGGAGGGGGGACGGGGACCTGGGCGTGGATCTTTGATTTTTTTCTTTGTTTCTAATTCAAACTCTACCTATCATCGTCCATACGTGCACAAGCCCGAGAGTCTTCATCTGGTTGATTGGACGTTGTATCCGTAGTCGCCGCATCCTTCCCCTCCCCGCGACTAGCTGGCTGGCTGGCTGGCTGGCTGGCTGGCTGGCTGGCTAGCTAGGTGGATGTGCGAGTAGGTACTCGTAGAGGGCACGGAGGGGGTGGGCTTTGACAGGCAACGCCTGTCCGTGCCCCGAGTTGCGCCCCTCCTACTCCTCTTCCTCCCCCGTCTGATCCCAAAGAGTGACAGCCTATACTCGCATGTGTGGATGTGTGTGTGAGTGGGCTTTTTTGCTGCAGAGGAAAGCGGTGAGAGATCGCGTTCTCCCCAAATCTGTAACGAGGAGGAGGGGGGCTGTTAGCGCGCGCGAAAGTCCGGCGTTGGGCCCGTGCTAACAACATTCGTGGTGGTGGGCTCTTTCTTCCGGGCCACTCGAAAGTGGGAACGTGGGATTATTGTTGTGCTGGACGGTGGCAGGTGGGTTGCTTGCTTGCTTGCTTGCTTGCTTGCTTGTCACGAATATTGGGGCTACGTCAGTCGAGGAAGCAGATGTGACACGAGAGGAGAGTGCTCGCACGCGTAGAAGCCAGCCAGCCCCGTCTTTTCCGGCTCCTTCGAGCCGCCGCGGACCCGCGTCAAATGGATATATGGTATCCATCCATGCTTGCCTGCTTTGCGCCCTCGGTCGGCGGGATACCGGTGGAAAAGAACAGCTGGTTGGAACGGCAATGGCGGACAGTGGGAGATTTCCCCTCGTCTACGAGTATTCACAATATGGGAAAAGGCAGTGCGATTCGATCCTCTCATTTCGTCAGGGTTTCCAGAGCCAGCAGGAAGAGGCAGAGGGAAATGGGTGGGGGGGCGTAAAGGCCCTTGTTGACCTGCTTATTCGGTGCTGGCGAGGCCCCCGCCTCGAGCTGCAAAGCTTGCCAGGCGTTGCGATCCAGCGAAACTGTCCTTGACGGTCTGCCTGCCTCTACGAGTATGACCACGGTGCTGTTCCTGCCATCACCTCTTGAGAGGCTGGCTACAGACAGGCCTGCGAGGATTCATTCGCACGGCCTGCCGACTGCCGAGAACCAATCCAAGCCATCCGCCGCCGCCGTCCTCTCGCACTCACTCCCTGCCTATGTGCCTCACACATACCTACCTACCTTACGGAGTAATCATCACCCGTGCGTCATGCCGACCCCATGCCACCTACGACCATGGCGGATTGCGTACCCGTTTGTTCGAGACTCGGACTGAAGAAACCCTTGCTGTTTCCCACCACTCGAATTCCATGGTACGAAGTAAACGCCAGCCCCCGCCAGCCTTCTTCCATGGTTACATTGTATGCATGCATGCATGCATGCATGCAGGCGGCAGCATACTCGTACCACAACAGCAGCACTCGTAACAACAACTGCAGTGCAGCGCAGAAAGCCGAAGAGCGTTCTGGACTTTCGACCGCCCCCCTGGCGTCGCAAGAAAGCGGCGTGGGTTCGGTGTCTTTGCCGTCTCCATAGTGGATTTTTGACCTTTATTACTTTTACCCACTGGCGGCGGTAGGGGGACAGGACAGACGGACTACTCCGCACGAGTACGTTAGGTACTCATACGCCTTGTGTGTTCTGCCCCTCATCTCTCTCGTCCTCTCGACCAATCCAGACGCGCGGGCAGCCTACGGAGCGCGCTCCGGGCGGGCGCGCCTAGAACCCCTCGCGCGAGACGACTCGCCCTCCGCTGAAGGGCCTCGTAAGTACGAGTACAGGTAGGCGTGGTCGGTAATGAATGCGCGGGGACAGGGCAGGGGATCTGCTCCCGCCTGGCCGGTCGCCGGTCGCCGGTCGCGCGGCGGGGCGCTCTTCGATGGGAAGTTTTACCCGTGGATAGCGCGGGCTTCAAGTCGCAACTAGAGCACGGAGGTAGACCTTCAATACCTTCCTGAGTCTAGTCGGTGCGGGTTCTGTCGTCTGTCCAGGCACCCACGCACCCACGGCACCTACGAGTACCTAATAATGCTCCTTTGTTTTCGTGACGCTGGGTCGGCGCGTTGTAGATCCCTCAGACCTACCAAGTGAGATACCAGTATGTACCTAAATCAATGTGAGACTGGCGAGGAAATGATCGAAAGGACCCTGGGTTTTTCGTTTCCTTCCCTGCCTTTCCGTCCAGCCGAGACGACCTGCCTGTATGCAACGAGTTCCTGCGCGTCGCGCTCGATTATTAACGGGCCGCGTCGCAGGTCCAACCGCGCGCGCCGTGGTCTTGACCAGATACGAGTAACAAAATCCCTGTTCAGGAAACCCGTCTCCGGGTAATAAGGATACTCATACGGGGTATTCTTCGCAAGGGTCTCGGCGGGCAGAGAAGCAAGCAATCCGTCCCGTCTCCGCGGTATCGACAACTTTGCTTCTTGCTCTCTCATTGCTTCTTCTCCTCTTTGGCGGGCTCCTCTTCCCCAGCCGCACGGAGTGGCGCAAGTCGCGCACGTGCAGGTACGTAGTCGTAGGTCGTGAGGACCGTTGATAAAATCCCTACGCGCAGCAGCCGAAGCAAGCCCACTCCCGCCCTTCACCCCGCGCGGGCGGTGTGTCTCGTCTTTTCGCCACCGCGCTGGTTGGGGATGGAGGAATATGATGACACGGGCCAGGAATGGGTTGATATCGTCCAAGGCGTTATGATGGAAATGCATGTAAGCGCGGCAAGCGGCGGTGCTGCCGGAGTATCGCGGCGGAATGGCTGGCTTGCCTTGTCCGGGTCCGGGCAGGTCATCTTCCTCTACCCGATTTGTGCTGCACAAAGACTCTCCCCTATTCCAGGACCCTGGACCCGCGCACAGGCCAGCATTGCAGGGTCCGGGGACGTTCAGCCTGAAGAACGACATGCCGGGATGGGCAGAGGAAAGCAAGTCGAGCGCAAACGGGCGATGCCATGGATGCGGACCATGCGTCTGCTGCCTGCCTGCACGGAAGGGAGAGCATGTCGAATGCCTGCGCGGATAGGGGTCGTCAGCAAAAGCGAAGGTATGGATGCCTCCGCCGACGAGGGCTCCGGCCTAGTTCCTAGCCGACATGGACTATTGTCATCGTCTTCGTCGCTGCTTTCGCGTTCCGAGCCTCCTTTTTGCACTCTCTTGTCGGCCCAGCCAATCAAATGCCGGGTTGCGCTATTGGTCAGGGGTTAAGGCGGGTGGGGGACCGGGACCCTTCGAGACCTTTTCGCTTTCCAGCCCCAAACCGTTGAGCCATGCACGCAGGTCAGCGGCCGGCAAGCAGTAGAGCAGAGGGACGTGCGTCGCCTTGACCTGAGTTTTGAAGAGGCACAGAGGGCAAAAGGGCACAGGGGGAGAGGGTGAGAGGGTACCTAGGGGAGGGGTACGCGTACAGGGGCATGGGGCACAAGGGGGTGGGCCGGGCCCTGGGCCGTCCGCGCCCCCACCACCACCACCACCACCACCACCACCAGAGCTGCAAGCTGCAAGCTGCGCGCTCTCTCGCAGGGATACAGGGGTCTGCAGCTCTTCACCGCCAGGTCAAGAGAGCGCTTCGGAACCTCCCCGGTCTTCTTGGCGTGCTATTCTTTTCCGTTCGCCGTCGCATTCGATTCTCGCCGTTGATGCCGGCCGTTGGGCGTTGTCCATCCCCGGCATCTCACGTGCCGCAGTTATCGAAGTGGGACAACACCGCTGGCACAAGCCGGCCGGGCCAGTGCCAGAGAACTCGGGACGTCGTGAATACGGAGTTGCCTGCTTCGAAAGCCGGGCTGGTATTCGCACGCGTACACTCAGATCCACCCGTTGTTAGAATCCGCACCGGGAGACTGGCGCTACTCGATAATGGGTGCATTGCGAGTATTGTCGTCGAGACGCGTCCGAGATGAGAGGCCCTACGCCGCACACGGTCTAGAATGGACGATGCTCACGGAGGTTGGCCGGGCTGGCTCTCTTGCTTGCTGGCTTGTGGGGCTCCGATGTCATGTCTCAGACTAAACTAGGCGCGGCGCCTCCATGACAGCGGCAGTCCGTCCGTCGACGGCCACGCAACAATGGCCATTCATCGCGGCGCAAGTCCCAAGCGGCTTTGTTGGCCCTAGGCGTGGTTGTCGCTGCGTTGTCTGTGCCCAGCATCGTCGTCGTGGCTGGTGGAGGAACGGCAGCCTCCCACCCCATCCTGCGCCAGGTGGTCCCGATTACGGGGAGGGGGCCGACTCTGCGTTGTGGGTTGTGGGTTGTGCGTTGTCCGGCGACCCCTTCATCCTCAGCCGCCCACAGTCACGAAGTGGCGATGAAGAGGGGTTGTTGCATGTGTGTGGTTGAGTCGGGACTCGAGAACGGGCCACCAAAGCTGGTTATCCAGATTGGTCGACTCCCTGCGAGCAGGCCCCGGCCACCAAAGAAGCAGGGGGCAACGCCCCTCATCCCTCATCGATTCCTCCCCGGGAGAGGTTGGCGACTTACGCCGGGCCCTGGTCCCGGTACGCGTGCGGTCCTGGGCATGTAGTCGTACGAGTACGCGTGGGAGCCACGGCCGAATCGTGTGTGGGTGCGGGCGCCGAAGCAGAGCAGTGCTCGGAGTAGAGCAGACGGTACCTGGGGTGGGAGGATCTCATCGTACCGCATCTCCTCCAGACACGGCCCGGGGACAGCAAGTTCCCCTCCAGAAGAGCCATGGGATTCGTCGGTCGCACAGACTTGATCCTCGGCTCGGCGCGAGGCTGGCACGGCGGGCTGGCGATGACGACGAGGCGAAGGAGCAGGCAGGCAGGGCCGCCCGCCCGTAATGAAGATGCCCGCGCGGCAGCCCGTCCCCGGCGCGTGGTGCGTGAGCGAGCGCTGGGCGACACGATGTCATCGGAGGGGTGCCGGTAGAGGGATCCGCGTGCGAGCACAGGGCTGGGGCCAGCCCCAAGACGGCGACAAAAAGCAAACACCGAAGATGAAGGGTCCTTTAGGTACCTAACCTAGGCAGAGTGGGTGAGTGGCCAGGTCGCAAGGCTGTTCGGGCGTGTCTCCATGGGCGTCTGTGCTCTACTCCGTACCTGTGCGCGGAGCGTATACCTCACTAGCAGGCCTTGGACAGCACTGCCAGCGAGGTACTGCGAGACTTGCCGGGCCCACAGTGGCAGCCAGCCCCTCGACTCTCCCCGTAATGCGGCGCTAGCGGCGTGCCAAGACACTCGTCCCACCTCGCCGCCTGTTCGTTATCGTCGGCTTCTGATTGGCCTTTTTTGTCCTTGGGTGTCTCCTCCGCTCTCGCAGTAGCCACGTACCTTCTGGCCCGTGCTCTGTCGTCTTCATCTTCATCGCACCCCTTTCGCCCGTCGCTCATTGGCAGCCCCAGAAACGTCCCATGTACGAGCGAGACCGCCTAACTTCAAATGCGCTTCCGGCTGCCCCGGCCGCCCCGGTCTTATTAGGCGGGGCGCGCTTGCCAGATCTACAGATACAGAGGTACATTCCCTTCGCTCAACTGCTCGCTCACGTCGCCGTATCGTCTGCATGGCCAAGCTCGCGTGTCAGCGCCGCGGCGGCCCATCGTCTCTATCTTGCCTTCATTTCTTTTTTGCGGCCCTCTAACCTTAAAAAGTCCCCAGGCGCTCGGTCTAGCATCAGGCGAGAGATGCTCGAGGAGCTGACCCCGTTATTCGCCTCATCTCTCTCGGATGGTCTCATCAGCCGGCAACAAGACTCGGGGCCCGCGAGATCTACGAGAGCAGGATGTGGTGGCAACTTGGTAACACCCCCTAGCGCGAGAATGGGTCCACCGCATCTACGAGTACTCGCACACACACACACACAAGCCCAAGGTTGAGCTGAAGCGCACAGCACGACGCAAGCAAGGGGGCGCCCGCGACGACCTGGTCCACGATGCCACGACGCCCTCAGGAGCGAGTCCACCACGGCGATGCGTTGGATCGCCGGGAGGTGGTTGGGCCGCAGCGCACACACGTACGTACGAGCATGTGGGGGGCGTCATCCAAGTCGAAAGCCCACTGGCCCCATGAGTTCAGGCTGCGCGCGGAGAGGACCCCCTCTCATGCACGCAAGCAAAGCGGCGGGAAGGTTTGCTCCGCTGGCGAGCGGGCCTTTGCTGCTAGCAGCACAGCAGAGAAACCAGGAACTCATCAGCCCGTCACTGTGTCTCATTGAAGGTCGCTCGTAGGAGAGGAGACGAGAACGACGAGCGCGACTTGGTTTCGCTTTCTCGATCCACCCCGTCGTAAGCTGAACCCTTTTGACGGAGGTTCAAGACAGCTGACCAACTCGTGAGCAGGCAGGCAGGGAGACAAGCGCCTTGTTTACCTTGTCTGCGTGTCTCCAAGTCTGGAGTTGCCAGTGCGTACGAGTATGTCGTGTGTTCGGATACGCTTCCTATCACCCCCGTCCAAACCGCGGCCAAACCGCACCCCACGGGCTGAGACAAAACCCGACGAGATCCGGATCCCCTGGTCATCCTATCCTCTACCGTTCGGGTACGCGACCAGCCCGTGGCAAGGTCGGATTTGAAGTGCATGTGTGTAAGAACATGGTGAATATGACAGGAACCTGACACGGGGGGAGAAATGTGACGGCTCACATTACGCGTATCCCGGCCCGGACGTCTTGATGTACGAGTCTTGGGGTGAAGTATTGAGTGGGTGGGTAGGCCACCCGGGGCGTCGTCCTCCGCTCCGCACGGGATGCCACAGCATCGCACCCACCACACTGATGAGGGACGCCGCAGCAGTTCCCGAGTCCGACCTCGCTCGCGGCGCTGGCCCCCGTTCGCGGTTTTGCCGTGAGGACCACCCCATAATAGCCTGCCGTGCCTGCGAGTGTTGCCCCCGTGCCCCCCCACACCGCCAGCGAGGCGAGAGGAGACACGCACTGGCCACACCTTACAGCAATAATAGACTGGCCGCCTATTGGTCGAGAACGGCCATAACGCGCACTCGCACCAGCGAGTACGGCCGGCGGCGACCCCGCCACGGCCCTCTCAGGAGAGAGAGGGGCCCACCTGCAGTGTTGTCGTGCTATTACCGAGTGCCGTGCCCCTCTTGTCTCTCGCTGTCGCAAGTCCAAAAAAAGACTTGGCCGGCAGTTCGGCGGAGGCGAGAAACGAGCACAGTCCTGTCGCCCCCCTCCCTCCTCTCTCGATTTGGCCCCCGACGGGCTTCTGCACAGGGACGCATGCGCGAGAGAGAGGTAGACAGAAAGGGGCGCGCGGGGCGGTCTGTGGCTGCCGAATCCCCATCCATCTCCTGTGCCACATCGGGCTCTGACGGCATGTGACAAGATATGAGTTACCAGTAGAGGACGCTTGTTAGCCACTCGCCTGTCGGGGCGGGAGGGAATGCGGCGAATGAATGGCGCAAAGGATCGCGGTCTGCAGATGGCTCTGGTCCCGTGACCGCAGGGAGCGATCGCCTTTGCTGCTGTTTGATACGGTGTTTGCCTCCTTGGCTGGCTGTTGGTACGAAGTATGCGCCCGCAGTCTACATCTCCGTCGACATGCGCCTCCATCTCGACTGCTGACCTGTGCCCGCTGCCCATGCACCATGCTGCCTTGCCCCAACACTATCGAGATACAGACAAGATCGATCCCTCCCGGCCGGAGGATTAGCGTTGACCTCACTCGCCTGGCCCTCGCTCAGTCCCGGGCTCGGGCTCGGGCTCGGGCTCCCCCTCCACCCACCGCCCGCTCCTCCCGCCCTCCTTGAGGACGACCCGGAGCCCCTCGATGCGCATCCGCTTGTCGACCGCCTTGCACATGTCGTACACGGTCAGCGCCGCCACCGACGCCGCCGTGAGCGCCTCCATCTCCACGCCCGTCCTGCCCTCGCACGCCACCCTGGCCTCGATGTCGACGCGGCTCTGCCCCCCTTCCTCCCGTCTTCACCGCCGACGTGCACGACCAGGTCCACGGCCACCCGCGACAGCGCGATCGGGTGGCACAGCGGCACCAGGTCCGCCGTCCGCTTCGCCGCCATGATGCCCGCCACCCGCGCCACCCCGAGCACGTCGCCCTTGCGCATCTGATTCTCCCGCACCAGCGCCGCCGCCGCCGCGGCGCTGAAGCGCACGCTGCACGCCGCCCGCGCCACGCGCCGGCTCGCCGCCTTGTCCGCGATCGACACCATGTGCGCCGACCCCGAGTCGGACACGTGCGTGAGCCGGGCTGCCGCCCCCTGCCTGCCGTCCGCAGCCGCGGTCTCCGCCTGACGCGGCTCCCCTTCTTCTCCCTCTTGCTTTCCGCGTGGCAGTCTGGGGTGGCGCGTGGTGCTGGAGAATAGTCGGGCATGGGCGAAGCCTGCGGGCGTGGCTGTGTTGACTCCAAGCATGTGCGTGGGAACAGGGCGATGGTGCCGTTGGCCGGCCCTGAGAGTAGCCGTAGAAGACAGCGCGGACCGCCCGCCTGGTGTAGTGTGACTGGCTCGGTGATCTGTGGCGAACTCGTGAGTATCTATTGCCGCCTGAAACGACTTGGGGCTTTTGCGTACATGATTGTATGCATCGCCGAACCTGACACCGAAGCGACGCTCACGCGCGCCGCCCAGGACTGCAAAGGTACACGGAGGCCGTAGAGTCACAGGTTCACCCACCTATCAGTATCATGGGGCGGTTCGGCATGTGCTCAAGCTGCCCGAGCCCGGCGTGCTTCTCCTTCTTCCTCTTGACGGCCATGCCGATGACCTCCAAGAGCTCATGGTGCCGGGGGCCCAGACCAAGCAACCGCGGCTCTTCGCTCCCGGCCCTGCCCCCGGCGCCATCCATCTCCTCCAGTCCATGGTCCTCCAGCCGCTGCATGGCCTCGAGCGCGGCCTCGTCGATGGGCTCGCCGTCGTTGGACTCGCGCAGGATGTCACGCAGCGAGACCTCGGCGTTGCCGAACAGGCAGACCTTGAGGTTGCCGTCGCTGGTGATGCGGAGGCGGTTGCACGAGCCGCAGAAGTTGTGCGTCATGCTGGTGATGAAGCCGACGCGGCCCGCGAAGCCCGGCACGCGCCAGGTCTTGCTCACGTCGGAGGCCGCGTCGCCGGCGGCGGCCCGCTCCAGGCCTGGGTGCGCCGCGCGGATTCGGTCCAGCATCTCGCCGTAGCCCAGCATCTTGGCGCGGTCCCAGCGGTTGCCGCCGAAGGGCATGTACTCGATGAAGCGGACCTCCATGTCGCGCTCGCGCGTCATCTCGACGAACGGCAGGATCTCGTGGTCGTTGAGCCCGCGCATGACGACGCAGTTGACCTTGAGCCGGACGCCGGCGTCGCGGTGGCGGTTGAGCTCGAGGACGCGCTCGATGCTGCGTAGGACGGCGTCGAGCCCCTTGCGGCGCGTCATGACCTGGAACTGCATGGGGTCGAGGGTGTCGAGGCTGAGGTTGACGGCGGTGAGCCCGGCCTCGACCAGGGGCTCGAGGCGGCGGTGCAGCGCGATGCCGTTAGTTGTCATGGCCAGGTCGCGCAGGCCACGGGCCCGCAGCTCGCCCAGGCGGCGCACCAGCGGCACAATGTCGCGGCGCACCGTGGGCTCGCCGCCCGTCAGGCGGATCTTGCGCACGCCCTCGCCGACGAACACGGACGACAGCAGGACAATCTCCGGCGTCGTCAGGAGCTCGCGCGGCGGCGACAGCTGGACCCCTTCCTCGGGCATGCAGTACACGCATCGCAGGTTGCAGCGCTCCGTAAGCGAGATGCGCAGGTAGTCGTGCTGCCTCGCGAAGCCGTCCGTCAGGAAGTCCGAAAACGGCCGCGGCGCCGCCTCCGCTGGGAAGAAGCTCTTGGGGCGGCTTGGAGCGGAGCTGGTCGGCGCCGCGGACGATGCGAAGCCACGGTTGGGCACGGCAGGGCTCAGTCCGGGGTCGCGGTAAGGACGGGCCGCGCGTCTGGCTGCTGCAGCAGCGGGGGCCATCTTGCGGGTAGCCATGGTGGTCTGGTCTAGTTCCGGTGCTTCAGGAGCAATCGAGATGCTCGGCGGATGCAGGATATGACGGTGAGAATCAGCGGGGGGTGGCCGAGGGCATCTTGTGTGGGGGCGCTGTGTACAGAACCGCTGTAGTGATTTGCTGCGTGGGCTCGACAAGCGCAAAGGACCCTTGATCAAGACCGAGCGGGTTGACGGGAGGTCCCAGGGTGAGGTGAAGGGGATGGCCAAGTCGGATGCCGGTCGTCCCGGAAGTGAAGTCACAGTCATCAGTCACCGCAGTGGAGATCGATACCGGCGGCGGGGCCTCGGGCGGCAGTCGCGGGGTGCTCCGATGAGCCGCCCTGGCGCCTTCCTTCCTTAGGCACTACGAGCGGTACACAAGTGTACCAAGGTACCTAGGTACTATCAATGCAGGTGGTGCGGGTGCTGCTTTGGTGGGGGCGAACAGCCGCTGTTCCAAACCACCTGCACCCAATCAGATTGCTCACAGTGCCGTCGGCACAATCAACACCACAGCCGGCATCTCAACGCGCCCCCAGCAGTCAACACCGCGGCCTCACCCGCGCTTACCGAGGAGCTTACAGCGACACTGTAGTTTCTGTACCAGAACGCAACCAGGGTATCTCACCAAGAAAGATTCCTACCTTGGGCACTCTACCAGGCACGCTGCCTCGCACTAGCGACACCCACTAGCAGCAACGACAACCTCACCCGCTCCTCACTGGCAGGGGCCACCACCACTCTGCCGCCAACAGGGCGCATCAGCTGACCGGGCACTTTGCGTGCTCCAGCTGGACGGGCACCATGCGGTACTCACAAGTCGCCAAATGTGAGAACTTCCCTTCAGACTCCCACACCGCCGCTGCTAACCCACCTCAGCCTCTCCCCATTGCGTCCCTAGTCCCGATGGCTCCCTGTTTGCTGTCTTATTCCCAACAACTCTGCAGGTCAGGACAACTGGCTCTCTAGAGATATCCCGCAACGTTGACCTGGCACCAGACCTTTCCAAAGACGTCGTTGGCGTCAAGTGGTCCCCGTCCTCAAAGAGACTCGCGCTGGCGGTCACGGACCAGGTCCAAGTCTTCGACATCAAGGACGCAACCTATCGAGCCACCATCCGCAATCCTCTTGGGCCTGGCACAAGAGTAACTCTCGTCGAGTTCGGGGCCACTGACCAGGAGATTTGCGTCTGGTCGGCATTCGGCATCAAGCTTTCCATTTTCGACCTCGCCACGTCAAAGGCCGTAGAGATTGCCAACCCCAAGTTTCACACCCCCCTGACGGCCTCGAAGAGTTTCTCCATCCGTCCACGCACCCATCACCTGGCCCTCATCACAAGAACGGCAGGCAAGGACACCATCAGTATCCATGCTCCAGGCAGCCGCGAGGTCGTGAGATCGTGGCTCCCGGACACGGTAGACGCGCAGGGCCTGGCTTGGTCGCCCGACGCTACGTGGCTCGTCGTCTGGGAATCCCCCTCTCAAGGCCACAAGGTTCTGTTCTACACCCCCGATGGGAATGTGTTCAGAGAGTGGCGAGGCTCAGCTCGCCATTCGACGCCGAACCGAGACCTAGGCGCGGGCGTCCGGGTGGTTGCGTTTAGCCCCGACCACAAACACATTGCTATTGGCGACAGCGATGGCTCCATCAGCATACTATTTGCGCCGCATGCCAGTGACGTGACAGTGCTCCGACACCCGCAGAGCTGCCAGCCGCGCGACACGCTCCAGGTAAGAGATACTCGTCCACGGCAATCCTCGCAGCTTCGATGACATCAGCTAATGGGTGGGCAGATCTGGCTGCAACAGACGCAGCAATCAGGCGATGCGGCCTCGTCTGGTTTCGTACGATCCTTGCAGCCCGTCGAGCCGCTGAACCAGCCATCTTCCGGCAAGAATGAAGCCACCTTGGGCTGCAACCTCGCCGTGTTCGACTGCTCGTCCACCCTGCTTGCCACCAGGCTTGAGGAGGCGCCCAGCACGGTCTGGATCTGGGATATCCCTACCTCCGAGCTGAGAGCCGTGCTGCTGTACCATGTCAAAATCTCGGCCATACACTGGCATCCCTCGCAGCCCGAACTCCTGCTGATACGATGTGAGGGGGAGGACCGCTTTGGATACGTCTGGGACCCCATCAGCCAAGGGCCACGGCCCATCGACACGACGCGGCACTTTGAGCCCAAAGGCAGGCTCCAGGCCGCGTGGCTTGACTTGGATGCGGAGGCTGCATCAATATTCTGCTCAGACAGCACCAACTGCGTGGTTGCATCATTGGCCGACGCCGACGCCCCTGATTTGCCAATCCCAGACACCCGGGCTCCGGACGACTGCCCGATGGCTGGGGCAACGTCCCCTTCCGTGGTTGGCGACAGCAGCGATATGGACGAGGGCCAACTGGACGACACGTTCCACTTCAAAAATTTGTCCAAGTCCTGACTTGGTCTTCAGGCCGGCCTGCAGTGGTAGGGGTCGGTTCGTGGCATAATCTGTCACATCTCGAACGAGCTGTCGCATTTCAACGCTGTCGGCCACCGGCCAGGTCTGAGCTAGGACTCCACCCTTCGGACTCGAGGGTGCGGAGTTGGGCTGACCTCGCCCATTGGTGAGCAGCGGATGCGCACGAGGGGAAGGGGACGCGGATTGGACAGCCCGGCTGAGGGGGGCAGCACGGCGATCACAGTCCCCGTGTTGACTGAGACTCGAGCCTGTACGTACGTACTCTACATGCACTCTCTGCAGGAACCACGTGCGGCAGCGTTGTGGCGAACCAATCCACGGCTGCCGGCACTCAACACAGACGTCCGGCCCAGCTTTTGCATGCAAGGCCGGCCCAGACGCGAGATCAATCGACTGCGCCGGCTGCTGCGGAAATCCTTTGGAGAGTTGGTGGTCGTGGGTGCCGAGCCTGGCCGGGTTTTCAAAGTTTTCAAACGAAACCGCCATCTCCACTCGCTGCATGCCGTATGCACAAGGCTCCTTTGGAACTTGACGAGTGGTTTCGCGGATGAGCCTGTTTGTCGGCCACGTTGGAAGCGATCCTTGAGCCACGCGGTGGTCAGGCCACTGCTTTGGCTGTGTCCAAGAATCCCTATCGGCAAAATTTGTCTGCGACTTGATGCCCAGCAAAGGACGACGCTTGTCGCCGCATGCTCAAAGGGCGCTCTGCAACGAGTACTCGTATTAACGCCCAACTTTCAAGGATGATCAGATTATAGGGCCTTCTCGAACAGGAAGCTGGGAGGACCGGTGGATGCAGAGAAAATTTTCGGGGAACAGCCCAGTGAACCGGCGACCGGGGCGTCAGGGTCTGGAAGCTTTTGGCCCCCACGACTCGTTTATCACGCGAGATTCGTCGCAAGGGAGCCGACCGCGCTCTTGGGACGCTAAAGCCGCTGCCCAACCAGACGACTCCGATCCTTCTCCAGCATGCGAGCAACGCCCGTTTCCGTTTGCACGTCTCGACCCAGCCCAGCCTGGTGCGCCATTCGCCGTTGCGGACCACACACCTCTGATGAGCCTCGAATCTTACACACTTATACATAGCACGCGTACACTACATACCTTACTTAGGCTCTTCTGGGCCGCGTGCTTGGGCTGCCGGGGATCGCGGTGCCGTCCACCTGTCGCTGTCGCCGCCCGTCTCATGGAGTAGCCTTTCATTGGGCGGGCGCCGGGTGCTAGAAGCGTGAATCACCCCGGGCAGCCTTGGGAGGAGCGCACATCGGCAGCAACACACCCGGGGATGACGTTGAATCGCCAACAAGGCATGCAGACAGCCACTTTGCACCAGGGTCGCTGCAGGAATCCGTTGCAAAACAAGCAGGCTCTTCTGATCTATCAGGCCGCCCTAACAGCGCGGGGATGGAGGGCAAAATGACAAGCCCAAGGGGGCCTTGCCCAGGAGCAACCGACCCCCGCGTTATAAAGAGCCTCTGCCTCACCTCGCGTGTCTCTTATTTCCAAGGTTCTCGTGATGTACTCTGCCGATCAATTCGCACATCCGACCAGCGCCCCCCCCTTTGCCATGTCGCAAAGTGACTCGACGTATCAAGGGTCTGTGAACGGGACCAGACAGCTTATGGTACCGCCCGGATCTGCGACGGGCAAATACTATATCCCCTTTTCGAATGTGAGTTGGCGAGTGCGAGTTCTTTGCCGCGTGCCACGTGACTGACGGCCTCTAGCTCCCCTGGAAGACGTCTTGGCAGCACCTCAAGGATTACTTGCGCGTGGTGTGCTCTGTCGAACATGTCGAGGTGTTCAATGACAGCACCAGTGGCTGGGTGTGTGTGTTGGGACGCGAGGGCTTTGACGCAGCTTTAGGTTCGAGACATCTCACTCCGTCTCCTGTGCAGGCTGTGTATTCCGTCCACGAGCTGACAGTCGCCAGATCTCCTTCAGAACGGCATCTTCAAGGACAGGAAAATCTGCGCAGACGGCAGGAACGCCACGGAGCCTCTGTGGATCAAGGATCTCGTGGACGTCTCGAGCGGCGATGGGGGCCAACCCGTCTCCGCCTCTCACTCGGCCCCGGCGCAAGGGGAAGTGCAGTATATGCAGGTAAGCCGTTTGCGCCGTCTACAGAACCCCCCCGTCAAGAAGCAAATACCGGGGCCGCTTTCTGCACCTCCCCTCCCCTCCCGCTACTCCTAGAAATCCACGCGACACATCTTCTACAGAAATGCGTTCCGTCCGGCTCGACGCTGACCAGATCCCAATACTGTGCCGGCGGCCGGACAGCCAGCATACGCGACCAGCCCGATGTACTGCAACAGCGACTACGGAGAGGCGTACTACTGCTACCCTTACGTCGGCGCTGGCAGCTACGGCGTGGATGCCGCGGCGTACGCAGTCAACGACGCCGACGGCGCACAGTACCACTACACGGCAGCTTCCAGCCAGGCCGGCGACTACCAAACGTGGCTGGGAGGCGACGGCGGCGTTATTGAGACCGCTCCGTCTTCGACGTCGTCGTTGTCGTCGGCCGGCGCGAAAACACCAAGAACGAAAAAGATCCACAGCACGGCCGCCGCCGCTGCCGCCGCCGCCCCAACGCGGCGCAGGAAGATCATCATCAAGCAGCTACCGGCTCAAGTGACGGCAGACGAGGTGCTGGAGCTGGTGGCGCGGCACACGGGGTACGGGCCGGGAAGGTGGTCAAGGTGGACATACCGCTGGCGTCGGCGTCGTCGGCCGAGGGAAGCGGACACGCGACGGCGACGGCGACGGCGACGGCGACACGGGGCTACGCGCGGGTAACGCTACCGAGCGAGGAGGCCGCCAGCCGCACCATTCGCAAGCTGAACGGGGTCAAACATGGCGGGCGAACGCTTTCTGTCGAGCATACTAAGGACGGGAGCAGTAGCAGCAGCAGCAATAGCGCGCTCTCGGTCGCAAGCGCCAGGGATGGAAGCGGCGGCGGCGGCGGGCACAAGAGCACAAAATCCAAGGACTCGTCCGTGTCTTCGTCGTCCTGGGCGTCGTCGCTTCTGTCTTCGGCCTCGCACAGCAGGTCGTCCAAGAAGGATAGGAAGGAGAGCGTATCGAGCTTGGCGTCGTCGTCTTCTTCGGCGTCGTCGTCGTCTGCGGCTGGCGGCAAACAGAAGCAGCAGCAACAGCAGCAGCACGCCGGAAAGGGCCATCAAGGCATCGTTATCGCTCACGGCTCGACGTCGCGCTCTTTGAAGTGAGAGATCTCCCTGGGGCTTGGCCAGGATGTGGCGGTCTTGCGTTTCGTCGGTGCAGAAGCGTATCGGCGTTATGCATGAGGCGCGACGCAGCTACGGGGTTGCCACGGCAGTGTCGCTCGAAGTTTGGGGTTGATCCCCGCGTCCCTTTAGAGGCAGAGAGAGAGGGGGCATGTCGGCGCTCATCACCTAATGCTAATACCCAGAAAGCCCATGTTCTCTTTCCCGAACCTTCCCCTCCCCCCTTTACTCTTCCCCTTACCCTTCCACTCCCCCTTTTCGGCCGGCGCTGCCAGCCGGTATCTGCTGATGTTTACTCATGTAAAACCCCCTTTATTTGTCAACGAGACCTTCTCTCGCCATCTAATCACCGTCTGCTTTCTGCTGGAAGATGTAATGCTTGGGCCTTTGTAAGGAAATTGCTGCAGGAATTTGGTGGTGGGAGCGCTAAAAGAATTGATGCAAGCTTGCTTTCATGATTACTAAAACAACGTCTGTTCTCCTTCAAGCCCCAGAACAGGTATCTTCATCGGAATCTTCTACGAGTATGCTGTTCCGGGTCCGGCGTTTCCTCTTCGTACAACCTATAAGGTATGAAGTTGTCAGAAGACTTCAAGAGCAGCGCGCCGCTCGCCAACCAGAACGGGGTGACAACAAGTGATCCCCTTATCGAGACGAGGGTGTTCTGATGGCAGAGGACCCAGTCGAAGCGCACCGGGCTGGCTGCATGCCCTTGCCTTGTAGGCCTCAGGCCGGTGAGCAAGAGGATCACTGAAAATGGATGAATTCCGTGATCTGTTCTCGCCGGACGCCAGCCGGATCCACGGAGTCGGTCGTCGGGGCCTTTCTTCCCCCTCTTTTTTCTTCTTCTTCTTCTCTGTCTCTCGGTGCTCTCTCCTCCCGCTCTGATGGGATCTGCGGCCCGGCTCTGCAGACAGCGTCGCATCATGGTGTCCCGTAGAAACATACTCGTACATACATACCTCCCGTGCCGTGCTGTGCCGTGCCGCGTGGGCTGCAGACTACTCGTGTGCCGTGCCGCATTTTGTTACGAGTATTCCCTCTCTCTTCCTCAGCAGCCCCGCATCAGCGCAGTACCCGGCTGTCAAGAATCGAAGAAGAAGGAAAAAAAAAATTGTTTTCTCGTCGGGCCTCTCGCTGACTGGTTCCCGGAGACGTCGCCGTCTGAGCTCCGGTCTGTCGTCCAATCGGGCTGCCTCCCATCCTCTCTGCAGATGAAGGAGGAGGAGGAGGGGGAGGGGCTTATGACCTGCATCTGGAGCTGCCGTGCAAAGACAGGATTATCAAATCAAAACAACGCCCAGCCCTTAAACCCGCCAGCATCCAACGAGCCACGGGCGGGACACGGTAAGCCGGGACGCTTGTTGCGGGCCACTCCGGGGCCTTTCTTCTTCGCGGTTCCTGCCGCTTCTCCTCCTCCTCCTCCTCCTCCTCCTCCTCCTCCAGCCCGGCTGGCTGCTTTCGTTTCCGAACTTGGTCGCCTTTGTCTGCAACGTACGTAACTCGTACGATTCCTGCATTGGCGCGCGCGACGACCTCCAGAGTTTGCGAAGCGAAGCCCAAGGAAACAAGAGACCCTCGCGAGATGCCCGTATGCACCGCGGCAGCGTCTTGGGCCCGACTTTGTCAGGTCAGGGGCTTGCCGCCGCCGCAGAAAGGTACGAGTGCGTGGCTGCCCTCGGCCTCTGTCAGTTGTCGATCTCGGTCCGTCGCCCTCCCCTTTCTCCTGGTCGGGAGAGCTTCAGGTGCTGAAAATGCTCCCTTGAGTCTTGTCGTCCGCGCCTCCCAGACAGGACCGAGCAGAGAGAAAAGGCCATAGAATCCCCGAACGCGGAAAGCCACCCCCACCCCCGCCAGCCGGGTCGGCGGCGCTGTGCCTCTCGGGCGACCTGGGCGCGGCCCGACCTCTCACAATCTGATATGTGACCAAGTTTCTTCGCGGGTGAGGAATGCATGTCTCACTCTCGGCTTCTCCGTGGGCGCCTTGTTCCCTGCCCCCTTCTTCGCTTCTTCACATTCGAAGGAGAGCCCTCCTCCTGTCTCTCCTTGCCCTCGGGGCAACTCCGTCTGCTCGCATGCCGCCGGGCGCAGACAGAGGCTTACTCGTAGAGGGGCGGGTGCGACGCGGTCCAGATTCCCGGGATCCGGATCGCGGGCGGCCGCGGGATCTTGCACAGTCGCCCCCCTCCCCCCCCCTTCCCTCCCTTTTTGTTTTTCCCCTTAGAACGGGACGCAGAAACCTCAGAGGAGAAGACACAACACCCCTCTGCTTGGCGTGAAAGCGGAAAAGAGCCACGTATCTCGATCCCGTTCCCCCCAGGTCTCGAAGCCACACCCGTAGCCCACGACCCGAGCCTGGCTCGAACCCGTTACTCGTGGGCACGCCCCTTTCGCTCCCATCGCTCTGCACGGCCCCCGTCTTCTCTTTTGCCTGTTCTTATTCAAGCGGCTTACGCGGGCTGTTAACGACTAGTCCTTAGGGGGTTTGAGAAAACTAAGGGGCTGAAAGAGGCGATGGGAATCAAAAGCACGGGAAATGGGAATGACGATGGTCACGCCCTGCGGCGCGGCCTGGATGGAAGGCGGAGAGGGGGCCCGGACGGGTCTGGCGCGTCCATCGGCCGTGTAGGCGCCGCGCCGGAGGAGCTATGCTGGCTGGCTTGCCTTTATGGCGAGACCGGTGATGAGGCGCGGTGATCGGGTCCGACGTGAGCGGCAGACAGAGACACAGGCGCATCCCTCTGGCATTGGCGGTGGGCTGCTCGTTGGATGCTGGCTATCGCGCCGCGATTCGGGGCGGTGTATCTCGGAGAAGATGCGCCTGCTCTTCGGCCGTGTTCGCTGGTGAGTTGCTGGAGGACAGTCAGTTCATGAGCTGCTTCTGATCTCGCGCAAGGTCGTCGCGTGTCCTGTTTTGTGCGGCCTGGTGCCAGAGACGACGATGAGGAATACGGGCTTGGAGGCTGTGGTCGCTGCCGAAGCGAGAAGGCGCGCAGACTCCGTGGCGCCGCTTTGATGAGGGTGTCAATTCACGGCAGCGAGGTCTACGAAGGAGATGCTGATTTATAATAAATACTTTTTTTTTTGTGTTTTTGTATATTTACTGTCTACCTATCTAGGATAGTGAGATGGCAGAGACGTTCCAGAGGACCGCGGAAAATCATAACGCATTGAGGTAAATCGCAGGATCTTGTGAGCTCGAGAATGAAAGAAATAGCTTGTGCCCCTTTGAGCCTCCATGCCGTGGTCCGGGGAACTCAGCCAGAAAGCATCGCAAATGATCTGCAACGCCGGGAGGATGATAAATCAATCGCTGTGTCGTGAGCATATCCCAGCTCGAGATTCTGTAATGCGTAGCTAAGTTGGTGAGCAAGATATGAAGATGGTCTGCCCATTGTTTGGTGAATGCAGTTTCGAATGGGAGGACCTCGTATTGCTGTGGGATTCCAGGGAAGCTCAATCTTCGTCCTGTTCCGACTCGGACATAGAAAGCTCGCTCTCCTCTTCCGACTCATCCGTAGAATGCTCGTCGGCCTTTTCCGGCTCGTCGGTGGAATGCTCGTCGGCCTCTTCCGGCTCAACCATGAAGAGCTCGTCAGTTTGGCTCAAGATGTCCCAGATCTCTTTCCGCGACAGATTTGTCTCTGCTGCGTCATGGTCATCATTGCCATCTGGCAGGACGTTTCCAAAGGCAGTATCGACCTTTCTCAGAGTGCCGCCCACCCATTCTTGGAGGGAAGCGCCCATTTCATCGCACATCTGGTCCAGATCTTCCTTCACCACTTTGGGGATGCTTCTGAATATCGAGAACTTCTTGGTTTCGATAAAGTTCTGCATGATTTCCTGCATGCGAATGAACGAACCCTTTCCTGTGGCCGTGGTTAATTCCGCATTGCTATTTAGAATGAACCTTGTTCTTACCTTTCTCCTCGGCGCATCTCTCGTATATTTGATTCATGAAATCTTGGACCTCAGGCACGATAAGGCGACTGGAAGCCTTCCGATGCTGCTCCATGATATCCTCGACTTTCTTGTAGATACGGTCAACTGTCGCCGTGAAACTGCAGAGCTGTTTCTTGATGCTGTTCAAGACGGATACGGACAAGAAATTCTTGATGTGAACCTGAGTCTGCTGGACGAACTCTTCGATGGTACGCTCCATCTCGACCATTGCACCTTTGATCGCGGCCTTGATGCTCTCAAAGGCGTCCCGCCACGGCTTCACCAGGTCCTGGATGAGTGGATTGGCAAGGTCTTGTTCCCTGGTTAGTGGGCTCATCTTAAGGAAGAGTTGAGACTCGGTCGTAACTGATACTACTTACCGGCATTGAAGTCGATCTCGCCAAATCTAGATTCATAGCAACCCCTGAATTGACGTCAGACACACTCGGGGGTTCAAGAGGCTCGCGACTTACTTGCGCCTACAGGCAGCTTTGTATGTTGCGAAGGGGAACCCGCCTGGGTTGTTTGGCCCTTTCGGCCATTGTTGTGCGATATCACCCGCTTCCTCTTCTGCCTTCGACACGGCCTTGTGCAACTGACCGAGGAGGATATCTAAAGTCCGGATCTTGATATCTTCCATGAGACTGCTAACAGCCCTCCTCAGTTTCTGTGAAGCGATTAGGTCAAGGGCTCTCACGATGTAATGCAAGGAGTCTTCTTACTGTTTCGAGGACATCGGTTTCACGTTTGACGTTGTCTTTTGGCTGTTTCAACCGCTTGGCTTCAGCTTTGGCGTCAAGGTTGTGCTGTCGGGACCAGAGGGCCATCGCTAAGACAGTGCCGAGCAAGCTGTTCAAGAAGTGCTTATGGCCTCGAATCCGGTGAGCTTCAGATGCTTCTTTAGCAAACCTTATCAGACGGGGCATATCGGTCGACTCTATGTCAGGAAAGCCGTGGGTGCTCGTATCTCCGTCACACAGGCCCTGAAAGGCTTGGTATGCCTGGCTACTGACGCAGAAGACCGGAAGGGCCTGAGCACGTTTGGTAAAGCTGTTGTCATCCACGTATTCTGCGGCTGTGTTACCATCTCCTGGGTCGTCACTGTTCGAGTTGACTTGCTCCAAGCTGTTCTCGTGTTAGCAACGACATGCTTATGGGACCTTTGCCTTAAAATAACTCACTCTCGAAGCATCTCAGCAAATTGTCCTCGAACCCCAGCTCCCATGTATCGTTGACGCTTCTGGATATACTCATGGCGCAGATTCATCAACGACACTTTGTGATCATGCCTCAGCTTTCCGCGCTTGCTTTTGTCCTGTTCCAATGCTTCCTCCAGTGCCTCTTCTTTGTCCTCTAACTCGCTTTTCTCGTCTTCGTAGTAGCGAACAGTGTCTTGGATCTGGGCCTCGTCATAGGGGCCCCCGTTCAGCTGGCATGGCGCTTTCTCGTCCATCTTTTGCAAGGTCAACTCAACCTCTGAAGGCTCTTGACTCTCCTTCTCACGTCTTGCTCGCTTCTTGCTCGACCCACCACCACCAGTGTTCTTCCTTTTCCTTTTCTGCGTCGAGGGGATAGTGCTCACTGATCCTTCAGCTTTGCATATAAGAAGCGCCTCTCTGAGCTGTCCAAGCCGAGATTCGATCTCTTTTTGGACCAGACTCAGAGTTTCCCGGTCGTGCTGGATTCTCTTGGCCCTGGCTTCTGCATCCTTTTTGAACTCCTTAATGGCCGTCTCCTGTTCTTTCACCTTCTCATACTCGTGTCCTAACCCGAATTCGTGCACTGCTTCATCCAGCCTTTGAATATCGGCCTTTGTGCATATGAAAGTGAGAGAGTCGAGACTGCCGTCGAGATGGAGCTGTCTCCTGAAGCTCTTGCCAAGAAGTTCCTGAGCAGCCCTGTCGTTGATAGCTCGAGTTGAATCGGCCACGACCCATGTTTCGTTACAGGTCTCGATATACCGGTTTGCCATCGCTCCTCTTGCCGCATTGCTGTCTTGAGTGCCAGGCTTTTGCAGTGCGGTGTCAGCGTCATGATCGATATACTGCAGCAAGAAACAAGGGGACGACTTACAACATCTGCGACAGACAGGCCGTTGGACAGAAGCTTTTCTCGAGTCCTAATGCGAACCTTCTTGATGAGAGGCCACATCCTGAACTTGCGGAAACCTTTCTCGGTCACTGATTTGTGGTATTGTTGACTCTGTTGAGAAAGAATACTATTCTTGTCGACAACAGCGTCGTTTGCATTGGCATGGCTTTGAACGTCCTCAGCTGGCTCGACTTGATCGCCATCATCGTCCATAAAGAGCTCTGCGTCCTCTTGCGCCTCCTCGACCGGCCGCGCGGCGGCATTGCCTCCCTGAGCGCTGCTCATAGCTTGGACAATGTTGTTTCCATGGGCATGGACAATATCAGAATTTTGTTGCCATGTAACCTTGGTCAGCCCGCCGGAAGAGTATGATTTGGCGTGTTTCATCAAGTCTTTAACGTTTCTGTGGCTCTCGCTGTGGTTCTTACCAACCATCTTCAGGATCGCGGGGTCCTTTCTAAGAGCCTCTTTGTCGTAGTAAGGCCACAATTGGCGCTTTATGCCCGGGAAGAGAACCTTGAGCTTCGACCATGAGGTTGCAGCGCCACTTTCCCGCTCACGGATCTCCGGAGAGAGTTGGCCATCTTCCAGAGTGACGTCCTTGCACATGTTTTGGAACTCTTCGTCCCATTCTTTCACAGTAAGGAAGTCTGCCTCGGACTTATAGACGCAATCATCGTCTGTGGATGCGTTGTGAGATACTTCGGTGACAACAGCAGTGCATGCTGCACCTTTGCCGCTGGTGGGCACGAGATTGACTTCGCCAAGAAGTGCGTTGATAAGAGAACTCTTGCCATGTCCAGTGGCTCCCACGACTGCCACGACGTAGGGTGTTTCCGAGTACTGCTCATGGGTTTGTGTGACGTCTGATTCCCATTGGGTAACCTGTTTTGATCTTCCACGTTTCAAGCAATCAAGGATTTTGTCGAGAACCTCGAGACCAGAACGAACATCACGGTCGAGCTGTGCCACAGATGTTTTCTGCAGAGCAGCTTCCAGATGAGGGAAGGTGATTGGATCATCACTTGGGGTCTCTTCTGAATCAGAATCGCTCTCCTCCGATTCGCTTGAGGAGTCATCCTGAGCCGGGGGGCTCAGTTGAGCATCCTCCGTGTCATGAGCTTGTGACGGCTGCGAGATGGCCTCGCCCTGTTCCACAACCTCTTGCTTCACGACCGCTCCAAGCTCTTGCTTGATATCGTTGCTCTCCATTGTAAGGGTCTTGTTCTGACCCGGAAGCAGCAAGGAGATGTCAAGGGGAGATGATGCTCCAATGCCAGATGGCCGCGATGTCGTCTGGGTGATAGCGGAATGAGAAGTGAAGTGCTGAAAGCTAGACGTGACCGCACTCGGAATGAAGTGGCTGAAGTTGATGTTGTCGAGAGAAGTTAGAAGTACTTCTGGCTTTGTAGCTTCAAGTGATTCAAGTATGAGTGTCAGCTGGGTATGCTTTCAGTGTGCAATATGTGAGTACAGCTTAGAGATGATGGTAAGTAGAGAAGATACGAGGGGTATCTGTGATGGAAGAAAGCTCGTGTACGAAGGTGATGATGGAGGTGAAGGTGAAAAAGGAGGAGGAGGTGAAGGTAAAAGTGAAAGTGGAGGTGAAGGTGGAAGTGGAAGTGGAGGTGAAGGTGGAGGTGGAGGCGATTGACTAATGGAGCGGATTGATGCTTTGCGATGGGAGAGTTGAAGAGTGCAAGTGAGATAAGGTTGAAGCCTTGCGTGTAGAGGGGGGAAGAGAAGATAGAGGACTTACAAAAGTGGGAGATGCCTGGATTAAGAAAGCATCAAATGGGCCGGAGGGGAGGTATTGGTTTGAAGCGGAGCACGCGAGATGTTGGTTTGGAAGAGTGATGTTGACCCGGGGTGAGAAGGCGAGATAAAAGTTCCAAGCAAGGTAGAAAGAGGTCGAGTCGGGAAAGTAGGATGGAAAGAGTGGACAGGATACCTGATGGTGACCAAGTGGATTAGGTAGAGAGAAAAGGCACAAGAGACCCGAGCACTTGACGATGCTTTTGCTCCGTGAGCCTGGCCGTTCGGAGCCTCAATCGGTAGTAAGAGTTGCTTAAGGCAATAGCTTCTGACTGACTAGCAAGGGGTGAAGAGAGCAATCTTTGTGACTGAGCTGTAACGCCTTTTTAGTGCTGAAGCTGAGGTTGTTCAGAGAGGGCTATGTATGGCTTTGGCTTGCCTAAGTATACCTTCATCGATTCGCTAAAGTGAGGTGGCAATGAGATGAATGGTTGCGATAACGCTTTATGCAAGCATTTCTTTTATGGAGCAGCATCTACAGCTATCGTTTCTTGCGGGCGACCTTACCTGAGGCATCTCTTTATGCAAAGTGTAGTACGGATTGGCTTGTGAAAGGTTGCCGTTTCCATTCGTAAATAGCCCTAAGTTGAAGAGCAGCCACTACAAATCCGCCGTTGGATGAGGTTTTATTATTCTACGCAAAGTCTCGAGTGACTCCAGCGAGTTGGCCATGGAACGTGACTATTACGTCTTCACCGCAGAGAACGAGTGGCCTAGGGGCCTCCATGCAGAGCGTAACAATGCCCGTGACGCTCTGCTGGCTCCGCGTGGCTTGCTATTTACCCAGCGGTGCCGTTGGTTACCACATTTCCTCAGTGGCTTAGAAGGGAACCAGTGCTAGTCGATCAGAGAACACTGTGGTGCTGAGGTGAGAAGCGGGTGGCAGTTTCTGTGAGACGAGGGTCTGTATTGCAGCTTGCGCTTCACATGTGGATTATCCCCAGACGGCACCTTTATCCGTGGCCTGGTGGTGCCCTGGCAGAACCAGCCCCAGGGGTCATCTCCAGTGCATGTAGCGCCTGTAGCGCCTGCAAGGGGCACCTAAGGGGCTGCTCGTCGCCTGGCTCAGGCCCTGTAGGCGCACCAGCTGTCCCCCGGGCCCCCGTAGCAGCTGGGGGACTTGGTCAGCAGCGTTCCATGGAACACCCGTGGACAGCCCTGCCCAGGGCCCATCTCCCAGCGCTCGCCCACTGAGGAGCGGTCCCGACAGCGGCCATCCATAGCTCCAGTCTCCAGCGGTGCTGTGCTCGCCCATCGCCGCCACCCAATGTGAGCTGGAGCCGTCTCGTCGCGGAAGCTCTACAGCCGCCCTCCCGCAACAACATCGTCAACATCCACCACCAACCACCAACCACCACCACTACTACTGCCATCCTCACCCTCACTACCTGCGCCTCGACCTCCCCCTCCCTTCCATTCCTCCTTCCGCACCCGTAAACACCGACGCCCGCCAACACACACACACACACACGCCATGTCGACCATCACCGAGGTGGCGCTGCAGTCGTCGCAGCCGCCCACGATCCCGCTGCCCTTCAACTCGAACCAGCCCTCCACCATCCGCCTCTACCCGCTGTCCAACTACACCTTCGGCGTCAAGGAGACCCAGCCCGAGGAGGACCCCAGCGTCATCGCCCGCCTCAAGCGCCTCGAGGAGCACTACCAGGTCCACGGCATGCGCCGCACCTGCGAGGGGATCCTCGTCTGCCACGAGCACAACCACCCCCACATCCTCATGCTGCAGATCGCAAACGCCTTCTTCAAGCTGCCGGGGACTACCTGCGCCCCGACGACCCCGAGGTCGACGGCTTCAAGGCCCGCCTCGACGAGCGCCTCGCCCCCGTCGGCCGCCTCGGCGAGGACGAGAAGCCCGCCGACTGGCAGATCGGCGACTGCCTCGCCCAGTGGTGGCGCCCCAACTTTGAGACCTTCATGTACCCCTTCATCCCCGCCCACGTCACCCGCCCCAAGGAGTGCAAGAAGCTGTACTTTATCCAGCTGCCCCATTCCAGTACGTTTCCATCTCTCTCTCTCTCTTTCTCCCTGTCTCTCTCTCTCTCTCTCTCTCTCTCTCTCTCTCTCTCTTTCTCCTTTCGCTAAGCCCTTAACTCACCCCCGCCGTCCAAACAGAGGTCCTCAGCGTCCCCAAGAACATGAAGCTCCTCGCCGTGCCCCTCTTCGAGCTCTACGACAACACCGCCCGCTACGGCCCCCAGCTGTCCGCCATCCCCCACCTGCTCAGCCGCTACAACTTTGAGTTCGTCGACGAGGCCGGCAACGTCGTCGCCGCCACCCCGGGCGCCGGCCCCGGCCCCGACGGCTACCACCCATCCACCAAGGTCCTCGCCGGAGGCGGCGGCGACGAGGACATGCAGGACGTCAAGAGAGAGGACACCCCCGCGGACACCGCCGCCGCCGCCACCGCCGCCAACGGGGGCGGCGAAGGCGACGGCGACGCCGGCAAGGGCCCCGACGCGGCTTAGAAGGACGCGCGAGGCCGCTTCGCTGCCGGCGTCCCTGGCTCCGGCTCCGGTTCCAGCGGTGGCGGCGGCGGCGGCGGCGACGAGGAATTGTAGGACGCCAAGCCCGACGAGAACGCCGCCAAGGGGGTAAGCAGCGACAACGACGACGCGGGCAGCGGCGGCGACGGCGCCGATGCGGCCCAGAGGACAGCGCGGGCCCGTACCGCGCTTCTCCGGCTCCGGCTCCGACTTGTTCGCCATGGGTTGCCGCGGGCTCCCCGGGAACCCGTGGTCGACGGCCCCGGTCGCTTGAAACGATCCACAGGGATTCCATGAAGGACCCGACTGGCCCAGGGCGGCCTGGGCGCACAGCCGAAGAAAAAAAAAACATGAACATCTGAAGAAGGCAGCACTACGAAGCAGAACAAGAGAGAGTGAAGGGTTCGAAGGGCGGGCGTGTTTGGGGCGGGCAAGTGCGCGCGAGCAACGGCGTTCAGGCGTTTGCGAGAGGGCATGATGAACGGGCATGAGGGGAGGGCCAGCCAGAGGTCCTCCCCGCGGCTTGGCTCGGCTTCTCCGCCGGTCCAAGTCTTGTGTACATAGATGCCAGGCAGGAGTCACATGCATTCTTGCTTTTTTTTTTTTCCAGATTTCTTTCTCAAGGCGTATCGAGTAACAAAAATAGACACCAGTCGCACAGACTGTCTTGACCTGTTTGTTTCAATCGAACCGAATCACTTGGCTGCGTAAATCCAACGGCTGCCCTCGGGGAGGATCCGCGCCGTGCAGGTAGACAGGCACGTCGCGGGCAAGTCTCGCCATACTCACGCACGCTCAGTCTCAGCATGGCCGTCATCTGGGCCTTTAGAGGGGTGTCCCATGCAATCAGTGCGCCGCGTTGCGTCGCGGGCGACGACCGATCCAGTCTGCGGGCCCCTTTGCCCACCTCGTGACAGTTGCCCCGTCTCGGCATTCATGATATCCGTATCACCACATCCCCCCCGCCGCTGTGAATGACACAGTGGCATTCTGGGCTCTGTCTATTGTTCCACTCTGGCCCCTAATGCCCCGTTACTTGGCCCCAGTATTTTGTTGTATGTGTGTTTTCTTCTTGGCCTTGCTTCTTCTAAGCCTTCTGGCCCTGGATGGTGGCGACGACCCTCCGTGAGTGCTTGACGGCGCGGAACTCGAGGTACCAGATGCCCTGCCAAGTGCCGGTGGCCTGGGGAGAGAGGGTAGTTGAGTTAGTCTCTGTGAAACTCGGGCTGCGTTGCCGTCATCTCACCGGGGCAGTGGAAGGAGGAAAGGATGAAGAATGTGAGAGACGGGGCCGGAGGGGGTCGGAGTAAGTAAAGGGTCTGTGAGACTGACCAGCTTCCCATCCTTGATGGGTACGGTGACGCTGGCGCCGACGAGCGCGCTCTTGATGTGGGCGGGCATGTCGTCGGGCCCCTCGGCGTCGTGGCGGTACAGGGCCTCGCCCTTGGGCCCTTCGGCGGGCGCGACGCGGTCGAGGGCGTCGCTCATGTCGGCGCGGACGTCATCGTCCCAGTTCTCGTTGAGGCTGAGGGCGCAGCTGGTGTGCTGGACGAAGAGGTGCAGCAGGCCGACCTTGTAGTCGCGCAGCTCGGGCAGCTGCTGCTTGACCTCGTCGGTGATGAGGTAGGACCCCCGGCTGCGCGAGGGCAGGGTGAACTGCTTCTGGAACCAGGACATTGTTGTCTGCGGCGCCTCCTGCGGTGGGTTGTGGTGGTGGTGGTTGTTGTTGTGGTTGTGGTGAGATGGTGGTGGTGGTGGTGAAGAAGATGACGATGATGTAGTGGAGGGGTGGGTGTCTACCCGGAGGTGGGGTTGCGACTCGCAGCAGCAGCGGCAGCACGGGCTACTGTTGGTGGGGTTCGGTGACGATGGCGATGATGTAGCTGTAGCCGCACGAGAGGTGGCAGCCGTCCAGGAGGAGACGGCGGCCGAGTAGAGCAGGGACAAGGGCAGCGTGTAGAGCTGGTGGAAGGCGCCCGGGAACAGGGCGACGAGGAAGACGCCGGCAAAGAGCAGCGTGTACAGGTTCTGCGTCGCGGCGGCCGTCGGCATAGTGGCCAGCTTCCCATTGCAGTCTAATACCTCTGGACGGATTTGAAGATGACCACCTGGTATTCTGGCAATCAATGTAGTGCTGCCGGTCCCTGCATCCGTCAGTTCAAGTCTCGTTGCTGTTACGCCCCAGCGCGATGACGGCATCCCTGGGCTCTGCGATGTATCGATCAGGCGCAGTGTGTTTCCCTGCTGCAATGGCTGCTCATCAACGTGCTGGCGTCAGAGTACAGCTACATTCCACGACACACGAGCACATGCCGTGTATGCGTACCCGCTACCCGTATCTCTAGCTTGGCATCAGGTTACCTTCACCTCTCCTCTCATTGGGGAAAAATCAGCCATGTCTGGGGCGGATTCTGTGGAGCCAAACCCGACACCACCCAAGGTACGGACGCAGTCCGACTGGCTTGGGAGGTGAGCGGTATCCTGAGCAGTTCAAACAGCCGGCAGTAGAGCGAGCGATTTTGTACCGCGCTGGGCAGTTCCAAAGCTTTACTATACCTCCATATAATTGAGCCTGAACATGATTTTAGTTGTTAAAGCTGTCACGTTGGGCCAACGGCTGTGAGCAGAATGAAGGGGTAGGGCATATTCCTCAGCAGGAGGCAACACCTTGGATCACAACACAGCTATCAAGCTGTATGAACCAGCTGATTCGATCTCTTTGCATTGCAACGGCCTGCTGTCAATCATTGACCACTTGCACCAGCATCAAGCCCTTCCCAGCCTCTCGAGATTAGACATCGACTGTTGCCAGGATAGTGGTGCAACACAAAGGAATTTCATTCGTCTCCGCAGCACTCCTCTTGCACATCTCTAGCGAACAACACCAAGACCACGCCCGAGGACCACGTTCAGGTTGGGGTTTCTATATGTACAAATTCCGATCAGCCCCGCGCCGCGCCCGTAGGCTGCCGCCCCTTTTTGTAGATGAGCCGGGAGACATCCTGTCCCTGGCGGGCGCGGTTTCGTCCTCCCTACACCCGACTTCGTTATCGCTCTCTATTCTTATGCCAGGGGGTACGAGGTTTCCGGGAGGGCCTCGAGGTGCGCCCGGTTGTGCTCGTGGGCCTGTCGGGGCGAGTCAGCTTTGCGTTCGTACTCGTGGAGCGCCGGGCGCCACGGAGGGGGTTCGATGAGGGGCGGAAATCACTCACGTAAGGGAGTCCGCAGTAGCCGCACACGGCGATCTCGGGCTTATCGGTGTTGATGAAGACTCGGGGGTGCCCGGTTGGGCCGCCGCCGCCGTCGCAGGACACGACGCGGTCGTGGGTCCATCTGACGGGCTGCTTGTGGATGAGCTCGATGGCCGCTTGGGCTTGGGGCTGTGGGCGCAGATAGAAAACGTCAGCATCGATTTCCGGGGTATGGGCGGCCGGCGCAGGCCAATTGGCACCTCAGCGCCTCCGTAGACACGCAGCACCCGGTTTTCCTTACCTGAAGGTCAAAGTCGGTCTGCTCGAAGCGCGGGCCGGTCATGGCCTTGGCCCGCGGCTGCTGACTCCGGGACCAGATGCCCTTGCGGTTGGGGGCCTGCGAAAGTCCTCTCTCCTCGTTCTCGGCCACGCCCAGAGTGTCGGCCTCGCTCTTGAGCTGGGGGGTGGTCTCGGCCTTGGTGATGGGCGTGGACTGAGCGGCGGCCTCGAGGAAGCGCGCAGAGGTCGAGAAGGGGCGGGCGGCGGCGCACGCCCGCTGGGGCAGCTGCGCGGCCTGGCGGAAAGTCGCTCGCGAAAGCATTATGGCTGGCGAGAGGGCCTGTCGTCGGGAGTAGGTGGTGATGTCGGAGGGGAGTGAGGTCGAAGTTGGCGGGCAGACGGTCCAAGTCGAGTCGAGGCTGGTCGTGGATTCGGAGTCAATTGATTGGTCGGCCGAGGGCGAGGTACTGCCTGCACGTACCTCTCTCTGCTGTGGGCTCATGCAGTAAGTCAGCATGAAGCTTCAATATATGCATATAACTGTGTATGGGGGTCTACGTCTCAATTGGGGATCGGCTTCAGATTCGAGACTGGACAATTCATGTTCAATGCTTGACCTGCTGTTACTATACGATAATCGTACACACAACGGACTAAACATCTTCGAGAGAAGCCATATCAACTAACCATTGGCAATACGTATGGCTGCATCGAGTCTGTCGTGGTTCAGAGACTATCGAGAAACCCTTCAGAACGGCTGGGTTAGCCTTCAAGCGGTAGTAGGGAATACAGCTTGGAGCGACATCAATGGATGGGAGCTTTGATTTTAAGGCAAAGCCATAATTCCAGGGTCAAAGGACATAAGTCTCCTGGTGTCTCAATATAGCACAGACGCTTCTATGGATATATTCATCATGATGCCACTTTGTGGGCGCCGTTCCAAGAGAAAGGTGTGCAGGTTACGGAGCTGCCGTTTCAACAGCCCGCGTGCATGTACATCCCTCATGCGCACGCCCAGTGCCTTACTTGGAGTACCGACGACCCTTACGTGGGACGGGCTGTGAGAACCCAGACGGGCCCACTGAAATTTTGGCTGGCAATGGGCGCCTCCCACATTTCGTCACAAACGACGGCATGAGAATCTGCGCAAACGCGACAACTTCTGCACCACCACCGCAATTCTTTCGCTTTGGACCATCGCTTGTAGAAGCGACAGCATAGCGTAACTTCTGAGCTTCAACCTCTTGCTCACTGCGCTTCCATCCCCCCCACCAAAGTCAACCTCGCTTGTCGACCCCCTCCGCGACGCGACCGGCGCCGGCGGCCAGAAGGATAACCAATACCCAACAATACCTGCCATCTACCGCAGCCGGAGAACCAACAACACACATCTCGTCCCAGCACCACGCGTGCAGCACCCAGTGCTAGAACCATCCACTTCACGTCCATCGCCACCATCACACCACGCGCCATGGCGTCCCAGCAGACGCCCCCGAAGACCATGTCTTCCCGCCTGCTGACGATGAAGTTCATGCAGCGCGCCGCCGCCTCGCCCGCCTCTGCCTCGTCGCCCGCGCCCTCGTCTCCCGCGACGCCCCAGTCCGAGGGGCAGGCCTCCAAGCGGCGCAAGCTCCAGCAGCAGCAGCAGTCCACGCCCAACGCGGCGGACATCGGCTCGCTCGTCGACTCGGCCGCCGTCCGCACGGCTCTGGAGGACGAGGAGAGGAAGCGTCACGAGGCCGTGGTCCAGCGCGCTGCCGAGTCAGGCGACGCTCGCTGGGTTCTCGACATCCCGCGCGCCGCTGCGGGCCGGTCGTCGTCGGCGGCGGCTTCCACCGGCGGCGGCGGCGGCGGTGGTAGCAGCGGCAGACCCTCTCTCAACGTCGTCTCGGTCGGCTTCGCGCAGATCGACTCCCAGGACGAGCCCTCGGCCCAAGGCCCCTCCTCGCTGGACGGCGACCCCGACACCTTCATCCACCCTCTGAGGCGGTACAACATGGACAAGAAGAAGGTAAGTTTGCACCCCGGGACCGTTTCCGCCATCGCCCCTTTTTGCCAGTATGACACGATGAAAGGATGAAAAAAAAAAAAAAAAAACTAACCCGCCCCTTCTCTGCTCTGGCAACAGGTTAAGAAGCAGCCTGAACCCAGAGCGATGACGACAACGACGACGAGGACACAGGCTCCGGATCCGACTCAGACTCCGACTCGGCCCCAGACACCGGGCGCCGGTCCTACGCGCCCCCTCTTCCAAAGCCGAAGCCGCACGGGAAGCACTGACAGGCAAGCGCAAGGCCGAGAACGCAAAGGCGAAAGAGCTAGCCGACAAGCGCAGGAAGAAGGACATCAAGCTCAACAAGGCGAAGCCCAAGCCCGGCGGCGGCGGCGGCGGCGGCGGCATCAGCTCCATCTCCTCCGGGGGCGGCGCCGGTAGCGGCCCGTCCTCATCCGGCGGCTTCTCGTGCCACCGGTGCGGCAAGCCGGGCCACAAGGCCGCCGCGTGCAAGGCGGCTCCGTCCTTCAAGGGCGCGCCCGCAGCGAGGTAGCAGAGCCACGGCGGACCCTTCCGTGTCTGCCCGCCCGACAGATGCTATCTCGCGTCACCTTTGATCTTCATACGCGCGCATACCAGCCAACTCGTCAGCGCACCGTTGGTCAGGCTGTCGGTAGCTCTTACACCAGATCAAGGGAGGTTCTGGCTTAGTGGTCCCGGCAAGTGATCACCCGCCACCGCGCAAAGGGCGTCGGCAAAATCTATCCCCGCATGTTCATCCCGATCCGAGCTTAGACAACCACACGTCTCCTCCACGGCAGTGCCGGACGACGACTCCTCGGCTCGATTCGAGCGTCATTCACCACCATCCTCCCTTCGCCTTTCAGGCTCCACGAGGCTGCGGGACAGCAGCTGGGGGGCCGTGCGGACGGAGCATATGCACATGCGCGCGGGAGTAGGGTCGCCTTGACCTCTGGGGGTTGAGCACGCCTGCATCGATCTCAGCCGGCAGAAGCGACCTTCATCCACTTTGACCCGGAGGCGGAGGAAAAGGAGCAAAAAAAGGAAAGTGGGCTACCCGTCGCTCAGTGTCGGTAGATCTATGTGGTCTCGGACCCCTCCCGTCTCCCTCTCTCTATCGTTACCCTGGTTCATCCCAATGCGCTCAGCTCTGCTGCATCTGCTGCTTCCCCAGGGGGGGGGGGGCAGCCCGATATCCAACACTGCTTCCCCCGCCGCCAGCGGTCGCACGAGCAGCCCCAGAGCTCTCAGGTGCTCCCTTGCCTCTCGTATGCGAGGTCGAATCACAAACAAGGTGCAGCATACCCTGATCCCGAGCTTGCCGAGGTCGATTTCTCAGCTTGCGGAGCGGGGTGCAGGCTCCTGGGTGACGTGCGGTGCCAGAGCGACGCGCACACTGCCCGGAGGCGGACGGTTTTTTATCAATGCACACGGCCTGCGAAATGCCAACATGTAGATCTGGGCCACGATGTGACGGGGACCGTTGTGCCGTGCATGGCAGAAATGGAGCTTCGAAGCTGCGCACGGTTCCGTCCCCATTGTACCTGTGGGATAACCCGAGGCCGCGACCCAATGAGTATCTCCCGTGCAAGCTCCAAAATGTGGCCATCGTCTTCGCCGCAGTGGCAGACTCAGCTGGGGGCGTGGTCCCCCACAGCTTGCCGTCCCTTGGACGCGCAACGCACACATGCAGGTCGGGCTACTAGCAGCCCGCGTGCGCAGCCGGCAGGAAAGTAGATAGCATGAAATAGAGTCACGATTCTGGTCTCGCAGTATATTCACAGTAGTATGACGAGCATAGGGGGGCTCATTCCAACCCTTTCCAAGACACGGCCTGCGGATTCCAGTGACAAGACTCGGGCAGACAGCACGAGGTGCTGCTTGCACGCCTCCAGTCCACGAATCGGCCCCCGCAGAGCACTTACAAAGGGTTCTGCTGGGACTTCAAACTTCTCTCAGGCGCATCCGTATGAGTACTTGGAGCTCCCCTTTCACCGGACGTAGTTTAACTCCAAACCCGCGGGCCATCCGCGGCGCCGCGGCGCCGCAACGGCGGGCAACGCGGCCGAGAGCTGGCACGCTGTTCGAGGCTCACCGCACATCTCGACCCAGACAAAAGACATGGCATATCCTTGGCCGCGTACCAACTGCATGAACATGGGCAAAGTATCCATGGGCGGTCGAGGTCCCATCATGTGCGATTTGGGGTCTGCGTGGCTCAAAGAGCTGAGTACTCGTATGGCATCAGTCCCCGAATGGGACTTCCGAGCCTGGCGCAACTACCACCGATATTCGATGACTGTGTGCTCCGTCAGTCATCAAAGATTTCCAGCATCGCTCGCAAAGCTGGAGGGGCAGCGGCAACACCATCAGCACCAGCCGCCGCCGCCGCCGCCGCCACGCCACCGTAGATCTGTGGCCCGCATGGCTCTTTCCATGACCTTCACCACGCCACGATCAGGGGAAGGCTACACGCAGAACAGCTGTGACGTTGAGGTATCGGAACCCAAGAGCTCAGCAGCCGATGGTAATGGCGCATGTGGGGGAGTGGCGTAAGTCGATACTCGTACTGGTAGGCCGAGCGAGCCCTAGCAGCCCGGATGTCTTCGTCCCATGTGCCCCGCTGCGGCACCTGGGAAGCTAGCGAGCACGGACGTATGAGTACATCCATGTCTCGTAGGTAGGTATCCAGCGTGCCAGTCACCTGGAGAGAGTAAGCGGCGGAAGCCGGATGAAGAGGACCATTGTTCACTCGGCCGTTTGTATGCAGACTACTACACAGTAGTTCCTATCTAGGTGGTTAGTGCTCTGCATGTGGCGCTGTGATGACACGACTGCCCGATGCCTGGCAATGAGAAGCTCCTCAGTTGAGTGCCACTGTTGCAGCGGTGCCGTTGCGCTTGGAACGCGGGATGGAGATTGTGGCAGAATGCCGCCTCGCGCCCGTGTCTGAGGTAGTCGGCAGATGGAAACCTTCCAGACGCCGTTCTCTCTTCTGTGCAGAAGCTACCGATCTCAAACGATAGACAGCCGGAGCTTTGGCATCGCACGGCCATGGGTCCAGTGCTTTTTGGCAGCTAGACTCGACCCGGCCGGGAGCGACGATCGGATGCGTGGGTGCTTGGGCTCAAAGGGGCGCATGCCGGGCGGGCGGGCGGTGGAGCCGCCTGGCCCCTCGGGTTCAAGGATTCCTGCGGTGTACGAGTAGACCGAGTCGCTGCGCTCGCAGTTGGCTCCGTCCTCGGCGTGCACGAGTCCATGTTGCGTGCGTGGCATACAACAAGGCGTTGGTGCCCCGTCTTTGCCATTGTTCGGATCTGTAGAATTGTTGAGTACAGTCGCTTTGAGAAGGCCCTGATGATCCTCGTGTCTCGGACTCGGTCGCATTCTTGCTTTTCAAACCCATCTTGGGATTCGGCCGAGACGCAGTTGCGCCACAGCAGCCGGGAATCAGACCGGCCCACTGGTATTGAAATGGCCCATATATCAGAGTACCCATGTGTGCGCGTGTATCCAATTGCCAGGCGTGCCAGGTCGGGCGGATAAACAGATAGGTTGCCACGTTCGCGCCTTTCAGCAAGACCCCACCGTGACGCAAAGGGAAGACCTTACGAGCGCCTGGAATGCTCGGCAGCCACGCACACACGCACGGCACGGTAGGTGGGTAGGGCAGCATGGGCAGGCACGGCAGGTTAGCGAGGAACCATGTGTCATGGCCGTGCATGGGTCCGAGATGCAGATCAAGGGTCTGCTCATCAGTCTTGGCCATTGGGGCAGAGGTTGACCATATTGGCACGGGCATGACGGGCAATTGGCGTCGCAGGCACAGGTACTTCCGCTCGTTGTGTTTTTCCTGTCCCTGCCGCAACTGATAGATCGCCACCCTGTCCGCAGTGCGGTGCGTTGGATTTTGAACACGGCGCCGTGGGCGCCGGGGGCGAGAAGCTAACGGGATGCTGCTCCCGTGCTCCGCAAAAGTCCCGGCCTGTTGGTGCTCGCCGTCGTGTCCGCCAAGTCGTATCAAGGCGTGGCGTGTGCCGTCGTATTCGAGTAGCATCAGGCGGGACAGAAGGCACAAACAGCGCTTGTCTCATTGCGTACTTTGGAAGCCGGCTCTCGTCGCCCAGGAATGGCAACACCGCCAGTGATGCAGGCGAAGCCATGCGGACGCCGGTCGTTGAGTGTGCGGCGGGAGAGGCCGTACGAGCCTTTGTCGTGATGGTCAAGTTGGTGAAGGACCTTCACCGCTCATCGTGGACCGTGTGCTCCCCCTCCACTGCATGAAGCCAGCCCAGAGGGACCCATGTCGTCGTCGGTAGCATGTCCGCTTCTTGTCATTGTACGCGTATCATTGACCATTGAACCTGGGGATGTTCTGCAAGCAATCCAGCTCCCCACACGCTCCAGCGACGGGTCACGTTTTCGTACCCAGCACGCTTTAAGTGGGCAAGGAGCGCTATGTGGGCGTCAGTGGCCGATCTCCAGCCAGCGTCTCGTGAGGCACGGAGGGACGATGGCACGGTGGCACGATAGCGCGGATGCCCCGAAAAGGAGCCAAGGCAGCGGCCGGCATGCCGCCGGCGATGTGCCGTGGTAAGGGCTGACAGCTTGGCTCGGGGCGTGCGTCGTGCCCGCACCGGCGCCCGTGCCCGCGGCCGCGACCAGGGTCTGTCGTGGACGTATGGTGGTTGACGATAGGGAGCTGTCGTCGTGGAGAGGGGACCAGAACGACGTGACAACCTGGAAGGGAGCGGATGAGGTCCTGTGGTGTGGTGCGGTGGTGGGACGGACCCAACACCCACCAGGAGCTACCTTGCCTACATGTATAGTACCTGCCTCACGGGCGGGGCAGGTCCAGGCAGGCATCGTCACCTCAGGTAGGTAGTAGGCGGTACCCAAGGTGGTCGCCGGGCTGGTGTCGTGTCGGCTTGCCTTGGTACCAGCTGATGAATAAGGCAATCGTGGGCGGATGGACTGCCTTGATCGAGGTGAGACGGGATCCCAGTAGCGTCATTGATCATCGTGTCCCCTTCCGCTGGTCCCATTCCATTTCATTGGATTCCGTTCGAGGTGGTGAGGAAAATCTCGTCCCGGCTTGGAACTCGTGCTTGCCTTCCCTGCCCACGTCGTGCTCTAACCCTCCGAGCCCGTCTTCCCATCGTGGGCAGCACCTTCTTCAACGACCAGTCTTCCTCCCCCTCCCTCCTTCCTTGGGACGTGCACGCCTCTCCAAACCGCGTACCTCTACCTCGAAAAGTACCTACATGATAATACCACTGTCCAAAGTGCGACTGGAAGATTCTCGGCGACGTCGGTGCGCGTGTGGTGTGGTAGGTTGTTGATACCTACTTTACAGAAGGTGGTAGGCTGCCACCTCTGCCAACGTCATCGGTGCCGTCCCGTGGGGTTGGTGGTTATTGCGGTGAAACACCTGGTCCCGGCTCCAACAGGCTGAAGTCGGCGCCCTCGCTTTCTTCTGCCACTTCACTGTCTTGCCCGCCCTGGACGTGCCTCACCTTGGGTATCGTCAACCCTCCCACTGCGTCCTGCCTGAGGCAGCCCCTCCGATCTCCTGGCCTGGCCTCATTGCTTGGCCTCCGCCCAGATCCCAAGTCACTGTGAGTGGCCCGCTCTTCTGCTCCGTACTCCATCGTCGTCGCCAAACTCCACCCAGGCCACCGAGGCCACACAGACCCCATCTCCGCTCTCTCTCTCTCCTCCGCTGGACCTTGCATCTGCCCTTCCCGGCTCTGTCCATCCTGTCCGTCATACTCCGTACATCTGTTCCCACCGCCTGCCATCCTCTCCCTCACTCAAGCCCCGGTGCCCGCCGCCAGCGCCTCCGAACCCCTCTTGCCTGAGCAGAGTTGCCCGCCACCTGGCATATGGCCACGCCCTCCCTATCGAGCCCATATAGCCTCGTTTGCCTCTGCGCCGCGGGGTACAGCGCCAGCCTTTGACCAACAGGGTCACGAACAGCCAGTCCAGCTGTTTCCCCGCCTTCGACGAGCTCCATCGGTCAGTTCAGACTTCACCGGCCTGCGGGCCTCATGCTGCGTATATCCTGCCCCTGTTCCAAGTCCCCATGGGAGGCCCACCAGCCCTGCCATGCCCATGTCCCGCCCCCATGACATATCCTGTGTTTGCTGTGTCATCCCGGGAAACGAGGCGAATGCCACCTGTAGGGACACCTCACCGAGATGCGTGGACGCACGAGGACCCTGTTGCGGCCGACCCAGCAGGTCAGCGACAGCTATGAGAATGGGCATGGGCATGGGCATGGGCATGGATGACAGGGCGGACCAAGGCCGAGACGGGAGATACCCATTGTTGGAAGTCTACGAGTAGCCTACCCCCAAGGTGGCTGCCCCTCGATTGTCTCCTGGCGCTCCTGCGCTCCTGTGCTTATTCATTATTCCGCCTCTCCCGGCATTTGTCCTAGTGGGCCGATCTGGGTAGCCCTACCTTCGAAGCACCTTGATGCCCCTCTCTCGCCTTACTGTCCCGCCGCATCGCACTACGTCAGCTATCAGGTCCCTGTCGAACAGTTCAAAGCGCCCGATTGCTCGGCAGCGGCAGATAGGTTGGGCCAGCATTGCTCTTTCCGGCAAACATCGAAGCACCGTGGCATCACATGGCCATCCTCTATCCGGGCCAGGTCCACACGAATCCCGACGCGCACGTCTTTCGCACCGAGTCTTATGGCATCTCTCTGATATTTGCAGCTCCGAGACCTTGCTGTTTCCCAGCCGCCATCTGAGACTAACAAATGCACTAGCAGCTTCGAAGCGCCCCCTTAGCTTGGCTCCTCGCCAGAACTTGCACCACAGCACCGGTTTGCTCGCCGCAGAGATCGCTTTAGGCCCCCCGCCTCCCAGATTCCAAGACCGTCTGCGTCGCTGTGTCGACATCCGCCTCCTCCCGGCGCGTGTCACCAGCTTGCTTGTCTTCGCTCAGTTGTCTTCTCACCTTCCTGTCACCGACGCGGCTTGGTGGTGGAGCAATCGCCATCCGGTGCTACAATCACTAGCAGTTTGCGTAACGCCTGCATGTTGCCGTACTCCAGGCTGGCCCTCATAAATCCGACACCTCTACCGCTCCCTTACACGTTGCGGATAGCTCTTCCGTGTTCTCGGCACTTGCTCAGAACGACCATTGCTACCGCCTCCACTGTACCCCCAACGTCGGGATCCCCACCACCGCCACAGATCTGCCTGAATCGCTCACCTTGTGTGCATGTGGCATCGAGTCGTGGCAGAAGAGTTTGTCCATACCACCTCCAGGCTAACTTACCTATCGCTTCCTCATCTTTCTGGAGAAGTGTCTTTCGGCCGAAACGCCTACATTTCACTGCCATCTTCCCGCAACACCTCGGCCGATCTCCAATCTCCACCATGAGTCCCGCCAGACTGGTCGACGCGAGAGCCTCGCTTTCCGAGACGGCCGCACACTGGCAGAAGCCTGTCGAGCTCGTCACAGACCAGCTCGAAACTCCTTCGCTAGATGACCGGACATACCGTGTCGTCCGCCTATCGAATAATCTCGAGGCGTTACTGGTGCACGACCCGGATAGCGACAAGGCCAGCGCCTCTTTGGACGTCAATGTGGGCAACTTCAGCGATGAGGACGACATGCCGGGCATGGCCCATGCTGTAGAACATGTATGTTCTTCCCTCTCCGCCCTCTCCGCCCTCTCCGCCCTCTCCGCCGCTACTTTGGACGCCTGCTAACATCTGCGCCATTCAGCTTCTGTTCATGGGCACCAAGAAGTACCCGATAGAGAACGCCTACAGCTCTTATCTCTCCGCGCACTCAGGAAGCTCGAATGCATACACTGCTGCGACCTCAACCAACTTCTTCTTCGACATTGCAGCGAGGCCCAGCAACGATGAGGAGCCCACCGAGTCGAACCCGTCTCCTCTGTATGGTGGGTTGGATCGATTCGCGCAGTTCTTCATCGAGCCTTTGTTCCTCGATTCGACGCTAGAACGTGAGCTTCGCGCCGTCGACTCGGAGAACAAGAAGAATTTGCAGAGCGACACTTGGCGTTTGACCCAGCTTGAGAAAAGCCTCTCAAACCCCAACCATCCATACTGTCACTTTTCAACCGGCAACTTTGAGGTGCTCAAGACCAAACCCGAGGGTGAAGGAATCGATGTGCGCGCAAAATTCATCGAGTTCCACAGCAAGCACTACTCTGCGAATCGAATGAAGCTGTGCGTCGTTGGGCGAGAATCTCTGGATCTCTTGCAGCGGTGGGTGGCCGAGTTGTTTTCAGACATCCCCAACAAGAACTTACCTCAAAACCGGTGGAGGATCAAGTCCCTCTGGACAAGGAACATCTCTGCACGCAGACTTTCGCCAAGCCTGTCATGGACAGCAGGGAAATCAGCCTGGTTTTCCCGTTCCTTGACGAAGAAGTTCTTCACGACTCGCAGCCCGGCCGTTATATCAGCCATCTGATCGGCCACGAAGGCCCGGGCAGCATTATGGCGTATATTAAGTCGAAAGGCTGGGCCAACACCCTCAGCGCCGGGGCCTACGGTATATGCCCAGGCTCCCCTGGCATCTTCGATTGCTCAATCCGGTTGACAAAAGAGGTAAGCAGCTAAGGAAACTTGCCTAGCCGGCTCTGGGTTGAACTCGTACTTACATGGTCTGCAGGGGTTGAAACACTACAAGGAGATTGTAAAGGTCTTTTTCCAATACATTTCCCTCTTGAGGGAGAACCCACCGTACGAGTGGATTTTCGACGAACAAAAGGGCATGGCTGAGGTGGACTTCAAGTTCAAGCAGAAGACCCCTGCCAGCCGCTTCACCAGCAAGACGAGTGCGCTGATGCAGAAGCCCCTGCCCCGTGAGTGGCTGTTGAGTGGAAACGGCCGTCTCAGGAAATTCGACCCGAAAATCATTTCCGAGGCATTGGACCTGATTCGACCGGACAACTTCAGAATCACAATGGTATCAAGAGAGTTCCCCGGCGAGTGGGATCAGAAAGAGAAGTGGTACGGAACGGAGTACAAGCATGAGCCCATCCCTCAGGATTTCCTGGACGAACTTGTGAAGACGATGGAGAGCAGTGCAGGAGACCGCCTCTCTGAGTTGTACCTGCCGCACCGGAACCAATTCATTCCCACCAAACTCGAGGTTGAGAAGAAAGACGTCAAGGAGCCCTCGGTTGCACCAAGAGTGGTGCGGAATGACGATATTGCGCGCACCTGGTTCAAGAAAGATGACACCTTCTGGGTGCCAAAGGCCAACCTCATCGTCACCTGCAACAGCCCCATTGTGTACGCCTCGGCTGAAAATGCCGTCAAGGGCCGGATTTTCACGGATCTCGTGAGAGATGCTCTGGAGGAGTACTCCTATGATGCCGAGCTGGCAGGGTTGCAGTACTCTGTATCCCTCGACGCCGACGGCCTGTTCATTCATGTGTCAGGCTACAATGACAAGCTTCCGGTCCTGCTGGAGCAAGTTCTCATCACCATGCGCGATCTCGACATCAAGGACGACAGATTCGAAATCGTACAGGACCGACTGATCCGAGCCTACCAGAACTGGGAGCTTCAACAACCATACGCTCAGGTCGGGGACTATTTGTCCTGGCTGACCTCGGAACACGACTTCCTCGTGGAGCACTACTCAGCCGAATTGCCCAAGGTGTCGGCAAACGCTGTCCGGGAGTTCAGCAAGCAGCTTCTGTCGCAGCTACACATAGAGGCCTACGTGCACGGTAACCTCTACAAAGAAGACGCGTTGAAGCTTACCGACATGATTGAGGCCAAGCTGAACCCAAGAATGCTTCCCAAGGAGCAACGGCCAATCCTGAGATCGTTGGTTTTGCCAGGCGGTGCCAACTTCCTCTACAAAAAAACCCTGAAGGATCCAGCCAACGTGAACCACTGTGTTGAATACTACTTGCAGATTGGTGACAAGGGCGACCGAGCTGTGCGGGCCAAGACACAGCTGTTGGACCAGATCCTCCATGAGCCAGCCTTCGATCAATTGCGCACGAAGGAGCAGCTGGGATATGTGGTCTTCAGTGGCGTCCGAGGCAGCACTACGACGTACGGTTTCCGCTTTATCATCCAGAGTGAGAAACCAGGCTCTTACCTGGACTCACGTATCGATTCTTTCCTAGTCGCGCAGGCTGCTGTCCTCGCTGACATGAGCGACGACGAGTTCGAGGGTCACAAGAGGAGTGTGGTCAACAAGCGCCTTGAGAAGCTCAAGAACCTTGGACAAGAGACCAGTAGACATTGGGGTCACATCAACAACGAATACTACGATTTTGACGCAGGTAAGCACCCAGCACGTCCTGATTCCTCCTGCTCATTTGCGGAACATAGCTAATCTGGGTCGATGCTCAGCCCGAGAGGACGCGAACAAGGTTAAAACCTTGACCAAGCAGGATATGATTGACTTTTACGCAACATACATCTCGCCTAGCTCCACGCAACGCGCCAAGCTGCTGGTAGACCTTGTGGCCCAAAGCACGAAGCAAGACGCGCTCGCAGACATCAGCAATGGCAACAATGAAACTGTAGTGAGCAACGGTTCGGAACAGGTTCTGATCGAGGATGTGCGCGACTTTAAAGCCAGGCTCATGGCCAGCGCTGGAGCAAGGCCAGTCCGCGACTTGAGCGAGTTTGAAGATTTCGACTCGAAACTATAAAGGAGCAAACCGTGCGCATTCTCGAAGAACCAAGATACAGATCAATGGGTGGATGGCAGTGGGGAGTTTGCATTGGAAACGAAATGCACATTGCCAAAGAGTATTGTTGTGGTGGCAGGCATACCGAGGGGCGTAGGCGTTTTTCGGGTGGGTTGGCCAGCTGTAGAAGCGGGATGTAGTATGAAGGCACAATGCGAGTTTTGACTCCCTAAAATGTAAGCTGTGACCGTGTTGTGCGGCAAGGATCAAGTGAAGAGCGTGTGGCCATTATTTGGGGGTATCCGAGTGCAATATGAAATATTCCCGTGCACGTATGTGGAGGTGTGGAACACCGGGGAGGGGCTTCACGATCAATCTTCTTCTGGGCGTACAAACGATCTCTCGTTGGAACGATTCGAGACCGGCAGCCCTAATATCAAGGGACTTGAGAGGACTCGCGGGGTTACTTGTAAACGGGGCATGGAAAAGGGTTTTTGCAAAGGAGCGGGTCGCCTCGATGCCGGATGGTCACTGTCGTGCCCCTCCAATGCATCGCGATCTCAATTTTTTTTTCTTGCTGATTATCCCCCCGCCCTGGCCTCTTATTTGGCACCCCCCCCCTGCTCCATCGGACTCTTCTTCGCTTTGCCTGCGCGATAGTCGGTGAAGCCAGAGCGCCGCGTCTTTAGGGCGTATTCGTAGAGGGGCGATGCGGGGCCTTCCACGAGCGAGCTCGGCTCTTGCAGGGGGCGAGTTTTCCTATTAGGATGCTGATATCCCCCTCCCCCTCAACAATCAGGCACCTCTCGGATTCACGGCTTCGTTATACCCCGTACGAGAACCTGCCTGTCTGTGCCCCTGCTGCTCAATGGGAGAGACGTGCGTCATGGGCGAGGTCAGTCCGACGATCACGGTTCATACACCCTGGAGTTCGCAACGCTGGAAACCATCCAACACGGTCCGACTTATTAGGTGCCCCGGGTGGCCGGTAGCGACTCGCCGAAAACATCCATTGCAGGGATGTGCGCGCCTGTCCAAGTACAGGCGAGACGGTCTTGTTTTCGCCATGGCTGCAAGTACTCGTAGCCCTAGCCCGCGAGTAGGAAGACTCGTACTTTTACGCCGTCCCGTCGTCACTGGGTTGAACTTGGGGCGGATTGCGGTGGATGGTTATTTGGTTCGGTCAAGTCTCTAATCCTAGTACTGCGTATCGCCTCGTACCTGTGAGGCGTGCTGCAATGTGGTAGGCACCTTGGGATACTTGCATGCATGGCAGAGCCACATGTACCTGACCAACGTTACCCCTCCAGGGACCAGCGCGACGGCAGGGATGGCGACAGATACCAGGGCTGGCCGAGTACTCGTACTCTTTCCCGTGGCCCTGCGATTGATTGCATTCAATGACACCCGCCTTCGATGTTGTTCGTGAGAAACTGAACCTGGATTCTACCTCCATGTAGTCGGGGTCGAATGAGAAAGCAGGCTCAACCTTACCTAAGATACTGAGTGCGTCTCATGTGCAGTGCAACCTCCCCGCACCTGCTGGTGCGTTTGTGCGCGTGGCTACCCGCTGCCTGGGTTTCTTGGTGCTGGAACGTCGGTTGCGAGTGGAGACGGAACCAGTCAGTGCATGCGTAGAGGTCGCACCCATTCAGATCCGACCGACGTCAACGGCAGCCATCCCCTCCACTCCCGCCATTCGGCTGCGTCCCACTTCCGAGTCTCGCGCCAGTACAGGTACTTGGCCGCAGGCGAGCACCGACACTGGACGAAATCACCGCCGATGTGCGACCGCCCATCGGATGGACAGAAGCTGAGACGCGACACCTACAGGCTCCCGTGGCGCCCGCAGCCCCCTTGCCGACCGGCAAATCCAGAGCTTCCAAGCGTGCGTTCTCCAGTCGCAGAATGGAACCGGGCTACATTTCAAGTAGCCTTTCCCATCTCACCTTTGCTTTGCATCCATATCGATCAGTCTGCAAACACTCATGCACGCATAGGTACCTAGTCGATGTCAGGCACCCCGCACCCTCAGCCCTAGGTGCGGCGCCTACATTGGATGTCCCTACCTAGGGACATGGCCATGTACAGAAACCTGGAGATACGGCACTTCATTTGATCAGAACTTCTGCCTTGCTCCCACCCGTCTTACTAAATGATGTTGATATGTACCTAGGTATGGCTGTATTTACTTCACTGTGTGGGATGTCCATCCGGGCCGGCACGTATCTTGGGCACCCGCCCAAACATTTACAAAGGCTTGCGGCAGATGTAGGTAGACCTTCCTGCTCACCGTCCCAAAAACGGAGACCGCGCGTATGGATGTGCATACTCGCACCCGTTTTGTTTTCTGGGCGCCTGCAACACAGCCGCGCCAGCATCGCGCCGCACAGCACGGGCTGCTTCAGGCAGGCAGACTCGACCCGTCAGTCCAACAGACTGATGAAGAGGTGACGGGAGGCAGCTACAAATTGCAGGCGCAGACGGCCTATAGGTATGTACCTGATGATTTGCCCATGCGTCGGCAGCACACATTGGCCACGGACGTCTTCCTCCCCCCTGGCTAAAACTGCCCTCCGCTGCCACTGCTCACCCAACGCGGGTGTGCGTCCTGCACTGCCTGCTGGTACCCAGAACCTGCTGATACATGCGCGCACGGCCGGCTTCCGTGTAGCTAGGTACCTACTGCGAGTACGTAGACCTGCGTCCGGACTCTAGTCGGCTTCGACGTTAGACTCTTGCCTCCAGTTTCACTGGACTTACACCACCACGCCCGTCTTAGAAGGCCTCCACCACTCGTCCATCATCATCTTCATCCATACCCCCCACTGCACGCCCATCCCGCAACCCCATCTATGCACACCACTACCGCTTAGCTTTCCCGGGTGGCACCCTCACGATAATTCTCCGTACATGTAGACGCACAAGGTAAACACCACCTCCCGCCCTTCTCATCCATCCCACCGCTCGCCTCGCCCACCTCGCCCGCCTCTCCCACGAACCCGTTCCCAACGGCCCCCGGAGCTGCACTCGCAGCTCGCCGCCAAGACGTCTTCTTCAAAGAAAAGAAAGATTGCCACCCGCTCCACCTCCCGGTTCCCCCTTCCCGACAGCAGCCCCTCTCCGGACAGTCCGCTCGACTCGTGCGAACCCGAGTCCGACGCCCTCGCTCTCTCCTTCTCGGCCGCCGACCGTCCTTCTGCCGACGACACCCCTTGCAACTCGGACGCCGCCTCACCCGCTCCCGCCTACCTGCGCGGTGACTCCCTCCCGGGCCCTCCCGCCTCTAGTCTGCCTCCTCGCTTGCAGACCACGCACTCGTCTTTGTCCGCCTCGACCTCGTATCCCGACTACGCCTCCTCTGCCGCCAGCTCCCCCTCCGGAGCTTATGCTGAGCTATCCCTCGACGGTGACCGTGGTGCCGACGCCCCAGCAGCCGATATAGCTTCTGCCATCGCATCTACCGCTCACACCCCCGCCGGCTCTGCTCACCGGGCCTCATCTCCCCCCACCAACACTGCCCACCGTCGTGTCATCATGGGTGGTGCTGCCGAGTTCCCCGACCGCGCCTCTTCGCCTCTCAAACGACGTGCCTCCAGTATGGATCCCGACGAGATTCCTCAGGACCCGGAGAGCCACGACGTTGACATGGTCTCCGGCCCCCTCTCTCCACCCAATGCGGACGACGGCGCTCACAGTGCCCAACATGGTTCGCAACAAGGCACCGAGGCGCACGAAGATTCGGGCCGAGACGACACCGCGGCACAGAACACGCCCATGACTTTGACTCTCGCTAGCCCGGAGTCAGTAGAGGCCCATATCAAGTCCATCCGGACTCTGGTCAAAGAAATGGCCACGTCGGAACTGGAAGAAAACCAAGAGGGCTATATTGTATCGAGGCAGTGGCTTGATAAGGTGCTGCCAGATATTAATTCGTCCAAACTTGACATTAGCGAACCATCCAGTATCGATCCTGTCGACAATTCGGACATCATACTGGAAATCATTCGGGATCCATGCGTCGGCAACGGCGTGGAGAGCCCCACAAAGAAGAATTTCGTTCGCCTGAAGCCTGGATGCGATACCTCGCAGCTCGAGATTTTCCCCAAGGAGGCGTGGAATCTCCTGATGCAATGGCCCGGTCTGCACGCAGACCAGCAACCGATCGTGCGCTTTGCACACAACACGTCAGATGACGAGTTCATGCCCAACGTTATGTTCGAGTTGCACCCACCCGTTTACACAGTGCACCGGCTCTGGTCCGCCAACAGCCCCATCGCGATAGACTCTGGCCTGAAGGCGCGAAATCCCGCCCCTTTCAAGCTGCCGCGCAGCCGCAGTACCAAACTTCAGACCGTATTCGCGCAGGCCAAAAAGGTCACCAATGTGAGCCTCAGCCAAAAAGTCAGGTTTTGGAAGGTCCCCAAAAAGCCAGAGGCCATCGGCGCTGCCGGCCCAACCCCTCCGGCATCACCAGAGCCTGACTCATTGGCCAGCGAAGTCCAAGGCCCGTTCAGTGCCCTGCTGGTGGACGTACAGTCGTTCCTCGCCCTTGAAAAGGACGTGGAGCGCATCCTCGTCGAGCAGCCAGACCACACAGGCAACCCCAACTACAACGGCCACATTACTTGCGGTGGGATCGGCGGGCTCACTGATGACTTGTCTCTGGTGATTGATGAAAACATCGAGTCAAACACATTTGTCTCGAATTATTCAGCCTCTCGCGCATCTGCCACCCTCCCCACTCGAAGCAGTACGACCAGTCTGGCTGTTCAGGACCGGGGCACGAAAAGTGCCCGGACCAGCCCCGCGCCACAGGGCCCCGTCACCCGTGGTAGAACACAGCGCAACGGGAGAACAATTGGCTGTGTGGGGTTGTCCAACCTGGGTAATACGTGCTACATGAACGCGGCACTTCAGTGTGTGCGGAGCGTCGAGGAGTTAACCAAGTACTTCCTCGCTAAGGAGTGGAAGAAGGAGCTCAACAAGGACAATGTCCTGGCGCATAATGGCGATGTTGCCGCTACCTACGCCCATCTTCTTGAAGAGCTGTACAAGGAGTCTGCGCCCAGCTCCGTGACCCCGCGCCAATTCAAAAACACCATTGGCCGGTATGCTCCCTCCTTCTCCGGCTATGGCCAACAGGACTCTCAGGAGTTTGTTGGTTTCCTCCTTGACGGGCTGCAAGAGGATCTCAGCCGGATCAAAAAGAAGCCGTACATTGAGAAGCCCGATTCAACAGACGACATGATCAACGATCCCGAAGCTATCAAGGAGATGGCCGAGAAAGTCTGGGACATCACCAAGAAGCGCGACGACTCCGTCATCGCGGATCTCTTCACTGGCCTCTACAAGTCCACCTTGGTCTGTCCAGAGTGCCATAAGATCAGCATCACGTTCGATCCCTTCAACAATCTTACACTGCCGCTGGCCGTTGAGAATAAGTGGAACCACACGGTCAAGTTCTTCCCACTGCACGACAAGCCCATCGACATACGTGTTGAGGTAGACAAGCACAGCAGCATCATGGGCGTCAAAGAATTCATCTCGGCCCGGGTTGGCGTTCCTGCTGACCGCATTTTTGGTGCCGAGCAATGGAAAGACAAATTCTATAAGACGTACTCGGACTTCAATGTCGCGTCAGAGGAGATTTCCGGCAACGACCAAGCCTGGTTCTACGAGTTGGAATCTGTTCCCACGAACTGCGGCGGAACCAAGCCGCAGAAGTCGGGCGTACCGGTGAGGTCGATGCTCGATGATGACCAACCATCGAACTCGGATGGCGTGGAAGATCCATCTGAACGCTTGCTGGTTCCTGTCCTTCATAGGCGGCCTATGAAGCAGCAGTTTGGGAGCAAGCGCCGGACCGTTGTCTCTGGTCCTCCGACATTCATTATGGTTTCACGGAAAGAAGCCGAGAGCGAAGATGCTATACGGCGCAAGATCCTCGCACAACTGGCCCCTATCTCCAAGCACGCAGCGTTTTTGGACTCACCGGAGTCTTCTGATTCGGACACCACACCTGACCCTGACGTGGTGATCACGACCAGCTCGGACGGTTCCTCGACTGACGGTCAAGTCGCCGCGCGCTCTGTACTGGGAGAAGACGACATTGTAGATGTCCAGATGCGAGATGCCAGTGAGCTCACGGCTTCACAAGCGGCTGGGAAAGGATCTCGGTGAGTTCAAATCTGCCTTATCAGCCACTCACATGCTAATTATATCTGCAGCCTTGCTCAATTCAACCGCAAGAAGCCGTCGTGGATAAGCCCGGATGCTTTTTTGCCGCCGCAGTTACAGAACGCCTTTGAGCTGTCCTATTTCACAGAGTCAGGCGCTTGGATTCCCACTGGACAAAATGGGTTCCACGAGGAAAGAGACTATCCCAGGCTTTCTTCTCGTGCTCCCACGGAGACGACGCCATCGGAGGACCAGTCTGACTCGGGTCCAAATGGGGCTGCGTCCAACGACTCTAACAGTTCGGATGAGACGTCGCGTGAAGGGACCGAGACAAACATGACCCGCATGACCCAAGAAGAGAGCGAGGAAGACGAGGACCAGGAGATTTCGAAGCCCATTCCTCACCGGCTGAAGGAGCCGAAACTTCCCAAGATGAACAGAAAGCAACAAAACGGCCGGAAGAAGTTTAAACCTCGGCAACAAAAGTACGGCAAAGTCAACAAGAAGGCCTTGCGCCAGCAGCATCAGCATCAGCATCAGCAACAAATGCAGCGCATGTCAGATGAAGCCGATCACGAGGACGAGAGTGGCGATTCCGTCCCCAATGGGGTGCCCTGATCCGTCCCAAGGAGGCCATCATCGTCGACTGGAGCGAGGCCGCATACATCGACTTTCTCGGGGACAAGCTGTGGGAGGAGCAGTCTATTCTCAGCGATCCCGGTTTGGACAAGGCCCAAAGCGCGAGATCTCATCGTAAGAAGAATGGCATCTCGATCGAGTCATGTCTGGACGAGTTTGAGCGCGATGAGATCTTGTCCGAGAACAATCAGTGGTACTGTCCGCGCTGCAAGGAACACAGGCGGGCAAACAAGAAGTTCGATCTGTGGAAAACACCAGATATTCTCGTCATTCACTTGAAGCGTTTTAGCTCCAGCGGATGGCGAAGAGACAAGATCGACGTCACCGTGGACTTCCCCCTCGAGAATTTGGACATCACCGACAGAGTCCTCCACAAAGAGGATGGCAAACAAGAGGTCTACGACCTCATCGGCGTTGACTGCCACTGGGGAGGGCTCGGAGGCGGCCACTACACTGCACACGCGAAGAACTTCGTCGATGGGCAGTGGTACACCTACAATGGTAAGCTTCGCGACTTCCCCGCTGTCGGGTAGCCACCAAGTGCACACTCACTAACACTGGCCAGATTCATCCGTGTCAAAAGCCACAGGTAACATCGTCGACTCTTCGGCGTACCTCCTCTTCTACCGCCGGCGATCAGACGTCCCTCTGGGCGGTCCTCACTTTCAGGAGATCATAGAACGATTTCAAGGCGAGCCGTCTGATAACGAGCTGCCCGGCTCGGGGGAAGGCGGGCGTCTCGACGAGGGCTCCTCCCAAGCTGGGTCGTCGAGCGCGTTTCAAGGAGCAGGAGCTACTCGCCAGGCCGAAGGTCCTGGTGGTAGTACCCTGGGTATGAGCACCGGGCAGCAGGGTCAGGGCCAGCAATTCGACATGGACTTTGATTCCGTCTTTCAGGCTGATGACGACGACATCCATCAAAGTATCGAGCCTGATGAAGGAGTTGGCATGGCCGACGTAACCAAGTATCGGGCTTTTGAGAACAACCCCATGGCTGGCACCAACTCCTGGAGCTTCTCAACCGTGGAGCACACAAACATTGAGGATGGCAGCTCCGGTCCTGCTTCCGATGTCGCACAGCATGACCGCTCCAGCGAGGAGCGTGAACCCAGTTCCATGTTCGAGCTTGATGCCGATCTCGGCCAGAGCATTCCAGGTTCAGGGCAGTACAGATTGTCAGGGCAGACGGGGCCTGGTCTACCAGCATATGACGGCGAGCCCCAGACGAGCTACATGGGGACCCTGGGGCCGGACGGCGGCAACATAGCGTGGAACCAGGACAGTACCGTGCACGAAATCACGGGCGGTCGCGATGCGACTGAACGCAAGTCTGAAGAAGCTGCCGAGATTCATATCAGTAAGAATGATGAGCTCCGGCTGTGATCCGGCTCTGTCAATTCAGCCTTGTCAGGCTCAATGCCACAGGAGGTCTGATTTCCGCACGCGTCTTCAACATCTGTCCTTGACGGCAAGCCATCTCTCGAGGCTTTCGGCATTTCAGCATGGCACGGCCGGTCTCTGTCAGCATTCACTTCCGGGTACCGGTTTCGCCCAACACCCTACCTCCCTGTAACAGATTGACATTCAAAAGTCTGTCGCTGGTACGGGTCTGGAGGGCCCCCGCCTCGGTGGTGTTCAAAGAGGCATAGACTGTGCTCGATAGAGGCATAGAAGAGTTGAGCTAGTTGCTCAATGTTTTTTATTCACAACAGCGTTAGAGCAAAGATGTACATACAGAAAAGATTCAGGGTAGGGTTGGGGAGCATGGTGGCCTCAGCAAGCAATACTAGTGTTACATCCGGGGAAATTGAGGGGAGTTCCATGGCATCTGTCTCGCATTCACATGGAGACGGTGCTGGGAGTTAGAACAAGCATCACTTGAGCCTTTCGACCGAATGCAAATGAGCCGCGTGGCCGCAAAAACATCTGGCGTTTTGACTAAATCGTGTGAATGCCTCCGGCTAGAAAGATGTATCATTTGGCCGGATCTGAAGGCATGACCCGCGTATCATGTGGCTGCTCAATCTTGCACAGAAAGTCTAAAGGCTATAGAGCGTGTTTTCCTTTCTTTTGGGCCTATGCTTTAAGATCTAATAGAAGCCCTTGCCTCCGTCGGGGACACTCGTGCGAAGCAGAACAGTGTTGATAAGGCGGCGCTTGAGCCTGACCACTTAGGTCGCAACGGCCGGCAGCATCTGACCCCGCGGCGGTCACAATTTTGCACAGGAATAGCAATGAGAGCGAATTGTGTGAAGGAGGAGCCAAAGCGTGTGAGCCAGGCAGGGGAATCCGAGCCCAATGTCTCGTAAGTTACTTATTCGATCGCTGTATCTCGTCCCGTCTCTTTCCCTCGCCACGACGGGGACCCTCCGTTCCCACCTGTCAGGCCCAGAGCCTCGTCCGCTCAACTACAATATGTACCCGCGAATCGGTGCCAGAGGGGAGGGAAGAATCAAAACCCTCATGCCTCTGGGCGAAGGCCACTATATAATCCACCTCGCAAAGAAGTACAACTCCGTCCGTGATGGTGACATGACCATGCACCATGGTGAGCCAGGTCTCCTTACCCGCCCAATTTTTTCGATCCCAAGCCCCTGTATGCCCAAAAAGCCCAGGAGGCCACCAATGTCCCCAAACGCCACGCGTGAAAACACGTCCACAGCCATGGAGAAGCCGGCACTTGATTTCATCCGCACCCTGTTCCAGTCATCGACTCTTCAAGGTCGGGCCGATGAGACCCCCTCGCAGTCGGCTCATCTCCATGGCTCGAGGCTTCAGTAGTGTACAGAAATTTGTGCGTAAGGAAGCCTGCCGTTTGCAGTTTCCTGAGCCAAGCCAAGCCCCGCTTCGGATGCGAGAGACCGTGGTCTCGCGACAGCTGCTCTCTGCACCTCCATGAAGCTTTCCTGATTCGTCGTCCAGTCGTCGCGTCTCGTGTTCATACAATGTCGTTTCCACTCCAGGTCGTACAAAGCCGTTGAGTTGCCTCAACTAGTCGAATCCCCATTAGATGAGGGTGAGCTCGTCCCCTTATTCCTCCGAAACAGATTCAGGGCATTCATTCTGAACTTGCTCGTCTTCTTCTTCAGCGACGTATCGGGCTTCAGAGTGCTACCGTTAGAATCTTCCTCTGAAGTCACAGATTCGAGGTTCAAGTTCGGCGTTGTCAGGCGAGACTGGGGTGCTGTGACTGTGGTAGTGGGCACGCTTGCTGGCCGCTCGATGGAGTCCTGGCTGATGATACTGGTGCCCTTGGTGCTGGGAGACAGGGGCATCTTCCCGGTCGTCGCGCTGGTGGCCTGCGAATGCCAATCTCCTGAGTAAGGGGCTGAGCTGCTGCCTTCGGTGGTCTCGCTGCATCGCTGCTTCCCGTTGTAGCCGATAACCCTGTTGTCGTGCTCGTTCGAGTGGAACGGATCGCTGGCGGCGAAATCTGCGACTGAATCAAAACGCGGAGACTCGCCGTTGATCTCCTTGTATGAACTAGGCATGTTGGGAATGCAGTAGGAAGGATCCGGTGGCGATGTCGCGGCTCTTTTAATCTCCGCGTGATTCTCTGGAATACTCTGAACGGAATCGTCCAGCATGCCGCCCGGAGTGTCTCGAATGTTCTCCACCTCTGGCCGAATTGCCAGCGTCATGGTACGCGGCGACAGGGTCCCTTCGGTGAGCTGCTTCTGTCTCTCTTCATCCATGTTGGGGATATCGGCCATAGCCTTCTCGAAGAGAGACTTGTTAGTCTGCAGCTCGTCGACGGTATATTGCATCATCGGAAGCACATCAGCGACACCTTGAAAAAGAGGGATCGCGAAAAGGCTCATGAAACCCATCTGAGCTTTGCCCAACGACATGAAGTCCTTCTTGGGTGGCGAGATCAGAGAGGAAGGAATTCCGATCTCGCTCTCCATGGATGCTTGCCTCGAAAATTCATCACAGAGGATGTACATCCATTTCAATGCTGCATCATGCTTGCGGGCCTGTGAATCATGCGTCAGTCTTCTTTCTCGGACGCGAATCGGCACGCGATGCGCATGATAGGGCTTCTACTGACCACATTGCTAATGTCTGCGCACTTGATCAGCAGTGCACATGCAAGTGCCGTGTTCTCTTCTCTGGCTCGGGCATTCCATTTCTCGATGATTGGATCCTCTTTCAACTTCTCTTGCAAGTCGGCCAGCTTCTTCATATAGTCGAAATGCAGGCCCATGTCGGTAGCCAGAATCGAGCTGATCATCAGGCTCCGCATCTTGGTATCCTCAAAGGCCTGCGGCCAGTGGCGCCGCAGTATTTGCGAATATGCTGCACAGTGGAATGACTCGAGGACTGAGCGGTCGTTGTAGAGCTGCGCCAACGGGGCGTTGAGAGTCACCAGGAATCCGTTGTTGACACCGGGGTGTCCGACGTCGTGCCCGATCGCGCTGATGAGCAGAGTCAAGGCTTCGAAAGGCTGCAAGAGATTGGCGAGCGGCGACTTGGAAGAGGGGTAGTCACGCGACCGGAAAGTAGGAGGGTAAGGCGGTAGGGCACCGACGTGGACGAGGAAGTTGAATGTCGCTTGCAACACATCGACGGCATGTCTGAAGTTGTGGTAGGGGACGAATGTGTTGTAAGCAGCACGGCAGGAGACCAGAAAAGCCGTCATTTGATCTGATGTGGAATATGTCAGCGGGGAGCAGTCACTTCGGTTCGGACTTGTACTTTTACTCACCGGAAGGTATACGCCAATGCTCCAGCTCTGGCATGGACAGTGCATGGCGAAACATCATGCTTGCTGCCACGAGGAGGGAGTCGTCGTCAAAGTCGTGAGCACAAAAGTGCCACTGTCCAACAGCTTCGGCTATCTCAGCCCGACGCTCGGAGGAGACATTGATCTTGGCGCGACCAAGGTGTTGCACGTCGTGCTCGGTGCTAGGCTGACAGATCCCACTCATCAGGCCTGATACCATGGCTTCGCGCAGGTAAGCAAAAGGCTTTTCTTCGTGAATGCCGACCCAAGACCTTTTTCGTCCCCTGCGGATCTCCAGATACGACTGTTGCTCCTTAGCAGCCTTCTTGTGGGCCCGATAGGCATGTACCTCGAGGGTCGTCAAGGTCTTGACGTGCAAAGGACTGGCCATGACGTCCACGGCCCCTGAGTCCAGGCACCTTCGCAGCAGGGACTTGTTGACGGGTGTGTGGTTGCTTTCTGTGAGGTAATCGCCGCGCGAGGGAAAACTCCTTTCGTCGGCAGCGCCGTCGCTTGTCGGAGGTGTCTGCAGAGATGGAATCCTCACCACGGGTATCGGGACCACCAGCCGCGAAAGATTCCTTGAATGTGTCTCGTAAACGACTCTTTCCAACAATCTCAACCCATACAACTCTTCATCTGAATCGCTTTCCGTCCCATCGCTATCGGAACGACCTTTGGAGCAGGGAGAGGGATCGCGTGACGCCAGTCGAGGCTCGATTGCCGGCTGTGAGTAGGGTGTGTCGATGAGAACAAGGGTCGGCTTGAGCTCAACCAGAGAGGTATCATGCAAGTGAAAAAGTTTAGATATACAAGCGGTGCCCGTAGCGCACACGTGAACTACATGATCGTCGTCAGCAAGGGGGCATTGTGGGCGGGGAGACAGCACAAAGTCAACTCGACTAACGAGTTCGCGCTGAAGCGTCGTGACGTTTCGTAATTGACTTACCATTGCCAAAGGCGTTGAGAAGAAGATTCAAGTTGTCCCGAAGCTCGCCCGACTCGGCAACGTCTTCGAAGGGGGCATCTGGGCTCGGAAGCTGGTATAGTCTGTCTTCCTGTACGTTGTGATCAATATAGATCACATTGCATTTTGCGCTATCCATGATGACGAGCGTTGGCATCCAGTCTTTCGACTGGAGCGCTTCCGCCGTCAAGAGGGAAAGGGCGTCACAAGTGGCGCGCGTTTCGATCCACCAGGTGGGCTACGCCAGACACGATATGACCGACGGTAATGAAAGAAGCCGAAGAAGAGGCCCAAGCCCGTGGGTGTACTCGATACCACTGCGCAGGTTTAGGCGATGGGCATGCGTCGTTTGGGGGGGCGACTGGCGCCAGTTCAGCAAAGTCGAGAAGATGCGACCGCGCCGGACTTCACCGCGTGTCGTTCCTCCAATTGACCAGATCACCGGCGAGAGGAGGCCCAGACTATCATGAGCGCTTGCGATGTAGAAGGTGAGAGGGAATAAGCTGAAGCATCCAAGATGATATAATGTGAAGAACAGCTGTTGCTTGTTGGTGACATGCGTCAGGAGGGCGTTGTGCGGTGGCGAAGCGACTCAATTGCGACTCGAACAGCCGTGTGGCGCGACGGAAGATCCGGCGACGGGCAACTCGTCGCCGTGAGTAGAAGAGACGTGGGTCGCGGAGGCGGGAGGCCAGACGATAGCAGTATGCTCGAACCAGGCTCAAGTCAGTAGTGTTGAGAGCGCCCCGAAGCGTTCAAAGATCAGTCTCAAATGGTGCCCAGGAGAAAGCGGATAGGCGCGACAATTGGGTGATCAATGCTGATGTGAAGGGACTGCTGTGGCTGTAGTGGCAGTGACGATAGTGATAGTGGTGAAGATGAGCAGCTCGGACGGGGTAGGCACCTGTGGTGGTAGTGGTGGTGGTGGTGGTGGCGTGGCGTCGAGCTGAGTTTTGTTGTTGTTGCCTTTGGTGCGGGCGGTCCCCTACCTCTTCCGCAGGACAGGTAGGCAGAAGCGGGCGAATGGAGGTATGCCGAGGTGGGAAAAAGAGAGACAAGACAGGAGAAATGTCTGGGAGCGCACGCGATCCAGTGCGATGCGATGCAATGCAGAGCCAGCCAAGGCGAGACAGGCAAAGTAAGGCAGGATGGGGCGAGGCGAGACAGGCAGATCAGACGACAAGAGACAAGAGAGCAGTCAGTGGCAGGGCGGGCGGCCAATTCCTTGCTTGCCTGGGTTTTGTGCGACGGGGCGGTGGTCAAGTCGTGCCGTGGCTCTGCTCGGAGGCTTGCGTGTTCGACCTGGCCGATGAGGGAGCGAAGACCGGGACGGTGATGGGACAGAACAGGTCAGGTCGGGTCAGGACAGACTGGGCCGGGTCAAGTCGAGGCGGACGGGAGAGGGAGAAGGGCAGAAGCCAGTAGGGCCGGTATGATTAAGGTGGCAGGTAGTTGGAACAGACCAGACCAGGCCGGACCCGAGCAGATGCGGTCGAGTCGAGACGAGACGAGACGGGACGGGGTTAGGCGAGGGCGGATCGCCAGGCTGGTCTGGTACTCGTAGTATCAGTCCTGCGAAAGAGGGAGAGAGAGGGACGGGAGCGAGAGGGCGAGGCGCGAGACGACTGTGCACGGATTTGGGTACTCGTAGGCTGGGGTGCGAGAGGTACAGGTGGTCTACGTTCCGAGTACCGAGTACATGGATGTGCACTTGCCATTCTTCGCGGGCGCACAGTACGAGTACGACCAGTACGCACCACGCCTGCAGGGGTACGGGGGGTTGGGACCTGGGGGTTCCCACATGGATGAGAGTGATTCCGGTGGTCAGTGAGTGTGTCATCAGTGTACAATGGGTGCGGTACGAGCAGTGAAAGGCAGGAGCCACACACGCGAAAGTACTCGTACGAGTAGTCCCTGTCCGCACCCAGGGGAGGAAGGGGGGAGGGGCCTTCAACGGTACATGTAGTCCGGGTCGTGCGTGCAGGTACTCGCTCCGGCAGGCTGGCTCACTGGCGAGTGCGAGTACCTCCTGGATCCATTGGATGGTGCCTGTGCTCGCACCTGCCTGCCGGTAAACGTTTTACAACATCCTGCATGTGCCTCTTTCTGCCCTCATAGACACTCGTCCATGCACCCAATGCCGTCCTTTACACATCTGGCGTGTGCCAAACCAACAAGCTGATCCGGGTCGACCGGATTCGAAGGACCTGTGAGCCTCGAGCCAGTACCGGCGGTGCGCTCCTAGGCGAGGACGGAGGCAAGGACAGACACCTCTCGGAGCGAACGTCCGAATAGCATCCAGTTCAGGTGTCCAAACCCACCATGGTCTCGTACAACATCTTGAAAGAGCACTCGTTGGTCTCGCGGTGGAGGCACCCGTACCCGTGCGCCAATCCAGCTACGAGTTAGGTACTCGCACAGGGTGTCACGACATCCCGTGTCTGGTGGACGAGTCTCCATCCACAATCAACCCACGGCAAGTTGTGGCCGGAGGGCGCTGAAGCCTCGATAGAAGCCACCAAGTTTACTCGTCCGGACGCGCACCGGACCCGACGGACTGCACTCCATAAATGTCCTTCCCGGCGCCTCAGCTCCATGGCACTGGAAGGCTACCTACCTACCTACCTACCTACCTACCTACCTACCTACCTACCTACCTACCTACCTGCAGGGACGCCACCCGCCCAGCACCACTCGGCCGCGTCGCACAATGCAGTCGGCCCATCTGCCCAAACCACAATGCCGCCGCGCATGGCAACCGACGAGTTTCCTCTTGTCCTTCCTTTACTCAGCTAGGCATGCGTCGATGGGGCCGCTAGCCACGCGCGAGGCCTAGCACGCCTGAGCGCACTTCTAGCAGGCGTGGCAGGCTAATAACCTCATCCGTGCGCAGCTGGCCTGGGCATGCCACGCATAATGACAATTGGTGCATCGCGTACGGGCAGGCCACTTGCCCAACCGCGCAATCAAAAGAGCAACGGCAGAGCGGGGGCAGGTGGGCGGCGGACGAACGGACGGGCGGGCGGGTGGAAGGGCGCGATGGCACCATTGGCGGCCACTGACTGTGACAGCCATCCATTGACCACAGCGACGACCATAGCGGCGACCACATCGACCAACTTACGGACACTCGTAGCAGGGCAGGCGGACGCGATCGCCTCCGACAGCACCTCAAGATCCGACCAGAGACTGACTGCGCGAGGCCTGTGCGAGAGAACAGAACTTCTCGTCACGACGCCCACGCCAGAGACGCTGCTCCATGACTGATACCTCGGTCGACCAGTTAGTTTCTCCTACGAGTCCGCATTGTCCTGTCCGATGGCCCGCCCCTTTTCATGTCTCGACGCCGCCCGCTCAGACAATCTCACCACCTGAAAACATGAAGTTTTTGGGGCGCGGGCCCTCGTGTCTACGCGTACGAGTACCAATGGCTTACGGACCATGGCTTCACCTGGACACATGCTGTCCCTAAGACACCGGCAGGATCATCTGTCATGCCTCGCGGGTTTGGGCGCAACTGAGCCCAGCTGGACCGGACGGGACATGGCGCGGCAGCTCGGGACGAGACGAGACAGGACAAGATTAAGTCGGGCGGCACGGCTCGGGGCGGCTTACGATCTGTTGCCACGAGGTTATCGCGTGTGGTGTGTCGTGATAGGTACTTTGGGGTTTAATGACGGGTATCGAGTGGGAGGGGCGGGCGTGTACACCGTAGGGCACATGGATACATGTGGCTGGCCCGTCTTCATGGGCTGCCCAGCCCCTCCTCACCTTCCCCCCGCCCGGCCTTGGAACACATTGACAAGTCGACTCCTGTCGAGCCGTGGCAGTGGCGGCATGCAATGTCGTGCTGTTGGAGGGTTGCCACTTCCTTCGAGCAGCGGCATGGTAGGTTAAGAGGTATATACGAGTACCGACAGTGTTGGTGAGGCAGCCTTGTTGATCCTCTGTAATCCTGCGATTGCGAATCGTCCGACATTCGCGCCGCCGACGGGTGCTTCCTGGCCACAATCATGACAAAACGCTATCGTGGGCGGGGGACAACGACAGCACCGCGATAGACTGTTGGTCGGTCCGGACAGGGCAAGCCCATCTCCGTGCCGAGTTGCGCCCGTGTTCCACGTTGATGAGGCTCGAGCCACCAACGGCTATTGGCCAAGCGCGCAGGGCTCGAGGCATGGTGGTATCGTCGGCACCCACTCGTACCATCTTCTTGTCAGGTACTCTAGGTACTCAGTAGGCCTCCCTGGGCAGCACGGAGATGTCAGGTGCTGTTGTCGACATTGATCGAAGCCTCCTCCAACGTGCAACATTACATAACCTGGGCAGGTACATACCTTCAATGTTATGTACATTAGTAGTCCATGAGCTGATACGATGCACGAGTAAGAACACTCATGTATGGCGTTGTGCAGATGCCCTGAGGTGGTTCAGATGGCGTGTGCCCGATGAGTCCCTGCAGATGGTTAGGCACGTACCTCTCGTACGAGTGTACCGATGCACCTATGGAAGCCAGGGTGGAGAGGCCGAGCGCGCAAAATAGGCACCGGCCGACTAGCAGGGTTTCGTGATGCTGACTTCCATCGGCGGATGGAGCTGCGCGGATGAACGAAGGATGAGCTGCGCTGCGGGCATGGGTTGGGGTCGGGTGGGCGACCTACTCGTACTGGGCCAATCAGCCGGTCTGCGGGCATCTGGCCGCAGATCAGCGGCCTCCATGGCACTACCAGTACAATCTACAGGTATCTACGCAGCGTGGCTGCTGGGTAGGAGTGTCGCGGTATGTATCTACAGGTACTCACCACTTACTATTGGATGAATGTCAGCGACACGTGCAAGGCCATGATCTCAAGTTGGCGTGCAGATGAAAGCATCTCCGTGCAGGCTAGCTGGATCAACTTCCAACCTCTGCTTGACCACACGCATTATGTACAATACGGTATATCACACACGTGCGTGCAGTGCCGGAGATCTCAAGTCTTCGTCGATGCACGTGTACCTCAGTACGCCGTAAGTGTGCGGACATGACAAATATTCCGATGCATCAAGACCTAGCACTGCGAACCTGAGAACCGCGCTGGATCAATGTGGTGCACCAGCACGACAAAAACACCAGACGTTGCTGGACCTGACCCTGACGAGGCAGGCACGCAGGGCAGGCGCGCCAGCCAGGCCAGCAGCGGGAAGGAAGGAAGGAGAAAAAGAATGTTCTCTGGGCGTCGTGCGCCAGAGCGGCGGCCCAATCAGCTCGCTAGCCAGGCCCGCACCCGCCAGCTGCGCCCCACCTGCGAGGGACGATGGCCGGGTTCAGGGATCCACTGCTTAATCCCCTTTCGGTCCCCCTTTTCCACGCCTCGTCTTCGAGTGCACGCACATGTACCCAGAGACGCGCATCGAAGTCTCGTGTACTCGCGCCAGATGCAGGGCTGCCATTGAACTACGAGACCACAAGTACACACGTACCTACCTTACTGCCCACCGCGCCTCATCTGGCCACCTACGAGTACTCGTACACTGCACCGACCGGTCCAACATCCAACCCGTTCATGGATGAAGCCTGTCACCCCTGTGTGCCGGTGTCTACGCGTGCTCCATCCATTACATACATTTGTAGGTTACGAGTGCTCTTGTACACGTACGCGGACCTATCACCAGCCTCCCACTGAAGGACCGCACCGTGTGTTCACTGCGCGTGCCTACTTGGAGTACAGTACTCGTACGAGTACCCGCCCCGTGCCTGCCACCCCAGGGCTGCGTTCGAGTACTCGTACCTGCCCACGCCGGGTGGCCCCCCGGGGACCGGCCTCTATGGGACGAGACGCGGCCGGACAGCACGTGTGCATATTCACACAGACGTCCATCGCGACATCGTGGATTCGTTCCAAGTGCCCAACACGTGCCAACCTACGAGCCCCAGCCAGTACCTTTTGAGCCCACCTCCCGTTTGCACGCCCGATGAGATACTGTCATACGTACTCGTACGCCGCCCGCAACTGGCTTCTTTCGGCCGAGTCCCTCACCATCAGCTACATACCTGAGCAGCTCCGAGCCGGCTCGAGCCAGACACTTCCGATGCTGTACATCGTCGCCACCCCCCTTTACTGGATAACCGGGCTCATCAGCAAACGTCTCCCTCCTCGGACCTTCGCTTGACTACATAGGAATCAACGCTGCGCCGTCCGCTGCCTCTTGTGCACGCCTCAATCCCTCTCACTTGCCAATGCGAGCCCTGTCGCCCTCTGTCCTCAGCGGCTTGTCCTCCACGAGTTCCGTGTTTGCTCGCTGCACCTGTGGCGCCCGTCTTGGGGGAAATCCTCCCCATTCCACGTTTCGACTCGGCCGCCTCTCATCACTCGCCCTCTCATTCCAGGTCGATTTACAAGGCGCCTCGTCAAGCCGCCAATGAAGCCGAGGAGGACCCTTGCGTCATTGGCTAGACTCGAGCGCCGTAACGCCAGACATCCGCCCTGACAGCATTGTTACCGGCGTGCCTCGTTCAAGCAGGCCGGCCGAGCACAAGCAAGCATGCGTGACTGCCGGTTTCCGATTCAGACGGAAAATCGATCACCAACAAGCGTCTCAGCTGTCAAGATGCAGCCGATCCGGGTCAACTACATCGGCTAGCCTGCCCTGGACACTACGAGTAGGAGCGACCAAGCCCGGGCCGTTCACGAGTACTGACTGGCTGGGCCAGCAGCGACAGGGCGCACCCTGCTGAGACGAGAGCACGCATCCATATGCGGACGGGGAGCTCGTATGGGGGACGGGGACCCCGCTGCCCGGCTGGCAGAGCTCACTCGAAAAGCCTGTCGGCAGCCGTGTACGAGAGCGCGGCGTTACGGCCAGCCAAGGGCAGTCGCTGCACATGCATTGATTTGCGAATGGATGTTCCATGCGCCTTATCTGCAGAACGCGCCTTGCCTCGCTTTGAGCCTGTGCGCGTGGCTGGTGGCTGCGTGGCACGAGGGCGGTCGTTACAAGCCAAGCCTAGCGACCCTGTACGAGTATGGGCCACGAAGAATTCTTCCAGAATCCCCATCGAAGGCCGTATCGAAGCCGACAGGCTCGTCTGCCAGTGAGGGCGCGTGCGCATGGGCCGGGTCGTGCGCACGCGAGCAGGGAGTGCCCGGTTCTGCTCCGGTCTCCAGGTGGGCCGCCGCAGCCACCATTGACGTTCCCGCGCTCACGCGCCACTCTCCCTTCTCTCCATCTCCCTTCGGAGCGACGGGAGAAGCAGCACTTGGCACCCGGCCAGCTTCTAGCACGTTAGCCCCTGAGCCAACTGATTTGACCCGAAGCCGGTCATGCCCACAGGGTCGCGCACAACCTCCAGGGCCACATCTCATCAAAGTGGCGCGACTGGCCTGCGGCCAACTACCCACATTTTATTCTGTGCAAGCTCTCGCTCGGCTCTCCACAGACTGGACCCCACAAGTCGAGGGAAGAAGGGGGAGAAGAAGAAGAAAAGAAGGAAATAATGTCCGTACGAAGTACGGTAATGTAAAGCACACCGTTGCACTCGTGGTCTGGCTCATCGGACTCCATGGGGAAAACCTGCCAATCCATCCTCAAGCAGTCCCGTCCTGACGCATGTCGCAGCACTTGGCCATCGGGGTCACCGATGTTGAGGCACATCCACTTGTCCTTGTACGAGTATCAGTCCGAGTACATGGCCGGCCGTTGCGACGAGGGCGAACACGGTCGGCTGCATGCACGCCACAACGGGCTTGCAGCCCAATGGCAACTTGCGCTCGGAACAGGCCCGGACCAGACTTGCATTACCTACCTATTCACACCGAGCGACGATAGCCTCATTGGGCCAGCATGCCCACCCTCCAACAGCAGGAACGATATGAAACAAGCGCCATCACTGCCTTTTTCGAGAACCAAAGCGGCTGGAAGCAGAGCAAGGCCAATTGGTCTACAAGTACCCGTAACAAGGAAAGGGCTCGCGATCCCAATCCTGCTCGTATGGGTATGCGTACCAAATATCTCGACAGCGTCAGCACCAGCGACGAAGCCAAACAGCGGCCGCTGGTTTTCCTCGCACAGTCCAGTGGATAAGATCCCGTTTGTACGAGTACACGTACAGACGATATTCGACACACATACGAGTGCACCACAGTTTTGCCCCATACAGTACGCCGTGAGAGTGCGAGTACTCGTAGGCACATACGAGTATCCATAATCATACTCCGTAAGCCCGAACATGGCTAGGATGGGCTAGCGGAATCAGGGATGTCATCGCGTGTCGACAGCACCAGTGGCAGGCATGATGCGAAATATTGGCTTTGGGGGCAGCTATCACGGCCAATGAGAGACGGACCGCTGCCACCTAGGCTTTCAGGCTGTCGGTAGCCATGCCGTGTCGGGTGCTAGGCGCAGCAGATCCGCGTCGAAAGAAGTCTTCTGGAAGGCGGGTTGGACGCGCCGTGAGCAGCAGCACTGCTGTCCATCTTACCCATCCTCGGTATGGAGACGCGGACACCCGGGGTTTTTGCCTTTCTCCTTTCATCAGTTTGCCCAAATCTCCCAGCGATAGATAGGCACTAGGGTGGAGCCACCACCCACTGCACAGCCACGGCAGCTCATCAGTAAACATGGGGACATTCGCAGACAGTTGTGCGAGGGCTCGGGGCATTTGGCGTTTTCCATCCGCACACTCCAGCCAGGTCTGTCAAACTCAATTTCGGGACAAGCCTGGCTTATTAGTACCCAACGCTAGAAGGCCGCCTTTTGGGTGCTAAGTTGGAGCGAATGATGGCCTGCGATCAGCCAACGTTGGCCACGCTCTTCTCTTATCGGCGGCAGTCTCCGGCACATACGATAGCATGGGCGAAGGAGACTTGGGACTCCTTCATGTGTCACAAACAGCGCCCTTGTTCTTTCACCGAGCAACCCGGTCTCGAAAAGCGGGCAGGCTTAGTTGGTTGCTTTATGAAGCGTTGCACTTTTGGCGCGAGCGCCTTTCAGGCCTGTTCTTTTACCATGCCGTTGCGGCAGACCGTCATCCATCACCCACATGGAGGGGAACCTTGGCCTGCTCGACGGAACACCCAAGCCAGGCCGAGAGCGTGGACGAAGCGAGGCGGCCGGCGCCCGGCAGCGCTAGCAGGTTCTACCGACGTGCTGGTTTACACGCCAGACCCCTGGCACTCAAGACTCTGCGGCCAATCCTGTGATACATAACGGGTATGCAGCCAGGGGAGGCTCGCACGGTAGGTAGGCATCAATCATGGACTGCGTACAGATAAGGTACCCAAATCTGTCTGGGAAGGGCCCCCGCGTGAGGCGGAGAGCCATCTGAACCTCCTTCATATTGGGTCTCATGGTGGCCGATCGCCACCATCATCACCACCACCACCACCACCTGCCGCACTTGTTGCTGGCCAGCCTCCATCTCGGCTTCGACAGACAGGCCGGTTGGGTACTGCAGGCGACCGATGCAGCAAGCCGGCGAGGCGCATCCCACGCAGTTTCCGCCTGCTCGCACAGGGTCGCCACCCATCTGCGGACACGGTAGAGATTGTAGGGCCCGAGATCCTACCTCAGCAGCCCAAGCTGAATCGAGGCAAGATGGACAGATCCTGCGCCCGTCTCTCACGAAGCTAATAAGCTGGTCTGGCGGCGCTTCTGTCCTTCCGCGCCTGCCGATTTCAGACGTCAACACCGTGATCCTTCGCGGCGGCAAGCACGTCGGTTCGTCTCCTTATTCCCCCCAGCAACAGGATGGACACAGCCGCCGGGGCTTGGCCGAACGCACAAGGAGGCCGCGGGGTTGGCCCGGAATCTCTGGCTCGAAACGCATGGCGTGCGTTATTGCGCCGGCGCGCGCGGCTCGTGTCCGAAATAAAGTGGTCGCAGCCTGCAACACCCCGGGCCGGCTGAGGCGTTGTCTGACAGGACGGCCTTGCGCAGGCCTGCAGGAATCCTATCGGCCTCCCGGATCTTGGGGTCTGTCATCATCCGTCTCGTCTCTTCTGCCGCTACGAGAACGCTGGCTGCCGAAGCGGCAATTGCGTCACGACCGACCTGGGGTTGGGCTATCTCCAGCTGAGATGGTGGCAAGGCCTCTTGCAGCCGAAAGCGACCTTGCCGCACTATCATGCAGTGCGTCCTGGGGTGTGGCGCGCCAGGGCGCTTTCGGCACTGCCGGGCCTGCTTGAGGCTGGGATCGAGACTGCCATCTGGCTCACAAGCCAGCCCACCAGGGCAAGCAAGCGTTCATGGCGGGCTTAGGTAGCCTCCTGAAGCCGTGTCAAGGTCGAGAGCTATTCGCCTATTGGTTTTGGCGATTCTGGGCGGGCCTGCCTGTCGTTCTTCTTCCTTCCTACTCGTACATCTGCAGATTACCTACCTACCTGAAGAAAGCAGGTCACCCGCGCGTCGCCTGACGCTTGTGCAAGCGCGCATGCACTTGCTGGGAATGGTCTCGGGGGGTCCCGCCTCTGCTGGTATGACTCCAAGACCAGCTCCGTATGCACAAGATGCGCCCTCCGGTCCCGGGTCGGGTAAGAGAGTGGACAAGATGGGGGCCATCCGAGGAGAGAGGGTCGCAAAGTTGCGCGGCAGCCCCAACCACACCCTTTCGCTCTGTGCCCTCTGTTCCAGCCAGCAGTGCCCCGCATCTTGAGTTGACGAACATGGGGGCAACGCCCGAGAGGCTGCCTCTTTTGCGTTGCCAGTCGTCCTCATGACACCTCCGGGACACACTCCACTGACACAGCCATGTACTCGTAAGGGGGGGCTGTGCGGATGTGATTCGCTGCGGCATCCCATTTGACACCCCCATCCAGCAAGCAAGCCCCTCCCCCCCCCCCCCCTCCCCTTTTCCAGCCAAAGGGCTCTACCGCTTACACCCCGCCCGCCTCTCTCTAGCTCAGGAGGAGGCGATCGCGGTGGCGAGAGGAAAAGGGCGCGCGCGCCCCGTTATGGGCCCCCGGCCCCCCCTTGGCAAAGATGCGGATGCAAGTCCCGGACACGGGCCGTGGGGCCCCTGCAGCTACCTACCTACTCGTGCGTTGCCAATGGTCTAATAACATGCAAAGAGAGAGCATGAGGCTTGCATCCAAGGGCTTCTGGTGTCGGCGCCAGAACGAAGACCCAACTTCTACCCCGGTTCGCCACGACAGTTACCCATGCTGCTCGCTCGGGGAGGGGGGAGGGGGGGGGGGGGGCCGGTTGGAAGTGGGCGGTTGGGCGCAAAGCGGATCACCAAGGCCCTGGCGTGCGCCGCAAAGAGGAAAATGAAGGTGAAGGGACCAGGGTTGGGCAAGGTTGATGACAGGTAAGTGCCACGGTCTCCTCCGCTGCGGCCATGTCGCCCTTGTCTCTCTCTCTCTCTCTGGCTTACTCAGAGATATCTTGGTCATCTCAGGTCTTGCACTGCCAATCGACCATGAACATGGTACAGCCATTTCCACACGGTGAGCGTCAGAGGCCCGAGGGGAGAGGCACGTGGTGATTCCACCGCGGTGTGTCCTTCCACTTTGCATGCGTCGAGGAAACCCTTTGTCAGGTCGGGGACCTTCTCGGCTTTTCGGTCTGAGGCTGCCCCCGTTGACAGACATATATGCGAGCGGCAGACAGGCTGCGTGGGGCTGCGCAAGAAGATGGGGGTTCCTCGCAAGACGCGGCTGGTAGTGAATCCGGTAAGCCTCGAGGCCAGAGACTGAGCAGAGGGAATTAAAAAAAAAAAAAAAAAAAAAAAAAAAAAAAAAAAAGAGACGGAGGTGAGGGGAGGGGGGGAAGCATTCAATAGTGACTTCATCCCCGGCCACGCCCGCTTGTTGTTGTTTATTTTTTTCGCCACCACCAACCCCCCTCAACTTGCATGCCGGTGAGAGAAAACAGGGGGGAGAAAAGAGCAAATAGACCGGGGGAGAGAAGAACCCGAAGATGAGTCGCGCACCCACCCCACTTCTGGACGAGCGAGGTTGACTGCCGACCCAGCATATGGTCGGCTCCGTTCTTACTCTCTCTGTCTCTGTCTCTCTGTCTGTCTCTTTCCTCTCGTATATCGGCCCCTCTCGGGCGTGTCTGCGCTGCCAGGGATTGTAAATCGTGGTCAGCCTCTGTCGGGTGGGTTCAGGAGGCTGATCTGCGGGATGGATGATGGATTTTTCTTGCTTTCCTGGAACTGCGCCTGGCTGGCTCCATTGTCTGTCGTCTGTCGGTTGCAATAATCTCTGCCCATCCCTAGGCCGCAAAGATTTTTGAAATAACATGTCAGCTGCCATACGAGTACTCCTCCGAGGGAGGGGCCGGAGGCGGAGGGGCGGGCCCGCCTGCCTATGTCCCGTCAACCCCTTTCTGACGGAGCTGTGCTTGTAAGCTTTGAAGACGTGCTTTTTTTTCTTCTTCTTCTTCTTTCTTTCCCTTGGTTCTTGGGTGCGGACTGGGAGCAGACCTCCGCTGCATTCAAAGCCCGGGCGCGATGCCGTCATGCTCCGTTCTGGAGCAAACTCTCCCGGCGGGACGGGCGAGCAAGTTTCCGGATTTCGGGCCGGAGGAGGAGCTGGGCGGGGTTTTTTTTTTAAATGTGAATATCATCGTAGACGCTGTCCATGCGATTCCAGACGGTGTCTCACGGGCGCGAACAAGACAAGGGCCCCGAGCCTGGGACGGCACTTTTGCACTTTTGCTCATCTTTGTCGTCGCACTGCCTTTCGTGAGACGGACGAGGTTCGCTACTACTACTGTGTGTGAGCATAACCCCCCCCCCCCCTCACGAGGCGAGCGAGGTGTCCCTCCACACCAACCCATCGCTCAAGAGACGCTTTTCGGGGGACGGAACAGACATCTAGCCCCGAGAAGGGTCCTGTACCGGCGGTGCGCCGTCTCTTACAGCGTTGCGCCGGAGTCCGCGGTGAAGGGGTTTGGCGGGGGTCCAGCAGATTTTCTGGTGACGGCGGCGTCCGGCGTCGGAAGAGGAAGGAAAGTTAATCGGGGCCCCGGAGCAGCCAGTCTGGCACGACGGGGCTGTATGTAAGTACGTTCGAAGAGAGTTTTTGCTTCCGCACAAAAGGGGGGCAGACAAGAGGGGCGAATTTTCAAGTCGGGGCATATCCTCGCCTTTGTTCTCTTGCAACCCCTGGCTTTTCGCGGAGAGAGGCGGCTTCATGTGCGCCGCGGCGGTGGGGGAGTTCACCGGCGGGCTGATCTAGGGCCGGAGTTGTCGGCATTGGGCAGGTGGAACGACAGCCCTACGTCTATTGTTGGGTAATATATTCGTATTAATCAGAATTGAAGAGTGTCAACTGAGTCCAGACTGAAGCTCGAGATGGGGACTCGGAGCTATACTCCCTAGTTGCGTCTGCTCTTGATGGTCTCCTTCTCTCTCTCTCTCTCTCTCTGGACGGGACGGGGAAGCATGATAGCAGCGCGACCTGGACGTATCACACAGCCCACGAGTGCAACGTCTCTAAGCCAGACCTTTCAGCCCCATGACCCTTCCGTGGCTGTCGCCTTGAGCAGAAATTCAGGGGGAGGGGGGAAGAAAAATAGAATAATAACACACTATGAGAACACCCATCCCGTGCCTTTTTTTCTTCGTCTTAGTCCCCGCCCACCAGCGCCCCAGAATCCTTGAAGGCCCGCGCGCTTCACTACCGCCAGGCCCCTGTGCTCGTCGAGCGCGACGTCGCCTCGGGCCTTTTATGTCAAGGAGGAAGAGGAGGAGGAGGAGGAGGAGGCCACGATGGCCCGCAGAACGTTTCACGGCGGCCACGGCGCCCCCCTGGCGGATCCCGGCGCGGCCGTTTTGGGGGGGGGTTGCGCGGGGCGGGCGGGGTGGTGTGCTTGTTGTTCCTGCTGTTTTTTTTTGTTTTTTGTCGTCCGTCGCTTCTCGTGCTCGTCGAGTCGGAGGAAGGAGGAGGAGGAGACGGGACGAGAAGACGTCGCCCGCTGGCGTAGACGTGGGCGCAGGGCCGGGCCGCGTAGGTGAAGCACGGGGTGGACGGGGAACGCGGGCTGGGCTCACGCAGGGCTGACGGAGGGCCGGGCTCAGGGCGACGGACGAGGTCGGACGAGGGGCGCTGGCCGGTGCCTCTTTATTCTGTGTGCCATCGGTTAGCTAACTTGTCTTAGGGGGGGGGGGGGGGGGGGGAGGGCAAGTAAGTTCATCGCGTGTTGGCGTGTTGGGGATCGGAGAGGAATAGGGGGCGTTGGGAGCAGGTGGGAGGGTGGTGGAATAGGGGCTGGATTGTTGCGACAGCATTCGCACGTCACCAGACACCTACACTTGCCGTGTGCGAGCAGACTTGGGGGATATCTCATTTGGTTAGTAGGATTAATAGAGGAAGTTAACCCTAGGTACCAGAACATCGCACCTGACCTCCCCTGCCGCTCTCGAGCAGCACGGCCTACCTTGCGACGGCCCCCTTTCTCCGTCCCCCGTCCCCATCTCCGACCTCGTGCCCCGGCGGGCGACGTTGACGACGCTGGTCCCCTAGGACGATCCCGACGCCGAGGCGCACCAAGGGCCGCGCGCGAGTGGACCAGCGTTACGCGGCGCCTCTCCTGCTGCTCCGCTGGTACTTAAGAAGAAGAAGAAGAAGAAGAAAGAGAAACAGGAGCAGGAGCAGGAGAAAGCGCCCTGGACCTTATACCGATAATCAGCTGGGCGTTGCGGCAGGCGCTTGCCGTCGGGCAGCATCTCGGCGTGGCTGGGCGCCCGTGGCGACGGCGCGGACGGTGATCCAGCAGACCTACGACGATAGGGGACGCCCGGAGTAGGCTAGGCGGAGGAACTGGATACGAGAGAGTCTGTTAGACCTTGGGTCTTTGTTCCGAAACCAGTTGCCCAACATCCAGAGCACTTGACTACATTAAGAGGATCTCGAGGGCGAGTTGGCAGGTCTGCCAGAACGTGGAAACCCTCCGCCTCCAAGCAAGGCGTCGTGCTTGACAATGGGCTTCCCTGGTCTGTTCAGCAGACGACCGACCCTTACATCGACACTCAGGAGGGATTTCCGCCTCTTTGTACATGCTTCAACCTCGGGTCGTTTCCAGCTAGAAACGACTGAATGGTAACTCCCCGAGGGCGGCCCTAACAGTGGGTGTGTGGTCAATGTCATAATCAACCTGGGACAGCATCTGAAGTATCACGACTTGGGGTTTGCCCAGCCCACCGCTGGGGTCACCAAGATCAAATGGACAAGAAATAATGGCATTAGATGACAAAGCCCCCCCCCCCTCCCCCCTTGGCTTGGACGTGCCAGATTGCACCAGACTTGGAGTAATCGTAGACCCCCGTCCCCCACATAATAATAGCATAGCAAGCCACCGAATATCCCCGTGCTCGCGGCCCAGGCCACCAGCTGACCAGGATACCCCATACCCCGTACCAACGGGAGGGCATTGAATGATGACGAGCGAACGAGGGAGCGGCATCTAATAATACACACTCGAGTGTCAGTCACGCCAGATCCGGGGAGCCTGGGCCGTCGTGTGCAGCCGGTGGGTGTGTAACCCCTTCCAGACCGCCTCGACTCGACGCGCTGCTCGTGGAGTGGTATGTTTTATCTATCTATCTATCTATCTATCTATTTATTTATTTATTTATTTAATCATGTGTTCTTTATTGAATTGTCAGTCAAACCAAGTGATATGCTTCATGGACCGTCGGGTGGGTTAGGGATCTAACTGGAAAGACGGAAAGACAGCCTCATTTAGTCCTCGTAGCTCCTCCCAAGTCCTCGGCACCCACGACACAAACGACAGATCACAGACCACCCAATCTGCTACCTGACCTAGGTACTCGTACGTAGCGCGAGTCAACTGATCGATAGCGGTCGGCAGCCGGGCACAGCACCGGACTCGCCTCTCAAGCTCGACCCGCCGCATGCAGCCAAGGGAGGGCCCCAGAAAAGAAAAGACCGAGGAAGAATAGGGATATGCAAGTTTGTACCTACCTAACCTACGGATCCATTTACTTAGGTACGAGTAGGCACACCGAGGCTCGGTCTCTGCCAGCCCACGTGCCCGAACCAGCAGGGCAGAGGGATGTGCAGGCGAGATCAGGCAGATCATCGTCAGAGGGAGAGAGGACTACGAGCACGCAGCCAGCCAGCAGGCCCGAACTAGACGCTGGTCCCGGTTGAAGATGTGGAGAGAGAGAGAGAGAGAGAGAAAGAGAAAAGAAAAAAAGCGTTTATTGTTGTTGTTGTTGATGTTGTCACTTGCAAACGCGGGGATGGGTATTGTTCTACCCCTCCCCAGAGTGTGCGATGACGAGTGAGCTGGGCACTCTTGTAGGCGGGCACAATCCTTACAAGTACCTACCTTACACATCGCATCCTTCGCCTGGGCCATCGTGCCGACACGCTCACCTCCGTCGTCGTCCTGTTGGTCCCGTGGGCTGGGGCGCTACGGGCGGCTCCCGACGACGGATGAGGCGTCGTCGGCGCATCCGCCCGAACGGGGGGGAGGACGTGGTGATTGTAGGTGAATTGCCCGTGAAACCACATGGGACGAACGGGATCCGGTCGAGACGGAAACGGAACAGGCCCGGGCCACTGTCGCCGTCATCGCAGCGGCGCGCAGGGGAGCCCCTCCATCGGTACCTATAGGTACCTATGTAGGTAAGGTAGGTAGGTGGTAGGTACGAGTAGGTGCCTGTTGCCCGTAAGAGACCATCAACTAGGCACGTCTGAAACTTCCATGAGTACTTTGTACTGTAGCGGGACGGTTGCGTAGACGCACACGTACGCGCGCATTCACCAAACCCAGATGCGCCAGCCCCAGCACTGTCGGTAGGTGCGATTGTCCGCTGCCAGTGCGCACCAGCAATGTGGCCTTGGATGCCAGTGGCTGCGTCGCAGCGCTGTACTGATATCGAATGTAGAAACGGAACGGAAGACCTTGACGACACACCAGGCGCTGAGAGAAGTAGGTAGCGTGGGTAGGTAGGTACTCGCTGGTCGAGTCCACCGCGCGCCCCAATGCCTGTCCGAGATTCCCAAACTTGATGTATTCGCTCCTACCTCCATCCAATGGTATCTAGGTACCTAGGTCCGAGGCTGTACCACCAATGAATTGGATGCAGGCAACATCTACATACATGTAGTCTACTCGTACATGTAGTCTAGGTAAGGGCATTGGATGTACTCGTAGACTCGACACAGCTGCGAGCAATCCCATCAAGTCAAGTCCATACGGGCAACTTATTACTTGCATGCATCGCATCTTGGAACCTGTTGCCTCTCGACTGCGTACATGTGGGTGGTACCATACATAGGTAATCGTACGTACATGGCGGCTGGGCTCGAGGCAGCCGGTACCTGCAGTATCTGCCATCTGCGCAAGGGAACGACCAAATCGCCCTGGCTGGCTGCCGCATTCTATTGTTGTTTCGGTTTCGTTATTGTTGAGAAGTATCCAATCCATATCCTCAGGAACCCGTACATACACACATCATAAATGGATGTAGTAGGCTGGGTGTTCGGTATTGTCCACAAGCTGCCACCTGGTACACAAGGCAACTCGCATCGTATTGGATGGCAGATGCGTCCGTTGCCACCAACCAAAGTGGACTGCAAGTCCCGTAAGCCGGGTTTCCAGGTAGGCACTCGGATCAGGTCGAAAAAACGTTCTTGTTAGCATCACCAGCAGCCAGCATCACCACCCGACGGCATCATGATTCCACCCACCTCCACACGGTAGGTACCTACCTTACCTACATACCTCTACTCTAAACTTTTAGGCCAGTCCTGCCGCCTCTGCCACCCCACATTGGGATTCCCGTCCTCCTCGTCCCCGTCCCTCGTCAACCTGCGCCCACCCCTCACCTCCCTCAAACATAGGTACGCCCACCACGCCCTGCTCTGCCCTGCCACTACTCGTACCTACCACCTACCACCTTACAACCCGACTACGAGTACCTGCTATCGTCCATACCTACCTTACCTACCCGTACCACGCCTGCCTTACCTTACCTTGCCTTACATAACTGACCTGACCTTATTACCTTGCCTTTCGACCCACGGCAGACCGACCTGCAACCACCCACGACCTCGGACCTCTGGCCCTTGGACCTACGACCTCTGGACAACCTGCTGCCCGCCTACGAGACCGGGCACATCTCGACCTCATCACTCACCCACTCACTCTCGAACCTCCCGCGCCGGGCCCTCGCTCCAAAACTCTATCCCCAACCCGCTCGCTGCTCACGCCCTCCCGCTCCCGCTCCCGCTCTCCACCGCCGCCAACCACTCTCACTGGCTGCTCGGCCTGCCCTGCTCGGCCTGTTGTTCCTCGCGCTGCCGCCCGCCCGCCCGTCCATCGTCGCCTCCACCTCGACCCCGAGTCGGCCCTCTGCTCGTTGCTCGTCTACCTGCCTGCCTTCTTGCCTGCCTGCTGCCAACCCCGCCACCACGCTGGCCAGCTCTAACCTCCCCCTCCTCCTCCTCCCCCCGTCGCCGACATACTCCCAAGTATGACCGATACCCATGGCGACAACAACCAACAACTCCTCGGTGCGTCCGCCTCTCTTGTCCCGCCCTGCGGCCCTCGGCCCCCCATCCAGTCTGCCCTCGTCATGGCCCGCGCACTCACTCTCTACGCCAATCCCCTCCTCCCTGCACCCCTTTCATCTCTTCATCTCTAACCTCGACCTTTCCCTGGATTCTCACCGCACCGCCCTCTCCCCTCTCCCCTCTCCTGTGTGCTCCTGGCCTGCACCCACCCTCCCGCCCGTTTTCCCCTTGTCGCGCCTTGTGTTTGCTCTGTCTGCTCTGTCTACTTTTCAAAAAAAAAAAAAAAAAAACCCGGATGCACATACTGCCTCTCGTCTTCCCTGCCCGAGCTCTTGCAACCATGCAACCCTGCCCACTTTGCCCTTTTGAGCCCCTCGACAAGCGCTCCATCCTTTCGCTCGCCTGTTCCCGGCCCCTCAACCCAGCAGCCTCCCCTCCTCCACACACGCCCTCCAGGCCCGCCGAGTTGGCCTCCATTTGCGCGTCCATGCCCGCGCCCTGACCATCCCACACCCGCTCTCATCTGAGCGCCGTCCTGCTGCGCTAGCCACCGCGCCCACCTCCCCCCACCTACCGTCGCCCGATTTCTTTCATGCCCCATGCTGCCGACGCCGACGCCGACGCCGACGCCGACGCCGCCGTCACCGATGCGCATCAATGCTGACTCCCGCTCCCCCGTCGTTCCAGAACCCAATACCACCACAGCTCACGATGAAGAGCCCCAGAGAGGCCGCGGCCGCAACAAGAAGGTCTCGCCCTCGCTCACCGTTCCCAAGAACAGGAGTACCGGCAATCTCGCCGTAGTTTCCGAGCCCTCACTGCCCGACGCCTCCCGGGTCCGCTTCTCCCTGGATGCGTCCTCCATCACCGACTACGACTCGCTCACCAGGTGCGTACATCTGTCTTCCCAGACACTGTTTTCGATCGATGCTGCCCTTGGCCCCCTGTCTTGCTGCCCCTCTGTGTGCCCGCTCTCGCTGCTCTTGCGCCGCCCCAGCCCACTCTCGTCCCGCGCTGCCTTGTGGTCCGTGTCTTGCCCGGGTTTCTCCACCTATATCATTGTCTCTGTCTTCGCATCCTAGCCATGTCGAGCCCTGGAGGCCCTGCTGCGCCCACCCGCACTCGTCACCTGCCCGGCTACCGGCTTACACACGAGCCCGACCCGGCCTAACTGGGCCTGCACGTGCACTGCCTCCGCGCCCACCATCCTGGCCCCGGTATCACGGCACCCCCGACCACCAGGCTTTCAGCCGCCATCTTTCCACATGGGCGACTGTGTCACCGGCATGGCTGCGTGCATTGGTCGCCTGGCCTTTAGGCCTCTATGCAACCACCCCGTTCTGATTCAATCCGCCACGCAAATCTCGTACCAGCTGCACCATATGAACGGGCCCAAGGCGCATGCCGGAGTGAGGCCGGCAACGATGCAGCTTTCGCATCCACTGCCGCCTCTCTGCACACCTTCACTAACATACATGATCCCCTGCACAGGTCACCCGTCATTACGGAACACGACCACGGACTTGGCCTGTCGGGCCTTCGGCGCATACGACAACAACCTCCTCTGCGAACACCTACTCTGCCCTCGACCGCCGCGTCGTCTCGCAGTCCTTCCACCAGCATTGCTCGCTCGACCTCCATGTCCTTGATGCTGCAGCCCGGAAGCCAGGGGTCTATGCCCTCTGGTCCCTCGTCCCCGTCCTTTTCTGAAGACCTGTCCCGGTTTCCTTCCGAATCCCTGCACTCCTTCTCGTTCGCCCACCAGTCCGAGGACTTTATACACAGCCGCCAAAATGTCCTCAAGCGCTCGGTCGACTTTTTGAAGGACCGCATGCTTTGGGCCAACTCGTCCAACGCCGCTCTCGCCAGTGCCCAAGCGCGAGTCAGCGGGGATGTCGAGACACAGAGCATGCTTGATCTTCTGGCAAGAGCGCAGCTCGTCGGCGCTGGTAACCTGCCACAGGCCGAGTCTTCCTTCGTCCCTGGTCCTCTCACCGGGCCCGCCGAAGTCGCCGAGAACGTCTTTGATAAGCAGTTTGCCCCTCGAACCAACAGCCCCGACTCGTATGGGACACCCCTCGTCTCCCCGACGGCCGCCTCAGCCCCCTCCATCGAAGAACCGCCGACAGAGAAGCCGTCCAGACAGAGCTCGAAACAGCTAGATGCAGTCAAGGAACAGACCGATTCCGAGAACTCGTCGCGGACGCCGACCAACGAGAGCGGAACCACCGCGCAGACTTCGCCACCCGGTTCTGTCAAGCCTGCGCTGCGCAGGACGTACACAGACATTGCCATAGCGACAAAGCAGCAGAAGCTGATGGACACTCTGGCTCAACCGTTTCAAGCAACAGAACCCGTCACCTACGCCGATGCCCTCGTATCGCCTTCTCTGCCACCTCACACCGGCCCCTCGTCATTCAGCGTCCCGGCACTGGGCCCCGCCGTCCATACCCATTCTTCCCGCTGGGTTCCCGCCGCGCAAGCCATCTTCACCACTGAGTCGAAGCCCCCTTGGACTATTCTTGCCGCCAACGACTTGGCGTGCTTGGTATTTGGGGTCACAAAAGCCGAGGTCCGCAGGATAGGCATACTGGAAGTGGTCCAGGAAGAGAGGAGAGCTTGGCTGGAAAAAAGACTGCTCAAAGCCGATGTGGACGACTTGAGCCAATCTCCCAGGACGGGTTCACCATCACCGGGCATGTCATCTGGCACTGCCCTGCTCGGAGGCCGTGCTGGAATCACGGCGACCTTGCTGAGCAAACCCAACTCGAGAGCGCAACGACCACAAACCCCGCCCCGGAGAGCCCGCACTGTGCACAGCGGAGACACCACGCCGGCCAAGCCTCGAGCGCGATCCAAGTCCAGGGGCGTACTGCTGTGCGGTGACGTGGTACCCATACAGAAGCGCAACGGGCCACCGGGTCTGCCAGCCTGTGGGTTAAAGAGAAGAGGGTCGGGCTGATCTGGGTATTGGAAGAAATCCACGAGCATGTCGCCATGTTGGATATCGACGACGATGGCTTGGTCACCAAAATATCCGGGGACACAGGCCCCATATTCGGCGACGAAAAGCTCAAACCCGGCTTGGACGTCGGCAAACTCATCACCAGGATCCCCCGCCAAGGCATAGATCCCCGGGAGGGCGCTTTGGATTATGCGCAGATTGCACGGCGAAAGTACTTCACCTGCCGTCACGGAGGGAGAAGCAACATCCCTGCGACAGTCTCGCAGACAAGGGGCCAGGCTGAACTGCGCGTGTCAACCTTCCCGCACATTGCAGGCATCATTGTGATATGCAAGGACACCCTAAAGATCAAAAGCTCCAACTCTGCCTTCTCCGGCGCTTTGTTCGGATACGAGAAACCCGAGGGGCTATTGATAAAGTCGTTACTCCCCAACTTTGACAGGATACTCAAGGTTCTCACGGACCACGACGGCGTCGAGTTGGAAGACGGCATCGTCATCCCAGAACACAGCTTTCGAAAGGCTTCGGCGCTGCTGGCCCTGCACGAAGGGCGCCCTGATGCAGCCTCGGCCCTCCTGAACCCAGACGGACTTCCCGCCAAGCATCGAGACGGCACCGAGCTCAAGATAGACGTGCAGATGCGCGTGGTCAAGAGCGAAAAGCAACCCCGGCGGGATCAGAGCGACAGCGAAGGAGAGACCCCGCCTCGAGATGGATCATTGGATTCCATGGCCGACAGCGAGCTGGTCTACGCACTCTGGATCACCTACTCGAGGCATCTGCATGCAATCGACAATGAGATTGCTATCGGGTCACCACTGCTGTCGGGCACCGGCACGCCCCTCCACCAACCCTCGCCCGGCCAAACCCCCGGACCTCCCCCTCAAGAAATGAGCCTGGATGATGCTTCGCCCTCGAAGAGCGAGCCCGCTTCGCCGCCGCCTGCGCCCGCCTTGGCCAAGCAGATCAAGGATGCGGCGATCAACACCGCTTCGAAACTGATAGGCGCAACGAAGCCCGCCGAGAAGCCCCAAGAGACCTCGGCACCCAAAATACAGGTTTCCGACGCCAAGAGTGACGGCAAGAAGACAATCAACGACTTCGTCATTCTCGAGGACATGGGCCAAGGCGCCTACGGGCAGGTTAAGCTGGCCCGATACAAGCACAACGGTGGCAGGAAGGTCGTCCTAAAGTACGTGACCAAGAAGCGGATCCTGGTGGACACCTGGACCAGAGACCGGCGACTTGGCACTGTGCCTCTGGAAATTCATGTTCTGGACTATCTGCGTCGTGATGGCTTCAAGCATCCCAACATTGTGGAAATGGAGGATTTCTTCGAAGACGACGTCAATTACTACATTGAGATGGCGCCGCATGGCCTCCCAGGAATGGACCTGTTCGACTACATCGAGCTGCGGACCAACATGGGCGAAGACGAAGCGCGCAGCATCTTTGTGCAGGTGGCCAAAGCGATCCACCATCTGCACATCAAAGCCAAGGTCGTCCATCGAGACATTAAGGACGAGAACGTCATTCTCGACGGCGAGGGCAACATCAAGCTGATCGACTTTGGGAGTGCTGCATACATCAAGAGTGGGCCTTTTGATGTTTTTGTGGGCACCATCGGTGAGTCTGACCTCTTGATGAGCGAACACACGATCGAGACGTGAAGCTGACGAGACGAAGATTATGCGGCGCCCGAGGTGCTGGCAGGCAAGCCCTACGGCGGCAAGGAGCAGGACGTGTGGGCTCTGGGGATCCTCCTCTACACCATCATCTACAAGGAGAACCCTTTCTACAGCATCGACGAGATCATGGACCGCGACCTGCGGGTGCCGTATACGATCAGCGAGGAGAGCATCAATCTTATCCGCTGCATGCTGAACCGCGACGTGACGCAGCGGTACGACATTGACCAAGTTCTGCAGCACCCGTGGTGCCAGATTGACGAGGAATGAAGACACGAGAAAGGACAGACCGACGGAAAGTCCACGATTGACGAAGCAAGATGAGTCAGCATGTCGAACAGGGTTGCGTCGGAGCTTTGTCTCGTCGGGGTGACAGAGAGAGCCAGGAAAGGGGTGGAGGGAATGTGGATGACAAATGGTATATTGGACCAACTGAGATGGAAGGAAATAAAGGCAACTCGAAGGGCCGTCGGTGGCAACGCCCATATTCCCCATTTCTTCCCCCTGTCTCTGTCTCTTGGTACGGCAAAAGAAGAGGCGAGAGACCTAGACGGTGCAAGGGCGTTTTCTTTGCTTTTTCCTTTTGCTACCCGTCCCACCACCAGCAAGGAAGAGAAACATTACACTGCATTATCGATACCCATCCATACACACATAACGTACACAAGGCAAAGCGCACACGCTCCCGCACGCACACAAACGCATATATATATCGACGGAAATACACTCGAAATACGTACATACCCGCCCGTGTTCATAGTGCTTGGTCAATCTTCCCTTCTCCCTCGCCTAGCTGACTGGCTGGCTTTGCGTGCTACGCCAAACGGGGCGGGGGTGGGGGGAGGGGGGGAGGTGAGGAAAATAACAGGCACATGTAGTATATATTCATTCATCTGGGTGGTCTGGAGGTGCGGAATCCTCTCTATCGGTCTCTGACCGGGACGTAGGCTTTCCTGGAGCACCCGGCGTCGTGATGTTTGTGGGACACGCCCATGCTTAATTGCGTAATGTCAATGCTGCGGGAACACGTTGAGAGTTAAGAAAAAAAATTCACAGGCAGCCGAATGACGCCCCCCTCCCCAGCACACCCCCGCTACTCGGCGCCGGCGGCCTTGGGCTTGCGCAGCGGCACCAGCCCGAAGATGTCGTCCTCGGGCAGGCCGCCCGCCGCCGTGGTGGCGTGGTTCGTCGTGCCCCTCTTCTTCTTCTGGATCTTCTTCTTCCTCTGCTGATCACCCTTGTCCTTGTCCTTGTCCTTGTCATTGTCGTCGCCGTCATCATCGTCATCATCAACATCATCATCGTCGTCGTCGTCATCATCGTCGCCGAAGAGGAAGGCGGCTCGCTCGCGTGCGGCGGCGGCGGCCGCCGCGGAGTTCTTGCGGCGGGAACCCGGGTCCGCCGCCGCCGCGCTGCCCCTCCCCGCGGCGGCGGCGGCGGCGGCGCTGGACGGGCGGGAGCGGTGGTGGCCGAAGGGCCCGCTCAGGACCGGGGCGGTGGGGAGGACCGCGTCACCGCTTCCGCCGCCGCCGGCGGGGGAGCTGGAGGGGGAGGCGTCGGGCTCGAGCATCCAGGAGAAGGAGGACTGGGCCAGGGTCGAGCGCGTGGGGATCGGGGCGCGGGCCGCTGCGGGGCCGGGATGGTGGTGGTGGTGGTGGTGGTGGGGGAGGATGAGGAGCTGGCGCCCAGGGGGTCTGTGGCGGCGGCGGCGGCCGGGGAGGAGGAGCTGGCGCCCAGGGGGTCTATGGCGGGAGGGGGTTTCGTCCCCGGGGCTCCGCGGCCGGCGTGCGTGTGCGTGTGCGTGTGCTGTGGTTCTTCTGGGGCTGGCGCGCCGTCTCTGCCGGGGAGGGAGCCGGCTGCCTTTAGAGATGGGGGGCGGCGGCGGCGGCGGGCGACGCCGGGGACTCGGCGACGGAGCCCCCCCTCCCGCGGTCACGGGCCGCGACGCTCGGCTTTTCGAGGCCGGCGACGCGGGGTGACCGCGACGCGAGGTCGTCGCCGCCGCCGCCGCCGCCGTCGTCGTCGTTGTCGTTAGGCAGGGCCATGGTGGAGTCCTGCAGGTACACCTGGACGAACTGGACCTTTGCCGCGGCGATCTCGATGGCCTCCTGGTGCTGCTTCCTGTCCTCCATGTCCGAGCCCGCGAGCTGGCGCAGCGCGCCGACCGTCTCGTCGAGCATGGCTGCGAGCTGCTTGTTCCTGCGGTCCATGGCCGCGACGGCGCGGATGCCCACGCTGTTGCCGCCGCCGCCAGAGCCGCCAGAGCCAGGGCCGGGCTCGGAGAGCAGGTCGCGGTTGGCCTTCAGGTTGCTCCTGGCCTCCGAGACGTTCCGCCGGATCTCCCCCATGGCGTCGCGCACGGCCTGGTTGATGCCGAGCTTCTCGCCCCTCTCGAGCATGCCCTTAGCCGCGCCCTGGAAGAGCGCCTCGACGCCCACCCGCGGCTGCTGCGGCTGCGGTAGCAGCCGGGACGGCGAGAGCGGCGACCGCGGGACCGCCGGTGGCCCGCGCCGGGGGCTCGAGCCCCGTCTGCGCGGCGTCTGGGGGCCTCCCGGGCCCGGGTATTCGGCCGGCGGCCTGCCCGTGTACTTCTCTATCAGCGCGGACCCGCCCGCCGCGTTCTGGCTCCCCCGCAGGAACAACGCGTCGTCGACGAAGGTGTGCGGGCCGTGCGGCTCCACGGGCGCCGGGTATTTGAGGAGCAGCTGGAGCACCGTGGAGTAGTCCGCTTCCAGGACTGCGCTTGGAGGTCAGCTCCTACTACGGGTAATCGCGAGCACGAGATATTTTTCTTGGGGGGGGGGGGTTCTAACTCACGATCCCAGCGTATCCTGACAAGCATGGCTGTGCAGATCAAGTCTATGAGGCTGAAGGACGGGTCGATGGAGAACAACGTGTCCCAGAGGACCAGCATCTGGCCAAAGGGGAACTCCCGGCTGAACAGAAGCCTGATCCATCGGCTTCGGACGGGGTAACCGTCGTGTCAGCGGCTTGCCCCGCATCGGCATATCTGGCCCGGGCACTTACATGAGGAATATCTGCGGCAGGATCTCGATGCTCTTCAGGTGGTCTGCGAGTTCCGGGTCGACCCGGTAGAGGCAGGTCTCGTGGATGTGCTGGCTCCGCTCCACTATGGACGGGCCCCCGGGCTGCGGATTCGGGCCCGGCGGCTGGCCCGGAGCCGGCTCGCTGACTTGGTAGAAGCCCTTTGCATGTTCCATCACCTTGGAGAAGAGAGCAAAGGAGTCGTGCTCGACAAAGGAGGCGTCGAGCATCTCGATCATCTCGAGGTCCGCCGAGGCGTCGGACGCGGCGTCGACGGGGTCCAGCGCGTCCTGGTCGACCACCCAGACGATGGGGGCGAGGAGCTCATGCATGCCCTGGCGGTAGCCGCCCACGTCGGGGTTGAGCTTGCAGTAGATGAAGAGCACATCGAGGACCAGGGCCTGGGTCTCGGGTTTGTGGTAGAAAGGCTCGTCAGGCAGGCGCTGGACGTCCTGGAGTATCTCGGCCCTGAGAAGCTCATCCTGGCGCAGGGTGTTCCACGGAGACTGGCAGGGGTGAGTTTCTGGGGAAAATGCGGGACGGGCAAGGTTGCTAGCCGGCACTCACATCAGCGTCGTCGGCGAGCGGGTCCGAAGAGCCGGCGGCGAGATACTCGGGGTGCTCGATGTACTTGAGGAAGTGATCTCTGAGGGAAGAATAGGTGCTCCGGGCCCCGAGCAGGACCTGCGACCAGCTGGAGGAGGCGGTGCTCTGGCTCAGGAGGAATGCCTGCAAGGGGAGAATGAGCGTTGGGTCGAGAATCACAAGCTGGGAGGGGAGGACGAGTGGCAGGCCAACATACCTTCCAGCAAACGGATCTGGCGCCAGCAACACAGGGGCTCTGAGGCCCGTCGGCCCTGACGGCGTGCTGGAGATGGGCGAGAGTAGAGCTGCGGTCGAGCGTGTGATGCCACCTCTTTCTGGGCAGCAAAGGGAGAAGATTAGACCAGGTTTGCGGGAAGGCAGGCTCGGGCCGGCAGCCCCAGCCGAACAGTGGCCACAACGGACTACCGCGAGGTCCGTCACGGAGGTGGAGGTGGAGGTGGAGGTGGCCCGGACGGCGGGGCGGGGGCTACCAACGTTGATTCAGCCAGTGATCTCATCGTGAGGGCTGCGGGCGCTTGCGGAGCTGGAGGCCGTCTTGGGGCCACCGCATCGGAGACAGCTTGTCTGTCGGGGGGGAGGAGTTGCTGGACGGGGGTGGGCTGAAGCTCGGCAGCGCGAGCAGTGCAGGGAATCGAGACAAAAGCACCCTCGCGGCTTGGGACGGGTTCGCCAATGTCGCTGTCGCTCCCGGGCGTCGGGGAGGGCCAAGTTGGAGGGGGAGGGCGCTGAGGTACCTGCCTCGCCCGACTCGCGCCTCGGATACCTCTGGCCGGGCTCGTGGTGCGGGCTGGGCTGTGGCCTGTCGTGGGCTGCGGATGTACACGGGCGGACAGACTGACCAGAGCGGCGGCAGCGAGTACTTGGTCAGCCGTCCTTCGCGTCGCCTATCGCGCTGGGGCCCTGACTGCTCCTGGTGTGCCCGATGTACCCCAGCTGTCAGCACTAAGGTCCGGGTACAAGGATCTCCAGCTATAAACGAGCACGAGCGGGCAGCCCAGTGGCATGGGCGCCCGCGTGGCCGGCGCTAGCAGCGGGGTTCAGTGCCTCCAGTACTACTTCCAGTGTCTCCAGGCCTCCCAGGGCGGCGCTGGCGTAGCTTCACTGGGCTCCACTGGCACTGGACTCAACCCGTGGACGCTGGCATGGACGCTGGCTGCCCTCCCTACAGGGGCCCGTCGCACGGGTTGGACGCCCCCGGGCTTCCCTGGATGGAAATAGCCGGTAGCGTGGGCACGGAATGCCTGCCTGCGCCGACCTGGCCATTTCGCTTCACATCGCGCGACGAGTAAGAAGCATGCGGTCGAACCTCTCCGCCCGGCCCATGTCCGTCTCCCCTACACTGCTTTGACTCCTTCTGCCACCATCCTCCCCGGCTCGGTTGATCTGTCTGCTGAGATTCCGCCCTCTGCTGCCACGGCCACGTCCCGGCTGCCCGCTCGGTAAGAACCCGAGCTTGTTGACCTCGTCCGCCTCCAGGCCCAGGATCCTCATCCGCCGCCCTTCTGCACGCACCCGTCATCCCCGTCGACCCGGTCGAGCTCTGCCCAGGGCAGGTCCAGCTCTCCTGCCATCGCCCGATCGCGCGCCGCGCCGCCTTATATAGCGCTTGCTCGCCCCGTCGTGGTCTGAGGCTCTTCGGCATGTACACTGCATAGGGTAGCCATGTCAGCTGATCTGTTCGCCGAGTTTGACGCGCCTCCCAAGGCTGCCCACGCTCGGCATCAAAGTCAACCTGCGGGCTCCCTCTCCTTTGCTCCCGCCGGCCCCTCGACCACCCAGACCAGTCCTTGGGCAGCTACCCAGCTTCAGCCTGCGCAGCAACCCGCCTCGCTTTCGGCATGGGGCGCCCTGGCTGACCTGCAGCCTGCGCAGCAACCCGCCGCTACTCAAGAGGCCGACGACGATGATGGTTGGGGCGACTTCGAGGTGGCCGAAACCGCCAACCCGCCGGCTCCGGCCAAAGTCCCAGCACCGCAGCCATTGAGCCGGCCGGTTGGGCCGAGCTCTTTCCAGAGCCAGGGCCCCGGGCCCCAGAAGTTGGTGCGCGCCTCGACGTTTGATTTGATGACAAACAGTCTCGTCGGTCTTGATACCTCCACCCCGCCCCCGCAAGCTTCCAAAGGCCCCCAGCGATCCGGCGGCGCCCTGGGCATTCTGGAGGAAAGCCCCCAGAAGCCGGCGCCGGCGCCGGCCTCACGCCAAGCGAATCCGGATCCCAATGTGCTTTTTGACGCCGACGACTTTGATGGGCAGTCGCCCGAGGACGACGACGAGGACGACGATGATGACTTTGGAGACTTTGAGACCGTGGGCGTTGCGCCCAGAGTCTCAGCACCAGCGCAGGCACCCACACCAGCTTGGGCGCCGGCCCCAGTCCCGGCGGCGGCCCCGCCGCCAGCTCAGTACGATTCCGCTCTCGATCTGCTTTCGGGTCTGGATATAGACGGGCCGCCTCCCCCGTACTCCCCCCCTCAAACTTCGCCCCCGCTAAAAGACCGCAGCCCCTTCCCGGGGCTGGCAGTCACTACACCTCCTATCGGCTCATCAGACCAGCACCAGGAGCCCAAAGGCAAAACACGGGAAACCCCCGTAACCGCCTGGCCATCGTACGAAAACAACTTTGGCCAGAAGAAACAAGAGTCCTGTGGTCAGTGGGGCAGCTTCGGGGCCACAGCTTCAAGTTCCAAGCCTCCAGCAGCAAAGGCAGTCGACGCAGACTGGGATTGGGAGTCTGTTGAGCCCGCAAAACCCTCTGGAAACCCCAAAGGGGGAGCGGGCAAGCCTGCGCCAAAGCCTGCTTCGCTCGATTCTTCCTGGGACTGGGACCCAGTCGCGCCCACAAACCCCGCTGCACAAACCAAACAGTCAGCCAAGGGTGCGTCGGCGGCGTCGGCGGCCCTCGACTCTTCCTGGGACTGGGACTCGACAGACGCTCAGCCCGAAGTCAGATCCACTACAGCCAAGGACGACATACCGCCGATCAACATCCCACCGCCCTCGGTGCTCATGTCGGTGTTCCCGCAGCTGATTGGGGAGGCCGACGGCGCCCTGTTCAAGCCCGTGAACGGGAAGAACAACTCGATCAAGAACCGCGTACTCACCGACCCGAAGACGATCGAGTATCTCCAGGGATACCTCGCGCTGGCGGCGGTCGCGTGCCGGATCATTGCCGGGCGCAAGCTCCGGTGGCACCGGGACAAGTTCCTATCGCAGAGCATGTCCATTTCCGCGGCGGGCAGCAAAGGGATGAAGCTGGCCGGGGTGGACAAGGCGCAGACGAAGCGCGAGGACCGCGAGGCGGGCGACGTGGTGGCGGCGTGGAAAGAGTACGTGGGGCGGCTGCGGTCCGCCGTGGCGGCGGCCAACTCGGCGGCGCAGGGCAGGGGGGAGCAGCTGCAAGTGCCCGAGATGAGCGAGACGATGCCGGTGCAGACGGCCAAGGGGGTGCCGACGGCGGCCAAGGCGTGTCTGATCTGCGGGCTGAAGCGCGACGAGAGGCTGGCCAAGGTGGACCACCAGGTGGAAGACAGCTTTGGCGAGTGGTGGGTAGAACACTGGGGCCACGTCACGTGCAAGAGGTTCTGGCTGCAGCACGAGGCGACGCTCCGGCAGCGGTGAGGTAGGAGAGGAAGTCTGCCGAACGAGCTTATTCCATGTTCATGGTCGCGCAGGACTCGCGGCCCAGTGGGAGGGAGAGAAAGCCCGCATCGCATGCCCCTTAGGTGAGCCTGCAAGCAGCGCTGGGGCCTTCTCGGGTTTATGCAGAGTCTGGCTACGCCGGAGACGTCGTTAATCATAGGAAAATTCAACATCAATTCAGCAAAGCATGAAGAAAAGCGCCCTGGTTGAAAGAAGAAAACCGAGATGTGGGAGGTATGAGATACGAGTACGCGAGAACCCCTCGGTCGAAGTCAGATACGGCCAGCCGTGGCAGACAAAGCTGAGGTGAGCACGGTGTGAGCACGGCCCTGCGATATCTGCTGTGTGGCCGCCGTCACCGCACTTGGGCGCGCCCCATACCTGGGATCTCAGGAGTTTGCATTGCGGGAGACGGAGGCAAAATGAAGCCACAATTCGGTCACTAGGTAAGCTAAGTATGTTCCTTGGGTAAGCTGTCATGATCTACGGTATCTTCGGAAGAGCCGCGAGCCAAGATGCGAAGATGCGGAAGCCGGAAAACTTTCAGATCGTGCCATCCTAGACATTCGAAGATATCCGTGGTGATGTTGGTCTCATTCAACGAATCCGGTTCTCTGCTCGACTGCACTCCGCCCGCCCGACCTGGCACAAGCGCGACAGTGAGGTCATGGCCCTGGCGGAGGCGAGGCCGAGCGGGCGGTGCCCAGAAACTCGTGTTGGGCTGGCTGGCCTATTGCCACGCTTGATTTGCGGGCAGTCTATCGGTGCTTGTACGCCCGATACAACGTACATCCTATGCCCAAGGTGACGATCACGTTTCTCTTCGTGTCTACCTCCCTTCTCCCTCAGCTTCACTCTCGACACACCCACAGCCACCCCCCTCCTCACCTTTTCCCCATCCGTATCTGTCTTCTGCCTCACATCCAACTGCTCTCTTCTCGGCCCCTTGCCTCCGTCGCATACCTTGAATAGGTACCTAAGCATACGAGTACGCCGGGGTCTGCCGCTTTCCGGGCCGGATCCATCGCTCCAGCTGTCATCCATCCTCCTAAACCCCCTTCCCATCCGGAGGTTAGGTACCTCCTGCCTTACCTAGAGCCCATTTCCCGAACGCCGCACGCGACACGCCCGATTGACCGGGCACCCAGGGTTGTTTCGCCTCGCACTGACTGGTCAGTACTCGTACTCGTGTATGGATCTCCCCACGGCTCTCTCAGTCCCCAGTCCGGCCTCGCTCATGGCTCCTCAAGGCCGCTACAGTCTGCAGAAAGTCCATCGTCTTGCCCACGCTCCAGTTACTGTCAGAAACTGAGTAAGACCCAACATTGTCTCCCATCAGCCCATGTTGGATATCCAAGTTGGTAGGTAGGTGGTATCTACCTCAGGTAATGGACAGAGGTGCGACTACATGGAGTACTCGGCAACTGACTTGACCTCACGACTGGACAGCCCTGGTCGGATGCTGCTCGCTCTCTGTACCTGGTAAATAGCCACTAACTTAGGTACCACCTAGTGCCCGCTGGAGGGCATAGAGCAACCAGTGGAGGCTAGGTAGGCACCTTGGGTGGTTCCAACTTATGTACATGTAGCATCAGCCAGCCCACAGTGCACCCCGCCATCCCGCGTTTCCCACTGCCCACTGCCCACTCCTCCCGTCCCATGCCCGTCAATCACCCTGCCACACCTTCAGCTGCTAATAACTGCTCCCGTCTGCAGACCCGTCCACCTTCTGGACCCTTTGTGCCTTTCTCCAGCTCGTGCCTCGTACCTGCCAGCCTCGACCGGCGCATCTAGGCCATACTGGCCCTCTGTGTTATGAGAACTCTCAAAGCTCTGCGCAAACCTCAAATCCGCCTGCGCCGCGCCGTCCGCCGAGTGCCTATCTAAGCGTAAGGAGCCGCCTGAAAGGCCTGTTAAGGCGCCTGGTTCAGGTAAGATTTCACCCGCAAAGTGGCTGCCCAGATCGAGGTAGTGCCTGGCGTCGCGTCGCATACCAGCCCTCTCTCTCTCCCTCGGTCTTATCATCTCGCCCTACGGAGTACACGCCCCATAAACGTCGACGGACCTTGCCCGCCCCGCCCCCTCTTGCCCTGGCATGCGCATTCGACCCTGACCCTCTCTTTCCGTCTCTTCTCCCTTGTCTTGTGGGCCAATCAGACCGCTGTCTCCCGCCACTACCCCACCCGCCGAACTCTTTCCCAGCTCGACACCCAGGTAGAGCTACCTTTCCCCCCAGCCTCTCCGAAGCCACTGTGTCGGTACGGCTACTTGTAGAGGCACTGCAGTGAAGTGAGCGAACGCGCCAGGCAAGCAGCGTCGCACCTGCCCGCCCACCCACGCCAAAGACCACAGGAAGTTACTACCTGCACGAGTGTCGGGTCTTCTTGAGAGTGGTACCTAGCTCGCCAATTCAATCGCATCCCGTCCTCGTACCCTCGTCTTTCGCCGCGCTGTCTTGCACGTCCAGAGTCGCCGTACCCCATACATGCCATACCTCACCTCATACTCCACACTCAGGTACCCAACTGTCTCCCTCCCTCCCTCGCTGCTGCTGCTGCTGCTGCTGCCGCGCGCTCCCCCGCCGCCACTGTTTCTGTTTGGTCGACCGCCGCTACTGCCTCCTCTACCGGGCTGCTCTTGCGCTACCCTGCTTGGCCTGCTGCCCACCTTCCACCTCTTGTCACCACTCTCCTCCCAGTCCTCGACCTTACCTCACTTCTGTCAACACCTCTCTTCTTCCCCATCCCATCCCATTCCCGTCCAACCGCGCCAACTCCCTCTGGACGGCTTTCCTCAGCACCTCCCCATGACGCCATAAGCCTCTTCGCCCCTCTCATCTCTCATGCTCTCCCCGTCTTGACGTCCCGCCTCGCCTCCCTCCTTCCCGCCACTTACCAGCTGCAATCGCGCCTCTCACGCCTACCTCACCTTGCCTGGAGCCCCGCAAGAAGGTCCCTTTCAAAGCTGACCTCGCCTCCCCGCCATCCTCAGAGGTCGCCTAGGTTGTCCTCCACCACTACATCACCACCCCACTACCACCGCCATCACCACGACGTAGAGGCCTCGCCCATTCACCTACACGCGGCCCTCGTCCTCACCCTTCAAGCGTTCGTTCGCTAAAGCACCTTATCTGCGCGTGCCATCACACCTCGCGCCTCGTCCCGCTCTGATCCCCCCGATCCGACTTATCATCAGCCTACGCCACTCCTTCTACGCACTTATCTGCCCCACCTCCACCTCCAACCGCCAACATGTCTGCTCCCCAGGAAGGCCTCTCGCCCAACGGCAACGACGTCACCCTCGACCAGCTCAAGATCGACGACAATGGCCCCGAGCTGGGCTCTGACGGCGAGCCTATCCCTAAGACGGACGAGGAGTATGCTGCCGCGCAACTGACCCTGCGGGCCATTGTCTCTTCCAAGGAGGCTGGTGTCATCATTGGCAAGGGCGGCAAGAACGTCGCTGATCTGCGCGACGAGACCGGTGTCAAGGCCGGTGTGAGCAAGGTGGTTCAGGGCGTCCATGACCGTGTCTTGACCATCACCGGTGGCTGCGACGCTGTTGCCCGTGCCTACGCTCTTGTCGCGCGCTCTCTCCTGGAAGGCGCCCCTGCCATGGGCATGGGCGGCGTCATCTCGCCCAGTGGAACTCACCGTAAGTTTTTGGCAGTCCCCGTCAAGTCCTACACCAATAGCAGCACTAACCAATTGATGTCCTTCCCAGAAATCAAGCTCCTCATCTCCCACAACCAGATGGGAACCATCATTGGCCGTCAGGGCTTGAAAATCAAGCACATCCAAGACCACTCCGGCGTGCGCATGGTTGCTCAGAAGGAAATGCTCCCCCAGTCGACCGAGCGCATTGTCGAAGTTCAGGGAACCCCCGAGGGTATTCAAGTCGCCATCTGGGAAATCAGCAAGTGCCTTGTGGATGACTGGCAGCGTGGCACCGGCACCGTCCTCTACAATCCCGTCGTACGCACCACACCCAGTGGCGGCGCCGGCTCTCTGAGCCCTACTTCGGGTGGCAACGGCGGCGGTTTCGCTGCTCCCAGCACTCGCGAGTTCACACCCAGCTCCCGTGTGACACGCACTGGAAACGGCGCCGATTTCAGCAACGGCAGTGGACGCCCTTACACCCGTCGCTCCGACTCGGACGCTGGCATGCGCGGCCCTCCCACTCATGACGAGAATGGAGAGGAGATTCAGACCCAGAACATCAGCATCCCGGCCGACATGGTGGGCTGCATCATCGGCCGTGCTGGCAGCAAGATCAGCGAAATTCGCAAGAGCTCCGGAGCTCGCATCTCGATTGCCAAGGTACGTCATATGGCGTTGCAAGAAGCAGTGCACCTACTCGATTCGCACCCTCACAGCGCCATGTCTTGCATCGTTTGAATGTCAGTTGAGCTAATACGAAGCAGGCGCCGCATGACGAGACTGGAGAGCGCATGTTCACCATCATGGGCAGTGCCAAGGCCAACGAGACTGCACTTTTCCTCCTGTACGAGAACCTCGAGGCGGAGAAGATGCGCAGAAGCCAGCAGGCCCAGGCAGAGGAATAAAGGCGAGCAAGCCTTTCTTGATACCCTCTTAGGCGGCCTCGAATTTTGGAGTTATTGTCACGGGTGTTTCGACGGCGTATCGCTCTTTGCCAGTTGATTTGGGCATGCATGAGAAGCCTTCTGCTAGCCAGTTGCAAGAGATGTGATGCAGATCTGACGAGCCGCAAGGCCGACCTCGGGGTTTTTTCTGAGGTCTCTTCCACGACACGAAGTTACGACTAAGATGCTCGCCCGACCGACAGGGTTTTGCGCACCAATCTTGTGCCGGCCACAGGCTCCGCAGCAGCCTCTTCACCTCGGCCTTGCCGCTTTTCGCGTTTCCTATGATTCTTTTATTCTTTTATTCTCGGTTTTCTTTGTTGCACTTTGGCACGTCTTCGACTTTCTGGAGGGCGGCGGCAAGAGGAACGACCGCCACTTGGCGCCGCCCAGACCAACACGACCACCATGACAAACACTCATCATGCTCACCATCATAATGGACCTTCTCAACAACGTCGCCGACCTAATACTACGGACAGTGGGTCTGTGTGTGAGATTCTTATTTGCTTTGCAGCTTGGCGGACCGAGGGGCCGCGTCGGCGAAGAGGGGGGGTGGCCGAGTGGGCGGGCAGCCGCAAGCAACCAAGCAACCTTTGCAATCCTGACGCATCCGCCCCCATGCGTTGCATCAAGTACTCCGTAGCTTGCGTGTACTGGAAGAGAGCGGGACAGCTCGCGTCTCTTTCTCTGTACCTAGCAGTAGTATATGGAAGCCTAGTAAAGCAGCACCAGTATGGTCACCTGGGCGATTTTGTACAAGCAGTCTTCTTCTTGCGTGATAGGTGTGTATTGTTGATGTGAAAATGACGGCTGAATGAGAGCATGCTGGACCTACCGAGTAAACGACCTGGCTTCGTGGAGGAGCTACCTTACCTAATACCTCGATTCGAGTATGGTACCTAGGTACCTGTAAATCTCGAGGTACTGCATTGTCGAGTACCGGCACGCAAGCGTAAAGGACCCTTGCTGCAGCAGGGGCGGCACTACCCACGGCAATAGGTGGGCAGATGCCTGTAATGGTGAAGTAAGCGGACTATGATTGGTCAGAAACAGCCCTCCGTGCTCGAGGCTCTGCAGGTACACAGACTCGAAGTCTCGCTCGTACAGTAATGGAAGTTCCATTCGGCATCGGAATCCGCCACGAGGCAGGCACGGCCGCGCTGGTGATAAGATGCCACATGGCCATCAATTGCTTGCACTCAGACGCCAATCCTCTGGCTCCTCCTCTGCCCTCGGCTACATCCCACACTCTCTTGCTCTTTTCTTCTTTCCTTCTATCGATACCCTTTCCTTTCTCCTCTTCTCTTCACAGTAACTGTACGAACCGGAGAACGAGTTTTGGCGCGCGTGTTCTTCGACAACTCACCGCGCCGTGTCTATCCTCGCCTTGATTGTCTTTGGTTCTGTCCGTTCCATCGCTTATCCCTCGTCGGCATCTTGAGGCTTTCGCCCCTCTGCGCACACTTGGCTGAACGCCCGTCACTGCGACTTTTCTCTCTCGCCAGCCCAAGTCGCCAATCTCACTACGATTCCTTACAATGGCGCGATCCAAGTCCAAGCCCATCGAGCGCCAAGTGTCGTCTGAATACGTCACCCGGCAGAGCGCCTCGCCCAAGAGCGACAACAGTCCGGCGCAAGTTCCCAATGGCAACGGCGCAGTTGTCAACCCGCCCCAAGCCAAGCCCGAGGCTGGCGTCACTCAGCTCTTCATAGCCGTGGCTGGCATCTACGGCTCATTGTAGGCCGCTCCCTTCCCTTGCCGTACCATCAAGAGGCCTATCAGCGCCAATCAACAGACACGCCAGCTAACTCGAGCGCACCCACAGCCTGACGTGGGCATACCTGCAGGAGAAGCTGACGACGACCCCCCATGGCCTCCCTGGCGCGACCGAAAAATTCAAGTACCCCGTCTTCCTCAACACGATCCAGTCGCTGTTCGCGGCGCTGACCGGCGGCCTCTACCTGTGGTGGAGCACTCCGGCTGGCGCGCGCATGGCGCCCGTGATCCCCTCGCGCGCCATCCTGGCGCCCCTTCTGCTGGTCGCCGTCACCAGCTCGCTCGCCTCGCCTTTTGGCTACGCTGCGCTCGCCCACATCGACTATGTCACCTTCCTGCTCGCCAAGAGCTGCAAGTTGCTGCCCGTCATGCTGCTGCACGTCACCGTCTTCCGTCGCAGCTACCCGCTCTACAAGTACGGTGTCGTCGCCGCCGTCACCGCCGGCGTCGCTGTCTTCACCCTGCACTCGGGCAGCGCCTCTAAGAAGAAGGCCGGCGGCCTCGACGACAGCGACAAGAACGCCGCATGGGGCATGCTGCTGCTGTCGGTCAACCTGCTCTTCGACGGCCTGACCAATTCGACGCAGGACTACATTTTTGGCGCCTTCCGCCCCTACTCGGGTCCGCAGATGATGTGCGCCAACAACCTCATGGCCACGGCCGTCACCGCCAGCTACCTGGCCCTCAGCCCCTTCCTCGCTGCCACCCCGGTAGGGGCCTGGCTGGGCATGAGCGACGCCGGCGATGGCGCTGGAGAGCTGGCCGAGGCCCTCGCTTTCATGGCCCGCCACCCTGCCGTCTGGCGCGACCTGCTAGGCTTCGCGGCTTGCGGAGCAGTCGGGCAGGTCTTCATCTGTGAGTCGCATCTCATTTGCCTGTGTTCATCCCCTTCTCTACCTTGTGCCTCGATGGATCAGCACTGACCCTGATCCAACAGTCTACACCCTGTCGACCTTCTCGTCGGTACTTCTCGTCACTGTCACGGTGACGCGCAAGATGGTGACAATGATTCTGTCGGTTGTGGCCTTTGGCCACCGTTTGACGAGCATGCAGGTCCTTGGCGTCGGGCTCGTTTTTGGCGGCATCGGTGTCGAGGCGGCCATTGCCCGTCGCGAGAAGCTGGCCAAGGAGGAGGCTGCCAAGAAGAAGAGCTCTTGAGAGGTTTGGCGAGCGATTTGATCATTGAAGTGAAGGAAAAACGAAGAAGCAAGGCAAGCGGGGCAGTCCACACAAGATAGGTTCGGTGTACCCAGACCAGTCCAAGCTTTGAATGAAGGGGAGAGAGGATAGAGGGCATGCGGGCTATACAGTGGGGCAGAACACCTACCCACACTCCTCGCGACCCGTTTCCCATGGAAGTCCCAGACGACGCTCGCTCGGCCTTGAGAATTCACGTCACGAGGCGTGGGGCGGAGAGGTGAAGAGACCCGCGTTCTGATTACGGGCTTATTCAAGAACTCGACCAGGGGAGGGGATCTGTGTAACAATCTAGTTGTCCTTTGCATATAGATCGGCATAATGGAGTTTCAAGCTTTTGTCTTTCTCTTCTCTTTATTAAATCATTTCGTCCCGGGTCTTCCTTGCACCAGTGTGCATTCGTGATGGTCACATGCAGCTGCCCAGGCAGGACTACCTGATATGTGCTTGTGTATAAACCTCTTTATTAGGGCAGACTTGATGTATATATCTGATTAGCTTTCAGTTCTATTCTCAGGCAGGGCACCTTGGCTCCTTCTGGCCTGGGATTGAGATGATGAAGTGCTTATATGTTTAATAGCATGAAAGCTTAGAAGGGCAAGTCAAATAAGATAAGTTATGAGATTGCATATAGCAGGCATGCTATAAGATGGTAGACTTGGACCATGTCACTCATAACGGCACAAGAATAATGCAAGATGGTGTCTTCTTCATTCATTTATGTACAAGTGGGCGGCGGTAAGCCCGAATGAATATATGCTCACCTTCTTATGTGAGCCTGCCATAGCGATCAGGAATCGTCGCCACCACGCCTCCCTGGTCGCTCAGTCGCTCGGCCGATCGTTTTGCTCGGTTCTATCGACCGAGACTCCCCTGGACGCCTCGAACGCCAGTCACGCGCGTGCATGCTTTTTCCCTATTGCTTAAGTCTCGCCGGACTAATCCATCGTATCCGAAGGGAATGGATAAAATGAAAACAAAGGTGATGGGTTGCCCAAGAAGATTATTCCCGTTCCTGTAGCCAGAACCCCGAGGCCGTCGTGTCGTCAAGATATGAAATTATACCGCATAATTATAAATTGCGGCTAGATGGTGCGGAGGACCTTGGGTCTCATCCTGTGTCGTAGTCGTACCGGATTCCGCCGAGTTATTAAAACATTGGAAAGTTGTCGGATAATCCTCGTCATCAGCGAGCACAGGCCTGTGTGCCGAAGAAAACGAGGAGTCGCGAGTTGCCGAACTGCGCTGGCAAGAGCAAGGCAGCGTAGTCGCTATGAATCGAAAATGTGTGGAATCAAAGTCGGTCGATACGAAGTTGGGGGACATAGTGAAGATGAAGATGGTGGTAGACAAATGGAACATCTTGCAGACGAGCAAGAGTTGTAGACTTGGCGGATCAGCTGTCTCTGCTATACCAGATGATGAGTGAGTCAACCTTGATTTGAAGCTCACTTTGCCGCCACTACCCAACAACCCACTCTACACGATGCGGGAAGGGGTTTCAGTATGCTGGCATGCTGGAAGCTATAGTCTGATCCGAAGCGACTGTGCGAGCCTCCCGTACCCCGGGAAGGTCTCGTTATAAGACATCGTCGATTGACCGCGTGATAGGCGTCTCTCCTTTCGTCGGTGGGCTTCGGGGATCTGCCACTTGAGTGGGCCGTCCATAGACTCGAAGGGAATTGCGAGGGAACATATTAGCCCGCGGAGAGAACAGGTCGTCGGCCGGTGTCGGAGGTTGTTCGACGAACTGCATCCCCGCCATTTCGGAGAATGAGTCGTGCAAGGGGTTGTTGGTCATGGTTTCGGCTCGAGGCGACATCAGCGCATCCTCCGCAGCGAAAGCTGCGTCCATGTTGATTTCCCTGTCGACCGGGGCTTGGGGCCCAGCTGACGTCGATGGTCGAATCATGCTGGAGAAACCAAAACTCTGAACCCCGCTGAGACCGAGCTGCTGACCATGTCCCAGGGGCTGCATTCCAAACGTCGACGGTAGCGGAGGCGGTGGTGGGAAGTCTGTCGAGGTAGGCGAAAAAATGGACTCGGGTGCGTGTTTGGTCTTCAGTTCCACCATGCTGCGTTGATGCTTGGGTGCCGGGCGCAGTTCCATAGACGGTTTGGCCTTCAGCTTGCGCTTCGGCTCACTCTGAGGCTGTGGGGGCTGGAGCAGCTGGTTGGCTGGCTTGGGCGGTGTCTTGGGGTCTGCGAAGAAAGCGTCGCCCAGCGACTGCATTCTCAAACCCGACCCGCCGATTCGTGATCCGGCTTCTTTCCCTTGTGTCTTTTCGACCCACGAGAAGCTGGACGGAGCCGAAGACGGACCTGGGGTAATGGCCTCCATATTCGGAGTCGACTTGCCCCTGGCGTGGTTGCCGGAGCGATCGGGGCTGTTGGCGGTTGGCTTTGCGCCTTCTTCCGGCAGTGGGGCACTGAGCGGCTCCTTGTGTTTGATGTCAATCGCCTCGGACGCCGAGTGCGTAAGGCGGTGCTTGGCATCGTTTCTTCCCGACCGCGAGCCAGAGGCCGACAGCTTTGGCGCCTGCATCTTCTGGCTCACCTCCTTCTGGAAGTCTTGCAGGCAGTACATGAGCTTCATGTTAGGGCTGATCCACTTGCTCTTGGCCTGGGCTTTGTAGTAGGCATCGTTGACGCTCTGGCCAGGGTTTCGGTAGAGACCGTAGGCAATGATAAGACTGGCTGATCGACTGGCACCTTGCTGGCAGTGGATCAGTACCCGCTTGCCCTCCTGAACCGTCTTCTCAATCTTCTCGCAAAGAGCCATCAGCTCGGGCGCAATATCCGTGCTGTGGTCCCACTTCATGTGAATGTACTCGGGTTGGTGGAACGGGTTGGCACGGGGAGTGGTGGGAGTCTCGGAGGATCGGTCGCTCGAGGGATATTCAAATGCGGTGGCGAAGCTGTCCGTCGTCATGGCGGTGTCGGGCGTCGGTGACTTGGCGCTGCTCTGCGCATCGAATGGGTTTTGGACTTCTCTGGCCACGTTGATGACCAAGTCGAACTTGGCCGCCTCTTCGGCATTGGGCTCCAAGTAAAGAAAAACGTTGTCATCGTAGATGGCAATAGGTCCATCGGGGTAGCCTGGAGACTTGTGGTCCTCGTTGTTCTCCGACTCGTCATGAAGCAGCTCCATGCCGTTTGCGCCGAGCTCAGCGTGCTGGGCGCGGATCGGGGAAGAGGGTTCCTCCTCCATGATAGTCGACTCACAGGCGGGGCCACCCAGGCCCGACTTCTGAGGTCGCAGGGCTTCCGACAAGCCGGAGGTGCCGCGCTCGCCAAGAGAGGGGAACCCCATGCCACCAGGAGGGCCAAATGTGGACGACTTCATACCGGACAGCATGTGGGGCGATGAGGTCGAGTGCTTCAATGAGCGGCGCTGCAAGATGGGAGGCAGGCCGGGAGAGCTTGGCGTCGCGAGTGTCAGGCCAGGCCGACCGCCGAGGTTGAGGCCGGCGGCATCAGTCTTCAGACTGAGGTTGCTCGGCTTCTTCTTCATGCTCGGGATCTGAGGCTTGATGAAGGAGGGCGAGGAGGGCTCGGAAACCAAGTTCGCCGAGTGGTTTCCGCCAAAGGGAGGCTGGATAGAGAGCCCTTTCATGTTCCGTCTTCTGGGGGAAGGCGAGGTCATGGGCCTCAAACTCAGGTTGCTGACCTGGTTCGAGTTGGAGGTGGGCGGCGGCACGAGTGGCGCAGGGCTAGGCAAGCTGCTGTTCGAATCGTTGACGGTCAAATTGTTCATCGTGTTGGGTAGCGCGCCAAAGTTAGTGGCGGGATACGAGTTCAGCGGAATCAGGTTGTTGGTGATGGGCGAGTCTGGGGACGACGAAGGCGAAGGGTCGGACAGCGACGACGTGTCGGTGGTCAGGGTCGTCGTGGGGGAGGAGCCCGCGGACTCGGAGTTCTGCGTCGATGTGCTGTCATTGTGACGATGCGACGGGTCGGCGGCAAGCGGGCGCAGGTGCTGTTGTTGGACAATGTGGCCCTGGGCGAGGTTGTGCTGCTGCTGGGGCTGAGCCGTAGCCATCTTGGGGCCGCAGGCAGGGTCCATGCCCATGTATTTCGAGTCGACGACGGTGACCAGGCCCCTGTCGTCGATGTTGGCAGCCTCAGGGTCAAGTATGGACATGAAGGAGGGTATCTGGTCCTCGTACATTCGTCGTGACGCGGCAGAAGGCATGTTCGAGGCTGACCAGAACACGCCACAGGCAGCCGCGACGGGATGCGAGTGGTGCGCTGGAGGTCGGTGGTATGTGAGTGCACGCAAGCAGGACAGCGCTGCTGGATCCCGGCTCCCCTCTCAGTACAGGTGAGTAGTGTGGCTGGCACTCTCCCGGGAGGCTATGCGCGCCGTTCCACCAGTATTGTCGTTGTGGTCGTAGATGTCGCCGTCACCGTCGATGTCGTCGTGAGGGGGGGAAGAGGCGAAAGGTTGATTAAGAGAGGGCGGACAGGCGGCGGGACGTGGGCGAGCGAGAGAGCGGACGGGTGGGTGGATTAGGTGGTGGAAGGATTGGATGGTTGGTGGGTGGATTGGATTGGCGGGATGGATGAGTCGAATGAGTGAATGAGGGTGGGAGTAGGTGATGGTAATAGTCCGTTGTGGGCGGGAGGAGCAGGAGTAGCGGCAGGCGTGGTAAAAGCACGGGGGCTGCAGGGGCGCGGCGGGACGCACTACCCGGGTCGCTGTCCACCTAACTTAGGGCGCTCGTACCTCTGGATCTACCTAACTCGTACGCCGTATCTTCAGCGCAGATGTCGAGTCGTGCAGCGTTTGAAAAGCGCGCCGCCCGCGTCGGGTTTGGGTTTGGGTTTGAGATTGGGTCAGTGCGTGCGCCTAAATAAAGATGCTCGTAGACTGCCTGTGCTGAGCCTGTGCATGGGCGCGTGCGTGTGTGCGCTGTACAGTCGCGCCGGACGGGGGCTTGTCGGCAACGTGTAATGCAAGACGAAACAGGGCGAGGCGGCTCAGGCCTTCGGAGGATGGCTGTTTGATTAGCGTGTGCTGTCTCGTTTCCCAGGTGTCGAAGACAAGACAGGCGCAAGCATGCACAGTGACGAAGAATGGCCGCGTGCGTCTTGGTCTTCGTCGTCGACGTCGCAGATGTTCGTGGTCCACCCACCGCTTAGACACTTGCGAGGGGCCCTACAACACCATAATATTGGCGTCGGCGGTCGCAGTGGAATGCAAAATCGAGCGGCTGGCGATGCCCTGGCGGCAGAGGGAAGGGCGGTGGCGGGTGAAGGAGAGACGGGGAGGGGGGGAAGGAGAGGGAAGGAAGGGGAGAAGGATGGATGAGGTGTCGCGATGGCAGCAGAGACAGGGCCAAAGAGAGAGGAGAAGGATGAGCAGACGAGACAAGGCCGGGCCTAGCTGCGGATAGCGCTGGCCGAGTGCTCGTACTGGATACCCCAGCAGGGCGCGGGCGTCCAGGGGAGGCCGGTGCTTGCGTGCGAGCGACCAAGGGGACCACTCGTAGGTTGAGCAGGTAGGTACATGCAGGTGCGCAGTGGCTGGCAGGCCTCTCAGGTTCTCGGCCTCGCAGACGATACCTCTGGCTCCAGCAGGGTCGAGGGACCATCTGTGGGGCTGGGCCAGGCACGAGTACTGGTGACCATGAGCACAGATACACTCCACGGACCGCAGCACTCGGCCTCCCGGCGTCTCGTCTCGTCTCGTCTCGTCTCGTCTCACAAGAGAGAAAGTACCGTCGCCGCAGTACTCGTAGCTGCCAAGGGGGCTACTCGGCTCAGGGCCGCCACAAAACGGCCGTGCGGGTACGAGTACTTCACCAAGCCAGAAAGTACACATCTCCTGGTCTGGCTGTACTAGCGCAGTCCCAAACACCGTCGACCAGGCCAGGGCCAGGGCTGCTTAGGTACAATCAGATGTCTGTAGCGGCCAGAACAAGCAGGCCGTCTGGGCTGTTACCATGCGGGTGTGATATTGCCAATCAGAATTGTCTACTTTTAGATCTGTGGCTTGGACACTCGCAATCGCCAGTCGTGACAGTTGGACGGCGTCCACGGGGCGTCGATCAAGCGCCTGTGCCCACGGCAGCGGTTGCAGTGCGAGTCGCAGGCCGAGTACGACTACCCGAGAGAGAACCTCCTCGCAGGGCAATTCCTCCGTAACACTTGCCATGCAGAATACCCAGCAAGAGGGGACGAGACACGGCCGGAGCAGGTGCGGATAGATGAGTTGCGCCAGAGTGCTGCTATAATTATTCCAGCGCTATTCTATCCTGGGGCTAGCTCACCTGGGGCCTGGAAGATAGACCCGTGTGAGTACAAGTACTCCAGTCGTAAGGGGCAGGCGCGAGGGTACTCGTACCTTCTCGCACAAGCGCTAGGCCCTCAATCGCTCCTGGCTCTTCGAGTACTTCGGTGGAGACGGCGCTACGAGAGCGCTCGTGCACGCGATACGCTAACCTGAGGCAGACGGACGCCTGCATGCGTATCACCACAAAGCCCAAACTGCTCAACGTAATCCGTGTCAAGCTGGACAGTATCCCATTGAGATCTTGCAATCTCCGGTGAGCCATGCTGGCGGTAGATGTTCGTTCAAACGGTCCTTGTTCGTGCTGTAAGACTATGGTATCGCTGTGAGCACAAGGACGAGTGCGTGTACTCGTCCCTGGCTGTGAAGCAGCCCCACATATAGTCGGCTTTGTGAGGACTAGCGCAACCTGCTGCAGCTGCTGAAGCACGAGGAGCGAGCGTGCTGGAAAGCGGGCCTGGCGGGTAGCCAAGGCACCCGAGTGGGCTTCACCTCGTACTCGTACTGGGTCGTGTCTCCGACCGTACTTGAGTACCGGTACGGGCTCCACGCTTACAAGGCTCTGTAATCGAACGGCAATTTGGCAAGAGGTCCGGTATCGAGTACACAAGGTCCAGCCCCATCTCACTCGTCTCCACGCCCTCACGGCTTCTGGCGTCTTCGAGGGCGAGCCCTCTCTGCCACCCTCTCCCCATTCCACAGGCGCCAGCCAGGCGGACCGCCGCAGACCACTCGAACAGAACCTTACCCAGCGAAAGGCCTTATTGTGCTACGTGTACATCGAATCCGGCACCAGCGATCAGCTTGCAAGATATGAGCGCAGCAACACGATCGCAGGCTGCCTCCAGTAGACGACGAGGGCGACTACATGAGACGAAGGCGACAACGACAACAAGAGGCCTCTGTCCGTGCAAAGTAGCCGAAACGGTATGTCCGCCCACAAGACATGGCCAGAGCGAGCCGGGGTTGCTAGCCACGTATAACAAGGAGTTGCCGGCCTTTCTCTCCCGTCACCAAGCCCATTCGGCCGCGTTGGTCCACCATCCAACCACGAGCCTGTCTCCGTACGGCCTTTCGTGCGCGCTACCGAGACTTGAAGGATCAGCCCTTTGATCCTGGAAGCCTGACTTGCGCGGGTGCGGGCGGGTATCCCACCACACCCATGCAGCCTCCCAGCCAGTCACGACCATAGCCAACGAGCACCGCTTCCGCACAGGCGCGCACCCACTTCTCGTCACCATTGCGCGGTCATGGACAGCAGCCCAGCCAGCGGGCACGCCAGGTCCAGCGCCCCGGAGCGAGGCTGCCCGCTGGCTATGGGCAAGTGGTCGGCGCCTAGGGTCGCTCCAACATCGGAGTCGCTGCCTGGCTGGGTAAGATCGTGACCTACGGGGACGCCCTCGCGCCTGGGCACCGGCTCAGGTTGGTGGTTTCGAGGAACAGCACTCTTTGTCCGCCCAGGTTACTGACTCTCTCTCTGTCTCTCTTTCCATCTCTCCCGCCGTCGCCAGTGGCCTACCGGCGAGACCCAACTCGGGCAGGACCGATACCTGTCGCGCGCGCGATCCTTGTTCGAATCGAGAAAGTCACCTTGCTCGTACTCCGCTGTTCAGGGTCTTTCTCCGGACGGCTGACCCCATGACTTCAGAATGGTCGGGCTCGCCACGGCACACGCCGGGCCTGCACACGTTTCCCACCCGCGAGCCACAACTGTTGAGCAGCACCATTAGCAGCAGCTGACCAAGACACGCAAAGGAAAGGGCCCAGGGCAGTGTCGTAAAGCCAGCACAATCCGATGCAGGCTTGCCGCATACGCGCCCCCCGAATGCTGCGTCGCGATGCCGAAGAGAGGGTCACTCAATCTGCATGCAGAATGAAGCGGGCAAGCCGCTGGATGGCCAGTGCCCGCCGGCTCCTTGTCCCGGGAGGGCAGGGATCGCTGCCTCGAAACAACGTCTGCAGAGAGCCTGCCGCAGGCGAGTGCTCTGCTGGGATCCAATGTGCTGGGGTGTGTTACTTGCGTCGCCGGGATGCTATTAATAGCTCGAGGGGACAAGAGATCAGGTTGGCCGGCAACCCCTTCCCCCCATTCCACCGTCCAGACCCCCCGTGGTCCCGCGTCTGGCTGGGCGGGCGCTAATTGTGAGCAAATCAGATCGCCCAGCCCAAAATTAGGCTTCACGGCTGATAATTTCCAGCGGCCAATCATGTCTCCGGCGTGGGACCCAAGGGCCGGCCTTGCGTCCCCCCAGCACGGGCGTACCGGGAAGGGCTCGGTGGCCTCTTGCGCCTCCAGCGACTCCCCCAGCCTGCCTCTGCAAATTAGGTGGTGGTCCGAGCCCAACAGTCCAACGCTGACGCCCTGAGAGGGCCGCCGAGGGCCCTTCGAGGGGTCGTGCTCGCGGACGTTGGCTGATCTCGACGTACGGGATAAGCACCCACACACGACCTGGTCAACCCGTACCCGCCCCGGCCCAACAGGCGCATGGACGCATGTCGCCATGGGGAATTTTGAATGGAATTTCATCTCCCCTGTGCCCAAGATAGTATCGCATGCCATCATCGCAGGCGCATCTGCGCCCACTTGCGCGCCTGCCAGACGACGTTCAACGAGGCCCACATGAACAAGGAAAGGAGGAGTACGCACAACCACACGGGATGCGACGGCAGAGCAGCGCAGCCGGTTATCACCACCGGGTTGTGCACAAAAGGCATCACAGGGATGTGTCAGCTTGACGCCTGAACAGGACGATACCTACTTGTAATTCTCTCCAGGGCTGGAACTCCAGCCCCTCGCTCCGGTGTCAAAGGCGGTGGCATCGCGAAAAGCCTGGGGCCCCGGTAATAAGAACCCTGGACAAGGGCTACACTAGCCCGCTTGCGGCATCTTTGGCATCCTACATGCGGTCAACACGTCGCCCAGGTGGCTTGGTTGGTGCTCGGTGAGCATCTGACGTCCTGGCTTGGCAGCAGACCGCCGGGCTTGCCTGCACATGCGCGCAGGGAACTGTACAAGTCCCAGTCATAATTCGCCTAGCCCCGCTGCCGTGGCAGGCAAACAGGCAGGCAGACAAACAGGCAGGCAGGCAGGCAGACCAACAGGCAGACCAGCAGCCAGGTAAGCAGGCATGCATCGTGACTCGATCTCATGGTGGCCAGCAACCAACAATCGCCGGCGGGCCGCGGGAGCGAGTCGGGATTATCCGCGGGCTCAACAGCGAAAAGAAGGCTGCCGGGCCAGGGCTGGCGTGGCGCCTGGCTCCCGATCAGCATCCGCCCGCCCGCTGCCTGTCTATCCAGCCTCATCCCTCACCCCTACGAGCTGCAAGCCCATTCGTCGTCAGCCCGAGAGGATCAGCCGGCCACTCAGCACTGCGCTGCGTCACGTGAGGTCCCCGGGCCCTCGAAATCGAAGCATCCAGACGCGGCTCATGACGTGTATTAGAGACGCACAACAGAGGTCGTAAGCCGATGACCAACATGAGGAGCCGGGAGCCTCCACACCGTGCTGTGCTTTGCTGTGTTGGAGCTTCAGCCACACCCCCAGGGACTTGGGCTGGTGACACGGCGCGGAACCCACTGAGAACGTCTCTGGCAGCTTACGACGTCCGAGTGCGGACGACCACAGCGCGCCCGGTCAGATCATCCGCTATCGTTGTCGAGGCCGGCACAGCGACGGGGCGCAACGCTGATGATCGGATGGCGCGTGCCCCTTGGTGGGGACGCGTGCGAGTATCACAGTACGATACTCGTACTCATCCACTTGATCGCCTTGACGAATGCTGCCCCTGAAAGCACGGACGGCATCTCAGGAGTGGTGGGTTCAATCAGTCATGTGGGGAGGAGGCGGGCGGACCCAAGCCCAAGAATAGGAACCGTTCATTCATTGATGACCCTCATACGAATAAGCCGCTCGCCCTTGGTGACCTCGCACAATTGGGCCAAACCGTGCGGCCATGCGCGGGTGCGCGCGTCAAATCCTAACTTTTTTCTACGCTTACAGGTGGGAGGGGGAGGCCACAAGACGGGAGGTCGTCCGATCTGCAGAGTCGCGAACGCAGTACCTGCCAAGCGTTGGCGAGACTGGCACGCTGGCCAGAACGCACGCGTATCGTGCGTGCGAGTACCCCGTACACGCCCTCGAGGGAAAGCAAAAAGCCGCGTCGCCGCTCTTGGGGGGCAAGTAGGAACGAACTATTCTCTCAATAACCTCACCATTTGGGTCTGTGGCGCGTCTGTGCGCTTAACGGCGCGCGGATCTCCAGGAGCCCCCCCATGAAGCAGCGCAAAAGGTAACACCCCCTAGGCGGCGATGGTGGGGGAGAAAGAGAGAGGGCGGGAGAGGAGACGAGGCTGCGATGTGGGTTTGCCCCTCGGAAGAGAGAGAGAGAGAGAGAGAGAGAGAGAGAGAGGGGGGGAAAGAGGGAAAAGCGCAAATATCGCAGCCTTGCCGTTGCGCCGTCGCCACCGCCAAGAGTGGAATCGCTTGCCGTACGAGTAGTCACCTGGACCTACCGAGCCGATTCCTGCGTACCGACAGTACCCTCAACTGGAACCTCGGGAGGCCAGCCACGGCACTCTGACGCTGACCGAAATCTTGTGATTTCGGGCCAGCATGCCGGGGGGCATTATGTGAGAAGTGAGGGGTGGTGAAGAAACGAAAAAAAAAAAAAAAAAAAAAACAGAGAATGACGATGATAGCCCCCGGCGGCGAGAGATGGGCGCGGAAGGGACGTTTGCGGGCGCGCTTCTGTTGTCTCGTGTTCTCTGGGCCGGCACGGGCTTGGTCCTTTGTCTGGCGCTAGCGGGTTCTTTTCTTTTCTTTTCTTTTTTGTCCCATCCGGAGA